>CM062816.1:74466868-75666868 GCA_031772625.1 Pinus tabuliformis
TGGGTCGTCAGGAGTCAAACACTAAGACTCAGAGACGACATCGCAAGGCAACAATGTATTCAGAGCTATCATCACAATCAGGATACTAATGACTTGCGAAAATCCCTAAAATCTGACCATCGCAGAGAACAGATGTACTCTTGTGACGGTGTTGCGAGGTTCTAGTTCACTTTGGTCCATCATCGCAGACAGAATATTGGTGTCTTGTGACGATCTTGAAACATAGGCAAAAAGGGTAAACTTCATGATTAATGAGCATGGTTGATCTTCTTGAGTGATGTGGAAGATGTGGACACGTATTTTGATGTATGATAGAGAGCAGATGCCATTCAGGGACCAACTCTACTTGGGATTAGAGGATGCGGGGTCAGTGACAAAATACTGTGTAACAGATTCCCCCTAAAGCATGAAGGCCGAGAGAGTGGGAGGGGTGAAATGCTTTACGAAACCATAACTGAATCAGAACACCATCGTGGAGAACCTGAAGATGCAAGTACAACCGATATCTCTGATAGTGAAAGAAATACATGTAGCCGAGGTATGGGCGCAACCATCCAAAAGACAGATAGAATTGGTCTATGGTATGGACGCAACCATCCAGTCGAAAAGACCATATGAAAACATAGGTATGGTCACAGCCATCTAGAAAGACTTAGGTATGGTCGCAGCCATCCAATCAAAGTGTGATGTATGCAATCACGAACCAATCCACGCAACCCAAACTTATGTAATCTGAGTCTGAGGTCTTGAATCTAGCCCGATCATAATACAATTTCTAATATGCGAATAAATGTGCTGGAGTCAAGCATACTAGAAAATTTCATGACTACCGACCAATGATGTGAACTGTTAACAAGCACAAGAGAGACCACCAGTAATGTCAATGGTTCTCAAGGTACTGCTAGTACAATCCACAAAGTGTGAAGAATGATCTGGAGTTGAACACTTGTCGAATCACCCGATCGAAGACTAATAATGCAAGTCTACCGTCAAATGCGAAGAACTTGCCATTGAGGCATGCAAGCTCCAAAGTACTCGAAAGGATTCTCTAGATCAACTTCTTGGATAATGAGTTGATGTCGACAAGAAGCGATCCATCGCAGGAGAGCCATAATGCTTCCCACATCAATGATGTGAGACAAAGGAACAAGATGTAGATGGATGAAATAGAGAACCAAAGGAGGATGTAAGGGCGCAAACTGCAGAAAGATTAAGCTCTTGAACATATCAGCGACACGACTCCGGAATGTGGCAGCATTTTGGTACCAAGGGATCGAAGGTCATGCAGAGACAGCAGGGATCGAATGGAATGAGGCAAAATGAAGAACCCAAACCCTAGAAGGCCAATGACGAAGTGACGATATCCCAAACCCGACGAGAAGCAACAAAGGTGTCAATGTTCAAGAGTGACAAGCTGTCGTAGGTAATCAACAGAATATTTCCAAATTCCCCCCCACCATTGTTGGCGAGTGCCCCAATTATTTTTGAAACACAAGCTTGAAGGGGATAGCATATGCTTGCAATATAAGTTTGTCCTTCGGACAAATCCAACCTAGTGAAGTTTTAACGAGGTCTAGGGAGGAGAAGCTCGAGTCTCATCATGGTGATGAGTCCAATGTCGTCAGGGTTTAACGAGTCCGACATAGGTAAAACACGGATTCCTTTTCACATATATAGAGTTGAACAAGACATGGAAAAGAAAACTCCAAAGGGGCCCTTTTCGTATGTTTGTGTCTCTTAAGCCCGAAAAGGTAGAAAAAGATACCCGAGAGAACCGCTTGATTATTTTAGTCAAGGAGTACTTTTCATAAATAGTGTCTCCAGTCCAAAAATGTAAAAAAATTCCTAGATACATGACATTTCACAACCATGAACGCGCTCGAAATGACAAGGGATCGACAATCTTTTCACATTTCAAGAGTTAGAAAAGAGCTTAAAGTTGACTCTAAACAAACTCTTTCGGTATTTACCGGGCTTGTATCGATCATCACCCACATCTAAGACACTTGTTACTGCACAAAGAAATCCAAGCATAAGACCCGTTCCACAAAGATACACGACCAACGCTCAAAACCCTAAATCAAAACCCTAGAAAACCCTAAATTTCGAAAAAAGGCTATAAAAGAGGCATTATAAGTAATTCAATTGTGTTTTTTAACTATGGTAAAAAACTTCAAACCTCGCATACCTTGTGAAACTTGGTGATCAATTCCAGGAGATTCGGTGATTCATTGCCTTCCAGACTTCCTCCAGGTAAATTATTTATCTTTTCCCTTGTTTTTGTGCCAATTTTAAATGTAATCACATGTTTTTGGCCGGGGTTTGGAGGAACTTTTGGGTAAAAAATTTTGCCTCGGTCGTCACAGGTTTCCCCCTCAGGGTTGCGATGACTGAGAAATTTGTATTGGCCAAAATCGGGATCGTCGTAGGAAAATGATGTACCCCTGTGACGATCCGAGAAATTATGAACTATTTAAGCCAAACCGTCGCAGCTGTTTTAAAAACAGCTGCGATGAGTGCCGAAATCACAAAAACTTCATTTGTAAACAACTTTGGCATATGAAAATTGTTGAATGGAATTTAATAAAAGGGTATTTGTGCATGCAGGGGTGAAAAATGGCTTTCTCTTAGCAGGAACGCACTCATGATGATGATGATGTGAGGGGGGCAACCGATCCTCATTGTTTGAATGTCCTACGGAACTGTGGGCTACTAAAATTATTCTTAACGCCGCTACTGAGAGCTCAACTGGATCTACTGGAATACTTGATCCGATCGTGGAACCCAACGGAGGCCAAATTTATCATCCGTGGTCAAGAAATTGAATTTGATGCCACAAACATCTATTTTTTGACCGGATTATCACGACAGGGGGAGAGACCCCGCATGGGTGGTGTTCGAATTACCAAAGATTCTTTAGACATGCTCATTGCATGAGTGTGCCCAGGGGCACGGAAATCATCCACTAGTGGCAAGTTACAGATTACCACGGTGAATGATTTGTCATTGCGAGTTTTGTTATTCACTATCACTAGGGTCGCTGGCTCCCAAGCCTAGCACAAGGCAACCAAAACTCAACTGCGGTTGGCCTTAGACTGTCTCAATCCCACTATGTTTGACTGGGCAGAGGTCGTGTCTCTTAACATGAAGAGACAATTGACTAAATTCCAAAGGGGTGAGACAAAGCAGTTTGGTTATGGCTTGATCTTGGTACTGCTCATGCTAGAGCAGGTGCCAATCCTTCAGCTACAGGACATGTGGGTGGGTGGCCAGGACCACGAGAGACCCGAATGACTTGGTGGGATCTTGTGATTCCACGAGGAGGCAGCGGCCAACTGGTGTCATGGGGGCCTGAAATTATGGAGTGGATAAACCGTCAGCAGGTCATAGTCAAGGATTGGCCATATGTAGGGATTGGCCATAGCCAGAAAAACCTCATTGTTCAAATCAGCCTATCTTTCTCATACAAAATCAGATTTTGATGATTTAAGTACCATTGGAAAGATCTCAACAAGATCTATACAATGAGAAATATATCATTAGAGTTTGAAATGGCAAATAATGAAATAAATTGCTGAAAAGAAGCAACATCAACTTGAGGCACTAATTCCAAAGCAGGTATAAATTCTTTTGATTTTTCCTTTGAGAAATTGTTTCATTAATACAAATTCTTAGTTTTGTGTGTAAATATCATAACTAGAGAGATTGATCACCTCTCTCCTTTGATAATCTTACATTCCATTGCAGAAGAAGTATTAGTTTTTTTGCAGGTTTCAGGAGGAAGGACAAATGACTACAAGAGAATGGTGTCTCTCTAAGAGACCAATTTGTTTCATAAGAGGATGATCAGCAACAAAGAGGAAAGATGCTGATGTAAAATCAGATCCAAACACTTGAAAAACTTTCAGATACTATTCTCTCCATCACATCCATCCATCACAGCCATACTTCACAATAAACCATTCACCTCATTTTCCTCCATATTTTCCATTTTCATTCACATACACTTTTCATCTCTTTTTGTCCATTCATAACCCACAAATAATAGCAAGAGGCTCATTCACATGCTTATTGCCATTGCCATTTCTGTTCTCCATTGCCATTTTCCATTTCCATTTTCCATTCCTTGTCATTTTCATTCTGCAAATAAGCCATGCTTCAATGCAAATTATTGAGTCCATAGTCCTTTGAGTCTAATTTCTTTGTAAAAAAAACACCTTGAGGCTTGCATGCCTTAATGGCAAGTCCTCATGCTAACAAACAATGGGAATACATTAATGTCCCTTGTTTGTTAGATCTTCTAGGTGACTCGACATCAGCAAATTCATTCGTACCTAGCAAGATGTGTTTGGGCATCTTGACTCTCATTGTCATCAATGGTGAGAGTTCTCGTGTTGACTAGTGGCATCCATTAATGGCCACTAAGCCAACAATTTCCTACTATGTTCGACATCAGAACATCTTTTCACATAGTAGGAATTGTGTCAATGAGTTTTGAAGACATGAAGACTATTATTTTCAGCATTTTGGAGCAGATTCAGCAAGTTTTAGTAGAAGCAATAAAAATTCATCTTATCTCTCTATCCATGGCTCCTCTTTTTCAGCCACTTGAAGAAGAATATGATCAGAATTTTTCAGCCACCACACATACAACTCATCCATTCCAAAGGGTAAGTGAAGGTACGTCATTTTCTAACTTTTGACCATAGAATTCCATAAAAAGCTAGAATGATAATTGTTGGAAAAACATTTCTCTTCCTCATTTCATAAAATTGCCAATACCATCAGTTGGGGGGGGGATACATTCATATTCATATCTTGCCATGTCCATATCATATTCAAGAGCTCACATACTTCCAACATATATTAATTATTACATTGCTATTATGAGCATACAATGGCTTTTGAAAAAGTGCTTAAAGGATAAATTGGATACAAACAAAATCATGGTTGTCACACAAGAACCAACCATCATGCAATCCAATAAAGATATACTTTGCAACAATAATCAAAATATCATTATGCAAAGTTCAAAGATCAAAGTAGAAGGCAACAAAAAAAAAAAAATGGTTGTAACACAAGAACCAACCATGTTGCAATTCAAGTAAAACACTTTGCAGAAATATGAAGTTATCAAATGTTATCATGCAAAGTTAAGCCAAAGCTCAAGGATCAAAAGAGTTAATGTAATATATATTGCATGAGGACATGCAATAGCTTCAGTTGGGGGGTATGTTGAGTCTTGAAAATGTCATTCATTTGCATCATACTTTCACTATTATGTCCATTATATCACCTCCATTTCACCTCCATTTCACTACTATGTCACCACATTCATCCCACTTTCATTATCATTGGGCCACCTTTATGTTTTTCCAATATTTATTATTTCTAAGCCTTTTAAGTGAATTTGTGGTTAAACATTAGAAAATAATGTGCATATGCTTATACCTAACAAATGGGTTGAGATTGTTGACATGTGTAGGTTGAAAGGAGACTTCTAGAAGACCCTTATGTGGCACTCTAAGGCCAAATTCGAATTTGGTTGGAAAGAATCATGGGATCATGAGGATATGTGTCACATCTCCTAATTGTATTGTAACTCTAAAAATACATGTGTCTTATCAGTTCCTATTTTGATTAGGACTCTAGAGGAAGAGGGAGAGATTCATGGATTCTCGTTAATGAGATGGCTCTCATCTTTTTGTATAAATAGGAGATCTCTCTCCTTCATTTGCTAGTCTTTTCTTAGTCCTTTTAGCTTGTTAGTCCCATGTCTTTTGAAAGCTTTTGTACTTTGTACTTTTGAAGAAATTGAATAAAGCTTTGATGTTCTCAACATGGAAGGAGATGTGAAGTAGATGTCATGGAGCATATTAGGATGTAAGTAGAGTAGATTTCATTTTGTAAATATTGCTTTGTAGAATGTAAGGTAGATTAGATTTTTTATTCATGCAATTTTAATTCATGCAAGTGTGTTTAATTTTGCTTTGATTTCATGACTAATGGCATATGTGATCATCTTGTCTATGTTGCTGGCCTTTATTTTTCTAGTTTGATTTTCATTAGTATCATTTCTTTAACTTGCACTTTACTTTCCGCTCTTAGATATCAAGTTGTTCATCTATTGATGGTTCTTTTTCCATAATCAAATAAATTTATTGGAGCCAAAATATCACTTAGTACAGCTTGGTTTAGTTTGCTTTAAGCCTCACATTGCTGACTTGTTCATAACTGTTATCACATGATAAATCTAGCTGAAAGGCAAAAAGGTTAAGAAAAGGTTAAAGTAGTGTGATTTGTCTCCTTTATGTAGTGTCACTTAGATTTCACATTTCATTTTCATTTTAAATCAGCAGCATAGATACTGGGCCGATGTCATTAGTTCTTTATTTGATGTCTTTATTTTCCTTTAAGCATTTGATTTCATAGGTGGTAGGGGGCCCCTGCCTTGTATAGTTGTCACTTTAATTTCTTGTATTTCTTTTTCTGATTTTCATGTATATTAATGTACAGTTTGAATTACTGCATTTTATTTTCTTTTTAACATGTATATTATTGTACATAAATTGCTTTCAAGTTGATTGTAGATTAGTGATGCACATAGCCTTTTAATGAACTAATGACGTGATAGAATCATCTTGTCCTTTTGCTGAAGCAGCAAGGATACTGGGTCTCATAGTCATTCTCTCATTATTTGATTATTGCATTTTATTTTGATTGAACTAGTTGTATATTTACACTTTTGTTTAAATATTAACTCCATCAATAACATGTTTTAAGTTCTTTTGAAGTGCTAAGTTTTGGAAGTTATCATTAAGTTCATAGGCCTTGTCTTGAAATCTTTATCCATACTTGTCCTTTAAAAGTATTCTTAAGACCTTAGAAAACCAACAAGAACAAAAACCCAAAAACAAAATAAACTATAAAACAACGAAGTAAGAGAAAGGTTAACTAAGCACATATAGTGCACCACACTACATCAGTTTACGATACCCAGATTGATAATTTATGTAGAGCAATTTAAGACATTAAATTGACTAGACATTTTGGCGCCGTTGCCGGGGAAGTGTAATTAGGAGACCTTATTTCTTACATCTGAAAAAAAAAATTAACAATTCTTGAGTATGCTCTCCTCCTGCACTTTGTGTGATCTAGAGGATCAGAAAAAGGATTGTTAAGTAAAAAAAGAAAAAATAATAATTCTTGAGTATGCTCTCCTCCTGCACTCTGTGTGATCTGGAGGATCAGAAAAAGAATTGTTAAGAAAAAAATAGGAGACAATAAACTTCAACATTTCAATTGATTCAATAAAAAAAAAAAATGATGAAAAAATGAAACTCAACTGCTTTGATAGGTTCAAATTGTCCAAAATTGTCTGGTTTTGCTTTGTAGTGGTCTTCAAAACACTATATCCTATTTTAATAAGGTTTTGCAACTTAGCTGCGAAAACTTGGCATAGTCCTCTTTGTTCTCGGCAATCTCGTTGAACATCTCAATACATTTATTCACCAAATTCTTCCTGATCACCTTCAGAATCTTGTTCTGCTGCAGCATCTCCCGAGAGATATTCAGGGGAAAATCATCGGAGTCCACAAACCCTAGGTATTCGGGAATAATCTCCTCACAGTTGTTCATTATGAAAACCCTTCTCACATAAAGCTTAATATTGTTGAGCTTCTTCTTTGTATCAAAGAGATCGAATGGAGCCCTCTTCGGAACAAAGAGAACAGCCTTGAACTCCAATTGACCCTCTACAGAGAAATGCTTCACGGCCAAGTGATCCTCCCAATCATTGGTGAGACTCTTATAGAACGATGCATACTCTTCCTTTGTAATCTCCTCTGGCTTTCTCATCCAGATGGGCTTTTGCTTGTTGACGAGACTCCATTCATGCGACACTTCCTTTACCTTCTTTTTCTTCTTATCTTTCTCCTTTTCCTCCTCCACTTCCTGGATATCCCCTTCATCTTCCTTCTTCTCCTATGTCTCCTCTTCGTCGTCACTGACCTCCTTCTCGGTGGTCTTCTCAGTCCACAAATAAATGGGGTAGCTAATGAACTCGGAATGCTTCTTGATCAGATCCTTCAGCCGCCTCTCCTCCAAGTATTCCATATAAAAAAATTTCAAAATCAATTTCACAGCCGAATGCAGAACTGTTAACTCAGGAAAAATGTGTAAACACAGAAAAAACGTCAAACTTCAAATGTTCGATTTGACCAAATGGAGACGACTTTTGAAAAACGAAAACATGGGTTTTTTTTCCAGTTGGGTTAATTAGAAAACCCAGAAACCGTTTGAAGAAATTTGTGGCGGTCGGGGAGAAATCCTCGGTTCTTTGGAGCCTCTTTTTTGCCGCCGCGTGAAGAAAAACGTGAGTTAACTGATAGTTTGATGTGTTCGGCGTGCCTGAAGAAGGGGAATTCAAATTTGGTTCTATGCTGCCACCTCTACCACGTCCTCTGCCCATATGCCACCCGTTGCAAATCATTAAAACCAGCAGTGATCTAAGTGAAGACGGCTCTGTTTTCACTCCATTACGTGATTTGGTTGGATACGGCTCTTCACAGCCGATTGATAAACGTGGCATGAACCAAGTACGGCTCTTCTCCACCGTATAACTCTTATTTTTGTTGCTTGTTTTCCACTCCCTCACTCACTCACACCATTTCCACTCTTATTCTCGCTGCAAAATCCACGGTTCTGTTTTAAACTCCACGGCTTTGTTTCAAACCCCGCAGTTCCGTTTCAAACTCGTATTACCTTGCATAACACTGCGGCTATTCCACTTACAGCCGTAGTCCATCCATCTTTCCCGTGAGCATCCTCCTTGAGCATCCATACACAGTCAAAGCTTCAGCCAAAGTTGAGATGGGGAAACTGCTTAGTTTTTTCTTCCCCTAAACGTCCACACACAGTAAAATTTTCAGCCGGAGTTGAAAGCCGAAAATGGGAAAGCTTGGCAGAGCTGAACCGTGAATTGCACTAGTTAAGTTAGTTGTCTTGAAGGGGCAAAATTTTTTTTTCTCTTCCACGCACACAGCCACTCCATTTCATAGTACTTTCTACACTCTGCACTTTCCGCAGCCAATACAGCGTTTCCGCAGCTCACACAGGCTTTCCGCAGCCAATACAACGTTTCCGCAGCTCACACAGGCTTTCCGCAGCCAATCCCGGATTCCGCAGCTGTTTTGTTAAACTCTAGGTTGCAGGTGTCATCAAGCAAAACAAGTCACATGGGTAGCTAGGGAAATGTCAGTACATGGATGGTGTCCTATTCATTCGACCAAATTTGATGAAAAAGACCCCGGTCAAAGGGAAGTCAAAATGTGTGTTATCCCAAAGTCGCCACACTGAGTCGCCACACTAAGTCGCTGTATGTCAAGAAAAAATAATAATTTTGAATCAATGAAATGAACAAGTTATTTTCTCACTTTTCTGAAGGTATTGATTAATTTTGGACTGATAATGAAAGATGAATGACTAACTTTTTATTCAATATTTTTAGCTACAGAGTTGTTCCCCAATTCCGCAGCCAGAAAAACCTCATTGTTCAAATCAGCCTATCTTTCTCATACAAAATCAGATTTTGATGATTTAAGTACCATTGGAAAGATCTCAACAAGATCTATACAATGAGAAATATATCATTAGAGTTTGAAATGGCAAATAATGAAATAAATTGCTGAAAAGAAGCAACATCAACTTGAGGCACTAATTCCAAAGCAGGTATAAATTCTTTTGATTTTTCCTTTGAGAACTTGTTTCATTAATACAAATTCTTAGTTTTGTGTGTAAATATCATAACTAGAGAGATTGATCACCTCTCTCCTTTGATAATCTTACATTCCATTGCAGAAGAAGTATTAATGTTTTTGCAGGTTTCAGTGGGAAGGACAAATGACTACAAGAGAATGGTGTCTCTCTAAGAGACCAATTTGTTTCATAAGAGGATGATCAGCAACAAAGAGGAAAGATGGTGATGTAAAATCAGATCCAAACACTTGAAAAACTTTCAGATACTATTCTCTCCATCACATCCATCCATCACAGCCATACTTCACAATAAACCATTCACCTCATTTTCCTCCATATTTTCCATTTTCATTCACATACACTTTCCATCTCTTTTTGTCCATTCATAGCCCACAAATAAAAGCAAGAGGCTCATTCACATGCTTATTTCCATTGCCATTTCTGTTCTCCATTGCCATTTTCCATTTCCATTTTCCATTCCTTGTCATTTTCATTCTACAAATAAGTCATGCTTCAATGCAAATTATTGAGTCCATAGTCCTTTGAGTCTAATTTCTTTGTAAAAAAAACACCTTGAGGCTTGCATGCCTTAATGGCAAGTCCTCATGCTAACAAACAATGGGAATACATTAATGTCCCTTGTTCGTTAGATCTTCTAGGTGACTCGACATCAGCAAATTCATTCATACCTAGCAAGATGTGTTTGGGCATCTTGACTCTCATTGTCATCAATGGTGAGAGTTCTCATGTTGACTAGTGGCATCCATTAATGGCCACTAAGCCAACAATTTCCTACTATGTTCGACATCAGAACATCTTTTCACATAGTAGGAATTGTGCCAATGAGTTTTGAAGACATGAAGACTATTATTTTCAGCATTTTGGAGCAGATTCAGCAAGTTTTAGTAGAAGCAATAAAAAGTCATCTTATCTCTCTATCCATGGCTCCTCTTTTTCAGCCACTTGAAGAAGAATATGATCAGAATTTTTCAGCCACCACACATACAACTCATCCATTCCAAAGGGTAAGTGAAGGTACGTCATTTTCTAACTTTTGACCATAGAATTCCATAAAAAGCTAGAATGATAATTGTTGGAAAAACATTTCTCTTCCTCATTTCATAAAATTGCCAATACCATCAGTTGGGTGGGGGGGGGATACATTCATATTCATATCTTGCCATGTCCATATCATATTCAAGAGCTCACATACTTCCAACATATATTAATTATTACATTGCTATTATGAGCATACAATGGCTTTTGAAAAAGTGTTTAAAGGATAAATTGGATACAAACAAAATCATGGTTGTCACACAAGAACCAACCATCATGCAATCCAATAAAGATATACTTTGCAACAATAATCAAAATATCATTATGCAAAGTTCAAAGATCAAAGTAGAAGGCAACAAAAAAAAAAAATATGGTTGTAACACAAGAACCAACCATGTTGCAATTCAAGTAAAACACTTTGCAGAAATATGAAGTTATCAAATGTTATCATGCAAAGTTAAGCCAAAGCTCAAGGATCAAAAGAGTTAATGTAATATATATTGCATGAGGACATGCAATAGCTTCAGTTGGGGGGTATGTTGAGTCTTGAAAATGTCATTCATTTGCATTATACTTTCACTATTATGTCCATTATATCACCTCCATTTCACCTCCATTTCACTACTATGTCACCACATTCATCCCACTTTCATTATCATTGGGCCACCTTTATGTTTTTCCAATATTTATTATTTCTAAGCCTTTTAAGTGAATTTGTGGTTAAGCATTAGAAAATAATGTGCATATGCTTATACCTAACAAATGGGTTGAGATTGTTGACATGTGTAGGTTGAAAGAAGACTTCTAGAAGACCCTTATGTGGCACTCTAAGGCCAAATTCGAATTTGGTTGGAAAGAATCATGGGATCATGGGGATATGTGTCACATCTCCTAATTGTATTGTAACTCTAAAAAGACGTGTCTTATCAGTTCCTATTTTGATTAGGACTCTAGAGGAAGAGGGAGAGATTCATGGATTCTCATTAATGAGATGGCTCTCATCTTTTTGTATAAATAGGAGATCTCTCTCCTTCATTTGCTAGTCTTTTCTTAGTCCTTTTAGCTTGTTAGTCCCATGTCTTTTGAAAGCTTTTGTACTTTGTACTTTTGAAGAAATTGAATAAAGCTTTGATGTTCTCAACATGGAAGGAGATGTGAAGTAGATGTCATGGAGCATATTAGGATGTAAGTAGAGTAGATTTCATTTTGTAAATATTGCTTTGTAGAATGTAAGGTAGATTAGATTTTTCATTCATGCAATTTTAATTCATGCAAGTGTGTTTAATTTTGCTTTGATTTCATGACTAATGGCATATGTGATCATCTTGTCTATGTTGCTGACCTTTATTTTTCTAGTTTGATTTTCATTAGTATCATTTCTTTAACTTGCACTTTACTTTCTGCTCTTAGATATCAAGTTGTTCATCTATTGATGGTTCTTTTTCCATAATCAAATAACTTTATTGGAGCCAAAATATCACTTAGTACAGCTTGGTTTAGTTTGCTTTAAGACTCACATTGCTGACTTGTTCATAACTGTTATCACATGATAAATCTAGCTGAAAGGCAAAAAGGTTAAGAAAATGTTAAAGTAGTGTGATTTGTCTCCTTTATGTAGTGTCACTTAGATTTCACATTTCATTTTCATTTTAAATCAGCAGCATAGATACTGGGCCGATGTCATTAGTTCTTTATTTGATGTCTTTATTTTCCTTTAAGCATTTGATTTCATAGGTGGTAGGGGACCCCTGCCTTGTATAGTTGTCACTTTAATTTCTTGTATTTCTTTTTCTGATTTTCATGTATATTAATGTATAGTTTGAATTACTGCATTTTATTTTCTTTTTAACATGTATATTATTGTACATAAATTGCTTTCAAGTTGATTGTAGATTAGTGATGCACATAGCCTTTTAATGAACTAATGACGTGATAGAATCATCTTGTCCTTTTGCTGAAGCAGCAAGGATACTGGGTCTCATAGTCATTCTCTCATTATTTGATTATTGCATTTTATTTTGATTGAACTAGTTGTATATTTACACTTTTGTTTAAATACTAACTCCATCAATAACATGTTTTAAGTTCTTTTGAAGTGCTAAGTTTTGGAAGTTACCATTAAGGACATAGGCCTTGTCTTGAAATCTTTATCCATACTTGTCCTTTAATAGTATTCTTAAGACCTTAGAAAACCAACAAGAACAAAACCCCAAAAACAAAATAAACTATAAAACAACTAAGTAAGAGAAAGGTTAACTAAGCACATATAGTGCACCACACTTCATCAGTTTACGATACCCGGATTGATAATTTATGTAGAGAAATTTAAGACATTAAATTGACTAGACAGTAAGTATATCAAATCATTGAATACTTGGATTAAGATGTTGTTGTGTGAAAAACAGATTATGCGCGTTTATTGATGTCTGGAGTAACGTGGAGCGGAAGAGGTTACTACCGAATGGGAGGAGTAAAGAACAGTCCTTTAGCTTCTATTTCCCGGGAAAGCGAGGAGGAGCTTGTGAGGTTCTCACCAAGGAGTGCAGTCCAGTTGATTAGGGAGCACGTCCCACTGATACCACCGCCATCCACGCCACCCCCCGCATCACCTTCATCAAATTTGTCCACAACAACCCCGACCCCACCTCCAACCCCACCACCACCAAAAGTCGGGATGGCAAGTGCAATCAAATTGCCAATATTTAAGGGTGTAGGGAATGAAGAACCAGGATGATTCTGGTTTGTGATCCAGTCTGTATGGGATGCCCAAGGCATAGCAGATGAGAACATCAAAAAGGCCACCCTAGTTAGTGCACTACAGGACCGCACGTTGACGTGGTAAATAAAATATTCGACCAATCATCCGAATGAGGGAATAGCAGCAATCCAAGATGCGTTAGATAAAGAGTTTGGCTGACCAAAATCAGAAACCTAGTCGGTTATTGGGTTCAAGGAGATCATAATGTTGCCTGGTGAAACTCCATGGGATCTGGACCAAAGGTTAAAGAGCACTATTCGTGAAGCCAACATGACCTTGACAGATGCATAGCATTGCACGTGGTTTGCGGTGTCATTGACACCACATCTGAGGATGGATCTATCACAAAAAAATATCTCAACCCAAGCTAAGGCACTGGAGACAGCAATGTGGTTGCACGAAACCCCAATACCGGATCTAGGGTTGGGAGTTCAGCAAATCATGTGCAACTTCAAAACCTGAGTTTAGAAATGCAAAGCTTGAAGCAAGAAAGAGTGTCCCAACTAGAGGGACTTGCGGAGGTAGGATGTATTAAATGTAAGAGACAAGGGCTTGATAAGTACCATTGCCCTGTCTTCCTGAACTATCTGGGAGGAGGAGGCCCAATACCGTAAAAATAGGAGGTACAAGCAGGACCAAGTGCTGCACTTGCGCTCTGGTGCATGATTTGTCAAGTGGGTGGAAAACATGCAATGGATAACTACCACCTATCACAAAAGTATACCCAGACCCCGCAGCAGTGGTATTGAATTTTTTGTCGATCAGTAAGACATAATGAGCAAACGTGTCGAAGTTATGACTTAATTATGGAAAGAACCCCAGCGTACCGAATGCAGACTGAAGTGCGAGGAGGATTTCAAGGACGTGGCCAAGGAAGAGGAATGGGGCCTAGGCACAGCCGTGGACAACTGATCTGTTATAACTATGGAGGGTTGGGACACTACGCTCGTGACTGTACTAACCTGACCAGGACTTCGTGCCCCTATTGTGAGCAGTTTGATCATGAGATGGTAGACTGTCCAACATTAATTGCCCAAATGTGCGAAAAGGGAGTGCTACAATCTCCACCAACCCAGAATGTCCAGATGATGCGATCAGAACCTCATGAAGAGGACCCCAGTATAAATATGGTACTGAGGAGCGGTGCAACTACAGAAGGAAATCCACAAGAAGAGTTTGCAGAAAGCAGAAAGAGGCATGACACACCTAAAAAGGAACCTGAATCTGAGCCAAAACTGGGGATGAAGACGCCGAGAGAAGCTTAGAGGAGCTTCGTGGAAGCCTCTACTGTAGGTAGGAGGGATCAAATGGAGCTAGGAGTGGACCCCTCCATGATTACTACCTTTCCTGAAACTTGCATGAAACTGTTACGCGATATTAAATCCATTCAAGGATTACAGGAGTTGATCACGAGGTGCGCCAAATCGGGCGAGCCGCATGTAGTCCATAAAATAGGAAGACATTCTCTATGCACCGGATGGGAAATGAAACTGACAGCGCAAATCGGTGAGTATGAAATGGATAAGGTCATCCTGGAATTAGGCTCCGATGCGAACGTATTACCTAAACAAACCTGGGAGCGCATGGGCAAGCCCGTACTGTAATGGTCCCCGATTTAGCTACGAATGGCCAACTAACAAAAGATCTCACCTATGGGTCGACTGCAAGGAGTGACCATAGATATAGACAGTGTAAGTACACATACCGATTTCAAAGTCATAGAGGTTGTTGATGACAGTAATCCTTACCCTGCATTGCTCAAAATTGATTGGGCAACAGACATGAAAGAGATCATTAACTTAAAAAGGCAGAAAATGACGTTCGAAAAGAAGTCACTGCGAGTAGTAGTTCCGTTGGACCCAACAGAAGGAGAACACTACACCGAACCTATGCATGACGAGAAAAGTGACGATGAACTAGATTGCATCTATTAGATAACAGCGCAAGACCAAGATCGGGTGCATTCCACAGATGGTGGAAGAATCTTGTGGGAGCGCGATAGCACCTGCAGTGGATTCCAATGAGGATATTGAGTGATGGCAGAACCGGTTGTAGGAAGCTACGACACTTAACTGCAATATGATGATTCGGTCATTGCGATGCGTAACCACTAAGGAACGACAACAGGTAGCACAGAGTGATGCAACAGATGAAAGGCAGCTCGCCGAGCTTGGAACTTTATGCATAGCATGGGAGCAGCATAGTGTGTCAGAAGACGTGTTTCACACACCTGGATGGGGGCTGCAAAAGTCGAGATGTAGGAGGCAGTTCCAGGTATGGACTCAAGGATGTGCGCGATAGCCAAGTTGGTATAGAACAGTTGTTCATCAATGACGAAGGGTACGGGTGCACATCAGGTGACCATCAACCCACCCGGATCTGCGCGGAATGAAGGCTCACACGGCCGGGTAGGGAAGTCTCTTTACGATCGAAAAAACTAGCACAGATACAACCCACCCTACCAGTGACAACATCCGCGAAAGGATTCAGCAGCTCTGGGCAGCCATTTTGTGTGGTAAAATGCAACTTGGAAAGTTAGAAGCAACAGGGGCCAGACTTCGAGCACAGAGTGCGAGGCTAGATGAAGCAATTGATAAGCTGCAGTTAGAAGTCACCTACACGAAGGAACTAACGAAGGGAACAGACATGGTTGGCTCTCCTACCTTGCTACAAGCAGTGACGCCACTAGCATGGTTGCACTTGCACTCGAGAGGACAAGGACACACACACTACAATCCGTTAGCAGAATCAGGGGAACACAAAGGGTGCTCGGATCCCGGGCTAGTCGAGAAACGTAAGACCCACGCGAGGGGTTTTCCCACCTAACTATCTGTAGGAGGCCCAGTCCCAACACCCCACACAGTTGGAAGAGGGTGCGAGACTATAAAACAGGTTGCTGCAAAGCTACGCGACATGGCCACAACATACATACAAGAACCGCACTTGCATCCTTGGGGATTCGCTGCCGCGAAGGAAAGATGGAAAGTGACCGTTGCAGGTACTGTTCATAATATGATGGTCCATTTAAGGAACATTGGAGCAGGTGACAGGCAATTAAGGCAGAATAATAACAACCAAAATTGCATTTATGAGTTGTTGTAAGGGAGAACAGCGGATTTTAAATTTGAAATCATATATAATCATAGTAATGGTCACATCACCACGCTTTACTGTCCTGTAAGAAAACCACCCTGGGTCCGAGACAAGTGTAATATGAGTGACAAGCAACTCGAAGAAAGTCTGTGGTTTCAGGCATTGCCAAAACATTAACGGAAAGCAATCCTCAAAGCAAAAAACCCTACCACAGATAATCCACAAGAAGCCATGCTGCAAGCAACCAAGCTCCCTAAATCACCCCGGACGCTGAAGGCCAGGAAGGACCCTCAGGTTCCAGAACCTGTAAGAAGGTCGCCACAACACCTGCACTTTAGTAAGTTCACAATGGAGGAAAAGGGTAAAACTGTCACAATTGAAAGTGACGAGGAAGCAAAAGGTTCTCCCACATATGTCAAAGAAGTAAACCCTAAGGAAGATCCCATCCAGCTGGTGCGATGACCCAAGTATGTGTCTCCAAGCAAGGGGAAGGTGAAGGTACCTACAAACCTGGATGAAATCGACACTGTACTCGTTATCTCGGCTCTTCCAAAAGCAGTCCCAGTGGAAAGCTAGGTGGTTGGTTGAATTGCGACAATGAAATTCGAAGACTGGGACCTCGCAAATATGGTAAAATTCCCCCACCTGACGACTGACACATTGATGGAGCAGAGTGTAGAAGGGACAGTGACAATGTTACAGCCAAAGGAGTGGCTACGGAAGGTGGACAAAGCCAGGTTGCTCTGTCTCTTATCTATTCCTCACTTTCTCCGGCCACCTTTCACAATGTTGGTCATAAAGAAGTTGGTCCATTTGGTTCATGAGGAAATATTATGGGTTGGCAAACCCATCCGCATCATAGCTAAACTTGTTCATCAGGTTTTTCACCTTCCCTGCGACGGAAGAGACCCCCAGGAAATTGCTGATAGAAGTGGCGATGTCACGATGATAGAGAACCTGAAAAAGAAGTATAAGCTAGCGAAGGGGTAGTGAGGGTACATCATTGATAGCATTTCAGATAACACGGTCTACATCACCACTCAGTTAATGGCCAGGAAAGTAATGAGGAAATGTCGTGGCACTGAGGTTTCGATAGTAGTCATTACACTCGTTGAGGAATGTGCAGCTGGAGTACGGCTCAATTGGTCACAGTTCCTTTGTGAAGATTTTCTAACCAACTTCTGAGAGGTTCAGGAGGAGGGCAAGACCTTCCATTATGCGTGGCTGCTCCTATCCATTATGTTGGTCGCCATTGACTTACCCGAAGACAGCCAATTTCCTGTCTTGGACCCGGAGTGGTCGGAAGCCACTAGATATGCTTCCCTCTGGGTGACAAGGGACGCGGGACAAATTCAAAACATCAAAATATTTTGGATACTGATGGACGTGAATGTGTGCCAATGGATTAATGAGCTACCCTGCTTGTCCGACGGGATCTATGAAAGCATGAAGCATATTTTCAAGTTTAAAGCAGACATGCATCATATCTACATCAGGGCATGCAAGGACCCGGCATGGGCATGGACCTCACTTTGCTTTATTTCCATTGATGACGTTGTCGATGGGGTTGTGGATACTTGGCCACTGGCATGGCATGGACTAGAGGTAGTAGAGCGCAACGAGGCTACTATCCAGCAGCAAAAGGAGGAAGCTAAGCATGCCGCACAACAAAAGCGAAAAGAACAGCTCGTCGCGGAAGTTCAGGCAGCTTGGGAGGTGTTACACTAAAATTTGTCACCATGACTATTTGCAGTCAGTATGGCTCCATCAATAACCATACTCTCCTCCTTGGCAAGTCTTATACCTCTGCTCCTCATGTCAAACTCCAAAAAAGAGAGAAAGCCTTTAAAAAATCAATATAACTTTGGTTCCGCACTTTCTCTTACTCTTACCTACGGGCCCGCACCTCAAGTACATAATACCTGCGTACTTGTACGCTCTGTCTGTAAAGGGGTGGGTGCGTACCCCTGTAAAAGTCAAAAGGCACAAGTTTTACTTCAAAAAACTTACTTGCGGTCGATTCTAGAGCATTCTAGAAGATGGTTTGACGTGGATTGAGCGCCTCCAGATGGTTCATGCATCCCAATGAAAGAGGAACTTATCCCATGAAGAGGGGAGCTATCCCTTTGAAAGAGGGGCTTATCCCATTGATGGTGGACCTGTTTAAATTCCTCCAAAGCATTATAAATACAGGCATTGGGCCAGAGGCAAGAGAGGTTGAAAGCTAAACATTCCTAAGGGTAGATGCTGCTGAAATTAGGACTCCCTTATAGAGCTTGAGAGGAGAGATCACATTCCTTTCTTAGCTTCATTTGGAAGTGGGTGAGCTGATCAAAGTAGAGGAGAACTCTTGCTGGACCCTGGGAGGGACCTGCACAACACCAAGGCGTTGGTTGTAAGGTTTCTTTTGTTTCCAATTAATACAATTAAGTTCATTTTTCTCAACATGTTGTTATATATAATTTGTTTCATAAACTCCTTGGTCTTTATGATGAATATGTTTTATTATATGAGTTATTCAGGTGCTATGTAATCATTTGCTTGTTTTTGTATGCAGGCTTCAAGGAGAGGAGCTCATCTGGATCGAAGAGGCTTGGCCGCTACAAACAGCGTTGGACTAAAGGTAAGCCTTAAACACCTGGTTGCTCTTATTTTAAATGCATATTTAGGGAAAGATAGTGCTTGATTGTTTTGTTTGTCACTAGAAACGCCTTAGTTTCTAGGGAGGTCGGTTTTGTCTGCAAAATTGACTCTTTCCGCATGACAAAATGGCGACTCCGCTGGGGAATCCATGGATTTGATTGATTTCTCTTTTGATTGATACTTTGACCAGAGAAACTGTATTTTCTGTTTCTGTTTTTGACTTGATGATTGTGGGATTGGGTGAATTTAGTTAATTTTGAGTTAGTTTTTATTTTTCATAGTTTTGGGAGAGGTACGCACCCTCTGAGTTAAGCACAGTGCGTACTTGTACGCACTTTTGCTTTGTGCACAGAGCGTGGACGCACCTGTGTAAACAGGTTGCCTGCGTACCTTGTCAAAAATTTGAAAATTTTAAATTTTTCTCTTTTTTATCAGTTTAGAATTTGTTTATAGGTTTTAGCCATTGCCCAGACCTACTTGTTCCCTGTCAAAAAACTTTCCTTGGTTAATTTCATTGGCATTCCTACCTTAAGCTTTTATCAATTGGGTGTTTTGAGTCTCTTTTTTGAGAAATTCTTAATTTGATTTCCTTTGGTCATTACTTGGAGGTTTGTTTCAGTCTTTTCACAATTTTGCATCTTTTTGCTTTTGTTTTTGCAAAAAAAATTCCCCCTCATTCGCCAGGGGGGCTAAATTGTGTATGATTGTTAATCGCCTTTGAGTGTTTTTATTTCTGATCTTTGGAACTCTCACCCAATTTTCTCGACTTGCACTTGATTGGTTCTTAGATTACATTAGAATCGTCTTGTGTTTGAGAATTCTCTTGCATAGATCACATTTGCATAATTAGAATTCTCATTTTCAGAATATGAATGGAAAATGTGCATAGATTACAATTGCATAGTTTACATTCTGAAAAATCAATCGTAGATTTAGATCAGTTTTCTTTGATTTGAATTTACACAAAAATAAAAATAAGAAAACTATTTTGGAATTGATTTGCAGTAGTTTTCTTGATGAAATTAGTGCATTAGAGAATTTGTTATATTTTCTCTTAGTGATCAATTTTTTGCATTGTTGGAAGTGAATGGAAACTCTCTCCTTACTTTAGTTAGGATTCATCGAATTGAAAGGATTACGTTATCATATTCGATTGCATTCAGTTTTGAGTTGGGTCATAACACCATTGGTTTCGTATCCATTTACCCATTTGAGTAATAACAGCCTTAATAACACAGCGCTTAATTAAAATTTATCTAGTAATTTTTACATTTTTAGGGCTCTTTCCACCAATCTAGCTTAGGCTAGTGTCTTGGAATAGGTTTTAGTTAACTCTCCAAGACAGTAAAACAAACAAGTAGCTGTATCTTGTGGTAGGAAGAAATCCAATTGTTGCATTTATGCTCTGGGAAAGCTCCTCTTAAAGGAGAAGCACGAGATCGTGTCCGAACCAGTGTGGGAATCAATCCTTCCTCATTGGGAAAGACGCCAGATATTCACGTATTAAAAACGGTAAACCTCGAATTAACCATTGTCGAGGAGCCTGGGGTCACTTGTTGGTAAACCTTGGATTATGTCAAGGAACCTTCAAGGGGATTGAGCTTGCTACTCTGCCCTTGCATGCGTATCGGATCGTAGACTGTTCCCCCAGGTATATTTGTCTCATTTGGTAACCTTAGTGGCCATATTCTTTAGGACTCTTCCTGAGGTGACAGTGGTGGGAAGATCCCACTGTACCTGGAGCAGACGTCGGCTAGACTCACTTGGATTTTCTGGGGGGTTCTCTTCACTCGATACGGTTAAGTGGAGGAACTTGTGCCAGTCTATTCATTAAGCAGGTTGCCGGGGTAACTGTTCCAACCGCTATTTCTGTATTGAATTCTGCGATGTTGGATTTCATCACCAACTAGTGTTTTTGGTACGGAAAGTCACTGTTTGTGTGTGGTTTGACTCCTAGATTTGATAGTGTGTGTTAATTTGTTTGTTTTTACTTTTAGAGACCATAGGTGTGAATTGTGAATTTTAATTATTAGGTGTGAATTGTGAATTGCTAATTTTAGTTTTAAAATTGTTAATAAAATTCACTGAAGTTGAATATAATGGCAACTGTTCCGGAATTTACCAACCTAGGAACCCCTCTTAATGAGGATCCTAGTACTTTTCCTTTCTTTGGAAATGTTGGCCCTCCTTATATGGATACTTTTTCATTACCTGGATTTACAATAGGATTACCGATATGGTTATTTTCAACTTTGTTGGCCCAAAATGCTCCAATTGTTCCACCTCAACTGAATGCTTCACCTCAACAGAGTTCACCATCTCAACATCACCAACCTTCTGTTGACCCTTTACCTTCTTCGCCTAATTTTTCTTCCTCCATTTCTTCCTCTTCGCTTGGTAAAAGCCTCGATGCTAGTAACCAGGTGGCTAAGAAGAAGAAGAAAGGGAAGAAGAAGAAGAAGCAAGATAAGAAAGAAGTCAACCAACCAACTACGACTGTAAGTGTTAGTTGTGTTGAGGAAAACTCCGACATGCATCGTAAACCCAAATACCCTTGCAGGCTTTGTAAGGGTGACCACTTCCTTATCGATTGTCCTGGTATTCCAAAGGCCTTGGAAGTATGGTCAGAAAAATCACATCAACTTTCCATTGATCCATCAACCAGTGATAGTCAGGTTCCTGGGAAAAAGGGTAAAGTTAGGTTTCCTTGTAAGTTATGCAAAGGGAGTCATCAAACTCACATTTGCCCTCACATGGATGAAGCCTCAAAATTGTTGGAAAACCTTACTGTTCCACAGCAAGAATTTCCAACTGGTTACCGTAAACTTTCTCCCAACCTACCGTCAACTGATGGAGTGATTGATCTAGTTTTAAGTACAGGCGATCACACTCTTCCATTGGAGAGTGAAACTCATGTCACTCAGGTTGATGATCCATTAGTTGATCAAGTGGTCGATTCAATTTCACATTCGGTCGATCCCACTTTCCCTTTAGAGAGTGAACTTCATACCACTCAGGTTCTTCTTGTTACATCAGATTCTTCTATGCCGGGGGGCATTTCACCTTTTTCTACAGAACCCCCTCCAAGTATTGAGGTCTTTTCCTTTGATTGGAATAGACTGACAGAACCTCGTCTTCCTTCCTCCATCCCTTTCCAAATCATTGTCAAGGCTGGTGGTAGGGACATACATCGTACTCAGGTAGATGAAGGTGCTTCTGTTAGTATTTTATCCTCAACTGTTTGGAAAGCTTTGGGTTCCCCTCAGCTTGCGCCTATTACGCAGAATCTGAAAGCTTTTAACAGAACCATTAGTGAACCTTTAGGGATCCTTCCTAAGTTTTCTATTACCTTGGAAGGTAAAACTGTCTGTATTGATCTTATGGTAGTTCGAGGTCCCTTGGATTTCAATTTACTCCTTGGGTGAGACTATGTTTATGCAATGAAAGCTGTCGTATCGACACTCTTTCGCGTGATGTCTTTCCCTCACAATGGAAATATTGTGACTGTAGACCAGCTTTCGTTCCCTAGTCTTGTTTCAACTACCAATAATATGACACCCCTAAATGTTCCTGATTCTAAAGTCGTATCTACCCCGCCACGGGTTAATTATGTGGAAACTGGTCCCATGTTTTCAGTTACCGATGTAAGTGAGCCTCTCACCGTTTGCTCATCTTCCTTTGATTTAGATCCGGTAATTAACATGGAAAAATCTATGGGATTATTTGAACGCGATGTTCTTATCCCTTTTGAGTCCCTTGACATGTGTTCCTTCCAGAGAACTATTCTTCCTTCTGATGAAGACCTCTTGGAAGCCATTATCAAGGTGTGTCCATTGACATGTCTTTCTTCCAGTTGGAAGCCATGATCAGTGTCGCGAGGATAGTTTTTTCCTGTATCAACCTCGTTAAAAAATGAATCAGTTTGTTAGAGGAAAGTTCCTGTTACTGAGTCAACCTCGTTAAAAAATGAATCAGGTATGAGGACAGTTCTTTTCCTGTGTCAAACTTGTTAAAAAAATGAATCAGGTAGGTTTTAGGTTATATAGGTAGATTGTAGAAATCAGTTGTTCAAGGTTTTCAGAGCATAGTTCCTTGTCTTGTGTCAAGCTCATTAAAAAATGAAACAAGGATTTTAGAGCATAGTTCCTTGTCTTGTGTCAAGCTCATTAAAAAATGAAACAAGGATTTTAGAGCATAGTTCCTTGTCTTGTGTCAAGCTCGTTAAAAAAAGAAACAAGGCGTCATGAGCATAGTTCCTTGTCTTGTGTCAAGCTCATTAAAAAATGAATCAAGGTTTTTAGAGTAGAGTTTTTGTTAGGTAGATTGTAGAGAGTAGAAGCGAGGATAGTTTGTTCCTCTCTCAACCTCGTTAAAAAATGAAATTGGTTGTTTCGAGGAAAGTTCCTGTTACTGAGTCAACCTCGTTAAAAAATGAATCAGGTTCGGGGATAGTTCCTTGTCTTGTGTCAACCTCGTTAAAAGATGAAACAAGGATAGGTTATATAGGTAGATTGTAGAGAGTAGTTATGAGCATAGTCCCTTGTCTTGTGTCAAGCTCGTTACAAAATGAATCAAGGATTTTTGAGTAGATTGTAGAGAGTAGTTATGAGCATAGTTCCTTGTCTTATGTCAGGCTCGTTAAAAAATGAATCAAGGATTTTAGAGTAGATTGTAGAGAGTAGACATGAGCATAGTTCCTTATCTTGTGTCAAGCTCGTTTAAAAAATGAAACAAGGGTTTTGAGGATAGTTCTTTTCCTGTGTCAACCTCACTAAAAAATGAAACAACTCCCACGAGTCTTTCCACGATTTCGAAAGTAAACCTTCATTTCATCCACCTGGTTGAATGCAATGAAGCTTGGGGGGCATGTACCTTGATTTGCATCATTATGCTGGGGGCATGCAAACTTATAACAAGCATAGTTTTTCGTTTCAAGCTTGCGTAAACATGAAACCGAATCCGAGCATAGTTCTTTTCCTGTGTCAAGCTCGTTAAAAAATGAAACAAATCCTCCTCTAATTAAGTCGAGAGTTTGACTAGATCTCATAAATGTTAAGTTGTATATTTAGGTTAGTTATTTCAGTTTTTTGCATAATTTTCTTACAGTTTTAGGTCGAATCTTTCATTCTCGTAATTGAACCTTCATTCCATCCAGCTAATAATTACCAGCAGTGTACTTAGTTGAATGAAATGAAGCTGGGGGGGCATGCACTCTAGCAATTATGCTTAGGGGGCATCAAGCACAGTTTTCTCTCTGTTTCAAGCTTGTGTAAAAATGAAACTACTTTGAAGCATAGTTTTTCTCTGTTTCAAGCTTTTGTAAAAATGAAACCTATTTCGAGTCAATTTCAGTTATTTTCAAGACTCGTTAAACTCATGAAAATACCGAGATTATTTTGCTATCTTTCATTCTCGTAAAACAAATGAAAATGCCGAGTTCTTTCCATCTTTTCATGCTCGTAAATTAAATTGAAAGTCGGCCATATGAGTACATTTTTATCATTTTTTCGAACTCATTAAAACTTACGAAAAACTGAAAACCATGAGTACATTTTTATCATTTTTTTCGAACTCGTTAAAACTTACGAAAAACTGAAACCTTGGAGTTCTCTTTTAAGCCCTTTTCAGACTCTCAAAATATGAAAAGATTGCCGAGTTTTTCTTTTAAACTCGTTAAAACGGAATTAAAAGACGGTCCTCTTACAGCCCTTTTCCGACCGTAAAAACATGAAAATATTGTCGGATTTTTGTCGTTTCAAATTCGATATTGGAAATAAAACGACGTGTCCTTGATCGCTTTCTACTTTTCAGATCAGAGACACTAATCATGAAAGTACTCCTTGGTCGTAAAGATCAAGTGGTTCTCTCAAGTATTATTTTATACTTTTTCGGGCTTGGGAGACACAAATTTATGAAAAAGGTCAACCCTGGAGTCTTCTTAAGTTTTTCAGACTCTCTAAAATTGAAAAACACCAAGTTTCTCCTATACTAGACTCGTTAAAATTTCACAGTAAAGGACTTGTTCAATTACAAACAGGAACGGACCACTCCTTCTTAGGGTTCGAATCTAAACTAAGTTGGACTCATTCGAAGGATGAGCTTATAATCAAGCAAATGTTATCCTCCTCAAGCTTGTAAAAAATAAAGAGGTACTTGCCAGAAATGGTGGGGGAAAAGAGAGGAAAATGAGCCTATTTGTTATACTTTGTCTCGGAAAAACCTTATCACCACTCTTGAACACGACACTTTTCATTCACCTGGGTGGGGAAATCCTTTGCCTAACAGTTGATCAAACCACATTGAAAGTCTTCAGCCGGTTTCTGGGTATTAACTTTGGGTCAATTGTCACCAAGCCATCTGTTGTGTCATTATGTGTTCAAGAGGTCACTGCCAATAAGCCATTCATCTGCAAAATATCTGTCATCCATCTTGACCATCCCTGAGTCAGTCCTTGCAACTAAATTTCTTCAACTTGATCTATGATTTCGCGTTGTGGGCTTTCCTACGACGGATCACTTTCTATCGACATCAGCACATTATCTAGAAAGATGATCTAGAAATCATCAGTACCTTGGGATCTGCATGCCTCGATGGCAGGTTTCTCGCCTTTGACGACAGGTTACATCAATGACCTTCGATCAAGGGATTCTGTGACATGTTCGACATCAACACATTCACTCACATCTCATGGATTGTACTGGGTACTTTGAGAACCATTAACATCACTGGTGGTCTCTCTCACACTTGTTAACAGTTTACATCATTGACTGGTAATCAAGTGGTTTCTACCATGTTCGACATCAACTCATTTATTCGCATGGATAGAATCGTACTATTTCGGGAAGCAGAAATGAAGACCCTGGATCTAGTTTCCGCCATCCAGGCTGCGAGGAGTTTTGTATTCATTATACAATAGACTAATTATAAACAGATGGCTGCGTCCATACTATGTCTACATGTGTCTATGATTATGATGTATTGCGAAATCATTCCTATATCAGAGCAGTAGTTAGTTTGTTAGTTAAGATTTTGATATGAGTATGGGAATGCCTACCTCAGCGATGATATGATCTCATATATGTATTTTGTGTTGAATATTTGCAGGTTCCGACTGGGCTCTCCACAAGATAATTCTCGAAATGATAAAGTGCTTCACCCTTCCTAGATGATATAAAACCCTGATCTACTACAGACCTCGCACTTTAGGGGGCAATCTGTTACACTAAAATTTGTCACCATGACTATTTACAGTCAGTATGGCTCCATCAATAACCATACTCTCCTCCTTGGCAAGTCTTATACCTCTGCTCCTCATGTCAAACTCCAAAAAAGAGAGAAAGCCTTTAAAAAATCAATATAACTCTGGTTCCGCACTTTCTCTTACTCTTACCTGCGGACCCGCACCTCAAGTACATAATACCTGCATACTTGTACGCTCTGTCTGTAAAGGGGTGGGTGCGTACCCCTGTAAAAGTCAAAAGGCGCAAGTTTTACTTCAAAAAACTTACTTGTGGTCGATTCTAGAGCATTCTAGAAGATGGTTTGACGTGGATTGAGCGCCTCCAGATAGTTCATGCATCCCAATGAAAGAGGAACTTATCCCATGAAGAGGGGAGCTATCCCTTTGAAAGAGGGGCTTATCCCATTGATGGTGGACCTGTTTAACTTCCTCCAAAGCATTATAAATACAGGAATTGGGCCAGAGGCAAGAGAGGTTGAAAGCTGAACATTCCTAAGGGTAGATGCCGCTGAAATTAGGACTCCCTTATAAAGCTTGAGAGGAGAGATCACATTCCTTTCTTAGCTTCATTTGGAAGTGGGTGAGCTGATCAAAGTAGAGGAGAACTCTTGCTGGACCCTGGGAGGGACCTGCACAACACCAAGGCATTGGTTGTAAGGTTTCTTTTGTTTCCAATTAATACAATTAAGTTCATTTTTCTCAACAAGTTGTTATATATAATTTGTTTCATAAACTCCTTGGTCTTTATGATGAATATGTTTTATTATATGAATTATTCAGGTGCTATGTAATCGTTTGCTTGTTTGTGTATGCAGGCTTCAAGGAGAGGAGCTCATCTGGATCGAAGAGGCTTGGCCGCTACAAACATCGTTGGACTAAAGGTAAGCCTTAAACACTTGGTTGCTCTTATTTTAAATGCATATTTAGGGAAAGATAGTGCTTGATTGTTTTGTTTGTCACTAGAAACGCCTTAGTTTCTAGGGAGGTCAGTTTTGTCCGCAAAATTGACTCTTTCCGCATGAGTCAATTTTGTCATGCGGAAAGAGTCAATTTTGTGGACAAAACCGACCTCCCTAGAAACTAAGGCGTTTCTAGTGACAAACAAAACAATCAAGCACTATCTTTCCCTAAATATGCATTTAAAATAAGAGCAACCAGGTTTTTAAGGCTTACCTTTAGTCCAATGCTGTTTGTAGCGGCCAAGCCTCTTCGATCCAGATGAGCTGCTCTCCTTGAAGCCTGCATACGCAAACAAGCAAACGATTACATAGCACCTGAATAACTCATATAATAAAACATATTCATCATAAAGACCAAGGAGTTTATGAAACAAATTATATATAACAACTTGTTGAGAAAAATGAACTTAATTGTATTAATTGGAAACAAAAGAAACCTTACAACCAACGCCTTGGTGTTGTGCAGGTCCCTCCCAGGGTCCAGCAAGAGTTCTCCTCTACTTTGATCAGCTCACCCACTTCCAAATGAAGCTAAGAAAGGAATGTGATCTCTCCTCTCAAGCTCTATAAGGGAGTCCTAATTTCAGCAGCATCTACCCTTAGGAATGTTCAGCTTTCAACCTCTCTTGCCTCTGGACCAATGCCTGTATTTATAATGCTTTGGAGGAAGTTAAATAGGTCCACCATAAATGGGATAAGCCCCTGTTTCAAAGGGATAGCTCCCCTCTTCATGGGATAAGTTCCTCTTTCATTGGGATGCATGAACCATCTGGAGGCGCTCAATCCACGTCAAACCATCTTCTAGAATGCTCTAGAATCGACCGCAAGTAAGTTTTTTGAAGTAAAACTTGTGCCTTTTGACTTTTACAGGGGTACGCACCCACCCCTTTACAGACAGAGCGTACAAGTATGCAGGTATTATGTACTTGAGGTGCGGGCCCGCAGGTAAGAGTAAGAGAAAGTGTGGAACCAGAGTTATATTGATTTTTTAAAGGCTTTCTCTCTTTTTTGGAGTTTGAAATGAGGAGCAGAGGTATAAGACTTGCCAAGGAGGACAATATGGTTATTGATGGAGCCATACTGACTGCAAATAGTCATGGTGACAAATTTTAGTGTAACAGGAGGCAGTGTTGGTGGCAGCAGGAAAGACACCACTAGGAGGGGCTACGTCGATAATGGCCAAAAGCAGTCAAAATCCGCCCACTGAGACGGCCGTGGACGAGGCACCAACAACTGGCATGGATTCACCTTTGAAGTGGCCAATGCAACCAGAACGGTTGAAGCCACGAAAGAAGGCAAAGGCATCCAAAACGGACAGTGGAGTGACCACCTTAACCGAGGGGGACCTAAATGACATAGAAACAATGTTCGAGACACCGCTTGAGATGCAGTCAATGAGGCCATGTTAGAGCAGGAGATTGTGTTGGGGGAGCTCCATACGCAGCTACAAGAACTTGGAACAAAGATTGCACCAATAGGAACTAGTGCTACTCAGGGGGTTCCTGGTATGACAACCATTGAACCATTGTTGAAGGCCCAAATGGCTCATTCCATCACGATTCCAGCAGGAGCATTGATCACCGCAAATGCGGAGGACCGAGCTATGCTAGGACGACTTAAAGGGCTGGGACTAAATGTAGGTGCTCTATTGCACGAAAGTTTGCAATAGCTCTAGGACAGCACCACAATGGAGATCCATGCCAAACAAGTACTCCAAGAACAAAAAATTAATATCGAACAATTGTGCCTCCAACGGGACGAAGCAGTTACACAGAAGCAATAGGTGGAGAAGGTAGTAGTGGAAGCCTGCTCGAGTGCCCGTGAGCTAGAGATTGTGGTGGAATTTCCTATTGAGACACAAATCCATAAATTGGCTACTGGGTTTCGACACGCAAAGGAGGAGGTCGCGCAGATCCAAATCGAGCTCAGCTTGCAGATTGCAGACTTAAAACTACAGGTTCCACCGTCAACGCCACCAGAGATCCTAGAGTAATGCAGGAACATTATTACTTTGGGGCACGCGATGCTCACACGTTCAATGGAGGAATGTACCAAGCTACTAACTTAGTCAATTATTATGTTCACCTCCCTTCAGGAGGATCCAACACTTCGCCGATTGGAAACTGAGGTCCGAATCTCTAGCAAGCTTATGATCAGATCACAGGAACCGCGTAGATCGTTGCTAATGCAGCGCTTGGCTAAGATACGGGAGGCTCAGGACTTGAAAATCCAAGCCGATGCCACCAAACAAAAGGAAGCAGTGATTAAAGCCTACCTCCAGCCGTGGTTGGATGAGGCATTTGTGGTTTCTACCACCATAGAGTGCAAGGTAGCTCACATGTAGGCCGAGTATGCCACTATAGAGATAGCAGAGACAGGGATTGAGGTGTCAGCGACACACATGGAATGGATGCAGCGAATGACGGAAGAGTTTGCTGCCAGCACAAGCGACGCACAGAGGCTGCTAACCGATCTCCATGCAAATTTGGCCGAAGCAGCTGAGTGACTCGGGACGAGTCACGATGATTGTGTTGGGGGACTGTTGGGTAGCAAAAGCCTCGTGCAATGGTAATGGGGTACACAGCCCAAAGTTTTGGATAAAGATAGGGAAAAGACTCCGCGAGATGTGCGGAGTGTGATTTGTATAAGTTAAAGTCAAAGGGTAGTCTACCCAAAAATAATGTAAAGAAATGTAAGTTGAGTCGGCCCATCCATGGATCGCGGTCCATGGAAAGGTATAAATAGAGCGAGGCTCTATGGGTAGAGGGAGCTAAGTTTTGTTGTTAGTTTTTGGATCTGAAATGTAATGGGTTTCTGAGGAAAGCACTCTGAAAGAATCTGTAAGTCCGAGTCGAGGGTTTGGGGAGTAGATAGAGGCTCTACAACTGTGTGCGCAGAGGCCTAGAAGAGTTCACAGTTGTGTGCGCAGACCCCTACAACTGAGTGTGCAGGGAAAACCTGGATGTGTTAGTGAAGAAAGTGAATAAAGATAAGTTGCTTCTCTAATTATTTGCTAAATCTAAATCTGTCTTTTTGGATGACTATTTTGATCTATGCGCATATGCTTGCTTCTTGAATACATGTGAATCTGGGTTTAATCTAAGTACGCGAACTGAATAAATCTGATAAATGTTTTCTTAAAGACCCCTCTAAATAGATTTGATTTCCAATACTTCATTTACGAAGATTAGATCTGTAGACTGCGCGCTAATAGAAAGCTAGAGGTATTCTGGATCTACACGAATACAAAGCAGTGCAAAGCTACATAATGGTGCGTGAAACCTCCAGAACACATCTAGACATCCCAAGGGTGTGGAAACCTGGTTCTAGTACCCTCCCCTACTACCTCAGGTGAGACCTCAGTCTGCGCTCTACGGGCTGTTGCCGAAAGGGCCGGTAGTGGTGGGATTTGCTTGGCTAAATAATTCTTCCGAACCTGGGTCAGGCCCATATAAGCCAACATATGGTGCATAAAATGCAAGGGCCAAGGGCACGACAAGGACCACTGCCCAGTGTTTGAGAATTACCTTACAGGAGGAGGTCCAATGCCATTAATACCAGAGGCACAAGCAGGACCTGTTATCACTCCAAGAAACTCTCCTAGGTTGCAGATCGGAGATGCGTGGTAACATATAATATTCAATATTGTTCTTTGAACTATTGGAATGAATGATGGTTTGTATCAAGCCAGATAACCATTTCAACTCTATTTTTTGACTTAAGACATGCATGAACACTGTCAATAATACAAGGCTTTAGACCACTAGTGCTCAATAGTTTATAAATTCAATGGATAGATGGAGAATACTCACTGTACTAGCAGATGCATACATAAACATATATGAATGGCCAGCTACAAGAAGCAAATGAAACTTGAAAATATAGTTTATCAATGCAGAGATAAGATGACAGTTATCTGGCATTAGACACAGTAGAAAACATGAATAACCTATTCATGTGCAAGCATAGAATGACAGAGGAAATGGAATTGAACATGTAACAACAAAAGAAGCTTATATTGCCAGAATGAAGATGAGAAGCTTGAAGGAATAGAGTAGTAATAATATCCAGAAGTTGAACCCTTGTTACATTTAGTTTTAAGTTATTTATAGTTCTTTACAATGATGCTAAGCCTTTTGAGGCTTGAGAGGTCTTAATCTATCCCTCTGTCTTGTTTAACTGTTTGATCTCTGACTAGGCAGCATGGCTCAGAGGTTTCTTCTTCTGATAGAAGAATAACCGCATTCAGATATTTTGGGTAGCTTGTTGCGCTGTCTGGGAGCTCTCTCATGCTAGAGATGCCCCATAATGTTTGTTTCGATGAATTGTGTTGGGCTATTGATGCGTTGTGCTGCTCCATGATATTTCTGTTTTAGGCTAGCTTGTTGTGGCTCCATGATTGCTTTGGGTTAATTCGGCCTCTGCTCTGTGGTGAAATGGCTCTTCAGGCCTATGAAATCCCTTTAAACATTTCCAATGGATGTTTTTTTTTTTTATACAAAAAACGATGTAATCACTGATAAATCTCGCCTTCTCTGTGTATTTTTGACTTCAAAATTCCTCAAAAATAGTTTATTAATCTCTCGGGTCTGTGCTTGTTGCCATCACAAGTCGCAAAAAAGCCCACTCCTGTGTATTTTCCTCGTATTATGAAATACGTGAAAAACACTAAAAATGTATGAAAAGATGGCTTTGGCGGACTTCAGATTATATATATTTCACTTCTCGTCGCATTCGGCACCGGCCAAAGGTTCCTTTGTATTTCATTCAAACAATGAAAAAGCACAAAATACATTGAAAACAGGCCTTCCTGCAGACTTAAAAGATTAGATATTTTCATTCTGGAAACCCATCAGGTCCGGGTTCCATCGCTATCGCACTACCCCTGTTTCCATTTGTATTTCGTGATATAATGAAATACATCAAAAATGCACTAAAACTGGCCTTTCTGCAGACCTGAAAATTTATTAAATATCGTATATAATGTCATCGGGTCCAGCTCATCAGGTCGCACACCTGCCTGTGCCTAGGCCCCGCCCCATGGTATAGTACTGATGCGATATAGCGATGCAATAAATCGCAATCGCTAATCGCTCAATGCCCGAGCCTTTATTTAAATCATCGATACCTCGCTGATCCAATCATCGGCGATCGCTAACCAACGGTGTCATACGCCCAAATTTAAGTTTTCCTTTCTACCCGGCCGATTGTGATTAGCCGCTTAGATCTGTGCCATTGATCAGCTAGATCTAACGACTGTTGTTCATTCCTCTGTTTAAGCCTGCAATTGTGGGTTTTTCATGGTTTTCAAGCATTTTTGCCTCCCGATAGTGTATTTCCGCCCTTCCAAGGGCTCTCCTCTTGCGCTGATTTTGATCATTGGATCATCTTTGAGAAAATCTTGAAGATTTCAAGAAAATTTTTGGATCCTTTGGCATGATTATGCTGGCTTATGGAGACTTTAAATGGCATACATGGATCCATTTTTGGACCATTTGCCCACAAGGCTAACACTGACTCCTTCTGGGGATGAAAGCCTCCCTGTGCAGTTTCAAGAACTACAGAATAATGCCTTTCCTGTAAAAACAAGATCAAATCTTCCTTCTAGTGTTCCATTAGGAAAGGAGTCTATTTAGCATGAAATAAAAACTGAAAGAAAAACATATTTACAATACCAAGGCTTTAAGGCCTTAAATGAAATAAAGTTTCAAAAACTACCCATTTACTGGGCTACCAAAAGTATCTCCTCCTTCCAGACTGTGCAGAATGAATGTATTGTTCTGCTGAACTTGAGCGATGACAAAAGGACTTGTCCATAAGGAGTCAAACTTGCCATGATTACCTCTCTTTTCCTTAAACACGTCCCATTTAAGCACCCAATCAACGACTTGGAAATTGTCCACTTTTTCCTTCTTGTCAAAGGTTTCTTTGATTGCCTTCTGATGTGCCTTTGACTTCTCAACCAACTACTCTCTGATCTGTTGTAGTTCAACCAGGTCATTCATTCTTCCTACCATGTCATTCTCTTCCTCTTGTTCTTTTTGCAAGAATTTAGCCACAGGGAGGATCAGCTAGATAGGGAAAACAACATCAGCACCATAAACTAGTTTAAATGGAGAATTACCTATGGACTTTTTGATGGTAACTCTGTCAGCCCATAGTGCAAACTTCAACTTGGAATCCTAGCTCTTTTTGTTTTCCTCTAATAGTTTTTTATTACCCTTACCAAAATTTTGTTAGATGATTCTGCTAGGCCATTTCCTTGAGGATAATATGAGGTACAATGCACTACTTGAATGCCCATGGACTCAGTCATGTCCACCAATTCTTTTTCTTTGAAATCTTTTGCATTATCAGTGACTGGTTTGGTTGGGCAACCAAATCTAGTGAAAATATTCTCATTCAAGAACTTTATGACAACTTGATGATTGGCATTCTTAGTGGGTATAACCTCAATCCATTTGGTGAAATAATCAGTGGCTACTAAGATCCATTTGTGTTGGCCACAGGAATTTGGGTTGATCTCACCTATAAAGTCCAAGCCCCACTACTGGAAGGGACCATTGGCATGCACTGGCTTCAAGGGCAGAGATTTTAGCTGTTGACTTCCTGCAAACCTCTGACACTTGTCACAAGCTTTCACAAAAGAAAACACATCAGAGAACAGAGTAGGCCAATAATACTTGGCCCTCAAGATTTTGTGGGCTGTGGTCCTCCCATAATGATGCCCTCCACAGATGCTAGAATGGAACTGGTGTATGACTTCCACAGCTTGTTCTTTATCTAGACATCTCAAGTGGATTCCCGATGGGTCTTTCCAATAAAGAAAATTTTTATTTATGCAAATTTGGCTGATCTGAGTTTAATGGCCCAGGCTTGACATGAGCTAAGCCCTGGAGGGATTTCTAGCTTTTGCAAAAAATGAACTATGCTATAATACCATTCACAGGTGGCTAGATTTTCAGCCAGACACTGATTCTGCTTTTGTTATTTTGTTGCTCCCTCTGTCTGCTCATCATCTAAATTTAGACCCATGGAATTTATGTCTAACAAGCTACAATTTTCTTTAGCCATAAGTTTAGCCAAGCCCTGGCCTTTGACAAGCTTAGTGGGCTTCACCTCTATGTTAAACTCTATGAATTTGGCAATCCATTTAGCTCTCTTTCCATCAATATCTCGCTGAGTTAAGACATATTTTATTGATGTTGAAGATACATGTGCAACTAATTTGGAATGTAGAATATAAATTCTAAATGCCTTTAAAGATTTTATGAGAGCATAAGCTTGTTTTTCAATAAGTTCATACCTTAGTTCAACATCCCTTAGATTTTTACTGAAAAAGGCCACGAGGTGCTCTATGCCTTCGTCATTTTTCTGCAATAGAACTGTTGTAAGTGTATCATAAGAGGAAAAAGAGAAGATACAAAACTCCTTAGTGTAATCTGGGCTAATTAGAGTGGGAGCTTCCATGATAGCTTGCTTGATTACTTCAAAAGAGCTTCTTGAAGCACCTATCCATTTTATTTCTGATCCTTTCTTCAGCATGGAAGTGATGTGATTTACTAACTCTGAAAAGTTTGGAATGAATCTCCTTACAAATTTAATCTTACCCAAGAAGGATTGAATGTCCCTTTTTGACCTTGGGATGGACAATGTGTGAATGGCTTGAATCCTTGCTAGATCGATTTTTATACCTTCAACAGAAACAATATGTCCTAGGAGTTTGCCTTCTTCTAGAGAAAACTATGACTTCTTTGGGTTCACTAAAATTCCAAACTGTCTACACTTTAGGAAGACCTTATTCAAATGTTGTAAATGGTCTTTGTGGCTACTGGACAAGACTGTTATGTCATCAAGATAAATAAGGACAAACTTGTCCTTCTCTCCCACAAAAGCTATATCGATGGCCCTCTTTAAAGTAGCCCTAACATTCATGAGTCCAAAAGGCATCTTGGAGTACATGAAAGTGCCCCAAGGAGTAGTGAAGGCGGTCTTTTCCTGATCTTCAGGATGTACAACAATCTGATTGTAACCTGAAAATCCATCTCAGAAATACATGACTCTAGCCCCTGAAACTTTTTGCAGCAAGTGTTCCATCTTAGGTAGGGGATAATTATCTTTTTTAGAGCACTTGTTCAGATTTCTGAAGTCAACACAAAGCTTTATTTCTCCAATTTTTCTTTCTTACTACCACAAGGTTAGCTATCCACTTTGAATACCTTAGGGTAACTATGATTTTTGCATCCAACAGCTTCTTGATTTCTTTCTCAATCAAAGGCAATAAGAGAGGGCTGATAGGTCTTAATTTCTGCTTAAAAGGGAGGGTGTTCTTTTCCAGTGGAATATTATGTTGAATGATGTATGCGTCATAGGTTTTAAGATCGTTGTATTCCCAGGAAAAAATATCAGCAAATTGCTTCAAGAGGTTGAGATATTCAGAATTCTGGGTAGAGGACAATGAGTGGACAGATTTATGTATTTCGGATGGGCTGGGCTCCCTATATTGTTTTTATGAACAACAGACTCATTTTCTGTTTTGGTAGGATTATAAAGCACATCATTATGATCAAACAATTTCTCTAGGGGCACCAATCCTTTTGGTATATGATTACTAGGCAGCTAGACGATGCTTCCTCAGCCGACCTCGTTTTTTAGCTTAGACTGGCTGCATTCTTCCATGGTTTCATTTTCTTCATCGATGTGCGTTTCAGAAAATTCCTTAACGACTTGTAAAAACCTGTTAATTTCCTCATCGTCTTCAAAAACTCTCCAATATTTGACATTGTCAGGCAGAGATGGTCTATATTTAACCTGAACTTCATATGTCAATTTAGGAGGCAAAGGAGGAATAACCATGCTAGCAGACACAACAAGGGAGTCAACAAGCTGATTCTTCATTCTTGGAATGTAAGAAATGCTAAACTTATTAAAAGCATCCTTCAGCCTCCATACCTCATCTTTGTATGCTTTCAGACTTGGATGCTTAGCTTGGAAAGTTTTATTTACCTGCTGAATAATGAGGTTTGCATCTTCAAACACTTTCAGGCCTTTGATGCCCATTTATTTAGCAACGCTTAAGCCCAGAATTAAAGCTTCGTACTCTGCTATGTTGTTTGTGACCTGAAAGGTTAATTTGAAAGATAAATGAATGTATTCCTGTGTGGGGGACACAAGGACTACACCTGCCCCTATAGCTTCCTTAGAGCAAGCCCTATCAAAGAACATGTCCCAAATCTGTGGGCCTTCTTCCTTAGTGATTTGGCAAACTGGTTTTTTAAGATGCATGGAGACCAAATAGGATTCTTCAATATGAAGAATACATGCTACAAAATTAGTGTCAACATCATAGATGGGATGATTAGTAGGGTTCTTCTCATCGCTGATGATATAAGCCAACTGAGCTTTTATGTATAATCTCTTACTCTCACCTGCAAAAACTGGGACAGTAGCATAGGACAGATCATTTTGTAATGATCCACCTCATATCTTGATCTAACCTCTGGAAAGTAACATGCCAAACTTGGGGGGTACATCTGCTACCACAATATCCATCATCATGCTCTTCATGGGCAACTGAGACAAGGTCATAGCTAGGTCTTTGATTAATCCCAGGCATTTCATTTTTCTAAGTAAAAAAAAAACAGGTCATGATAAGGCTTGGTAACGTCAAGACCCAACTCATCCATGACCACCTTGGGCATTAGATTATGGCTAGCTCCAATGTCCAGAAGGTAGTTGTGAAGGATTTTATCATGAATGGTCAGAGAGACATAGAATGATGGGGAGTTGTCATCACAATTTTCAATCATTGGGCTGATAATAACAGCTGGCTTGTCATCTTGCAGATTTACATAGTCAATGGAGGCTTGGATGGCTTTAGGCTAAAGGGCTTTTAGGATGGATATTTTGAAGGACTCATTCTTCACTAGTTCAATCAAAGGCATAGGTATTCTTAGTTTATGAATTTCTGATTGAAAACTAAAAGGAGAAGGAGACTTGTCAAGACCTCTTCCCTCATGAGTTGGAGCCTTGAGGATGATAAGATCAACTGTTGGTTGCTTTTTCTTATTAGCTTGTTGTACTATAGGGATAAAAACTCTTTGAATAGGAGCTTCCTTGGCCTTATTCATCTTTGACCTCAGATTATAACTTTGCTGATCTTTAGTTTGTAGAACAGCTTCACCATCCCATTCTTCGCTGACCTGGTCATTGAACAATGACTTTTCATAAGAAACTGAGGTAAAAAAGGAAGCATTGCTTTTGTCTTCTAGACAATGGATCTCATCATCTTCTTCAAACTACTCTTCTTCCATGACTGCATTTTTAAAAGGGGCCTTCACCCTTTGGTCTTCATTGGCATATTTGCTTCTTTGCAAAATCTGCAACTGCTCATTTATTCTTCTATATGGATTTGGATTTGGATTTGGATTTCTAGGAGCAAAGGTATTGGGAAGTCTTCCTTTCCTAGGGTGCTGCTCAGCCTTTAATTTGGAGATTTCAGAGGCTAATGACTCTATAATTTTGGTTATTTTATCTATCTTAGGATCAGAGGATGATGAGGACTCACCCCTCTGTCTTCTCAACATTTCCCTTGAGCTTCTCTGTAGCCATGATGTTTGATTCCACTTCCAAAGCTGCATCCTGCATGTCAGCCAAAGTAGCACATCACCTCTCCCTCAACAGTAGGCAGGAGTCAAAATCAAAAGCACTGGCATAGGTGAGTTTAGCAGAGGTAGTAGTGAGTTTTACTTCAGCCGGTATCTTGATGTACATACAGTTAAACCTCTTATTAAAATCAGACAACGACTCACCATTTTCTCTTTTTAAGTTGCCAAACTCAGTGTGGTAGTAGAGGAGATCCTTCTTATCTCCCCAATGCTTTAAAAATGCATCATCTAAAGCCTCAATATCTACTATAGATCTTGGGGTTAGTTCTCTATACCATTTTCTAGCCTCTCCATCTAGGCTTTGGACAAAGACTCTTATCCATACATCATCTTCACTAATGTCCAGGTTATCAACATAGCTATAGAATGACTCAAGATGTTCTTCAGCAATAACACCTTTAGTCCCAATGAACTTAGGCCTATATTTCTGATATTCTCCAGTAGGCATGGCATTCAAAGGAGTGGGTAGTATTAGAGGTCCATACCTAATAGTTATGATTCTTTCCATTTTGGTGGGTGCTTGTAGTCCTGCCATAGTTGTGGTGGCTATAAGAGTACTGGAAGTCTGAATGATAGAGAGTTGAGGGGTGACTAAAAAGACTGAAGGAGTATGATGGATAGTAGGTGAGGTTTCCTTTGAGCTTACAACAAAAGGAGAACCTAAAGTATAAGGAGCTTTATGAATCTCTGAGATTTTTTCTTCACTCCTAGTATTAGATGCTATACTCTCAACATGTATTTGTTCTATTACAAGATTTTATTGAAGAGATATAGAAGCTCGTTTAGGTTTACTTGAACTTGATGCTCCTTTCTGCAATACCTTTCTTTCTTTGATGATTTTTCAGGGTCAGATACAGGGTCAGCTTGTGATTTCTAAGGATTTCTCCGAGTATGCGTCACAAACTGAGCCAGAACTATGAAGTGGAGTCGCCAAGAGGTTCAGCCTATAGTAGAGTCACCGGATAGATGATTACAACCAGAAAAGTGCCTAGACTTTGTCTATCATCAAAGCTGGATCTGTGTCATTTCCCAGGGAAGCTGAGCTTCAATTTCCTCTCCCTAGCAATGACACCAATTTTGTTATCACTCCAGGAAGCTCTCCTAGGTTGCAGATCAGAGATGCCTGGTAACATATAATCTTCAATATTGTTCTCTGAACTATTGGAATGAATGATGGTTTGGATCAAGCCAGATAACCATTTCAACTCTATTTTTTAACTTAAGACATGCATGAACACCCTCAACAATACAAGGCTTTAGACCACTAATGCTCAATAGTTTATAAATTCAATGGATAAATGGAGAATACTGACTGTACCTACAGATGCATACATAAACATATATGAATGGCCAGCTACATGAAGCAAATGAAACTTGCAAATCTAGTTTATCAATGCAGAGATAAGATGACAGTTATCTGGCATTAGACACAACAGAAAACATGAATAACCTATTCATGTGCAAGCATAGAACAACAGAGGAAATGGAATTGAACATGTAATAACAAAAGAAGCTTATATTGCTAGAATGAAGATGAGAAGATTGAAGGAACATAGTAGTAATAATCTCCAGAAGTTGAACCCTTGTTACATTTAGTATTAGCTATTTATAGTTCTTTACAATGATGTTGAGCCTTTTGAGGCTTGAGAGGTCTTAATCTATCCCTCTGTCTTGTTTAACTGTTTGATATCTGACTAGGCAACATGGCTCAGAGGTTTCTTCTTTTGACAGAAGAATAACCACATTCAGATATTTTGGGCAGCTTGCTGCACTGTCTGGGAGCTCTCGCGTGCCAAAGATGCCCCATAATGTTTGTTTTGATGAGTTGTGCTCGACTATTGATGCGCTGTGTTGCTCCATGATATTTCTATTTTGGGATAGTTTGTTGTGGCTCCACGATTGCTTTGGGTTGATTCATCCTCTACTCTGTGGTGAAATGGCTCTTCGGGCCTATGAAATCCCTTTAAACATTTCCAATGACTGTTTTATGTTTTTATACAGAAAATGTTGCAATCACTGATAAATCCCACCTTCTCTATGTATTTTGGACTTCAAAATTCCTGAAAAATAGTTTATTAATCTCTTAGGTACGCCCTTGTTGCCATCGCAAGTCGCAAAAAAGCCTGCTCCTATGTATTTTCCTTGTATTATGAAATACGCAAAAAACACTGAAAATGTATGAAAAAATGGCTTTGGCGGACTTCAGATTATATATATATTTCACTTCCTAGACCGTTTCGAGTCCGGGCTTCATCGCAATCGGCACTTGCCAAAGATTCCTTTGTATTTCGTTCAAACAATGAAAACACACAAAATACATTGAAAACAAGCCTTCCTGTGGACTTCAATGATTATATATTTTCATTCTAGAAACCCATTAGATCCAAGTTCCATCACTATCGCACTGCCCCTGTTTCCCTTTGTATTTTGTGATATAATGAAATACATGGAAAATGCATTAAAACCGGCCTTTCTGCAGACCTGAAAATTTATTAAATATCGTATATAATTTTTTCAGGTCTGGATCATCAGGTTGCACAGCTGCCTGTGCCTAGGCCCTGCCCCATGGTATAGTGTTGAGTTGATATAGCGATGCGATAAATCACAATTACTAATTGCTCAATTCCTAAGCCTTTATTTAAATCGCCAATACCTCACCGATGCAAACCACCGATCCGATCATCGGCGATCACTGATTGGCGGTGTCATGTGCCCAACTTTAAGTTGTCCTTTCTGCTGGCCGATTGCAATTCACCGCTTAGATCTAGGCCGTTGATTGGCCAGATCTAACGGCTATTGTTCATTCCTCTGTTTAAGCCTGCGATTGTGGGTTTTTCATGGTTTTCAAGTGTTTTTGCCTCCCGATAGTGTATTTCCGCCCTTCCAAGGGTTCTCCTCTTGTGCTGATTTTGATCATTGGATGATCTTTGAGCAAATCTTGAAGATTTCAAGAGAATTTTTGGATCCTTTGGCATGATTATGCTGGTTTATGGAGACTTTAAAGGGCATATTTGGATCCATTTTTGGAAAGTTTGCCCACAAGGCTAACAGGACCGAGCGTGGTGCCTGCACTATGGTGCGCGATTTGTCAGATAGGAGGAAAGCATGCTAGAGATAACTACCATCTATTACAGAAGTATACGTAGAATTCACAGTAGTTGTTCTGTAATTTCTCTAGGTTAGTGGGACATGATGACCGCACCTATAGAAGTTATGAGCTGATGATGGATTGAACTCCTACCTATAGAGTTCAGGCCGAAATAGAGCCCCTTAATCAAAACGCAGGAATGGCGTGCACTGGATTTTAGGGGCGCAGACGAGGCTGAGGTGGAGGGGGACCAGGAAGAGGTCGTGGACAGCTGATATGTTACAATTGTGGAGGGCCAGGGCATTATTCCCACAACTATACGAATCCAACACGACCATCATGCTTGTATTGTATGTTGTTTGATCATGAGATGGAGGATTGTCCCACACTGATAGTGAGGTTGCATGATAAAGGAGCACTCCAACCTCCCCTGACTCAGAACCTACAAATGATGAAGTCTAAGCCATGCGAGGAAGACCCTGATGTAAATAACATGCTCTAGAGTGGAATTACGACCATGGATGACAAAGGCAAGTAGCTTGAAGAAAGTACCTAGGTTCGCAAGGCTCCAACGAAGGAACCAGAATTTGATTTGGAGTGCGCTAAGGAGACCTTCATGGAAGTTAAGAGGAGCTTCGTTTATGCCTCCACTTCAGGAAGTAAAGACGGAATGGAGCCAGAAATAGACCCATCGATGCTCACTACGTTCTTGGATACATGTACGAAGCTTCTACGTGACAGCAAGGCTATAAAGGGGCTACAAGAACCCATAACTAGATGCGTTAGGACCACGCCAAGAGAACCGCGCGTAGTTCAGAAGCTCGGGAATCACACAATGCGAACAGGAAGAAAAGATAGAAAAGATAGATCAACGCCTTAGAATTTAGCCTCTTCGAGGGGGAAACCTCCTTTACATTACATAAATGAACAATTCTTGGATGATACAAATGACAAAACCTCCTTTCTATATAGGAGTCTAAGGAGTCACAATATAACCCAGTCGACCCAACAATAATACTATAAAGACACAAAAATAACAATAGAGGGTTTCTATGGGGCACAATAATAACAATATGGGGGAAATAGGGGCACAACAATATTAATAAGGGATACAACTACAATAGTAATGGGGTAATCACTAGTATTATAGGGATCTAACATGCCCCTCTCCTTCAAAAAAGTGTTGTCCTCAACACTTGAGTAGTTTTGGATGCTTCTGTATAAAATTCTCATCCTCTCATGTGGAATCTTCAGTGGATAAGTTCTTCCACTTGATGAGATACTCTGAAATTGATCGATTTCGTAGCTGTCTAGTTCTTGTCTCTATGACTACTTTCGGTTCCAATATAATTTTCCCTTCCTCATCAAGTTCTGGAAATATTGTTTGAACTGGGAGCTTTTCACCTATAACCTTCTTTAAACATGAAACATGGAAAACTGGGTGCACTCGAGAAGCTGCAGGAAGCTCCAATTTGTATGCCATAGTACCAATCTTTTGCAACACCTTGTACGGACCATGATACTTTGGTGATAATTTATTATCCTTCTTAGCTTGCTTCAGGGACATTTGTTTATATGGTTGTAGCCGTAGGAACACCCAATCATCTACATCAAAACTTCTTACGCTGCGATGTTGATCTGCCTATTGTTTCATTCTATTCTGTGCCAACATGAGGTTATCCTTTAAGAGTTGGAGGACTTGGTGTTGATGTTCGATGTGATGTTCCACTGCTTGAACCTTAGAATTTTCTCTTAAATATGATGTGATGGATGGTGGTTGATATCCATAAAGTGCCATAAATGGGGTCATTTTTGTTGTTGTATGGAAGGATGTGTTATACCACCATTCAGCTAGAGGCAACCATTTGACCCATTGTGTCTATTTATCAGAGACAAAGCAACGAATATATCCTTCCAGACATTTGTTTACTATCTCAGTTTTCCCATCAGATTGAGGATGATAAGATGAACTATGAGCTATGAGCTAACTGAGTACCAAGACAAGAAAATAATTCTATCCAAAAATTTCCAGTAAAGATGGGATCTCTGTCACTTACAATAATCTTTGGATTTCCATGTAGCTTTTGAATTGTTTCCATAAATGCAGTAGAAACTGTACTAGCTTTAAATGGATGTGATAATGCACAAAAGTGTGCATACTTGGTAAGTTTGTCAACTACCACCATGATGGCATTCTTTCCCTCAGACTTGGGTAAACCTGTGATAAAATCCGTTGAAACCTCCTCCCAACGTTGGCTTGGAATGGATAAAGGTTGTAATAGACCCGGGGTGTTAATTGTTTCAACTTTATTTTGTTGGCAAACCAAACATTCCGCCACAAACTTTTGAATATCTGATTTTAGGCCATCCTAAAAAAATTCCTTCTTAACCCTGTGGTAAGTTTTTAAAAATCCCGAGTGCCCTCCTAAGGGAGAAGTGTGCAATTCCATAAGAATCTTTTGTTTGAGTTGGGAATTCTTACAGCGGCATAAGCAATATTTGTACCATAACGAATCATTTTTCCAGCTAAATGTATCAAATGCACTGGAATCTTCTTATAACTTTTGAATAAGTTCCCACACTTCTTCATCATTCTTCCATTCCTCCCTTGCTTCATTTATCCAATCGGGTTGGATAATAGAAATGGCGCACAACAATGCTTCCACATCCTCATCCTTTCTTGAGAGTGCATCTGCCACCACATTTTGCTTCCCTTTTTTGTAGATGATTTCAAAGTCATAACCCAACATCTTTATGACCCACTTTTTTTGCTCTTCAGAGGATAATCTTTGTTCTAAAAATTATGTAAAGCTATCATGATCTGTTTTCACCTTGAAGTGTCTTCCCATTAGGTAGGGTTGCCATTTCTTAAGTGCATGTAGTATTGCCAACATTTTTTTCTCATAAATAGATTTGTGTAAAAAATTTCCCTTGATTGGACGACTTTCAAAAGCAATGGGTCTTTCATCTTGCATTAAAACAGCACCAATTCCATTTCATGAAGCATCACATTCCACAATAAAGGTTGTTGTGAAGTCCAGTGTAGCTAAGACCGGTGCTTGGCACATTGCCTCTTTAAGATGTTCAAAGGCCTTTTTTGCTTCTGGAGTCCATGAAAATGCATCTTTATTCAATAATGTTGTTAGAGGTGCTGCTATTGTCCCATAATTCTTAACAAACTTGTGATAATACCCTGTCAACCCGAGAAATCCTCATAGATGCTTTATGGATGTGGGGATTTTCCATTCCTTAATGGCTTTAATTTTGCTAGGGTCTACCTTAACTCCTTCATGAGATACAATATGACCTAGATATTCCACCTCTTGTACTCCAAAGAAACATTTGAATCTTTTTGCATATAATTGTTTCTCCTCCAATAGTTGTAGCACCCTGTAAACATGTTCAACATGATCCTTCCAAGACTTGTTGTAGATTAGTATATCATCAAAAAATACTAACAAAAATTTTCTAAGGAAGAGTTTGAAAATAGAATTCATCAAACCTTGAAATGTAGAAGGTGCATTGGTAAGGCCAAAAGGCATGACAAAAAACTCATAATGACCCTCATGAGTTCTAAATGTTGTTTTCAGAATGTCTTCAGTCTTCATTCTGATTTGATGATATCCCGAACGAAGATCCAACTTGGTGAAGTAAATTGATCCATGAAATTCATCCAGTAATTCATCAATGACAGGAATGGGAAACTTATATTTAATAGTGAGCTTGTTGATCTCCCTATAATCCGGACACATGCGCCATGATTCATCCTTCTTGTGCACCAATACTACTGGAGCAGAGAAAGAACTTTGACTAGGTTGAATTATGTTATGAAACCAGCTCAAGAAAAGATAGAAAAGAAAGATCAACGCCTTAGAATTCAGCCTCTTCGAGGGGGCAACCTCCTTTACATTACATAAATGAACAATTCTTGGATGATACAAATGACAAAACCTCCTTTCTATATATAGGAGTCTAAGGAGTCACAATATAATCCAGCCGACCTAACAATAATAATATAAAGCCACAAAAATAATAATAGAGGGATCCTATGGGGCACAGAAATAACAATATGTGGGTAATAGGGGCACAACAATATAAATAAGGGGTATAACTACAATAGTAATGGGGTAATCACTAGTATTATAGGGACCCAACATGCCCCTCTCCTTCAAAAAAGTGTTGTCCTCAACGCTTGAGCAGTTCTGGATACTTCTGCATAAAATTCTCATCCTCCCATGTGGAATCTTCAGCGGATAAGTTCTTCCACTTGATAAGATACTCTGAAATTGATCGATTTCGTAGCTGTCGAGTTCTTGTTTCTGTGACTGCTTCCGGTTCCAATATAATTTTTCCTTCCTCGTCAAGTTCTGGCAATATTGTTTGAACTGGGAGCTTGTCGCCTATAACCTTCTTTAAACATGAAACATGGAAAACTGGGTGCAATCGAGAAGCTGCAGGAAGCTCCAATTTGTATGCCATAGTACCAATCTTTTGCAACACCTTGTACGGACCATAATACTTTGGTGATAATTTATTATCCTTCTTAGCTTGCTTTAGGGACATTTGCTTATATGGTTGTAGCCGTAGGAATACCCAATCACCTACATCAAAACTTCTTTCACTGCGATGTTGATCTGCCTGTTGTTTCATTCTATTTTGTGCCAACACGAGGTTATCCTTTAAGAGTTGGAGGACTTGTTGTTGATGTTCGATGTGATGTTCCACTGCTTGAACCTTAGAATTTTCTCTTAAATATGATGTGATTGATGGTGGTTGATACCCATAAAGTGCCATAAATGGGGTCATTTTTGTTGTTGTATGGAAGGAAGTGTTATACCACCATTCAGCCAGAGGCAACCATTTGACCCATTGTGTCTGTTTATCAGATACAAAGCAACGAAGATATCCTTCCAAACATTTGTTTACTATCTCAGTTTGCCCATCAGATTGAGGATGATAAGATGAGCTATGAGCTAACTGAGTACCAAGACAAGAAAATAATTTTGTCCAAAAATTTCCAGTGAAAATGGGATCTCTGTCACTTACAATAATCTTTGGGTTTCCATGTAGCTTTTGAACTGTTTCCATAAATGCAGTAGAAACTGTACTGGCTTTAAATGGATGTGATAATGCACAAAAGTGTGCATACTTGGTAAGTCTGTCAACTACCACCATGATGACACTCTTTCCCTCAGACTTGGGTAAACCTGTGATAAAATCCATTGAAACCTCCTCCCAACGTTGGCTTGGAATGGATAAAGGTTGTAATAGACCTGGTGTCTTAATTGTTTCAACTTTATTTTGTTGGCAAACCAAACATTCCGCCACAAACTTTTGAATATCTGATTTAAGGCCATCCCAAAAAAATTCCTTCTTAACCCTGTGGTAAGTTTTTAAAAATCCTGAGTGCCCTCCTAAGGGAGAAGTGTGCAATTCCATAAGAATCTTTTGTTTTAGCTGGGAATTCTTACAGAGGTATAAGCGATCTTTGTACCATAACGAATCATTTTTCCAGCTAAATGTATCAGAAGTACTGGAATCTTGTTGTAGCTTTCGAATAAGTGCCCACACTTCTTCGTCATTCTTCCATTCCTCCCTTGCTTCGTTTATCCAATCTGGTTGGATAATAGAAATGGCACACAACAATGCTTCCACATCCTCATCCTTTCTTGAGAGTGCATCTGCCACCACATTTTGCTTCCCTTTTTTGTAGATGATTTCAAAGTCATAACCCAACATCTTTGTGACCCACTTTTGTTGCTCTTCAGAGGATAATCTTTGTTCTAAAAAGTATTTAAGGCTATCATGATCCGTTTTTACCTTGAAGTGTCTTCCCATTAGGTAGGGTCGCCATTTCTTAAGTGCATGGAGTATTGCCAACATTTCCTTCTCATAAATAGCTTTGCTTAAAAACTTTCCCTTGATTGGACGACTTTCAAAAGCAATGGGTCTTTCATCTTGCATTAGAAACACACCAATTCCATTTCCTGAAGCATCACATTCCACAATAAAGGTTTTTGTGAAGTCCGGTGTAGCTAAGACCGGTGCTTGGCACATTGCCTCTTTAAGATGTTTAAAGGCCTTTGTTGCTTCCGGAGTCCATGAAAATGAATCTTTCTTCAATAATGTTGTTAGAGGTGCTGCTATTCTCCCATAATTCTTAACAAACTTGCGATAATACCCTGTCAACCCAAGAAATCCTCGCAGATGCTTTATGGATGTGGGGATTTTCCATTCCTTAATGGCTTTAATTTTGCTAGGGTCTACCTTAACTCCTTCATGAGATACAATATGACCCAAATATTCCACCTCCTGGACTCCAAAGAAACATTTGGATCTTTTTGCATATAATTGTTTCTCCTCCAATAGTTGTAGCACCTTGTCAACATGTTCAACATGATCCTTCCAAGACTTGTTGTAGATTAGTATATCATCAAAAAATACTAACACAAATTTTCTAAGGAATGGTTTGAAAATTGAATTCATCAAACCTTGAAATGTTGAAGGTGCATTGGTAAGGCCAAAAGGCATGACCAAAAATTCATAATGACCCTCATGAGTTCTAAATGCCGTTTTCGGAATGTCTTCAATCTTCATTCTGATTTGATGATATCCCGAACGAAGATCCAACTTGGTGAAGTAAATTGATCCATGCAATTCATCCAGTAATTCATCAATGACAGGAATGGGGAACTTATCTTTAATAGTGAGCTTGTTGAGCTCCCTATAATCTGGACACATGCGCCATGATCCATCCTTCTTGTGCACCAATACTACTGGAGCTGAGAAAGAACTTTGACTCGGTTGAATTATACCAGCCTCTAGCATTTCTGCAACCATACGTTCAATTTCACTTTTTTGGACATATGGATATCTGTACGGCCTGATGTTTGGAGGAACACTTCCTGGAATCAGATGAATAGCATGATCATGATCACGCATAGGTGGGAGACCTTTGGGAGTCTCAAATACCTTGGAATGATTGTCCAGGACTTTTTGGAGATCTGGAGAAATAGATGATTCCAATGTGGAAACATCTAGCGAACATAATTGTGCAATTACACCTCTTTGCTCCTTTTTTAGAAGCTTTGTCATGCCATTAGAGCTGATTATCTTTCCTGGTTTCCCTGCAATACCCCTTAATTCAACTTCCTTTCCTTCCACAGAAAATTTCATGAAAAGTTCTTGAAAATTAAAAGCTATTGTACCCAAGGATTGTAGCCATTGGACTCCTAGTACAACATCAGCACCTCCCATTGGAATGGAAAGCATTGGGCTAGTCAATACATATTCTCCCATGGATAGCTTGATATTATGGCACTTTCCAGAACAATTTATTGTTCCTCCATTTGCAATCATCACTTGACACTCTGGTGCTGGATATAGGAAGCAATTCAATTCTTTTGCTACCCTACAATGAATAAAATTGTGGGTGCTTCCTGAATCAATCAACACTATTACCTTTTTCTTCTTGATTTGTCCTTCTATCTTGATGGTTTGAGGAGTGGTAATTCCCGCCAATGCATTACAAGATATGGTCGGATTTATTTGTTCTTCATCTAGGCTTTGTTCCTGGAATATATCCTCTTCTTTTGACCTTTCTTGCTCCTTTTCTTCTTCCTCTTCACAATCTATGTAGAATAATTTCTTCTCAGCACACTTATGACCTTTTGTGTATTTGCTATCACAATTGTAACAAAGCCCTTTTGCTCTTTTTTCTTCCAATTGTTGTGGTGTCAACCTTGTAGGTTGTGGAAGACTATGGGCAACAACACTTCCGTCTTTATAGTTGTGAATGGTATGCTTCCTAGTTGCCATAATTTTGCTTTCCATTTTTCTTGCTAACCTGAATGCCTTCTCTAATGAATCAGGTTCCCAAAGGCGCACATCATGTTGGATATTATCCTTTAAAGACCCTATGAACACATCAATCCTATGCTCCTCTGGAATATCTTTTACCCTTATGTTCAATTTTTGGAACTCCTCAATGTGCTCCATTATTGAACCCTTTTGTTTGAGACTTATCAATTGGCTAAAAAAAGTGTTGCTTTTTGTATCCTCATAATGTGCTATCAATTCTTTCGTAAAAATTGCCCAAGTGATAAATTGTTTACGAGAACAAAGCCATTGATACCATACAAACTGATTTGGTTCCAAATATAAAGTTGCCATACGTACCTTTTGTGTGTTTTGCACATTATTGAGATCGAAGAATTGCTCCATCTGTAATATCCATGTGGCGGGATCCTTGCCATCAAACTTCCTCATATCGATTTTTGGAACATGGTGAGTCTTCGATCCAACATTAGAGTCTATGGAATCATGATTAACATTTCTTTTGTTCTCATCATGAGTTTCCTTTAGTACTCTTTCACCCTTAGTGACCATTTCTTGTAGCAACTTATCCATCTTATCATCCATGCCATCAATTTTAGCGTCCATGCCATTCACCTTAGCTTCCATGCCATCCATCTTAGCTTCTACACCTTTCTTTAAACCGTCCATCTTAGCTTCTACATCTTTCCTTAAACCATCCATTTTAGATTCTGTTGCTTTTTGTGTAAGTGACACTTGTTGCACTTGTTCTTGTAATTTTGATATATCATATAGCATTTCTTCTTCTTCTTCATGAGTCATGCTAGAGCTTTCAGGTTCCTTACTAGGTGTTTGCATTTTCTTTCCTCGGGGCATCAGTTACCGATAATAATTCTCTACTATGCCCTTTGAATTCCTTCAAAATAAATTTTCAAACCAAGCTTAAGCAAAAATTAAAGAAAATCTACACACCTTTTTTCACTTTGTAGGAGCTCGATATTGCCTCTGATGTATCTCTGTACTTTCTGATCATCTAGTTCTGAATTTGTGACCTGTAGTAGCCCTTTGTGTCCTCTTTCCAATGCCACAAGTCTGACCCAAATTGGATTCTCCAAGGAAGAGTTATGCGAAATCTCCCACAGTGACTTGATTATAGACTAGTTCAACAGAGCGAACTTGTACGACGTTCCACGTGTCACTGTTTCAACCTTTGACTCTAAAAAATATATAAAAGAAAACTATAGTCCGTCCTCTTTCTGTAACTTCTTACGAAATTTCAATCCGATGCTCAGAAAGAAAGTTATGACGATTTTCCCCAGGTCACCTGTTGAGTGTAATTCAGGAGTCTGCAAAAAGACCAACTTCCTCAGATCATATCTCCGAAAATATCACGCGAAAAACTCTGAAATTCGGACCCAAGGTTTAGCGCGATTTCTTCTCAAATGGGTTTTTTTTTCGACTTCTGAAACGTCACAGAAAAAAAAGTTATAGTGAAAATGCCACGATGACCTGTTTGGAGCAGCGAAACCCTAGAATCCAAAGCTCTGATACCAAATGTTATGAAACCAGCTCAAGAAAAGATAGAAAAGAAAGATCAACGCCTTATAATTCAGCCTCTTCGAGGGGGAAACCTCCTTTACATTACATAAATGAACAATTCTTGGATGATACAAATGACAAAACCTCCTTTCTATATATAGGAGTCTAAGGAGTCACAATATAATCCAGCCGACCTAACAATAATAATATAAAGCCACAAAAATAATAATAGAGGGATTCTATGGGGCACAGAAATAACAATATGTGGGTAATAGGGGCACAACAATATAAATAAGGGGTATAACTACAATAGTAATGGGGTAATCACTAGTATTATAGGGACCCAACAAATTATACCAGCCTCTAGCATTTCTGCAACCATACGTTCAATTTCGCTCTTTTGGGCATAGGGATATCTGTACGGCTTGATGTTTGGATGAACACTTCCTGGAAGCAGATGAATAGCATGATCATGATCACGAATAGGTGGGAGACCTTTGGGAGTCTCAAATACCTTGGAATGATTGTCCAAGACTTTTTGGAGATCTGGAGAAATATATGATTCCGATGTGGAAACATCTAGCGAACATAATTGTGCAATTACACCTCTTTGTTCCTTTTTTAGAAGCTTTGTCATACCATTAGAGCTGATTATCTTTCCCGGATTCCCTGCAATACCCATTAATTCAAGTTCCTTTCCTTTCGCATAAAATTTCATGAAAAGTTCTTGAAAATTAAAATACATTGTACCCAAGGATTGTAGCCATTGGACTCCTAGTACAACATCAGCACCTCCCATTGGAATGGAAAGCATTGGGCTAGTCAATACATATTCTCCCATGGATAGCTTGATATTATGGCACTTTCTAGAGAAATTTATTATTCCTCCATTTGCAACCATCACTTTACACTCTGGTGCTGGATAGAAGAAGCAATTCAATTCTTTTGCTACCTTACAATGAATAAAATTGTGGGTACTTCCGAAATCAATCAACACTATTACCTTTTTCTTCTTGATTTGTCCTTCTATCTTGATGGTTTGAGGAGTGGTAATTGCCGCCAATGCATTAAAAGATATGGTCGGATTCATTTCTTCTTTATCTAGGCTTTGTTCCTGGAGTATATCCTCCTCTTTTGACCTCTCTTGCGCCTTTTCTTCTTCCTCTTCACAATCTATGTAGAATAATTTCTTCTCAGCACACTTATGACCTTTAGTGTATTTGCTATCACAACTGTAACAAAGCCCTTTTGCTATTTTTTCTTCCAATTATTGTGGTGTCAACCTTATAGGTTGTGGAAGACTAGGGGCAACAACACTTCCATATTTATAGTTGCAAGTGGTATGCTTCCTGGTTGCCATAATTTTGCTTTCCATTTTTCTTGCTAACCTGAATGCCTTCTCTAATGAATCAGGTTCCCAAAGGCGAACATCATGTTGGATATTATCCTTTAAAGTCCCTATGAACACATCAATCCTATTCTCCTCTGGAATATTTTTTACCCTTATGTTCAATTTTTGGAACTCCTCAATGTGCTCCATTATTGAACCCTTTTGTTTGAGACTTATCAATTGGCTAAAAAAAGTGTTGCTTTTTTATCCTCATAATGTGCTGTCAATTCTTCCGTAAAAATTGCCAAAGTGATAATTTTTTTACAAGAGCAAAGCCATTGATACCATACAAACTGATTTTGTTCCAAATATAAAGTTGCAATATGTACCTTTTGTGTGTTTTGCACATTATTGAGATCGAAAAATTGCTCCATCTGTAATATCCATGTTGCGGGATCCTTGCCATCAAACTTCCTCATATCAATTTTTGGAATATGGTAGGTCTTCGATCCAACATTAGAGGCTATGAAATCATGATTAACATTTCTTTTGTTCTCTTCATGAGTTTCCTTTACTACCCTTTCACCATTAGTAAGCATTTCTTGTAGAAACTTTGTCAAATCTGTCTTCAAATCTTCCATGCCTGTCTTCAAATCTTCCATTTTTTTCTTTAAACAATCCATCTTAGCTTCTACGCCTTTCTTTAAACCATACATCTTAGCTTCTACATCTTTCTTTAAACCATCCATCTTAGATTCTGTTGCTTTTTGTGCAAGTGACACTTGTTGCACTTGGTCTCGTAATTTTGATATATCATGTTGCATTTCTTCATCTTCTTCATGAGTCATGCTAGATATTTTAGGTTGCCTACTAGGTGTTTCCATTTTATTCCCTCAGGTCATAAATTACCAATAATAATGCTTTACTATGCCCTTTGAATTCCTTCAAACTAATTTTTCAAACTAAGCTTATGCAAAAATTTAAAAAAACTACACACCCTTTTTTCACTTTGTAGGAGCTTGATATTGAATCTGATGTATCTCTATAATTTCGAATCATCTAGTTATGAAATTCCAACCTGTGATAGCCCTCCGTGTCCTCTTTCCAATGCCACTAGTCTGATCCAAATTGGATTCTCCACGGAAGAGTTATGCCAAATCTCCCACAGTGACCTGATTATATACTAGTTCAGTAGAGCGAATTTGTATGACGTGCCATGAGTCAATATTTCGACCTATGGCTCTAAAAAATACATACAAGAAAACCATAGTCCATCCTCTTTCTTTACCTTCTTACAAAAATTCAATCCGATGCTCAAAGAGAAATTTATGACGATTTTCCCCAAGTCACCTGTTTGTAATGTAATTCAGGAGTCTGCAAAAAGACCAACTTCCTCAGATCATATCTCTGCAAATATAGAGAAAAAAGCTCTGAAATTTGGATCTAAGATTCAGCGTGATGTCTTCTCAAATGGGTTTTTTTTAGGTTCTGAAACATCGCAGAAAAAAAGTTATAGTGAAAATTCCACGATGACCTGTTTGGAGCAGCGAAACCCTAGAATCCAAAGCTCTGATACCAAATGTTATGAAACCAGCTCAAGAAAAGATAGAAAATATAGATCAACGCCTTAGAATTCAGCCTCTTCAAGGGGTCAACCTCCTTTACATTACATAAATGAACAGTTCTTAAATGATACAAATCAAAAAGCCTCCTTTCTATATATAGGAGTCTAAGGAGTCACAATATAACCCAGCCGACCTAACAATAATACTATAAAGACACAAAAATAACAATAGGGGTTTCTATGGGGCACAATAATAACAATATGGGGGAAATAGGGGCACAAAAATATTAATAAGGGATACAACTACAATTGTAATGGGGTAATCAATAGTATTATAGGGATCTAATAGGGCATTCTGCCTGCAACTATACGAATCCAACACGACCATCATGCTTGTATTGTAAGTTGTTTGATCATGAGATGGGGGATTGTCCCACACTGATAGTGAGGTTGCGTGATAAAGGAGCACTCCAACCTCCCCTGACTCAGAAACTACAAATGATGAAGTCTGAGCCTTGCGAGGAAGACCCTGATGTAAATAACATGCTCTAGAGTGGAATTACGACCATGGATGACAAAGGCAAGTAGCCTGAAGAAAGTACCTAGGTTCGCAAGGCTCCAACAAAGGAACCAGAATTTGATTTGGAGCATGCTAGGGAGACCTTCATGGAAGCTAAGAGGAGCTTCGTTCATGCCTCCACTTCAGGAAGTAAAGACAGACTGGAGCCAGAAATAGACCCATCAATGCTCACTACGTTCTTGGATACATGCATGAAGTTGCTACGTGACAGCAAGGCTGTAAAGGGGCTGCAAGAACTCATAACTAGATGTGTTAGGACCACGCCAAGAGAACCGCGCGTAGTCTAGAAGTTCGGGAATCACACAACACAAACAGGAAGGGAGATGAGATTGACCACGCAGATTGGGGAATATGAGATGGACCAAGTAATTCTAGATTTAGGATCGGATGCGAACGTCCTGCCAAAGTAGACATGGGAGCGCATGAGCAGGCCTACGTTACAATGCTCTCCTATCCAACTACGAATGGTGAACCAAAAAAATATCCTACCTATGGGGATATTGCAGGGAATCACAGTAGATATCGAAGGAGCAAGCGCGCTAGCAGATTTCGAAGTGATAGAGATTGTTGATGACAACAATCTTTATCCCACGCTATTGGGAATATGTTGGGACACTGACATGAATGGAGTGATAAATTTGAAGAAGCGCAAGATGATATTTGTGAAAATGTCTTTGTGCATAGTGGTAGCTTTAGACCTTGCAGAAGGATCATGCTACATGGAGCCAGTGTGTGACTATGAAAATGACAATGATCTGGACTGCATCTACAAGATAACCGCGTGGAAAAAAGACTGGGTAAATCCAACCATGGATGGTTGAATCTCATGGGAGCGTGAAAGCTCCTGCACTTTAGATTTTGAAGAGGAGATAGAATGATGGAAAAAATGGTTACATGAGGTAACCATGCTCAACTGTAACATGATGATGAGATCACTGCACTGCATAACCATAGAGGTAAGAGATCTGCCTACGTATGATGGGTTAAGTGAGGTGGATGACTTCTTGAATAGATTTGAAAGAGAAGTGTCAGAACAACAATGCTTCAGTGCTCTGAAATGGGTACTGCGAGCCACACCCGCAAGGTGGTGGGGTACGCACCAAAGAAATTTTTAGGACTGGCGTGACTGTAGAAGAATGATGCGCACACAGTTTAGGAAGCCTCTCATGTGATTAAAAAACAAGATTGTTGGACAAAACGGCCTGCACACCCACTTATCCAAGTGGATACAGGCATATGGTGCAAAACCTGCACAAATGCACATAGTCCCCGCGGTAGGAGACACAATCAGTAAGCAGGTGCGATGATCTAAAATGGATCCTAAAACCTCTAAGTCTTCATTTATATTAACTATCGGAAACACTATCGCAAGGGAAAATAGTGAAAGAATGGCAGAAAATAGAGTTAAGCGAAGGTGGAAGTAATGCTGCACAAGAGCTGTCAGATTGGACCGATCAACGGTCAAGATCAAATCAGGATATCGCAATCGGGAGAGGCCAATGGAGTACATTGGAGGTAGCCTTATGGAAATCATGATAGCGATCAGCATGATTTAACGAGGACCATTGATCGAGCGTGCAGATCAATGGCCCATATCAACTCGCAATATCGCATCGCTATAACACAAAGGGGGAGTTACTAAGGGCTTGAGGCTTAAGCGATATGCAATTTCGATTTATCACATCGCAATATCACATCACAAAAACACAAGGGGTGATGCCAATGAACCGTAGGTCATGCGATGCGGTGATAGCTGATAAGGCTGGTCAGAGCAATCGGCAATAGGGTAATGCACAGGGTCGTTGAGATGTGATAAAGCCAGACCCGAAAGGAATTATAGACGCGGCTTGATATAATTTGAGTTTCGATATAAAATGATTTGTCAGGCTTTTTCTGTGTATTTGCGCATTTCTGTATAAAACCGAAATACGAAAGGAAATGACCCGAAGTGATAAAGCCAGACCCGAAAGGTTTATAGATGTGTCTTTATGTTATTTGAGTTCCATGGTAAGCGGGATTTCAAGCAAGCCTCTGGCGGTAAGTGGTATTGGACAAGCTCCACCTGAATCCATACACCAGCTGACATGTAGCACCCCGCAGGAGAGAGAAAACTGCCTTTTCAGGCGGATAATCTCCATGCATATAAGCCACCCGAAATGGATGTCAGTTGTTGGATTGGAGATCACGCAGATCATTAGTTGGCTTGCGATAGCAATCAAGCACAGACCCGATAGGGATTATGGACATGATTGGATATTGTTTGAAGTCCGATAGAAATTTTTTTGTTGGATTTTTCATTGTATTTTGTGTATTTCTCTGTGTAAACAGAGAAGAGTGTTTATGGGATTTCACCCGTGCTAGTGGTCCTTTCCGTTACAAATAGGTGGCCACCATACCTTCAACGTTTTACAATGATTGTTTAACACCTGAAAGGGAGATGAACATACAGGGATTGAGAGCCAGAAAGCCTAAGAAAGGAATGCAAACAGACAAGCGCTGATAGGCTTAAAAGCCATTCAATGGCAGAGACAGAGGGAGCAGTTGCTGAGACAGAGAGAAAGCAGAAGACAGAGGGTAAGAGGAAGAGTCTGTGTACTCTTGTAGACTTGAGGATTTCAAGTAAATCCCTATTGTTGTGTCACTATTGTGTTGAGACTTGATTTGAGCTCACACTTGTAATAATCTGCTCTTAAAGACATAATATAGAGCTCGACATTGAACGTTGGACCAAGAGTCATAGCCAAGAATTCTGGTGAACTCCTTGATTATTTGTTGTGTTGATGTGTGTGTCTGTTATGTTTTCTAACTGCTCATTGTCTATATTATTCGCAATATTTTCAATCCATTGCACTAAGTGATATAGGCATTCCTGCACATGAGTCTGTAATACCTTTATATTGATTTAAGATCTCATTTTCAGATCAAGTGGTATCAAAGCATTTGGTTTTGTTAAGGTTAGACAAGCTTGTGCTGGATTTTGAATGCTAACTAGATTAAAGCTCAGACTAGGAGAAGGATAACTTGTTGAGGCTAATCCGGAGATTGGAAGAGTCTATTTTGAGAGGAGAATGGCAGAAGAAACTCCATTGGGATCAGAATCTCAATTTATGGAAGGTTTTAAGGCACTTCAAGCCATGGTGGAAGAGATGTATCTGCAATTTAAGAAGGGTCGAGGTGAAAGCTCCTCAACACCTAAACCGGTCAAAGGAGTAGAGAAACCTTTTCTAGTTTCCTCTCTAGAAGGCAAAGGAAAAGGATAAATGCCTCCTCCACCAACTCCTCCATCATCACCTTCATCATCCTCATCATCTTCTTCGCATAAAACTAGCCCTGATAAGAAAAAGAAGAAACCTTCTTTGATTAAATTAGATTTGAAGTTTGATTTGCCAATTTATGATGGATAACTTAATGCATAGAAGCTAGATAATTGGATAAGATAGATTGATGTATATTGCAGGGTGCAGAACATTGATTTAGAAAGGAGGAAGATTTAGCTAGCTAGCCTTAAACTTGGAGGAACTGCACTAGTATGGTGGGAAGGCAAGACATAAGCTGATTTGCAAAAACATGGTAAAATCATTTCTACCTGGAACAAATTTGTTCAATCTATCAAAAAGTAATTCTATCCTTTAGCTTACATGCAGCAGCCAATGATGAGTTGGCAAACTCTTCGCTAGTTGAAGGGTCAGAGTGTACAGAGTTATACTCAGGAATTCAGAAAGAGAGCTTTAACTCTAGGAATATCATTAGACTCCCCTGAGACTTTATTGAAGTATATAGGTGGTCTTCATAGCTATTTAAAGCATACTATTCTCATGTTTAATCCCACTAGCTTAGATGATGTATCAGTTGAAGCCACACATCTAGAAGCTAGAGGTAAGAATGTAAACCTAGAGATTGGGGGAACATCTAAATATTCTGTAAGCAAGAACAAGGAAAAGAAGAAACTGAAATGGAAGGAGAGGAAAGCAAACACTATAAAGAAGGATAAACCTTCATGCACTCATTGAAAGAAAGAAAGACACGATGAGGCATACTGTTGGTCATTGCATCCAGAACAGAGACCTAAGAAGTTCAGTGGTAAGGAGAGAAAGAATGCCGCAGCTATTCAGTTGGACTTGGGATCAGATTCAGGCGATGAAACAACAATTATAGCCACAGGTATTAAAGGTAAAGATTCTGAAGCATCCAAAAGTAATTATGTACAATCTATTGATAATGAAAGTAATGAGAGGGAAAGAAATGAGCCTTTTCATATTAGATTAATTTCCAAGCATAATAAGGTGTATACTTTGTTTGATAGTGGATCACAACTAAATTTGTTTTGAAACAATTGTAAAGAAGTTGGGATTACAAACAAAACCTCATGAGAAGCCATATCCATTAGGTTGGGTGTGTGATTAAACAAAGCTACAAGTAATGAGACAATGTAAACTTAGGTTTACTATTGGATCAACATTTGTAGATGAGGTTGAGTTAGATATAGTTCCATTGGATATATGTGGTATTGTTTTGGGAAGTACATACTTGTATGATAGGAAAGTTATTTTCTATACAGCTGAAAATAAGTATCAACTCACTAAAGATAGAATTGAATATATTGTAAGAGCTCATAAACTCAAAAATAACTATTCTCTCATAAATTCAAAAATAACTATTCTCTCATAAATTCAAAAATAACTATTCTCTCATAAACTCAGGACAGATGAAAAGAATTGTGAATTCAAGTAAGCAGTTTTTACTCATGGTAGTAAAGGCAAAGGATCGTGAAAAATCCAATGAATTTGAAGGTTGTGATTCTAAATAGAAAGCTGATTTAGTTAAAGTTGTTTCAGAGTATGATGTTCTATTTCAAGAACCAAAAGGCCTTCCACCCAAGCAAGAAATAGTACATGATATTTCTTTGTAGCAAGATGCTCCATTACCTAACATTGGAATGTATAGGTTGTCAGCTTTAGAGAATGCAGAGATAAAGAAGCAGGTACAGGAGTTGCTCGAAAAAGGGTTTATACGACCAAGCACATCGCCATGTGGATCTCCAATTGTGCTGGTGAGAAAGAAAGATGGTTCGTGGATAATGTGCAATGATTATAGAGAACTAAATAAAATAACGATCAAGAATCGTTATCCTCTTCCTCGCATTGATTATCTATTAGATCAATTGAAAGAAGTAGTTTACTTTTCTAAGTTAGACTTGCAAAGTGGTTATCATCAGGTCAGAGTTGCAGAACAGGATGCATGGAAGATTGCTTTCAAGACAAAGCAAGGACTTTATGAATGGTTGGTTATGCCTTTTGGCTTAACTAATGCTCCTGCTACATTTATGAGAGTTATGAATGATGTACTCAAACCTTTTATTGATGATTTTGCAATTGTTTATTTAGATGACATTCTTTTTTTTAGTAAGACATGGGAAGACCATGTAAAGCATGTAAATCAAACTTTAGATGTTTTAAAAAGAGAAAATCTCTATGTAAAACTGTCAAAATGTGAATTTAGCAGAACATATTTAAATTATTTGGGTCATATTGTAGGGGGTGGTGAATTGAAGATAGATCCCTCTAAGTTTGAAGTCATTGTGAACTAGCCTAAACCCAAATCTGCTACAGAGGTTAGAAGTTTCCTAGGGGCAGCACAATACTGGAGAAAGTTTATTGCTAACTTATCTTTGATTGCAGCTCCATTACATGCTTTAACAGGATTGAAACAGGTGTTTTAGTGGGGAGGAAAACAGTAGAAAGCCTTCAACAACTTAAAAGAGAAAATTAGTACAACACCAGTACTATGACCGCCAGATCTTCAACATCCATTTGAGATTGAGATAGATGCCAGTGACTATGCCATGGGAGTAGTGTTGATGTAACACAGAAAACCCATATTCTATCATTCTGAGACATTTACTTCTACAATAGTTAATTATCCCACATATGATAAAGAATTATATGCATTAGTAAGAAGTGTAAAAAAGTGGAAACATTACCTAATGGGTAAAGAAACAATCATACATACAGATCATCAACCACTTCAATATTTTCACTCACAAACTAAATTGCAGCAATCAAGACATTATAGGTGGATGGGTTTTCTACAGCAATTTCATCTTGTCATCAGACATAAGAAGGGCATACACAATAAGGTTGCAGATATGTTGTCAAGACCAATCATAAATGCATCTACTATACTTAAGCATAACTCAGTAATCCATGAAAGTTACCTTGAACAATATGCTCAAGATGTAGATTTTAAAGATGTATAGGCAACTTTAAGTCATGGCAAACAAGTAGAAGAATTGGATTATTATGTAAAGGACCAACTCTTATATCATATGGAAAATTTATGTATTCCAAAAACTGAAAGGGTTAACATAATTCGAGAAGCACATGCTTCTCTAATATCAGGTCATTTTGGTGTAAGTAAAATAGTTGCACAATTGCAAAGGTTCTGTTATTGGCCAAGAATGCATGAGACAGTTTCTAGATATATCAAAGGGTGTACTCTATGTGCTACAAGCAATCCTAGTAATATAAAATTAGACTTGTACACTCCACTTCCAATTCCTTCTCGTCCTTGGGAAAGTGTTTCCATGGAATTTTTTGGGGGATTTCCAAAATCTAGAAAAGGTCATGATTATTTGTATGTTGTTGTGGATAGGTTTAGTAAAATTTGTATTTTTATACCTTGTAACAAGTATGTTACAGCTGAACAAACAACAAAGTTGTTCTTTCAGAATGTATGGATTCATTTTGGTTTACCCACTTCTATTGTATCTGATCGAGATTCTCGATTTGTTGGGAAGTTTTGGTCAAATCTATGGGAGTTGATGGACACCAAGTTGAAGAAGAGCACAACATTTCATCCACAAACAGATAGTCAAACAGAGGTGGTCAATAGGACAGTGATCCAATTGCTCAAAGGCTATTGCAGCAAGCATCCCAAGCTTTGGGATGAGCATTTGTGTTATGTGCAACATGCTTACAATCGTGCCAAGTACTCTTCTACTCAAAGATATCCTTGTGAGACTTGTTTTGGTTTTATACCAAAGTGTCCCTGGATTTTGTCTTTGGTAAGGACATAGTAGTTGATGGACACAGTGATGTGGACAAAGCAACCAAGTTCATTGAACAAATCAAGGAAATTCACTAGGCAATATAGGAACAGCTAGAAAAAAGTCAAGCCAAGTACAAGGCAAGACATGACAAGCATCGGGTTGAGCATAGTTTCCAAGTTGGTGATCAAGTCTAGTTGTACATCAGCAAAGAAAGAATGCAAGGTGAAGGTAAGAAGCTAAAACCAATAAGGTATGGACCATTCAAGATACTTGATAAAATTGGTGAAAATGCCTTTCACCTTGATTTTCCAACTTATATGCAGGTCTATTCAGTCGTTAATGCAGAAAATTTGAGATTGTATGAACCTTCATTGATTGAAGATCCTGAAGAGCAAAGTCAGTTGCCTTCTATTGAGGATATGTTGCCTGAATATCTGAATGAGTTACAGGAAGATACAGTTCTGGATAGGAAGGTGAGAACTATGTGTGGAGGGGATGTTGAGTACCTAAGAATAGGGCTCAAAGGTTCAAATCCAAGCAAAACACAATGGATAGAATTTTAAAAAGTGAGGGAGCTGTATCCTCACTTGATCAATGCCTAAAAACAAACTTTTTGTGGTCCAAAATATTTTCAGTGGGAAGGCGTGATCCAAAATGTATCCTAAAACCTCTAAGTCTTCATGTATATTAACTATTAGAAACACTATAGCAAGGGAAAACAGTGAAAGAATGGCGGAAAACAAAGTTAAGAGAAGGTGGAAGTAATGCTGCATAGGAGCCGTTGGATCGGACTGATCAACGGTCCAAATGAAATTGGGATATCACAATCGGGAGAGGCCAGCAGAGTACATCGGAGGTAGCCTTATGGAAATCGCGATAGCAATCAATTGGATTTAACGAGGACTGTTGATCGAGCACGCAGATCAATGGCCCAGATCAACTTGCAATATCGCATCACTATAACATAAAGGAGGACTTACTGAGGGCTTGAGGCTTAAGTGATATGCGATTGCGATTTATTGCATCGCAACAACACAAGGGGTGATGCCAATGAACCGCAGGTCATGCGATGCGCTGATAACCGTTAAGGCCGATCAGAGCGATTGGAAATTAGGTAATACATAGGGCCATTGACATGCGATAAAGCCAGACCTGAAAGGAATTATAGATGTGGCTTGATATAATTTGAGTTCTGACATAAAAGGATTTGTCAGGTTTTTTCTGTGTATTTGCGCATTTCCGTATAAAACCGAAATACAAAAGGAAATGGCCCGAAGTGATAAAGCCAGACCCAAAAAGTTTATAGATGCGGCTTTATGTTATTTGAGTTGTGGGATTTTGGGCGAGACTTAGGCGGTAAGTTGTATTGGATGGGCTCCACCCAAATCCATACACCGGCCAACACGTAGCACCCTTCAGGAGAGAGAAAACCACCTTTTTGGGCAGGTAATCTCCGTGCACATAAGCCACCCGAAATGGATGTCAGCCATTGGATCAAAGATCACACAAATCAACAGTGGGCTTGTGATAGCAATCAAGCATGGACCCGATAGGGATTATGGACGTGATTGGATATTATTTGAAGTTCAATAGAAAGTGTCTTGTCGGATTTTTCAGTGTATTCTGTGTATTTCTCTGTGTAAATAGAGAAGAGCGTTTATGGGATTTCACCTGCGCTAGTGGTCCTTTTCGTTACAAACAGGTGGCCACCATACCTTCAACATTTTACAATGATTGTTTAACGCCCGAAATGGAGATGAGTGGACAGGGATTGGGAGCCAAAAAGCCCAAGAAAGGAATGCGAATAGACAAGTGCCGATAAGATTAAAATCCATTCAATGGCATAGGCAAAGGGGGCAGTTGTTGAGATAGAGAGAAAGCAGAAGACAGAGGGCAAGAGGGAGAGTCTGTGTACTCTTTTAGACTTGAGGATTTCAAGTAAATCCCTGTTGTTATGTCACTGTTGTGTTGAGACTTGGTTTGAGCTCACACTTGTAATAATCTCCTCTTAAAATCATAATATAGAGGTCGACACTAAAATCTGGACCAAGAGACATAGCCAGGAAGTCTGGTGAACTCCTTGATTATTTGTTGTGTTGATGTGTGTGTCTGCTATGTTTTCTAACTGCTCATTTTCTATATTATTCGTAATCTTTTCGATTCGTTGCACTAAGTAATATATGAATTCCTACACATGAGTCTGTAATACCTTTATATTGATTTAAGATCTCATTTTCAGATCATGCAGGCAAGGCAATGGCACGAACGACCCCTCCTTTTGGGACCATGGAGTATGGAATGACCAAGTTCACAGAAGGATATCCACGTAGAAGCCTTTAACAAAGTACGCGAACTGTTGAAAAAGGTCCACAATGTGAAGCAGATTGACTGGGACCTATGCGTACCGGCGGTTCTATGGGCTTATAGGACCACGTGCAAGAACTTGACCACGTAGGCACCACCAAGGCTGGGGTATAAAGCAAATGTTGTAAGCCCTATAGTACATGAAAATATTAGATCGTGGATGATCGCACTGGTAGATATGATGGTTTGAGGAACCTTGGGAGAAGAAATCCAACAGGGAAATTCTAGGCTCCAAGAACTTGAGGAAGAAAGGGCACAATTAAGGAACAAAAGCGCTCTGGTAGATGTGGAAGCCAAGAAGCTGGAGGACGAGATAAAGGAATATTTTCTTGGTAAAAATACCATGGTATAAGCCAAGATGCACATGATCACACTGACAACTTTGAGACCTATCGCCATGAATTGATCAGTCTGATGCCTTGGCTTGGACCGCACATTACTAAGCGAATCGACTAGGGTAGCGCATTGCAGATGATAAAGTGCGTGATGCCACCCATAATAATAAAAGGTGGGTATTTTGCAGGAAAAGTGATGGATGACAGGATGAAACTTTATACAGGTGGTGTGACCACCTGACTAGCCGAGGGAAGTATAGTATTAGTGCTCCAGGTAGTTGAAAGGAAGCACGGGACTATAAACTATTCTTCTCGGGAGCTACGTGCAAAATCAAAGAGTCACAAGGTCTGCGACCACGCACAGGGGGTTGCGCTTCTGCACGGGTTGGCTACAAAGTGACTATTGAAGTCACTATTCATGAAGGGATGCTCGACTTGAGACTAAATGGAGTGGGTGACAGACATTTAAGACATGATTTATGGGCAAGACTTGGGAAAATCTGCGACCAAGGGAGCATTAATGAACCAGATTTGAGGGGAATGGTCGAATTCAAATTCAAAAAGCACTATAAATTACAAAGGGCTTTCCAGCAAACAACACTTGGTCATTTGCAAATTGAGCTATTGAGCAGAGCCCTGTTTGTTTTGTGCCAAGTGTTGATTGAGCCCCTGAGTTCGCGAGTGATAGATTTCTGGACGGACACGATGGCAACAGCTGAGGAAGTTATGGAAATAACAGAAATGACTACCAAAGAGGTCTCGCAGGCCCTGACTGTGGGGGATGATTCGAAAGGCACTGGGATTTTGGCAGAAATCCCAAAATCACCACACACGCCAAGACCAAAGAAGGACAAACAAGCGATGGTTCCCGTATGTGTGTCCCCACGGAACCCGCTGCGCACCAAGCTGTCGATGGAGGAGAAGGGGAAAGTCGTCACCATAGAGATTAATGAAGAAGAAGAAGACCTAGAGGACCTTATCATCGAAGAGGACAAGGACGAAGGCATGGAGGAGGAAACTGAGCCTGCGCACCCCCCAACAAAGCTGCCCACCTATGTCCCCTTGTGGAAAGGGAAGGCTAAAGTGCCCAAGGACCTTGATGAGACCAAGAGCTCACTCCAGACCCCACTCCTCCCAGACAACATTATTTTTGAGGGCACACACCTGGGACAGGTGCCGAGCTTAAAATTTGAAGATTGGGACCTCACTGACCACGAGAAGTTCCCTCACCTTGAGACCTCACACCTCATGAAGCCCAAGCAAAATAGAATTAGAGCCACGAAAGTGGTTGCATGGAGTGGAAAAGGCCAGGCTACTTAACCTGCTCTGGGTGCTGCATTTCGACTACGCCCCAATAACAATATTCTTCTTTAGGTAGCTGCTCTACCTGGTGCATGATGTGTGTTTGTGGTTGGAGGAGCCCATCCCCATCATGGCAGACTTGATTCACTACATTACTTGACTTCCATGCAAAGGAGAGGACCCCATAGAAATCTCGGAAGGGAATAGTAGTGACTTGGCCATTGAGGAGACCATGAAGAAGGAATACAAGCTGGCGAAGAAGAAAAGGGGCTATGCCATATCCAACATCAATGATAAAGCAGTGAGAGTGGCGACCCAAATATTGGCCGGTAAGGTTATGTGCAAGTGTTGCACGGATGAGGTACCTGTGCCGGTGGTAACACTTGCTGAACAGTGCGCAGAGGGGGTCCAATTTAACTGGTTCGAGTTCCTTTGCAAGGAATTCTTAGAGAATTTCTGCGAAGCTTAAGAACAGGTCAAAACATTGCACTATGCATGGCTTCTACTATCCATAGTACTCGTGGTAGAGGAATTACCGGAAGATAGTCAATTCCACACAATTGACAGGGATCTGCCAGAGGCCGCGAAGTATGCTTCGCTCTGGGCCACGAAGGATGAAAATAGAATCTGTAACAATAATATATTCTGGGTGTTCATGGAGATAAACCTCAAAATGGGGATCAACCGCAAGTCATGTTTGTCACCCACTGTCTACAATAGCCTATAGAGTTTTACGGAATTTAAAGTGGACATCCATATCATATACATCAGAGCATGCAAGGACCTAACCAAGCAATGGAGAAAGCTACCCTTTGTAGCCACGAACAATGTCATCTTTAACATACTGGAGACATGGTTGCCCAGTGGTGCACTCCAGACATCGCGAAGATAAAGAAGTCGGAGGTGTAGAGGAAGAAAGAGGAGGCCAAACTGCGCATGGAACAGTTGCCAAAAAAGAGAAGAAAGGAGGCAGTGGTAGCTGAAGCATGGGTGGCACGGGACACTGCATAGACAACAACTGAATAGGAAAAGGTCACAGCAGCATCAGCATAGGAGGCAGCCACGAATGTGCGCGAGGGCCAAATGTTGCCTTCGCATGGGCAGGAAGCAGAGGAATAAGAGGGAGGTATGGACCGGCAAACCATGTCAACACAGTTGAAGTGCCAACACCCAATCGATCAAATAGGGCCGCACAATAAGGTCGAGGCATTGAAGTTGTCTATTGAACCGATCACCCGAACTGAGGGTGATCTGCACAACATTGGCGAGACAGTGCGTGATGTCACCTCCAAGGCCCTCCAAAATTTTATGCAGGAGAACCAGATTGTGTTGGGGGCCCTCAGAGCGTAGCTACAAGAGTTGCAGGTGCACACTCCTCAGGCTAGTACCCTTTCGACCAGCTTCGCAGTCGGAACAATGGCAGCAAAACAAATGTTGCGCGCTTAGGTGATGAAAACCGTAGTGTTACTAGAAGGGGCACTCGTGACAACAAATGAGGCCAACAGGCCTACGGTTAGTGCATTGAAGGGTCTCAGCATCAACATGGTTGCACTCCCGCGGGAGACCTTATATGTTCTGTAGGATGGGATAACTGCAGAACTATGGGCTAGGGAGAGTCGTGCACTGCAAGTCCTCAGCGAGCAGAAAATCAACATGGAACAGTTGAGCTTGCAGCGTGATGAAGTGGTGTCGCAGAATCGACAACTGGTACAAGTACTAGATGAATCTTGTTAAAGCGTCCCGAAGCTATCCTTAGCAGCAGGGGTGCATGAGGCATAGGAGGAAATGACAAGGGTTCACCTAGAGCTAAACCTTCAGATCGCCGAGCTGTGTTTAGAGGCATAGCCATCCACCCCTCCAGAAGTCAGAGAACAACACGCTAACGTTATTACAACGTGACTGGACGAGATTGGCAGTGCAGTGCGAGACTGCACTAGCATGTTGGAAGAGTCATTTGAGGTCCTCACAAATCTATAGGAGGACCCCAACATCTAGTGCTTAGAGACAGAGGCGCAAGAACTCCAACAGCAGTATGACAGTTTCAAAGGAACTGCGTAGATGGTGGCCCTCACTCAGAGGCTCGCGCGGATGCAATAGGCCAAGGCACTGAAAGAACAGGTGGACGTGGCATGACATAAGGAAGCAGTCCTAAAGGCGCGTGTTCAACCTTAGATCGATGAAGCCTTCACCATCACAACAAAAATTGAATGCAAGATTGCACAAATGCAGGGGATACATACATAGATTTAGAGAAGCACTTCCGACACCATGGTCTCGGAACAACGTATGCAACAGATCTAGCAGGTAGCAGCTCAGTGCGCTGCCGACTTTGCTAGTAGTTCAAGTAGAGTTAGAATAACTCTACACGAAGATCTTCGTGCCGATAGAGTGACTCAAGGGCAAGTCACGATGTTTTTGTTGGGGGCCTGTTGGGCATGGAATCCCCCCAAGGCCTGTTTTGGGGCTTAAAGCCCAAGTTTTGACCAAATGCTTTTATAAAAGCTCCACGAATTGTGGGTGTGGAGCACGAAATTATGATAGATTCACAGGGTTGTCCACCCTAGTTTTGTAATGTAATGTCGGCTTAATAGACCTACCCATGTTCCGCAGACCATGGGATTATATAAATAGAGTGAGGCTCTAGGTGTAGAGAAGAGCATAAGAGCATGAGAAGTCTAAGTGATTGAGTAAAAGTGTACAATGTATCTATGGGTCGTAGAGTAGGGGAACGCTCTATAACTGAGTGCGCAGAGGCCTAGTAGTCCGCAACTGAGTGCATGGACCCCTGCAACTGAGTGCGCAAGGCAGGTCAAGTATGTAACCGTTGGAAGAATCAATAAGGAGAAGTTTACCATATTTCTGTGCATCTTTTCCTATTTTAATATACAATTGGGTATAATTTGCAAGTATACTGTTTATTTGTTGCACGAACTTATATGAATGTTTTGTATAAATAATTATAAATACATCCAAGTACACTGAGGTAATTAACTAGTATAGGAAGATAAGTAAGATCTCGGGTAATAGCTAGAGCGTGTATCAAGACGCGAGGAACAAGGAAGTGTGCAAAGTGACCTACACGCAGGGATGAACAGTGGGACCAGTCGAACCTCTCAAACATCTCAAGGGTGTGGAAACCTAGTTTTAGCACCCTCCCATACTACTTCGGGTGAGACCTCAGTCTATGCTTCGCGGACTATTGTTGAAAGGGCCAATAGTACAGGGATTTGTTTGGCTAATTAACTCTGAACCTAGGTCAGGCCCCAACAAGCCAACACTTGGTGACCTCAGTGCCATGGGCACCACAGGCGTAGCTTCTACACTGGATACTTCTGGTCCTGGAGCATTGGATACAAATGCTTCCGAACTCAGGGCTTTAGTAGGGTTGGTGGCAGTCATCCTCTCCATTAACAACTCATGGGCTTCAAGACAAATGTATGTGTGTGCCAGGAATTCCTCCCAAAACACTCGGTTCATAAGAGACAAACAACAAATTTCAACAACAACTCTAAGGGAGCAAAGTGTTCTCTATTGGACTGGAACGTGTAATTTATAGGGGGTTTTGAATTTGAATTCGACTGTTCCCCCCAAATTTTGACAATAAATGTTGTTTTGGCAGCAGATCTTCAAATATTTTTGCTTTAAATGCCACGAGCCTGCTCCTCTTAACCGTCTTTTGGCTGCCAAGTAGTTAATAGTGACTCCAATGGTCACATTTCTACTATGCTTCATGGCACCTCCCCTCATGGCACAACTTCTTGCACATAACTTCATATGTTGCAAATTCACTATTTTATGCGTAGCCCGCCTGTTGTGTAGTCCTTTGACCCTGGTAGTGTTATAGTCCCACGTTCCCTTGCAACTACCTGGAGCACTAAGACTGTCCTGCCACCATATAGTCATTTCACGAGATCCCCCATATACAGCTTCAATCAATTCTCATTCACTCTTCCTGGAAAAGGTTCTTCATTCAGCTTCGTGAGCTGAACTGTGCCTCCATCTGTAATTTCTTTGATAATATATAGCCCTAGCCAATGCATTTGGAATTTTCCCAGAAACTAGTGAATTTACTATCATATAATAGGACAAGATCATTTACCTTGAATGTGCGAAGCTTGATGTGACGATCGTGCCATTAATTTTCACGTTCCCTCTATACTTGTTGATGGAATCCTGCCAAGAATCAGTCCTGTTCAAGCTCCATCATCTACGCAAGCCGTTCCTGCAAGGCTTCGTGATTCGCCTTACCTGTGAGAGTTTCTATGCACAGACTAGTAACAATATACTCCATTGGCATTACATCTTCTATACCATAGACCAATCTGAACGAAGTCTGTCTTGTCATCTTCTTGCAAGTAGTCCTATACGCCCATAGTACTGCAAGTACATGCACATCCCAGTCATTCTCCTTTGCATTTCAGATCTTCTTCAGCGCGTTCTCCAAAATCTTGTTGAAGGATTCAACAATTCCATTGGCCTGTGGGTGATATGGAGTACTCTTCTAATGGTAGACTTGGAATTCTTATGTTAATGCATTGATTGTTTCATTCAGAAAGTGCATACCTTTGTTGCACATCAACAATTTCGGACAGCCAAATCTAGTTAAGACATACTCAAACAAAAACTTTACGGTTATAGCCTCGGTACAATCCTTAACTAGTTATGCTTATTCCCATATGGTTAGATATTCCATCACGGTGTTGATATAGTGCACACCCATTTTCTTCTAGGGGGCTTGTTTTGGAGAATTTGGTATCTACGGATAAATACTAATTCCCTAGATAAGTAGTTGTATCTAGAACAACAGTTTAAAGTGTTTTAGACTTTTCCTATAAACAATAGATAAGATGAGAAGATAAGAAGACCTACTTGTAGTTCCGCTTTCCTCTCGTCTCCCTTGTATCAATCCTATTTCTCCTTCCCATACTTAATATGCTTAAGAAGTACCCTGTAAATACAACAGAAAACAAAGAACTGATCAAAGCACACAATCTGTTGAATATAAGTGAAAGGAATTAGATACAATTCACACATATAAGCACTATGAAACAATACAAACATATGGGAAAAAGGTTCAAACACTTTATTAGATAGAAGAAGGAATTACAACCATTGGTATCTAATTCAAAGCCATTCCTCCAGCTTGGATCCCATCCACATCACATCAAAAGCATGGAAAACTTGTCACATTACAATACTTGCTTCAAAGCCAAATCTCATAGCAACATTATCTCCTTACAATTCAACATAATCCAACCCTTGATCACTTAGATGAGTGGTGAATTTATAGGAAGATGAAGTAGGTTTTGTCATAAATGGTGGCATTGAATGCCCTTTCTTACTTAGAATTAGTTCCATGGAGGAAGGGATGAGAGGATAGGATGTACCTTAACTCATTCCTCATCAAGTTTCAAGCTCATAGGAGTTGATAAGTGAGGGAACCTTCTAGATGACTCCAAAAGATAAGAATATTCCCCAAACCCTATGTGAATTTCACTCATTCTCACCCAACGCAAGTGAAAGGAAGCCTAAGTGCTCTGTAGAGCACCCTGGCAGTGGACTCAACTACTTTGCAATGCACCTTTACAAGGGCTTACCTGCGCTGGTCCCTTTAGAGGCTATTTCTGGATGTCTTCAAATCATGAAACTATTTGGGAAGGAGGCATTCAAAGGGGTGACTTATTTAAGGCATGAAGCAACTAAAATTAGGGTTTGATGAGCCCTAAAACACTGATCTGGATGTTGGGATTTGATGTGCCCAAATGGATCTGTAACAGGGCTGAATTGGCCCAATGAAATCAATCACCTATTTTTCAAATGGCTGAAACAATACTTGAGGTTGTAATGGAAATTCATCCCTTCACGATGGTCTGCCAATTCTCTGACATGCATTGCATGCCTTACAATATGCCTTGGAATCCTTGTGTAACATTGGCCACCATAGACCTGCGTGCAAAATCGTCTATGCAGTCATCTTTCCTGCATAATGTCCTTCCGGAGCCCCTCAACGAGCTTCAATGAGAATGCCATCTCTCTCAAAATATGGCACATATCTTCACAATATTTCATCTACACCCATCTTATACAGATGTCTCGCAATAATTGAGAAACTTGTCACGTGAACTACGAGTTCCTTCTTTTGTTGACTTGTATACCCTTCCTATACCATCCTCATAGTCAAGAAATGAATGACATCTGCAAAAGGGTTATCTGTTATGTGCACCATAAAGAGTTGCGCATCTAGAAACCCATCCTCCAAATTATTGGGCTCCTCTCCTATTTCAATCCGTGATAGATGGTCAGGTCTTGCATTTAACCTCCTTGGCTTCACACTTACTTCAAATTCATATTCCTAGAATAGTAGCAACCATCTGCAGATCTCCCCCCCCTAACACATTCTTATTTACCAGGTCTTGCAAGGCATAATGATCTATGTACATCTTGAAATTCCCTCCTAACAAATAGTTCCTGAACTTTTGCAGTGCGTACACCATGGCCAATCCTTCGTGCTCAGTCGTTGAGTAATTATTCTCGCCCTTTGATAATTTCCTACTTGCAAAGGCTATGGGATGGTCCATTTCTGCTTCACCAGATTGCATTAACACTACACCCAACTCAATGCAAGAGGCGTCCACATGTACTTGAAATTCCTTTTTCCAATCTAGAAATACCAATATCGACACAGTGACCATCTTATCTTTCAATACATCTAAGTTGAGTTTAAATTCTTCGTCCCAACAGAAGGTTGCGTCCTTCTTCATCAATTGCTATATAGGCGTGGTAATTTGAGAATAAGCCTTAATACATTTTCTATTAATAATATCCTGTATGTCCCAGCATCGTGTGCAACTATTTAACATTTCTCGGGGCTTCCATATTCACTATCACCGCAATCTTGGCAGGGTGCACCATCAGCCCTTGCTTGCACACCACGTGACCCAACAAGATTCCAAAGGGAACATAGAAGATTCATTTCTTCAAATTCAGCGCAATTTGGTATCTGCGACACATATCCAACATCAAGTGCGGACTTGCTACATGGCGCTTTACTAATCTGAACATTGTCTAGTCATCAAAGTATACTTCCAGGAACTTATGGATGAACTCCTTGAATGCTACGATGACTATGTGAGAAACTATCACAGGTGCATTCTTGAGTCCAAACGGCATCACAGTGTATTGAAAACAACCCCATTCTGTCGCGAAGGTCATTTTTCTTCTATCCTCAAGCACAATCTTAATCTGATGGTACCCCGAAAACTCGTCAATGAATAAGTACGCCTCCTACCCTCCAACATTGTCTAATACTTCATCGGTAAATGACATCAGGAATAGATCATGGACATAAGTATCATTAAGCTTTTGTAGATCTATGCAAATCTTTATCTCGCCCTTATACTTATTCTCTTGAACCACCATGGGGCTCACCCCATCAGATTCTTCAACTGGTTCTATGATTCCTACTTCTGGCATCTTATCCGGCTCTAGGTAAACCTTTTTATTATACTTAGGATTAAGGCGATATGGCCTCTGTTTAATAGGCTTTGCATCCGTCTTTAGAGTGATTTTCATAACACCCAAATATCCTACTATGCCCTTCAAATCCGAAAACATGGTAGGGAAAATATCCTGATATTCACGGAGTAACTCAGCAACCTTATCCACAGTAGCATCATCCCAATAATCTCCAATCTTTGCAAACTTTAGTTCTGCTTCGGTTCTACTCTAGATACCAGTTCATGGGAATTGTATCCAAAGTATGGAAAAATAAGTGTACCCACTCTAGCTATGGTTTTGTCCCCCATGCTTTAGTCCATTTGGCTAGGTGATCACACAGATCATCCTTCCTACTATATTTCTTAGCCAATCTAGTGTTAGGACACCCAAACCATAACCTCATCATTCTTATGTAATCCCGTCATCCATCAAATCTATCCTTGTGCTTACCCCACCATCGTACTGGCATAGAATGCAGTGCCAAATCTAATGCTTGGAAATGGTGATCCTTAGGGACTTGATGCTCAAATGCATCCAGAAACTTATCCACATTAGTTTCATCCTCACTTTCTTCATAGTCATAGACCGGTTCAGTATATCACGCCCCTTCTGCAGGGTCCAACAACACTACAACCCGAAGCAATTTCTTTTCAAATGACATTGTCCTCTTCTTCAAATTGATGACCCCATTCATATCAATGGCCCAGTCAATCCCAAGAGCGTGGGGTATGGATTATTGTCGTCAACAATCTCTGTCACCTCAAAGTCAGCCATCGCGCTCACACCTTCTATATCAATTGTTACTCCATATAATCATCCCATAAGGATGATTTTCTTTTGGTTTTCCATTCTAAGCAGAATCAGAGACCACTGCAATGTAGGTCTCCCCATTCTTTCCCATGTTTTCTTTGGTAGTACATTTTCATTGGACCCCAAATCCAAGATGACCTAGTCCATCTCATAATATCCTATCTGTGTGGTGAGCCTCATCTCGTGCCCTGTTCTTGCCTTATGTTTGACAATTTTTCTGACCACACAGTATCCATCATGGACCTTCTCTTTGCTGGCGCATTTGTTTATTAAATGTTGTAGACCTTCCATAGCTTTGCTATTGTGCAACAAGGTCTCTAAAAACGTAGTAATAACAGAGGGGTTAACTTTTGCAGGTGCGCTATTATCTTGCATCTTGTCCTGACTTCCTGAGGTGGATACCTTAGCGAAGCTTTTCTTGGCCTCCATAAATGTTTCCTTCGCACGATTCAGATCGAAACCCACTTCCTTCTCCAGGGCCTTGAAGACCCATCCGTCCTCTTCAGGTTGTTTACCCTTGTCATCACCAGTTGTAATTCCACTTCAAAGTACTCTATTCACACTTTGATCTTCCTCGCGGGGCTCAGCTCTCATCATCTATAAGTTTTGTGTAGGCTACTGAGATTGTGCTTTATTTTCTTGAATTTTAGCTATCAGCACCAGGCATTCCTCTATAGTATGGTCAAACTGGTTGCAGTATTGACATGAAGGGAGCGTCTGATTCTGAAAGTCTCACGCATAGTGCCCTGGAGTTCCACAGTTATAGTAGATGAGCTGACCACGGCCTCTACTAGGCCTTCCTCCTCCTCGACCTCTTCCTTTTCCTTGATAACCTTCGCCCATGATGCCATGATCTAGAGGCCGAGTTTCTACTTTCATCCGTATGTAAGCATTATTTCCATCATCATCTCATAGCTTCGACAGTGGCACTCATCATGCCCCACAGATTTGCAGAAGTTACAGAACAACTGCTAGGGTGTCTAGATGAACTTCTGAAGTAAATGACAGTTATATGTTGTGCGTTGTCCAACAACCTAACAAATAGTGCACCATAGCATATCCCCCATGCTTGACCCTGCTGGGGCTTCTGGCTTCAAGGGAATTGGTCCCACTCCTATAATATAATTCACAAATACGGGACAGTGGTCTTTATCATGCCCCTGGCTCTTGCATTTCAAACAAGAAACTTCTGCGCACACCTCTGGTTTAGTCTCCCTGTCTTTCTTCAAGCTCTGCAATTCTAAGCAGAGGCTTTGTAATTGAGAGTGGATCTATTGTACCCCCAAGGTCACATCATGAATAGGCATGCATGCAACCTCATCACATTTTCTAAGGCCTCTACATGAGTTCCTATCTTCTGTTGTGACAAAGAAATTCTCAGGTGGGGTAGAAGCGTAGTTATAAACCAATCACGATGTTGACCATCTATGAGTTGCATGTTGGCTTCTCAAATCTGAAACTTCAGCCTTTGATCTAATTCCAAGGGAATCTCATTGATCCTCATCATGATTTCCTTAAATTCAACTACTGAATGTGACTCAAACTTAGGCTTACTAAATTCCTTGTTGAAAGCAACCTTAGTTTTTGCTAACGATCCTAGAGGATTATTAGAACAATACTTAATGTACCAATTCAACGTGTGATCCTGCAGAGTGGTAACCAATTATGCCTTCTTTATATTGTCATTAGTGATCTGCTACATTGTCCACACATCATTCGCAACAAACCAGAACTGTTATGTATCTTCACTCCCTATTCCCTTGAAAATCATCAGCTTCATTGTGTTCGACATGTTGAATGGTGGTGGTGGTGCTGGAGGTGTGGGCGAAGGTGTATGCGGTCGAGGCAGAGGTGGAGGTGGAGTGGATGGATGATTTACTCGAGGAATATCTTGAGTGATTAGCTAAACAACACTTCGCGGCAGAGTCTGTTCTGCCCCTTCGTCGTCGTTACAAGAAGTCCAATGTTGGGCACGAGATCCCCCAAGGGAAATTTTGGGACTAAGAGCCCAGATTTTGGTCAAAAGATGTAAATCTAATGTAAAGACTCTATGTTTTGTGGGCATGGAGTGCAAGCTTGTAAATGAGTCATAGGGTTGTCCGCCCTCATTTTTGTAATGTAATGTCGACTTTAGAGATCTACCCATGGTCCACGAAGCATGGGATTGTATAAATAGAGCGAGGCTCTAGGTTGGAAAGGAAGTATTAGAAGAAGAAAAATGAAGTCATGAATGAAGGATGAAGAATTGAGTCTTGTCTAAGTGTAAAGTCAAGTCTTTGGGTCGTAGAGTAAGAGAAGGCTCTGCAGCTGAGTACGCAGAGGCCTAGTAGTCCGCAGCTGAGTGCGCGGACCCCTACAGTTGAGTGCATAGGGCGAGTCGAGTCTGTAACCATTGGAGAAGTAATAAAGAGAAGTTTCACATCATTTCTGTGTATCTTTTTCTTGTTTTTGCATTGAATGTATTGGGTATAAATCGCAATCTCACTGTTTATATGGTGCACGAACTTATATGATTGTGTTGATTAAGTGAATATAATATAAAGTATCTGTTTACATGAAGTTAACTAACAGTTATAAGAAGATAAGTAAGATCCAAAGTGTAATTTGGGGAAATAGCGCAGATCACTGCCTTAGCAGCACGAAAGCCCCTCAGCCCCTGGGTAGGGCTGTGTGAAGGTGATTATAACAGATTGCGAAGTCCTCACAGGTCAGGGTAATGCACGAAGTGACATGTGTAAAGGTATTCACAGTTGGACTAAATCGACCCCTCAGACATCTCCAGGGTGCAGAAACTTGGTTCCAGCATCCCCCCATACTCCTTTAGGTGAGACCTCAGTCCACTCCGTCAGCTGTTGCCGAAAGGGCCAGTAGTGTAGGGATTTGTTTGGCTAATTAACTCTAAACCTGGTTCAGGCCCCAACAAGTAGAGGATTCCACATACCACCCCCACCCACACCGCCACCAGCTTCACCACCATCACCTCCATCTTCACCTGTACCACCTCTGCGACCACCGCAAGTCAATATGGCAAGCATGATAAAGTTGTTTGTGTTCAAGCGAGTGGGAAATGAGGATCCAGACTAGTTTTGGTTTGTGATAAGACCCTTATGGGAAGCACAGGGAGTTACAAATGATAATATAAAGAAAACGACATTGGTTAGCACTCTGCAGGATCGCGCACTGACCTGGTATATTAAGCATTCTAATAACAATCTGAATGCGGGAATAATGGATATCCAAATTGTGCTAAATAAGGAATTCAACAGGCCGATGTCAGAAGCGCAGTCAATCATTGGGTTCATGGAGACCACGATGCTACTAGGTGAGACTCCTTAGGAGTTGGATTAGAGGCTGAAGTGCACGATTTGCGAAGATAATATGAATATGATGGATGGAAAACACAGCGAATGGTTTGTAGCATCATTAACACCACATATGAGGAGGGCGCTATCGCAGCAGAAGTTAACAACTCAGGAAGAGGCCCTAGAGATCACGATGAGGCTTCATGAGGCCCTAATGCAAGATCCCAACATGGGAGTTCAGAAGATCCATGCGCAGTTGAAAAACTTATGCCTTGAGATGTAGAGTCTGAAACAGGATAGGATAGCTTGGTCGGAAGTACAATAAGGGGTGTGGTGCGTAAAATGCAAGGGTTAGGGTCACGATAAGGACCACTTCTCGGTATTCGAAAATTACCTCATAGGAGGAGGACTGATGCTGTTAAGGCTAGAAGTGCAAACAAGAACCAGCGCGACACCTGCTTTGTGGTGCGCGATTTTTCAAATAGGTGGAAAGCATGCTATGGATAGCTTCCATTTGCTACAGAAGTACACACAGAATTCGCAATAGTTGTTCTATAATTTTTGTAGATCGGTTGGACATGATGAGCACACTTGTAGAAGCTATGAGCTGATGATGGATAGAACTCCCACCTACAGAGTTCAGGCTAAAATGCAAGCCCCTAGACCATAACACAAGAGTGGCGCAAACAGGATTTTAGGGGCGCGAGCGAGGCCGAGGTGGAGGAGGACCTGGAAGAGGTCACAGACAGCTGATATGCTACAGTTGTGGAGGGCCAAGACATTATGCCCGTGATTGTCCAAACCCAACACGTCCATAGTGTTTGTAGTGTACCTTGTTTGATCATGAGACGGAGGATTTTCCTACGCTGATAGCGAGGATACGCAACAAGGGAGCGCTACCACCTTCCCCGACTCAGAACTTGCAGATGATGAGGTATGAGCCACACGAGGAAGATCCAAATGTGAACATTATGCTCCGAAGTGGAATTACGATGGGAGATGATAAAGGAAAACAACCCGAAGATAGTACTTGGGCTCGTAAAGCTTCGATGAAAGAAGCGGAGTTTGATTTGGAGTGCGCTCAAGAAACCTTTATGGAAGCTAAGCAGAGCTTCGTTGATGCCTCCACTTCAGGAAGAAAAGATAGACCGAAGTGAGAAATGAACTCGTCTATGCTTACGACGTTCCTGGAAACATGCATGGAGCTAATGTGCGATAGTAAGGCTATAAAGTGATTATAGGAACTCATTAATAAATGTGTTGGGACCACGCCAGGAGAATCATGCATAGTCCAGAAGATTGGAAAGCATAAGACTAGGACAGGGAGAGAAATGAGGTTAACCATTCAGATTGGAGAATATGAGATGGACCAAGTAATTCTGGACTTAGGATCGGATGCGAACCTTTTGCCGAAGTAGACATGGGAGTGCATGGGGAGGCCTATGTTGTAGTGGTCTCTTATTCAGCTATGAATGGTGAACCAACAGAAGATAATACCCCTGGGGCAATTGCAGGGAATCATTGTGGATATTGAGGGAGCGAGCATGCTAGTAGACTTTGAAGTGATAGAGATTGTTGATGAAAACAATCCCTACCCTGCACTCTTAGGAATTGATTGGGCCACTGACATGAATGGGGTGATTAATCTGAAGAAGCGCAAGATGATTTTTGAGAAGTCTCCGTGCGTAGTTATACCCTTGGACCCTGTTGAGGGATCGTGATACATAGAGCCAGTGCGTGACTATGAAAGTGACGACGATTTGGACTGCATCTACAAGATAACTGTGCGAGAGTAAGACTAGGTAAATCCCACCATGGACGGACGGATCTCATGGGATTGCGAAAGCTCCTGTACTTCGGATTCAGAAGAAGAGGTAGAGCAATGGCAAAACCAGTTACACGAGGTAACCACACTTAATTGTAACATGATGAAAAGATCACTACGTTGTGTATCAACGGAAGTGAGAGATCTCCCTACTTATGATGGGTTATGTGAGGTAGATACTTTCTTGGATAAGTTTGAAATGGAGGTACCGGAAAAGAAACATTTCCAAGCCTTGAATTGGGTATTGCACACTACGCCCGCGAGGTGGTGGGGTACACACAAGGGAAGCTTTGAAGACTGACGTGCATGTAGGAGGATGATGTACACAGAGTTTGGGAAGCCTAGAGTGCGATTGACAAATAAATACAATGGGCAAGATGATCCACACATACATCTGGCCAAGTGGACGTAGGCCTATGGGGAGAAGCCACAACCGGAGTGGGTGCACCTGTTCTGTCACACCCTAGATGTTATACCAATGAACTAGTATATAGGAACAAAGCTCCATCACGACACACATGAATGAGATGTCCTACATGAAGGGTTTGTGATGACCTTCAACTTTAAGGATCGATGGGATAGTATAGATGAAGCGCTACAAGAAGTAAAAGCAACCATCTTTAGGATGTCGCAGGAATCAGTAGAGATGATTTAGCCTGAATGGGTTGCTCAGTTAAGTTGCGTGTTAGAGTATTATAATGTAACTGCTGAGGAAGAGGATGAAGATCTGAGGAACATTGATATTCCCAAGACTGAAGGCCAGCGCAAGGTTCAAGAAACAGAAATCGAGAACTTTCACATAACCATGCTGGTAAAGACTAAGAAGGTAAATATTGGTACAGAGGCGGAACCTAAATTTGTGAAGGTTGGGGAATACTGGGACGACGCGACGGTGGATAAGGTCACTAAACTACTCTGCGAATATCAAGGCTTATTCCTGACCAATTTTACAGACTTAAAGGGAATAATCAGAGATTTAGGGGTAATTAGGATCACATTGAAACCTGATGCGAAGCCAGCTAAGCAGAGGCCGTATCACTTAAATCTAAAATACAAGGAAAAGGTCCATGTAGATTTAGACAAGTTGCTCATGATAGGGATCATTGTGCCTCTAAAGGAATATGACTGGGTAAGTCCGATGGTAGTACAAGAGAAGAAGAAGAAGGATGAAATAAGAATATGTGTGGATCTCAGAAATTAGAAAGATGCATGCATACATGATCCATTCCCAACTTCGTTCATAGATGAGGTGCTGGACAATTTAGGCGGTTAGGAAGCATATTCGTTTACCAATGGGTTCTCAGGGAACCATTAGATCAGGATCACGCTAGAGGATAGGAGAAAGAAAATGTTCATGATGGAGTGGGGTTGCTTTCAATACACTGTCATGCCGTTTGGATTGAAGAGCTTGTCGGCCATCTTTTCGTGCATAGTTGTTGTGGCATTTAGGGAATATATACATAAATTCTTGGAGGTCTGTTTTGATGACTGGACTATATTTGGGTTGGTTAGGAGCCATGTAGCGAACCTGCGCTTGATGTTGGATACATGCTGAAGATACCAGATCGTGCTTAACCTCAAGAACTGTATGTTCCTCGTTCCTTTTGGGAACCTATTGGGACATGTGGTTTGTAAACAAGGGCTAATGGTAGGCCCTGCGAAAATCATAGTGATTCTGAATTTGGAAGCACTGCACAGTGTGAAACAACTACGCACTACCTTGGGACATACGGGGTACTATAGAAATTTTATCAAAAGTTACGCCCAAATCACCGCGCTGATGGAAAAACTATTGAAGAAGGATGTCATGTTCTACTAGGACGATGACTGTAAAAGCATCCTGGATATCTTGAAGGAGAAGATGGTGACTGCGCCGATTCTTGTCTTCTCGAATTAGAAGAAAGAATTCCATGTTCATGTTGACGCGTCGTGTATAGCGCTGGGGGTAGTTCTCACACAAGATGGAAGGGAGGGCTTGGATCACCCTATCGCGTTCGCGAGTCGTAGATTATCTAAAGCAGAAAAGAACTATTCCACCACTGAACGTGAGGGACTGTCTATGGTGTATGCACTCCAGAAATATCAGAACTATTTGCTAGGGGGACACTTCAAGATGTATACATATCATTCCATGCTGAAATACTTGGTCAATAAGCCTGTGTTGGGGGGGCGCATATGTAGGTGGTTTTTATTGTTCCAAGAATATGATTTTGAAGTTGTTGTGAAGTCTGTATGACTAAACACGGGACCTGATCACCTATTATTCATTGAGACAAGGGAGGAACCTACCAGCTTGGAGGAAGGACTACCCAACGCGCATCCTTTTGCTGTGCGCATAGCGGATGGACATTTTGAAGATATAATTCACTTTCTAACAACTGGAATTGCGCCAAAATCTTACTTTGTTCAGTAGAAGAAGGAACTAGTGGTGCATGCAGTAGACTTTTTTGTCATTGTGGGGCACCTATATAAGATGGGGAATGATGTGATACTGTGAATATATGTACCAAAGTTTGAATGAAGTAGCATCCTTCTGGACGCGCATGGGGGCCCCGCTGGAGGTCATTATGTAGGGAGAGAAACTGTGCAGAAGGTTCTTCGTGTAGGGTTGTGGTGGTTGACCCTTCATCAGGATTCAAAAGCACATTGCAAGGCATGTGATGTATGTCAAAGAATAGGTAAGCCATTGCGGAGGGACGAGATGACTTTGAATCCACAAATGATGTTGCAGCCCTTTGAGAAGTGGGTGATTGACTTTGTAGGACCTATCAAACCACAACAAAATACGAGCGCGATATATATAATTACTGCAACAGAATACCTGATGCATTGGGAAGAAGCGCAACTAATAAAATATTGCATGGCCGAGACAGCTGCAAAGTTTCTATTTGACCACATACTGACGTGATTCGGTTGTTTGAAGATCTTGATGAGCGATCACGGTACACATTTCCTGAATCAAACAGTAAGCACGGTGACGGAAGAGTTTCAGGTGTATCATCAGAAAAGCACACCGTATCACCCACAGGCTAACGGGACCATAGAAGCGTTTAACAAAGTATTAGAGACCGCGGCAACAAAAGTATGTAATGTGCACCGAAGCGGTTGGCACCTGTGCGTACCCGCAGTATTATGGGCTTATAGGAAAACATGCAAGAAATTGATGGGATAGAGTCATATTAGGCTGGTCTATCAAGTAGAAGCCGTAATTCTGATGGAGTATATCGTGCCTAGTCTGTGCATAGTAGCACTCATAGGTATGACGGACCATGGTACCCTGGATGAGAGGCTCACGCAGTTGGAGGAACTCGAAGAAGAACGTTTTTGGCTAGATTCCATCAGCAGGTACAAAAGCAGCACGAAAAGGCCTGGCATGATTGACATATCAAGTTGCACACTTTTAAGGTAAACGATTTGGTGTTGTTATATGCCAACAAGTTTGATAAATTCTCGAGGAAGCTCCAAATGCACTAGATGGGACTGTATGTTATTAAGGAAATCATATATGGTGGCGCGGTGCAGTTGGTGAAACTAAATGGCGAAATTTTCCCAAGAAAAGTAAACAGTAGACGGTTGAAGCCATACACAGGTGGCCTGACCATCTAACTAGTCGCAAGAAGTACAGTAGGCAGCCACTTAGTGCGCTACCGACCTTGTAGCGGTCCAGGCAGAGTTGGGAAGTCTTAACGCGAAGATCTCCATACTGACAGAGTGACTCAAGGATGAGTCATGATGTTTGTGTTGGAGGCCTGTTGGCCACGGGATTCCCCAAGGGAAGTTTTGGGGCAAAGAGCCCAAATTTTGGTCAAAAGATGTAAATCTGATGTAAAGACTCCACGTTTTGTGGGCATGAAGCGCGAGCTTGTAAATGAGTCATAGGGTTGTCTGCCCTCATTTTTGTAATGTAATGTCAGCTTTAGAGATCTACCCATGGTCCGTGGACCATGGAATTTTATAAATAGAGCGAGGCTCTAGATTGGAAAGGAAGTAATAGAAGAAGAAGAATGAAGTCATGAATGAAGGATGAAGAATTGAACCTTGTCTAAGTGTAAATTCGAGTCTTTGGGTCATAGAGTAGGAGAAGACTTTGTATTTGAGTGCACAGAGACCTAGTAGTCCGCAACTAAGTGCGCGGACCACTAGAGCTGAGTGCGCAGGGTGAGTCGAGTCTATAACCGTTGGAGAAGTAATAAAGAGATGTTTCATATCATTTTTGTGTATCTTTTTCCTGTTTGTGCATTGAATGTATTGGGTATAAATTGCAATCTCACTGTTTATATGGTGCGTGAACGTATATGATTGTGTTGATTAAGTGACTATAAGATAAAGTATCTGTTTACGCGAAGCTAACTATCAGTTATAAGAAGATAAGTAAGATTTACAGTGTAATTTGGGGAAATAGCGCAGATTGTTGCCTTAGTAGCATGAAAGCTCCTTTTCCCCTGGGTAGGGCTACGCCAAGGCGATTATAACAAATCGTGAAGGCCTCGCAAGTTAGGGCAATGTGCGAAGTGACCTACGCAAAGGTATTAACAGTTCGACTAAATCGGCCCCTCAGACATCTCCAGAGTGTGGAAACTTGATTCCAACATCCCTCCATATTGCTTCAGGTGAGACCTCAATCCGCGCTCCACGAGCTATTGCCGAAAGGGCTAGTAGTGTAGGGATTTGTTTGGCTAATTAACTCCGAACCTGGATCAGGCCCCAACAAGCCAACATCCAATGATCTGGATTTAAATAGTAACACAACAAATTATAGATATAACCATAAATATAGGGATGTAGTAGAAATAATACTTCATTTCATTAATGTAAAACACTGAAATATGCTTACAAATAGAAATGGAAATAAACTAGCTAGGCCAATGGTAACTTATCTCTAAGAAGAGATGTGGTAGCTACATGCCTCTAAACTATCTTACAATGAGGATCGAAGGCATATTTATTGTTGAGAAACAATGGAAAACCTGAAACATCCAAAAACCTAACCCTAGGAGATGAAGCGCCAAACTATGGGCCCCGTCTTGGGTAAATTGGTACATCAACTTCCCGAGGTCGTAACTTTGGCATACAATCTCCATTTGACACGTACAATACCTTGTCAGAAAGACCTATCCAAGGAATACAACTTTGGGATGTGAAACATGGTCCATGGCCCATTGTTGCTCTCATTTTTCCAAAAAAATGTCGTTTAGGGCCTCAAAACAGCTCTGGAAGTTCAGGACTCGAAAAACTACTAAAAATTGTAAATTGTGCTACAATTAAGGAAACTGAAAAAAATGAAAGAGAAAATTGTGGGGGTCCAAGTGGGATAGGTGAGTGGCCACCAACATCCACCTGGATCATTCCTCCCCCATTAGGAAGCAATTGTCCCCATTGCGTTGAGTTCCTCCATGAGATGAGGGAACTTCTGTTGAACTTGGTCCATGGTGAGCTGTTTTGCAACCTCTGCTCTATCCAGTAATGGTGGGAAGCATGGTCGAGGGTAGTCCACATTAAACACATGGTGCAAGCGAAGGAATGAGGGAATGTTGTGCTCCAAAGAATTGCTTCCCACAACCTTCGTAATGGTGTAAGGACCATATCAGAGTGGTCTGAGCTTCTGATCGCTCTTGTAAGGCATTCTTTCTGCAGGTGCAACCAGACTTTGTCGCCCACTTGAAACTTGTAGCACCCGATGTTGATCATGTCACTGCTTGTACTTTGCATTTTCCACAATGGAGTGGCGATAGATCGGCCCGTTGCGTAGAGGTTCTCTAGAAGTCAGATCGGATGAATGCATGACTTGACAGTGCAACAGTACCCTTGTGGGTGAGGAGAAGATGTCCCTATCTTCTTTCATCACCGTATCCACCTACTTCTATTGCATGGATAAACCCTTCCTAGGGGCCATCCATGTGGCTACGATCTTCCCATTACTTTGAGGATGAACCAAACAGAAAATAAATTTCCTAGTCTGGGAGGTGATCTTACTGCCTTTATTAATAGAGATCAAAGAAGTGGTGGTAGGTGGGGCTACCTCCGGTATCCTATATAATGTATTACACAAAGAAATAATAATAGCGTGAAGCCTTGACTCATACAAACATGTCAACTCCATAAGTATGGTTTTCCTAATAATACATCACAAACATCAAGTGGTGCAACATCACACAATACATCATCTGTGAAGGGCTTGATGTTGTAGGGAAGGCGACATTACTCGCAGACTCGGAGATCTCGTCCTTGGTGAAGCCACCCCATGTGGTACGGTTGCGGGTGTGGTGTAGTCGGTAGGCTCAACTCCTTCACGACCTTTGCTAAAATGAGGTTTGTTTGGCTCCCACTTTCAATAATGAATTGCAGCAGCGAACCCTTCACCCACATCTGTGAGTGGAAAAGACGCCTCCCTCCTCTAGATCCTTGGGCTCATTCTTCTGGACCATGGCGATGGGAACAGTGGCATTGGGCTCCACATTATTGATTTTCTTCCCTTTTCATTCCCTTTTTTGGGTTATGATTCAGGGTCAGAACATGCATTTGATTTTGAAGCCTTCATCTCGGCCACCAACGACTTCTTGGTCTAACACTCACTGGTGTTATGAATGGGGCTCTTATGGAACTCACACCACTTTCCTGTGTCCTTCTTTAACTTTGTGGTGCTATTATTTTCTTGTGGATTTGACGGGTTGTCTTGGGTCACCCCACCTTGCCTTTGTCCTTTGTTATTTAGATTCACAAATCCAAAGTCTCACTTATTTTGTTTAAAATTCTACTCAATCTTGATAACATATCGGTATGTCGTGTCGAGCGAGGAGATATTCAGGAACTCCATCTTGTCCTGGATGTACCTGTGTATGCAGCCACGGTATTTGAGTACCAAATGAAACTCAAAATCCTTGATCCCAACTTTGTGTAAAGGGTATGAAAAATATTTGTGAACTCTGGCACATCTTGGTCCCTTCCTTGTCGCAGCGTGGTCCACTTTATGTATTTATCCTCATAGCTTTTGATAGGGTAGTACTACTTGTCTCTTAGAAGAGATGTGGCAGTTACATGCCTCTGAACTGTCTTACAATGGTGCTCAAAGGCCTATTTATTTTTTAGAAACAATGGAATACCATAAACATCTAAAAACCTAACCCTAGGAGATGAAGTGCCAAACTATGGGCCCTGTTTTGGGTAAATTTGTACATCAACTTCTTGGGGTCGTACCTTTGGCATACGATCTTCGTTTGATGCGCACAATACCTTGTTAGAAAGATCTATCTGAGGACTACAAATTTGGGGTGAGAATCATCACTCCATGGACCCATGTTGCTCCCATTGTTCCCAAAAAAACATTGTTTAGGGCCTCAAAACGACTCCAGAAGTTCAGGGCTTGAAAAACTGCTACAAATAGTAAATTGTGCTATAATTAAGGAAACTAAAAAACTAAAAGAGACAGTTGTGGGGGTCCAAGTGGGATAGGCGGGTGGCCACCAACATCCACCTGGATCATTCCTCCCCCCTTAGGAAGTAATGGTCCCCATTGCATTGAGTTCCTCCATGAGATGAGGAAACTTCTGCTGAACTTGGTCCCTAGTGAGTTGTTCTACAAGCTCTGTTGTGTCCAGTAATGGTGGGAAGCATGGTTGAGGGAGGTCCACATTGAACATGCGGTGCAAGTGAATGAATGGGGGAATGTAGTGCTCCAAATCATTACTTCCCACGGCCTTGGTAATGGTGTAAGGACCATATCAGAGTGGTATGAGATTCTGATGGGCTCTTGTAAGGCATTCTTTCTGCACCTACAACCAGACTTTGTCGCCCACCTAAAACTTGTGTGGGACCCGATGTTGATCATGCCATCGCTTGTACTTTTCATTTTCCACAATGGAGTGGTGATAGATTGGCTCGTTGGGTAGAAGTGCTCCAGAAGTTAGATCGGATGAATGCTTGACCTGATAGTGAAATTGTACCGCTGTGGGTGAGGAGAAGATGTCCCTATCTTCTTTCATGACCATATCCACCTGCTTCTGCTGCATGGAGGAACCCTTCCCAGGGGCCATGGATGTGGATACGATCTTCCCCTTACTTTGAGGGTGAACCGGACAGAAAATAAATTTCCTATTCTGAGAGATGATCTTACTGCCTTTCTTAGTAGAGATCAAAGAAGTGGCAGTAGGTGGGGCTACCTCCGGTATCCTGTATAATGTATTACACAAAGAAATAATAACAACACAAGGCCTTGACTCATACACAGCATGTTGCCTCCACAAGTATGGTTGGCATAATAATACATCACAAACATCAAGTGGTGCAACATCACATAATACCTCATATGTGAAGGGCTTGATGTTGTAGGGAAGGCGACACTACAGGCAGACTCGGAGATCTCGTCCTCGGTGAAGCCTCCCGATACTGTATAGCTGTGGGAGTGGTGTAGTTGGTAGGCACAATTGCTTCATGAATTCTGGTGAAATAATGTTCTTTTGGCTCCCACTGTAAACAATGAATTACAATGGCGAAATCTTCAACCACATCTGTGAGTGGAAAAGATGCTCCCCTTCCTCTGGATCTTCGGGCTCATTCTTCTAGACCTTGGCAGTGGCAACAGTGGCGCTGGGCTCCGCATCAATGATTTCCTTCCCTTTGTCATTCCCCTTGTTGGGTTTTGTCTAAGGGTCGGAACCTGCATCTGATTCTGAAGCCTTCAACTCGGCCACTGATGACTGCTTGGTCTGACACTCATTGGTGTTTGAGTGGGGCTCTTATGGAACTCACACCACTTTCCTGTGTCCTTTGACTTTGTGGTGCTACTCTTTTTTTTGTGGCTTCGACGGGTTGTCTTGGGTCACCCCATCTTGTCTTTGTCCTTTGTTCTTCGGATTCACAAATCCAAAGTCCCACTTATTTTTTTTAAACGTCTGCTCGATCTTGATAGAATATTGGTATGTCGTGCTGAGCAAGGAGATGTTCAGGAACTCCATCTCATCCTTGATGTACCTGTGTAGGCAGCTGTGGTATTTGAGTACCAGATGTAGCTCAGAATCCTTGATACCCAACTTTGTGTGAAGGGTATGAAAAATATTTGTGAACTCTAGAACATCTTGGTCCCTTCCCTGCCGCAACATGGTCCACTTTATGTATTTATCCTCATAGCTTTTGACAGGGTAGCACTGCTCCTTGATGGCATCCTAGAATGAATACCAAGTGGGTGTGGCTAAATCCAATGACTTCGTGTTGTCATCCTTTGTTAAGTTTAGGTATGTTCTATTCTAGAGAAATTTATTAATTTATTTTCCATATTAGCACTCATATCAGCATAAAGTAAACTGCAAATAGAACATAAATATAAATCGTAGAAGACAAGCCAAGAAAAGAGGACACAGGATGTGGCGCAAGCCAGGGACAAACCCCAAAATGTTTGGGGAAACCCTTGATCAATTCTTCTTTTATGTTCTTCAAAGTTCAGCAGAGAAAGAGAGAGAGAGAGATAGTACATTTACAACAGAAGTCAACACTTTGACTTATCTAGATCTAGCATATATCATTTCGTATAACGATGAGATCAAGTGAAGACATTTTGCTTCAACTGATTCTCCAAGGTGACTCCTTCACCTATCATCATGCTGCATCTCGTCCATTTACTGCACCTGACCGTGTAGCACCATCATGCATTATCATGCTGCTCATGATCTCATACATCATGCTGCCCATACATCATGATGCTGCCCTTGCTCCATGTATCATTGTGCTACCCATGCACATGATTACATTTACCATGATGCTCATGATCTCATACATCATGCATCATGCTGCTCATACTACTACCCATTCTGCAGCTCATAATGCTGCTCATAATACTGTTTTGTTGCTTCATTATGGAGGTCATATACATATCAACCATAGCTGCTTGCTATGTCTTGTAGCCTAGCAAAGTAGCTAGGCTATAGTTCCATGCAATCCCATTATGCACAGCGTATTGGTATTCCTCCAATACCATGACTATATTTACTTCTTCATCACTGCGGATTGATGATAGTGGTCCATTAATGACTACCTGACTAGTGTATATATAACCATGACTACCTAGTGTATATACATGTCCAGCGTATATATATAACCTATGTACTGCAGCGTATATTGTCCAGCATTTTCATTACTTCCCAACTTATATACTATCCAGCATATATGTGTAACCTATGTACTGCAATGTATATACTCTAGCATTTTCTACCCAGCATATATATTGTCCAGCGGTACTGCAACGTATATACTCCAGCCTTTACATTATAGCAAGGTATATTAAATGACTGCATGGAATTCATTCCCATATGTGTATTATAATTGCGTGGTATGACTGCGTTCCCATATGCGTATTATATCTGCGTGGTATTATATGACTGTGTGGTATATTATATGACTGCCCAGCATATATATTTCTATGAGTGCCCAGCGTATCCACTTGCGTTGTGCGTATATATATTCATTAAGTTGTTGTGTGTAATCCATGTAATATCTGTGTGTAATATCTATGCCATTGTTGCGTGCCATTGTTGTGTTCCATTGAACATGAATCATGAACAACATTATGTGTGGATTTTCAGGAGCAGACTAGGGCAACGTATCACTGTAGCTTCCATGGCTCCCTTCTACTATGTCTTCCATCTACCATGGCTATGTATATGGCATCATGTTTTATTGTGTATGTTGTGCGTTAGAATTAGGGCATCATAGGCCAGCATACATTTTCATGGTGTCTCTCTCCTGCTCCAAAAACCCAAGACGTGGAGAGGAGGAGATCACATGAAGAATGTATCTACCAAATGACATCAAATCCTCTTTTATTTATACTAAAAACGTAGATGATGAATAGACACGTCCATTGGGTTTCTGAGCCTACGTAAGATGCTGGCTGACTTAACAATTTGTCCACAACATAAATAAATTCATAACTTCATAAATACTTATCAGAATTGGATGATCTTTAGATCAATCCTACACCTCTCAATGAGAGGGATCCAATAAAAATATCATCTGCCATAAATAAGATGACCAACATGGATTTTGTCCCTAGTTGCAAATTTAACACTCCCTCTCAACTAGGGAGAACTCCATCTGCTGATCCATAAGTTCGACTGTACTGCCTTTGCCATCAGTGCCCTACATTGCTCTTCCTAGCTTTACTTAGCTCTGTTGGCTCTGCTATACTCTGCTCATCTCTACTGGTTCTGCTCTACTCTGTTTAGCTCTACTTTGCTCAGCGTTGTTGGCTCTGCTCTGCTCTACTCAGCTCTGCTCTGCTGAACTCTGCTCTACTCTGCTCAGCTCTGCTGAACTATGAAGAAGAATAATTGATCGAGAATGTCTCATACCATTCTCCACTGACCCGAAGTTAGTCTCGGAGTGCGTACCATTGGTCCTAGACCAGGCTCAATCGACCCGAAGTCAGCGTCATAGAATGTACCACTCCTACCACTGGTCCCAGACCAGTATCATTGATCCCAGATCAATGGAGGTCATCCTAGTGTAGGGAGTACAGTAGATACAATGATTCATCCATTGGTAATACTGTGGTCCCTAACTTCATTTCCCTGCTCATTGATCAGATGAGAGGTACTTCCCATGAGTCCCAGATTTCATGGGTAGGATGTCTCGATAGGAGAACTTAATCAATCCCATCCTCATAGAAGAACACATCAATCTTGCTACAATCACCATGGAGAACACGTCAATCTAGGCCCCACAGGAGAACACATCAATCCTACTACAATCACCATGGAGAACACATCAATCCAAGCCCCACAAGAGAACACATCAATCCTGCTACAATTGCCATGGAGAACACATCAATCCAGGCCCCACTGGTGAACACATCAATCCTGCTACAATCACCATGGAGAACACATCAATCTAGGCCTCACAAGAGAACACATCAATCCCATCCCACAAGAGAGCGAATCATCTTGTCCCATTGCATACCACTAGGGAAGGGTGAGTCACCCTGTGGTCATACGTTGCTCTAGTAAGGACCGCAAGATGGTCAATTGGATTGGCCTCAAATTGAGTCCCCCACTCCTAGTAGGCATGCTAGAAGGTAGAAAAGAGGAAGAAGAGCAACAATAGTGGGAAGAGGTGGACAGAAAGGCAAGATTCCATGACAAAGAAGAGGACCTCACATCAGAAGCATGGGATGTCAAGGAGGCCATCAGGGCCATCAAAGATGAGGAGATGAACTAAGTTGCTCAGAGGATGAGCAACACCTTCAGTAGGGGGATGATGATGAGCCCCATAAATGGGTAATTATATGGGCTCATTTTGCCTCCTAACATAGTTTAATCAACCATTCTCTTAGCTTATTGCATGTTTTTTATTATATTTATGCTTATGGAGTGAGTTGGATTGGCTATGATGCCATGGAGTCTAATATGTGTTTAATGCAGATTTTTTTTGAATTTTGAGGATAAAGTCAAAGTTTTAATCGACAATTGGCAGCAGTAATTCAAAGTGGACAAATGAGAGGATTTATAGGAGGGTATCCCCCTCATTTATGACTCCCCACTTCGAATTCTCGTTCATATAGCTTTGAGCACAAACATCCAAATCAATGCACTAGGAGGCATCCGAGCAAGTGGAGGATAACTTATGTTTATCTCGAATTTTCGGAGCCAAGCCTCCCTGATTTTGTAGGTTTTAACCCCGTACAGAAATTACCTGCATACAAATTCTAAAACACAGAAAATAAATAATGCGAGAGAAAAACACATAAAACACATATACACAGATATTTTCCCCTGGATCCCAAAATTGGGACTACCAGCTTGATTTTTCATTAGGTTCCTTTCAATGTTATAATACATATTTATACATGCCGAAGCATCCAATACCATGGACCGAAAACCATCGCGTCCAAAAAACATGTGTGAAAATCATGCATAAAACCATAGGTGGGTCCACCAAACCTAACATAGGGTCTAAAACCAAAAAAATTTGGGGTGCTGCCACGGACCCCATAAAGTGGGGTTACGGGTACACCTCAAACCCCCTGTGACCCCCCAATTAACTACGTGGGCTAGTCGTGGAAAGAATATAACACAACCCAACATTCCCCCACTTGTTGTTTTCTTTCCACAGGGGGCCACAAGAAAGCTTAGTCATTTTTCCAGCCCTGAAATGCCCATTGTTTCTCTACACCAAGAGAACTTCTCAGAGCTCACAGATTTTGTCAATGCATCTGCAATATTCTTCAAAGTGTCCACCTTTACCAGCAACACCTTTTTGTCTTCTATCATATCCCTCACAAAGTGATACTGAACATCAATGTGCTTTGTCTTTGAATGATATGCAGGGTTCTTTCCCAAGAAAATTTCACTTTGGCTGTCACAATCTATCCTTATATCTTCCTGTACTAACCCCATACTTGAACACAATCTCGGCAACCAAACTGCTTCCTTGCTTGCATGAGTGGTTGCCATGTATTCTGCCTCTGTAGTTGATAGTGCCACTACAGATTGTTTCTTACTCATCCAACTGACTGCACCTCCAAATAGATTAAACACATACCCACTTGTAAATATTCTCTGATCCAGATCTCTAGCCCAGTTTGCATCAACAAAGCCATGAATATCTAACACTTTGTCCAATCCTGGTCTTCCTTGGTAGCACAAAGTATAATCACTAGTGCCACGCAAATACCCAAAAACCCGCTTCACTATTGTCCAGTGCTCCTTCCCAAGTTTTGACATAAACCTGCTCAATACTCCCACTACATGTGCAATGTCTGGTCTAGTACATACCATTGCATACATCAGGCTACTGACTACACTTGCATATGGAACACAGGACATGTCCTCTTCCTCTTCTTGTGTCTTGGGACACTATTCAGCAGATAACCTCACACATACAGGAATAGGAACCTTCACCGGTTTACTATCCTGCATATTAAACCTCTGCAATATTGTCTCAACATACTTCCTCTAGCTTAACCAAAGCTTCCTCTTTGCCCGATCTCTTTTAATTTCCATGCCTAAAATATAGTTTGCAGCACCAAGATCTTTCATGTCGAGTTTGGAGGACAATTGGGTCTTCAAATCCTGGATAAATTCATTTTCATTTCCAACCAGCAAAATATCATCCACATACAAGACCAGATAAATAACACGGTCACAAATTAATTTAAAATACACGCAATGATCTGCTTTGCTTCTAGTGAAGCCAAGTCCCCATATAAACGTATCAAATTTCTGATACCACATCCTTGGTGATTGTTTTAACCCATACAAAGACTTCTTTAACTTGCATACCAGTTCTTTCTTACCCTTCGCTGCAAAGCCTTCAGGTTGCTTCATGTAGATTTCCTCTTCCAGATCTCCGTGAAGAAATGTTGTCTTCACATCCATCTGTTCTACCTCAAAATCAAAAGCAGCGGCAACAGATAAAATTAATCTAATAGAAGTTACCTTGGCAACAAGAGAAAAAATATCACCAAAATCAATTCCCGGCACCTAGGAATAACCTTTTGCTACCAACCGAGCTTTGTATTTCTCCACTTTTCCTTCTGCATTTGTCTTCGTTTTGAACACCCATTTGCTACCAATGGGTTTCCTTCTAGCCGGCAACTCCACCAGATCCCAAGCCTCATTTTTGTGCAAAGATGCCATTTCATAAACCATGGCCTCTTTCCAGAGTTTTCCATCCTCTGAATCTACTGCTTCCTTCACAGTTCTGGGATCATCGTCAGTAATAGATAAAGAAAAATTTGAACAGAAAGAAGATGGACTATACCTTTCAGGCTGCCTTCTTTCTCGAACTGATCTTCTCACAACCGGAGTTTGTGGTTCTTCATCTTCTGATTCCTCCTCTGTTGCAGAGTCTAATTCTTCCTCCTTTAGCTCAAACTCTATCTTCTCAGGTTCCTTTGGCTGGACTCCATGTTTAATAACATCTTTCACCTCTCTGAACACCACGTCTCGGCTATACATAACCTTCCTTGTTACTGGGTTCCAAAGCTTATAACCCTTTAAACCATCCTTATACCCAATAAAGATGCACTTTTCAGATTTACTATCCAACTTTGTTCTTTTCTCCTTTGGAACATGTGCATATGCATCACATCCAAATACTCTCAGATTTGAAAGAGAGGGTTTCTTACCAGTCCATACCTCTTGTGGAGTCTTATCCTCCAACGCTGATGAAGGTGACCTGTTGACCAGGTAACATGCAGTATCCACTGCCTCTGCCCAGAATTCCTATCCTAACCTGGCACCATTGAGCATGCTTCTTGCCCTTTCCATCAATGTCTTGTTCATTCTTTCTGCAACTGCATTTTGCTGAGGTGTATATGGAGTATTCTTCTATCGTGCTATACCACACTTCTTGCAGAATTCTTCAAATTCCTTACTGCAAAACTCTCCACCATTATCTGTCCTCAGCACCTTTATCTTCTTCTCTGTTTGATTTTCCACTGGAGCCTTAAATTCTGTAAACCTGTCAAAGACTTCAGATTTCTTCTTAAGGAAATATATCCATGTATTCCTTGAGAAGTCATCTATAAATAACACATAGTATACAGACTTACACAGTGATGGAACCTTCACAGGTCCAAACACATCACTGTGCACAAGCTCTAATATCTGTTTCACCCTCTTACTACCAGAGGGGAAACTCACCTGATTCTGCTTCCCATATACACAATTTTCACAAAAATCAAAATCCAGAGAGCTATTACTCATACCTTCAACCATACCTTTACCATGAAGTATCCGAAGGCCCTTCTCTCCAATATGTCCAAGCCTTTGATGCCACAACATGGTCTTCTCTCCAAAAACCACTATATTTTCTACTCCACTTTAAGGAACCATAGAACTATTTCACCCATTAATAACAGTGCTACCTTGCAACTTGTATATAGTTCCAATCCAAACTCCCCGCATCAATACCAGTGCTCCCTGAACCATCTTGCAAGTATCCTTCTCGAACACTTTTTTTACACCTGCATCATCCAGCTTGCTTACAGAAATCAGATTTCTGGCCAATGCAGGGATATGTAGAACACCCGAAAGTGTTCTAACCCTTCCACCTTGCAACTTCAACTTTACTTTTCCGCAACCAATGATTCTAGCCTTCTTATCATCCCCCAAGAAGACATCGCCACCATCATATTTCTCATACTCGCAAAACCACTCTCTATGGGGAGTGAAGTGAAAGGATGAACCTGAGTCAATCAACCATGCCTCATGATCAACATATGTACTTGAAGAAGCCAAGTACACATCCCCACCTTCATCTGAGGTGGTTTTCACCTCTACAGAAGGAGCCTCATCAGATCCCTTTCCTTTGTCAGGAGCTTTATATTTACAGTCCCTTTTGAAGTGGCCTTCCTTTCCGCATTTCCAGCACACCACCTTTACAGGTTTTCCTGGAGATTTAGATCTCCCTCTAGATTTAGATCTCCCACTCGATGACTTATTTTTGTTTCTGTTCTGGGACCATCCTCGTACAAACAAGGCATCACCATTTTGGCTCTCCATATTTTTCCGTCTCATCTCCTCTGTCAGCAAGGCTGAGACTATTTCATCAAACTGCAAGGCAGTTGCATTGCTACCTATTGCAATAACCAGACTATCCCACGAATCTGGTAGAGAACACAACAAACTAATGCACTTATCTTCATCTGAAATTTTAATATCAACATATGCTAACTAACTTACCACAGTATTAAATGCGTTGAGATGCTCTGTCACCGAGTCTCCATCTTTCATCCTCAAGTTATACAACTTTTTCCGTAGGAACAGGTTATTCACCAGAGACTTAGATTGGTACAAAGTCCCTAACTTGTCCCACAAAGCCTTCACCGTAGCTTCCCCTGATACATTCAGCAATACTGAATCTGAGACACACAATCGTAGTGTGCTCTTTGCCTTTCGATCCAACTTCTTCCATTCTTCATCGGACACTTCCATTGGTTTAGTACCCAAATCTACCACGACCCACTGATCTTTATCCACCAACAGATCCTCCATCTTGAGTTTCCACAACTCAAAACTCTGACCATTAAATTTCTCAATCTCTATCTTTCCACTGCTCGCCATCTTCTTTCACCACCAGAATCGATCTCGCAGATCTCCCACTGAACAGGGTCTACCACAGGCCCGAGCGAAACCCCTCAGCAACAAAGGCGTCCCCTTGAAGCCAAAACAGCTCTGATACCAAATGTAGGTTTTAACCCCGTACAGAAATTACCTGCATACGAATTCTAAAACACAGAAAATAAATAATGCGAGAGCAGAACACATAAAACACATATACACAGATATTTTCCCCTAGATCCCAAAACCGGGACTACCAGCTTGATTTTTCATTATGTTCCTTTCAATGTTATAATACATATTTATACATGCCGAAGCATCCAATACCATGGACCGAAAACTATCGCGTCCAAAAAACATGTGCGAAAATCATGCACAAAACCATAGGTGGGTCCGCCAAACCTAACATAGGGTCCAAATGTTATAGATCTAACCCAGAAATATATGAGAAAGAAATAAACCCAAGAATAACAAGATTGAAAGAGATAGAAATGGTTCACTTTATTAATATCAAACACTTAAGGTAGGGCAACACTATATATTCACTCCTTAAGGAGGGAGAACACTCCACAAGCCATATGCCTGTTCATACAATAATCCTTGACACTCTTCCTTGACATCTCTCCATGTGGAGTCTCTAGCCTCTATATAGGCCTCATACATACAATACCATGGTTCCCTCATACCATTGAACTAATACCATGGGCCCATTACATTATTACAAACTACTTGTGGTCCCTTACATGATATGGGTTAACCACCTTATTTATTACTATGGCCCATCCCATTATTATATTATTACCTTGGATACCTCCCTTTGTACCCCATATTATCCCCCCTAGGTATACATTCCACCCCCCTTAGCATGTTTCGTCCTCGAAACATGGGAAGAACACAAATAATAAGATCTACTCAAAAGAGTATTCCACTGGTACCATGCACGTGCATCTAGCCATCCAAGAGAAAGGTGAACCCTCGGTCTCGCTGGTGCCTCGCTCGCTTGAGATGGAAGTTGACCGTGGTAGCTCTTCTGTGTTGATGTGTAGTAGGTGTATCTTCGCTCCTCTCTATCTGTCCTGCGGAGGTTGTTGTTCTTGTGGCTAATTGGTTTCCATCTTGATGGTTGTCTTGCGGGGTGATGTGGGTGATGATATGTTGAAGTTTTAACCCACGGTGTCTTTTTCTTTAATTCACCCCTTACTGGAGCCTGACTGTTATCTGGTGCATGTTGTGGTGCCTATTGTGGTGTCTTATCTTCTAATATTACTTCAACCACTGAACCCTTATCAGATGTGTCAACACCTGTAACATTTTCGGCTTCAGCCTCTGTTTGTGTTTGATTGTCGACCATCAACTGCTCATCATCTGATATGTCAGTCCCTGGAACATCTTCTGTGTCAACCTCCTTGGACTCTACCTGTTTATTGATGGAAATATCCTGTAATGTAATTTTCTTCCTTTTATACCAGAGCTTCAAGAATTTCTTCTGCACATTAATATTGATAGTACCCACAGATTCCATCCAAGAATATCTTAAAACAACATCCATATTATCCATCTTTGAAGTATAAAAATCACCATGCAACACATACTTATCCATAGAAATCTTCAAATCCTTGTACACTTGAACATCCTCATTATCCACTTGTGTGTTTTCAATGTGTTTTGCTGGAATTTGAAATTTTTTTGCCAAATTAACATTGATGAAATTATGCTTGCAACTAGGATTTATAGAAACAATGATCTTCTCTTTTTGAATCAATCCATGAACCTGCAATAAGGAGATACCAGCAGAAAATAACCTTTTAGGTTCCTTGGTTTCCTTCTTTCCTATAAAAATAAAATCTTTGCTAGGTTGTGTGTCTGTTTGTGTGAGCTTATCCACAAGATTAGTTTTACGGTCAAAGTGGTCCATAAGAGCTTTTGTGAATATGTCCCAAGTCAAGGGCCTTCGATAGCAACGTTGATGCCATTGCCACCATTGTCGTCTTTCATTGTCCAGGTACATTTTTCCCACACTCAGCTGAGTCTCATCATCCATGATGTAATTCAATCTAAAACATTTCTCCATTTGTGCTAGCCATTTGGCTGGATGAGAGCCATCAAATTTATACAAGTCCCTCAAACTTTGACCTAGGCCCGCTATCACAAAAAAATTTGGCGAAAATTTGAAATGGCCACAGTTCCGTCAATATTGCTCAGAATCCCTATTATGACCTATTTTTGGAAATGAAACAACCATTCTGCATCTACCCATGTGATATAAATCTTGATCCAGGCACTCGAATTTCATATCTGTGTTGTAACACTCCTACCGTCACCATAATTTCTGCAAAAAAGAGCTGATTTTAAATAAGCGATATCTCTCTCATACAGACTCCGATTTGACTGAATTTTTTTTTGAAATTGGGTATTTTTTCACAAAGAATCCAGATCTGTAATTAGATTTTATAGAGCTTGCACCAGGACGTCCAGATCTGCGCCACAAACTCGCTGCCCTGAAAAATTGTCTACAACACCACTGATTTTTAGATCAGCGATATCTCCTTCACCCGGACTCCGATTCGACCAGTTTTTTTTTTAAATCGTGTATTTTTTCACATAGAATATATATCTACAATTATATTTTTTAGATATTACACCAAAATGTGCAAATCTGATCTACAACTCGCCACCCCTGAAATCTTGCAAAAATTAAAAAAAAATAAAATAAAAAAATAAAAAATCTCCACTTTTTTTTTTTTGCCCAAGAAAGTGCTCTGATACCACTTGTTATAGATCTGATCCAAAAATATATGAGAATAGAAATAAACCCAAGAATAACAAGATTGAAATAGATAGAAATGATTCACTTTATTAAATATCAAACCCTTAAGGTAGGGCAACACCATACATTCACTCCTTAAGGAAGGAGAACACTCCACAAGCCATATGCCTGTTCATAAAATAATCTTTTCATGTGGAGTCTCTAGCCTCTATATAGGCCTCATACATACAATACCATGGGTCATTACCATGGTTCCCTCATACCATCGAACTAATACCATGGGCCCATTACATTATTACAAACTATTTGTGGTCCCTTACATGATATGGGTTAACCACCTTATTTATTACTATGGCCCATCCCATTATTATATTATTACCTTGGATACCTCCCTTTGTACCCCATATTATCTCCCCTAGGTATATAACACCAAAACCAAAATTTTTACGGGTACACCTCAACCCCCTTGTGACCCCTCGGTTAACTACATGGGCTAGTCATGGAAAGAATATAACACAACCCAACAGATTTTAAGAAAGATATTGGGAGCTTCAGTTGTATAAGTAGAATGGCCTAGGACCTCATTAGGAGGTTAGTCAAATTTTCAAATTTTTGTTGCATCTTTGCTCTACTCAACTTCGAGCTTACTTTTGTTAACAGTTTCATGTAATCCTATTATTATTTTGATAATAAAGATGAGATCCTTTTTGAGCTAGCACTGAGTTACCTCATAGGGCTGAATCTTTTGGGTTAGGGCCCAATCCAAGCAGCTAAGCTCCTCTTGTTTGTATTTCTATGCTTTGTTTCAGTTTATGAATTAGTTGTTGTTAGATGAATTTCTTTCTTGGTTAAGAATAGGTTGCTTTTGTTGATTTAGAAGGTTGTTTCCATTTGAGTTTTCCATAGTAGGTTGAACAGTGATAGAAAGAAGATATAAAAGGCAATCAATAGAGCCTTCGCATCCTTTCCTCCCTTTGGGACCATGAAATGAGGCCAAGACCCTCTTGCTGCCACAAAAAACACAAATTTGCCTTCTCCATAGGATTTCTAGCGTTGCAGTTTGTTAGAAGGTTAATGCTTTGCTTTAGATCTCTTTCACCATGCTCATTTCTGTCTTGCAATAATTTTCCTTCCATGCTTTCTCTCATTATAGCATTTTTCACCATTTCTTTCCATAGCTCATAGTCTAGATTAGCTTGATGCAAAATTATGTTTTTGATGTACTTAGTTTCCTTGCTTCCTTGATCTCCTTGTTTGATTTTCAGGTCCTTTTGTAGCAAATCTCTTCTCACAACAAGTCATCCTACCAGCCATCACATTTTCTCCTTGATCTGTGCCCCACTAGTCACCCAAAGTTCACCTCAAATCTACCTTAATTTTTTTCTTTTTTCCATAGGATTTCTTCCTCTCTCCCGACCATCTTTTCCTCTCCTAACAATCCTTGGTGACCCCTAGGTGCATTAACACATCATCCCAGCCTTCAGCTACCCTTTCCACCCACTCTCACACCTTCAAAACCTTCAAAACTGCTCTCGGCATCCTCCTGTAGACCTCTTGTAGATCCCCTGCAGCCTCCTGTAAATTTTCCTGTAGGCTTCTTTTTGAAGTCCAATTGTGGGAAAAGCCTCCAAAAGGCCACTTGAGACCTCCTAAGACCCATCCACACCATCATACATCTTCTCAAGTCCAAAAACCACCCTCCATCGCCACCTAATCGCTGTCACATTCACAATCAAATAAATTCCATTGATGACAATTTCACATAAAAATCCAAAAAGATGTTTTTTGCTCATTTACTTCCAAAAATAGCTTGAGTAGATGTTTTTTACTTCCTGATTAGGTAATGGCATTCATTTCATGTTTTTTCATCTCTCTTTCTGCAAAAGTAGGATTAGTTGGTTAAGTAGGGTTTGCTGGGTTTACTTTACATTCCAGTCTTCTTTTCCTTTCTGCAAGTAGAGTAGCCTCTGTAGAGTAAGCTTTCCTTTCTTTCATCACATATAGAGCTTCTTCTGGAATCCATATAAGTTGGCTTGAGCTCCTAGTGATCTTGCACCAGCTAACCAAGTGACAGCCTGTAGTAAGAACTAGTACTTGTGCATATAGCATTGTCGCTTCCAAGTTTGTTACGAACTACCGGGTTGATAAAAGTAAAGTAGGAAGCCCAGGAGTTGCAGCATTATTGCTGCAATACTGGTGCTCACCACCAATCTCGTCTCCACAGAACAAAAAATTCCAAAACATCTTCTACATACAGGAAGAGGCATCATCTAGCTCCGCACTCACCTACAACACATGAAGACAGAATAAGCCATACTTTCACCCCTACACTTTACCATGTGTTATATGTGATGACCCTACCCATTCAGTAGATTGGTGCCCATAATTATCGACATGCTACCAAGTCTGACCCAACACCCTGGAGGACCCAAGAAAGAGGTCTAGGCAGAAATACCACATATGCACTCTCTGCGGGGAGAACCATCATAAAAGGAGGTGCCCTCACCTTCCTCAATTCCGCAAAAAAATGAATTTCATATGTAACTTCGTAAAGGCAAAATCAAATCAATTGGGCTTAGATAGGACTCCAAAAAACCCACCCCACCACCTGGAAAAGAAGGACCCCTAGATGTCCTATGTGTGGTCGAGGAGAAAATATGGGTAGGCCCGCACCATTTCACCTCCCATCACCATCACTAGGCTAGCCCAGGCAAAAAGCAATCAAAAAATACCTGACAAAAAAAGTTACCCATTAGATGTGCATTATGCGACAAACCTAATCATTTGATTAATAAATGTCATGAATTGAGTCAATTCAATGATATCTTCCACTTAGTAGCCCAGATCCCCTATAAGAACCTCTCAAACCAAGAAAAAATCATGCGATGTTATTGTCGCATATGCTCTCAATTTCACCACACAAGGAATTGTCAGTGCCTTACATGATTCCATGCAACAAGAAAAGCACTAAAACAAACCCACACAAACAAGCATCACCACCCTCTCATAGAATATACTGCAAAGCACACTCATTTAACCAAAACTCTTCAGTGACAATCGTTGAACCGAGGTAAGCTGCGACATTATCCCCTATGGCACTAGTCGGACCCAGTCAAAAATGCCTGTCTAAAGTCACTGCAAAACTAAGATATGTGACCTCGAGCACCAGTTGGGGTACGCTGACCCCACAAGTCTAACAATCATACCCAGCACTGATCACTCGGCTAGATCCTTCACTATGAAAATCCTCATGCAACGATATGAGATAGGGTCTAGACCACGATGTTGCGCAGCCCAAACCCTCATGCCAGCCTCACCTCCTAGAACGGGATAAGGAAGCACCTCCCCTCGTGGCATCAAACTAGTCATAAAATAGATGTCAACCTCCACCACGATTGGGAGGTTTGTATGACAGATAACCATCAACTGGTGATCTGAATCACAGCAACCGACCAAATATTATAGGAACCTATCCTACGACCTCATCAATGAGTTCTGAAGAAACCTCAATAACCCCCACTGCATGAGCTTCTACCTCGCACCAACATCCTACATCACAACATTCAAGATAGGAGTCCATTCTTTCTCTCTCCAGATCATCTGGCCACGAAGGATGCCACAAATTAGAAAGGAGAACCCCTCAGGTTCTTAAAAAACCAGAATGGGGGAAAAAACCCATTTTTCCCCACTGTGTGCTTGTTTCCTAAACAGGCACATGGTGTGCATGTTTGTATCCCATACAGATGCATGCCCCACACGCGTTAGCTTTGGAAAGACATTACTAACCCTCGACAAATCTCATCACGCAATCCCTTAAACCAGACGGGCACAGCGCACATCTGAGGGTTGTTTATATGCGGGGTCTTCATGCATAAATCCAATTGTGTGTGAAGATCGTGCGGCTCAAGCAGATTCGCCCGTGTGGTCCTCAAAATGGACTCTAAAATTCCATACAGGGGACCCTTGTATGGCCTACCTAATCTACCAGAATGAAAATTACAAAGGTATCATCTCAGGGTCCTACCTATCTCTGACGATGTAAATTGCGGGTACATAAGTTGACCGCAACAGCAAGAAACACTCCAGGAAATCTCTCTGACCTCCACAGCTCAATAATGCAAATGATTGATATGTTGGCCCCACAGCCCTATCTATCACCATGTTTGCAATATTTGGGGGAACCTTGCAAAAGCCTAGGATCTCCATTGACAGAACCGAAAAAGACGCGAGGATCATTCCTACAACATCTTCATCATGGAACCCTCTATTCCCGTAAACACCAAAAATCATTTTTTAGACCTACTGCACATGTCAGGTACTTCTCCAGCTCTCTAAGTCCATAACATTCATTACATATTTATGTCTTGAATGATGCTTTCACTTCAGGTTTTGGTTGTATCCATTGCAGGAATATCACACATGGTCAGCTTCAACCAGCACCTCAATAAGCGAAAAAGAGTAGGTATCATTCTCCACTCAGCATGATAGGCTTCCCCCTAAAAATCTTTGCATATCCTAACATAATTTCTCCAAAATTCACCATAAGGTCCAACATCTCGACCATGTTTATCACCATCTCACACTTGTACATGATAAGCATTCATGTCGGTCGATAGAAACCCCCCCCCATGGCTCCCTTCATCATTGTCAATCATTCTTCACAAAAAGGAGCCATGACCACTCACTCCGACTCAGGGGCCATCTCACATAGTGATCTGAAAGGTTGGCCTCATTATGCTACATTCATTTATGCATGCACCCTGTCCTCTCGGGCCCTCCGCACAAATACTAACAGATGCACATCCACGTCCTACATTTGGCATATCGTTCATTTGCATCACATAGCCCATTTGTACCACCTCACCCACCCACCCGACACGAAGACCAACCAATGGATCCCCCACCCTTATAAAATACATTTCACCTTTATATAGGTTACTATCATCATGGGACACCTGTCTCCGTGGTTGTACATCCAAACCATACCCTATTATTTTGGCAAGTGTACAAAGATTTTTTCAAAAAAAAAAAAAAAAATCTCCCAGCCATATTTGATTTTTACAATCCAGTGATGTCACTCGCCTATAGTCTCTAATCACCTTTGGTCACAACTCATCATCAAACCACACCCATTTTTCACAGCCGTCAAAAATCACTTACACCCATCGTGTAACATCCTACCAACTCGAGGATCATCAAAAAACATGTTTTGACCGCTGCCATTTGCATCTCAAGCTCTGACCTCAGAATAGTTGTCTATATCCTCCAATATCGATAGCCTCGCTATCATGACTATCCGACCCAATTTATTAAAATTTGTTCATATCTATTTCCCGACTCACCACATCGGGTGGATGACACCCGTTTCCTGTCGACTTCAACAAATGCATTTCAGGAAAGAGGTAGTACCTTGGATACTCTCTCCCTTAATAGGGATATCCTCGAGTGGCACATTGGGAACCATTATTTCCCAATGATGTCATTAGTTCCCTTGACATTCCACATCAACTCAAAACATTCATGTCAAGGTGGTGTCGTACTTAGTTACTGTTGCAGCCTGTTCACATAGTTGAAGACCCTCGCTTCACTAAGCACCTAATTCAACAATGCTTATATTATGGCGTGAGGGGAGGTACCTACCACCAAATATATGTGCATATCATAGCACCCATCAAAAGTGCTTCACCAACATATGCATAAGAAAAGAAGATTTCTCCTATTTGACCATGAAGCACCCCTGAGGGCGTCAGGAATGTTCATCATTATCTATTAGCAGATCAACAACCAAAAAGTTGACTAGATGCAAATCAATTGTTGTCCAATTGTAATGAGTTCTGATTAGCCATCATAACGAGCTTGGGACATAACCGCCTCGTATAGAACACACCATTATTGAAGTTTTTTCCACCATAGCATGGGTATCATTTATACTCAGTCATGGATTTTTCTTTATTCATCTCTAAAACAAGCTATCCTCTCTCTCAAAAGGATAATCAAACTCTCCAAAGAAAGTGAAAACATGATGTATTTCAGTTATCCATCTACTCCTAACCTCATACATCAGGGGCCAATTGTTAACAACGGAAAATCGTACACTTGCTAGTACAACCCATAAGACATTAAAAGTGTCTAGGAGAATACACAGGGGGACAATTTCTCAGTCGGATACATTACAAATATTCAAAAATCAAAGGTTCTCCTAAGGTTCAAATTTTATAAATGAAATCAATTTAGGTCGTGTGTATATTTGTTCAATAAACACAATGAATAAAGGCATCATCTAGAAAAATATTGAACATAACTAGCATTTTTATTCTCCAATAAAAATTAGGGGGGTGTGTGGCATAGCATCAAAAAATTCGCGTGATTATAGAAAAGGTGATTCAGTAGTCCAAGACCACTCCACACACTTGGAGCTAATTTCTTGATATGAGGTCGGCCTAGTACAGCCAAATTCGAGTCTCCTTGGAGAAGTACAGCCCTCAATGGAATCCTCTTTTCCTACTCATGTGTCTTTATCATACATGTACCAAGAGAGGGAAGAGGGATTCAAAAAACTCTATATAAACAGGCCATGGGAGATCCAAAAGAAGAGACATTGTTATGTTGGCCAAATTTTTTGTAAGAAAACCACCATTTCATTGTTGAACCAAGGAAGTGAAGAGCACTAGCATGTTGTCCAAATTGCTTCTGAGAAACCCAATAACTTAGTGAGTGAAGAACAATCCACCCTTTGGAGAGTCTTCACACTTCTTTGAGAGAGAGGAGAAATATGCAAAGATATTGAGGAAAAGAAACATCCTTGTTGAGGATTATTAAGATCCCTAGCTCAAGGAATTCTCTTCGAGTGTTCTAGTATTCTGATTGTATTCAACCTCTACCACCAGCAATCAATAAAGGGATATTTTCCATATACTATTGATGTGTTTGCTCCATTTGAACATTGTTATGTTCATGCACCTCTTTGTTTAAGTTTATGTTTTTTATGCATTGTATTAATTATTTACAATGTTGTGTTTATTTAAGTCTGGCCACTAACAGCACCAATTTTGACTGTGGTCCTTTGCAGGTAACAATCCACTGATAAGAGTGTGTTTTTTGGTACACTTGTGCTCCAAAAACACTACAACAAGGACTTTCCAACCAAAGAGATACTTTAGGAGCCATTTGGTCAAGAGGAAAAATAGTCAATGCCTGATTGTGTGATCCATTTGAAATAATCATTTCTCCATTTATGCACCCACTGACAACATCAGCAGTGGCTAACCAAGGTTATCCTAAAAGTACTAGATGTATGGGTTTAGAAGTTTTTGGAGAAATCACAAAAAAATCAATTGGATATTCCCAGGAATCTATTGTCACCACTATGTCTTCTAGGATCCCCATGGGTTTGACAATGGATTTATCTGCCAATTCTAGTACTATAGGTGTAGGCTTAAATCCATGTAGTTGTAACAGTGTCATATTATCGACTATCATAGCATTAATGGCTACTCCTAAATCTAAAATGGTGTTTGGTAAAAGAGTCCCATTGATTTTTATTGTAACTACGAGGTTCCCTGGATCATTATACTTGAGTGTCAAATTAGATATCATCTTTTTCATTTGGCTCATTAATTTAACATTTTGATTTTTATGTCCCTTCCTTCTTGGCTTCTTGATGCAGAGATCCTTGATGATCTTGGTGTAAATAGGAATGTCTTTAATAGCTTGCAGCAGTGGTATTTTGATACAGACATTCCTTAATTCAGATTCTAGATCATATTCCAAGGGAGTTTCAGTTTTCTTAACAAGAAATCTTTCTGGGTAAGGAGGCTCCCTTGGTTCTTCTGGTTCACTATTTTTTTTGTTTTATGTTTGTTGGTGAATTTCATCCTCAGGTTGCACTTGAGGATCCTCCTCTTGAATTATTACAACTTATTTCTCTTTATTGATTGTTTTCCCTGATCTTAATTGAATTTCATTGACAGGGACAACAGTAATAACATATGTAGGGAAAGGTTGTAATTCAATGTTTTGCACAGGTTGTGGAGGTCTATTATTGGGGTTAGCGATAGGTTGTGTAGGAAGCTGAGTTGGTCGAGGTGAATTAAATGTTTGGGGTGCCTGCTGTGGGGGCGAATTAGAGCTCGAAGGTAGAGGTAGGAGTTGTTGTAATGGAGGTGGTGGAAATGAGGGTTGTTGAACATAGGCTGGATTATATGCCTACTAAAATGGCGGAATGTTGGATGCATAAGGCATATTAGGTGTGCATTGATACTGGGAGTATGGTTTATTTTTTGGTTGGAATACGTTCCCATAAAAGTTTCCTCTCCATCCCTGGTTCCAATTTGAGGTGGTTGTGGAGGCCATGGAGGGTATGATGGTTGAGAGTTCCAAGACTGATTTTGGGGAAACCCTGTAGATTAGGTTCTTGAAAAAAAATAGGTTTGACCCTCTCCATGTTGGCTTCCTATTTACTTATGGTAAATCACTAGCTTCAGCACCTCCTTTGAAAATGGCTTGTAGACCAGGAAGGGATGGGCATTGATCTGTGGTATGTTCTAGTGTGCAAATTCTGCATACCTCAACCATATTAATAGGACATTCCCTTTCAGCATGCTTATGCCTACATTTAGGACATAAAATTGCCAAAGAAACCTTTTCCTCTTCTTGTTTTCTTTTGATTTTTAAAGTATCGAGTTGGTCACTGATGGTGTTTAAGATGTCAGTTTTAAATCTTTCCAAAAGGTTTCCCAACTCGACAGTCCTAATAGTTTTCTCATCCAAACTGCCCATTCGTGACTTGTGATAGTTATAGAGGAACCTTTCCACCTCCAAACTCTCATCTTCAGACTGTTGCATCCTAAAGATATCGTTAACATCTCTACTTTTACAGTAGTCTTGGTATTTCTTAAGGAAGACAAATTTCATATCATCCCAAGAATAAATGGTATGTTCTCCTAGGCTCATGAACCATCTTAGGGCTCAGTATTTTAGGGTGGTAGGGAATAATTTATGTTTGTGTGCATCATCATAATGGTTATAGCTTCTACAAAGAATATCAAATAAAAATAAAAATGTTTCGTTGTCTTCGAAAGACATACCGTGAAAAATTGGAAGTGATGCCAAGGGTATATACTTCATGGTAATATTTCTGGTAAATTCCAAAATAGGAAATCCAAAATTTGATTATGCTTCATCTTCTTGGTCCTCGGACCTCCTCTTCGACCATCCCTTTGTTCATTGTTTCCTATGAATAATGTAGAAATTTTGAATAATAAACACTTATTCACAAATATTATCTCGATTATACACTATTGCGGAATACATGCACAATACATAATCTACTCTATGTTGATCATCAATTTAGCAGCATCAAAAACAATGAAACATCAATCGCATGCACACATTAACACAGTATGTAACCCGGGGAAAGCTTACATATGAAAACCCCACACTATCTGTATATTAATGATTGAGAACATGTAACAGTACATAGCACAATACTCCTCTCAAGTATCCAGCACTATATCCACCTGTTACACACAAAACTAGCTCAGATCCGAACAAGTCACAGGTTCAAATCTTCTCCACTGCTTTGCCTGCCTCCACTTCACAATCCTGCAAGAGAATCACGTGAGCACAAGCTACAATTGCCTTGATATTGGCCCACACTGCGCAATCCTTATTGGCATTACTCAATCCATGCATGTGCAAAATCTCATGCACAATTGATAGTCACAACTCACCCTTTCACTTACCTCTAACACCTGTCTCTGTTGAATTGTCCATGCACTGAGTTAACTGATGTATTCTTTAGTTGCTTTATGAGTTAATAATTAGTGAATTAATTAAAAATTAATTCACACAACTCATCACTAGTTTATTCTTTAGTTATACTAAATACAACTAGTTCAACTAAGTCAAACTGAACACAACTCCATCAACTCCACATCCAACTCCACAGAACTCACATGCATGAGTTCTAACTGAAGTCCTCCATGCAATAGCTCAACTAACACATAAGAAACCACGTGATTCCTTTTGTCAGCTACATGTGCCACATTCGTAGCTCGAACTGAAGTGCTCCAAGAGAATAAGATAATGTTTATAGTCCAAATATTACTAAGGGCTAATAATATTTGACTGTTTCTATTTTTAGCTTGGCAGTCTAAAAATAGACTCTGATCACTCTGTTGTGAACCAAAAATAGAAGTCCATCTATTTTTCCCAACATGACCAATCATCCATAAATATCATCCTATAACTCATAGACCATGATCCATATGTCTAAAAATAGACATGGTCTAAAAATAGACTTTGCGCCAAAAATACCCTGCAGGCCCACTTAGTGAAGGCGAATCCTTTCCACTAAGCTCCATCACCTTGTTTCATTCTCAACACTCATTCTCAACAAGATATGGATTACCTACAACCCCTATCCTGCAACTCTGGAATGTTCTGCATGCAACACATTTGCCCGATCCACTTGCTCCAACAACACTTGGAACAAAAACACACTGACCACTATGTTGGACTAGGAACATACTCTAATGCTAAAGCTCTACCTACTGCTGACAAGTGCTCCCTCTCTGACATCTGCGCTACTGCAACATCTCGATGCATCTCACACCATTTCACACTTCTCTGTGCCACCTAGAACTGTGCAACACACTTGTGCCTCTCGCATTGCTGCAGCGTACTAGCTATGCGCTGTCATGGGATTCCCTACACTGTCGCTCTCTCTGCCGCTCCATCCACATCTGTCTCTACCAAATCAGTCAGTTCCTGCTACTCCACATCGGGGCTCCCGTAGCAAGGTCTCATCCAAGAGGTTGGGTACCTCAAGGATCTTGCCCCTCCTCCTTGGGACGATCAATCCACATCACCCCACCTCCTACCTGGAGGTATGGCTACATGTGATCCCTCTGCCCACCTGGCTTGAATTTTCTCCCTACTGGAGGTCTCTACATGAGTAGATGTCTCTACTCGATCTCCTCTCAGCTTCCCTTGTTGTGGCTGCTCCACAACCTCCTGAAGTTGTTGCACCAATCGTGGCTCCTCCACAATCGTCTGAGACTTCTTTTATCTCTGCATGTTGAGAGGTAATATACGCTCCCTCTCAACCACCAAGTCTCCATTATTTTCCTCGCTGCTCAAGGCTTTGCATGCATCTTGAACCTCAAGAGCATACAGGTTCTTGACCCGTGAACCAATCTGCTTCACCTGTCTAGTGATTATGTGTCTAAGGAAAACCTTTCCCTTACTGAAGACTACATCACAGCCTCTGTCCTCCAACATCGCGATCGACACCAAGTTTCTCTCCAGTCCTGGCACATACTTGACATCGGTCAAGGTAAGGCGAGCTCCATGCTACCTCTGAAAAATAACCATGCCTACACCTGAGACACTATACTTCTCATCATTACCCATCGGTATGAGTATCTGGAGATCTTTCGCCTCCAAAGTACTGAACAAACTCTTGTCACCGGTCATGTGGAAAGAAGCTCCACTGTCAAGAAACCAACCACTTCCCACCATGGATGAAACCATGCATGCGAAGAGTGTGAAGTCCAAATCAAACTGTGAAGCAAGTGCCTCACCTTTAGATCCTTCCCTGGATCCCTTCTTGGATTTCTTCTTTGGGCAATTAATAACATAATGGCCCAACTCATGACAACGAAAGCATCTCACCTTTGACTTGTCAACCTTCTTCCCATCATTGGAAGAACTGGATTCGGAAAGAGAACCCTTCTCCTTCCCCTTCTTCTCCTTACTCGCTAAGGCACAGTTCTCCTCATCATGCATGCATGAAGAACTGTCTCTGGTGCTCCGTCTGATCTCCTCCTGCACAAGATCCGACCAAAGTCTCTCCCATGCTACCAATTTCTCCTGACCATTGACAGAGTCCTGATAGGAATGCCAACTCTTCGGAAGACCAAGGAGAGCCAAGCTCACCAAGTCCTCATCATCAACAGTCACCCCCACACTTCCCAGCTCATCCCTGCATTGGGTGAACATCGTGAGATACCTGGGCATACTGTCTCCATTCTCACACTTAATGTTTTTGAGTTTATCTTTGAGTGCCAGCTTCCTCTGATTGCTCTTACTTTGGAATAGATCTGTCAACGCTTTCCACATCAAGTATGGAGAAGCCTTTCCATGCAGGTTGGACACAATGTGATCCTTCACGCCCTCCAACAGAATCCTTCGACACTTTGTTTTCTTCTTTTGCCAAACCACAGCTTCAGCAGCATCAGTAGGCTTTGGGACCTCGGCATCTATGAACTCCTTCAGCCCATTGTCATCTAACACCGCCTCCATCCTGTCTTTCCATGCAATATAGTTCGAGCTACCTTCAAGAGCATACTCCAATCGCAATCCGCTGAAAGACATTTCAACTTTGACACCAAGAAAACACTGCTGCAAATTCGAATTCCACCAGCTCAACAACTCAACCGCCTCTGATCTAAGATTCGTGAGAAAAAAGTATTTCTCGTACAGAGATTGACTGTATGGGCTTTTACCAGATATCTCACCTTCCAAAGGAAGGATGAATCCAGAGGCTACCTGGCCCGATTACAGACTCTACTTGAAGAAATAAATTGTAAACACTTTCTGAATAGTAGATCTGATGATCAACAACTCTGATACCATGTATAAATTTTGAATAATAAACACTTATTCACGGAGATTATCCCGATTATACACTATTGCGGAATACATGCACAATACATAATCTCCTCTACGTTGATCATCAATTTCGCAACATCAAAAACAATGAAACATCAATCGCATGCACACATTAACACAGTATGTAACTCGGGGAAATCTTAGAGCTGAAAACCCCACACTATTTGTATATTAATGATTGAGAACATGTAACAATACATAGTACAATACTCCTCTCAAGTATCCAACACTATCTCCACATGTTACACACAAAACTAGCTCAGATCCGAACAAGTCACAGGTTCAAATCTTCTCCACTGCTTTTCCTGCCTCCACTGCACAATCCTGCAAGAGAATCACGTGAGCACAAGCTACAATTGCCTTGATATTGGCCCACACTGCGCAATCCTCATTGGCATTACTCAATCCATGCATGTGCAAAATCTCATGCACAATTGATAGTCACAACTCACCCTTTCACTTACCTCTAACACCTGTCTCTGTTGAACTGTCCATGCACTGAGTTAATTGATGTATTCTTTAGTTTCTTTATGAGTTAATAATTAGTGAATTAATTAAAAATCAATTCACACAACTCATCACTAGTGTATTCTTTAGTTAGACTGAATACAACTAGTCCAACTAAGTTAAACTGAACACAACTCCATCAACTCCACATCCAACTCCACAAAACTCACATGCATGAGTTCTAACTCAAGTCCTCCATGCAATAGCTCAACTAACACATAAGAAACCACGTGATTCCTTTTTTCAGCTGCATGTGCCACATCCGTAGCTCGAACTGAAGTGCTCCAAGAGAATAATATAATGTTTATAGTCCAAATATTACTAAGGGCTAATAATATTTGACTGTTTCTATTTTTAGCCTGGCAGTCTAAAAATAGACTCTGATCACTCCGCTGTGAACCAAAAATATAAGTCCATATATTTTTCCCAACATGACCAATCATCCATAAACAGCATCCTGCAACTCATAGACCATGATCCATCTGTCTAAAAATAGACTTTGCGCCAAAAATACCCTGCGGGCCCACTTAGTGAAGGCGACTCCTTTCCACTAAGCTCCATCATCTTGTTGCATTCTCAACAAATAAGGTGTGTACTTTATCGTTATCTCTATGATTTTCCCCATTGTTTATGTTTTCCTCCCCTCCTCCATTGTTAGCCATTTTTAATACAGGTTCAGGAGTAGTCTTTGGTGTAGTGGTTTGACTGGAAGAAGATTCAGCTAGGTTGATCTTGATGTTACCTAGCCCTAGGTCCCTACGAGGTCCTCTGGCTATTGATTCCAGTTGTGGAATTAGTACTGGTCTTGTGCCCACTATGGTTCCTAGAATAGTTTTCACCTGTTGTGGTACAATTGGTGGTTGTTCAGGCCCCTTCTAAAGCGGTATTTATTTTGTTGATGTCACCTTGTTGTTGGTGCCTCCTCCCTCTCTGATACTTGTATAATGATTAACTGGATTAGTTGGGGGTGTTTTTGTGGGACCAAATAGTTCTGAAAATGATTATGTATTTGAAATAAACCTACCCTTGTTATCCCTAGGCCTACTTCTACTTCTACGCATATGAAAAGAGAATACTACAAAGATTCATTAGAAACAACCAGACTTTGGGGCAACCCTGCCATAGTGGATGTGTGGCTCTTCACTCACGTCTTACCGTACACTCCCTTCCCTCTACTTGTCATGCAAAGTCTTCAACACTTATGAACTCAAAAACACAAATTGTTACCTAGACCGTTTGCAACTCCCCAACAACGGCACCAAAAATGTTAGGATTTTTATTTGTTGTTTTAAGTCCCCTAAATTAAATCATCGACCGAGGATCATAATCTTTGAGTCACATTGCGTTCTGATTCAGTGTCCAAAAATTAAGTACAGAATGCTTAATTCCTCCTTTTCATAAGCGCCACAAGCTGAAGTGAAGAAACCTATTAAATCCAATCTTTATCCTATTTAAAATTTCAATAATAACTGATCTATCTTAAGAATACACTCATAAATGAAACAGGCAAACAAATCGATGCAAAGCCATTATACAAGCTGCTTCAGGATTTACAGTTCAAGTAATATGGATCATTTTTGTAAAAGAATGCCAATCATTATTTAAATAACCCAATCACTGTATAAATTGAACCATGATATCAAGGTTGGATTTACTAATCATGATGTAAACAAAGGAGAAGTTATTGCTTAAATTAAAATATCCTAATCACCACCTAAGAGAAACTTATCACTAATAACTACAGTTCACCACTCACCACTCAGAAATATTCTAATCACCACTCATAAATTAAAAGATTCTAATCACCACTCATAAATATTCAATAAGGAAATCTTCGATTCAAAAAGGATAGATCACTCAGAAAGCTTAACTTCTTCGAAATGATGGAAATCACACATAACCCAAACTCCTACTATATTCATGCATTTACTATAGAACCAAAGCCACATCAGATTTAATCTAAATACAAGTGGCACTCAACAAACATATTCTTATGCTAAGAAAACAAGAAAGTTTAACTAAGTAGAATTCTAGTTGATGGGCCTAGATCCTGAGACATATGAAGTCATAACTTTCCATCTTAAAAATTGAATGCACACTGACTTTATTTAATTTCACACTAACTGTATTTAACTCAAAAATTCAACAACTCATTCTAGACTAAGGCTATTACAAGCTACTCAGAAAACCTTGCATGATAAGTGTTAAAATTCAATCTCAACTCAATCCTTTTCGATCTATGTTAATTTCGAAATCAACAAATCCAAACTTCATTATCATGATAATTTTTCATATAATCATAATGCTACATGATCAAAAATTAACAAAACACAAAATTTATTTCGAGACTTAAACTATGATGTTCAATCCCTGTACCTTTCCAAATTAAAATCATTCCTTAAACATTCTACGACATGCAACCATATTAAAAGGACCATTCATATGTCAAGAATTATTACTTAATGGAATCCTTGTTGGTCTTTACAGATTTGAGGAATGAAATCTATTATATTCGGTTGAGACTTATGAAACAGGGTAAAGATAATGGATTGTAGATTTTTATGGTCGCGTTTTTTAGAATTTACACTCGGATATTCCACGGTTTTCATTTTTGCTTTGTTGATGTTTCGAGTCTAGACCCAGACTCATCATCAGGACTTGATTTACAAAGGAGAGAGAGAGAAGAGATAAATAGGGTTTAGGGTTCAGATGTCAAGTATGTGAGCCGACAGCCTACTAATTTGAATTAACTAGTTTTATACTATTTTGATAATTTCTGATATGAATAAACCAGTTTTATAATATTTTTGTAATTTTTGATATATTAATGTTCATTATACAAAGATAATTCTTATTTTTATTTTTATTTTATTTTATTTATTTATTTATTTATTTTATTTTATTTTTTAATTTATTTCTTTATTTATTTCTTTATTTTATTTTTAATAATTGTGATTATGTTTTAATTTAATTTTTATAATAATTTTGTTTATGTTTTAGTTTAATTTTTTAAAAGTTTTTAGTTACTAGGGAGGTTTATGTAGTATAAAAAGTTTTTTATAGTTAGGATAATTTTCATGTTTTAATATTCTATAATTTTTATTTTTTATTTATTATTATTTTATTTTATTTATTTATTTTTTGAGTTAAATTGTTTATGCATTAAGATTTTTATTGTATTCTATTTAATAAAATAATTATTTACTCCTAATGATTTTGATTTAACTGATTGTATTTTAAGGTAATTATGTTTATTTTATTCAATCCTTGCAAGTTTTTAATTACCCAGGAGGTTAATGAATTGTTAATGATGAGCTTCATAGCTTACTAGCTAGTCTATTATACAAAGCTATTGGTTAGGAGGGGAGCCGACTAGATCTAAAGACGGGTAGATCTAAAGACGGGAGGGAAGGAAGAGAAAGAGGGGGTCAATTTAATCCATGGGTGAGGAGTGAGGTCCAATTCCTACTAATTTCCAAGCCTCCATCCCTGTTGAGGTTATGCGGGTGTTTTATGATCTCAAGAGCTTCTCTGACTTTTCGCTTGTAATAGTGTTTTTCATTTGCAATGACTTTTGTGTTTTCAAGGCATATATGGTGGTTTGTCTTACCTACATGTTCCGCCAAGGCTGAGGAACGGGTTCTTTCCCTACGGATATTTGCACTATGCTCTTTTAGCCTGATACTGACTGATCTACCTGTTTCCCTGATATATTGTTCTCCATAGGAACAGTTAATAATATAAACACCTTTTTGCTGGAGATGTTCTGGGTTGTCTTTAACAGATTTCATTCTTTGTCTAATAGTTGTCAAGGGTTTGAATGAGGTTTTGATATTCTTTTTTAAGAGAATTTTGGCTAGTTTGTCAGTTACACCATGAATATATGGAAGGTAGGCGTTAGTGCTTGAGGAATTGTTGGTTTTGTTTTTATTGTTTCCAGATTTGGCTTTTTGAAAGGCTCTGAAGATATCTTTATTATTGTATCCAAGTTTTGAAAAAGCTCTTTTTAAGTACGTGATTTCTTCCTCGGTGTGGCTCTCATCAGAAATTCTACAAGCTCTAGTGAAGAGGGTTTGAAGAACCCCCATTTTTTGGGCTGGGTGGTGGTGGGAATCTGCGTGGAGATAGTTATCAGTATGTGCCTTTTTCCTGAACACTTTGTGACCTATAGAACCATCCTTGTTTCTAATGAGGAGGATGTCTAGGAAAGAGATGCAATTATTCTCTTCAGTTTCCATAGTAAATTTGATGTCATTGGAAATGCTATTGAGATGGTTTAAAAAGTTTTTAAGTTCATCTTCTCCATGGGGCCAATCCACACTGGTATCATCCACAAACTTGATCCAAAATTTAGGTTTTAAAGGGTAGGTTTCAAGCGCCTTCTTTTCAAACTTTTCCATGAAGATATTGGCTACAATAGGTGAAAGGGGTGATCCCATAGCCACTCCTGATGTTTGCTCAAAAATCTCCCCTTGGAAGGTGAAGAAGGTGGACCGTAGACAGATTTCAGCTAATCTTGCAGTTTGTGGGTCTGCTACCTCTTTTACTACTTGAACTGCTTCATCTAAGGGAATTTTGGTGAACAACTGGACAACATCGAAACTGACAATTTTATCACCCAGATCTATCTTAGCATTTTTAATGAATTCAACATATTGGTAGGAATCTTTTATGTAAGAACTGGTCTTGCCAACTAGCGGAGCTAATTTCATAGCGACATATTTTGCTAATTCGTAAGTGGGTGATCCTATAGTATTGACTATAGGTCTCAAGGGGACATCTGTTTTGTGAATTTTGGGGGCTCCATAAATACGAGGTGTAATTTCACTGTCAGGAGTAAGGTGTCTTTTCAATTTTTCATCTAGATTGGTTTCTTTTATAGATTTTTTGACCAGTCTTGTGATTTTCGAGATGGGGTTCTTCTCCAGCTTTTTGTAGCTACCACTGTTGTATAAGTGGTCTTTCATTTTGTTTATGTAATATTCATGATTCATTGCAACAGTGGCACCTCCCTTGTCCGCTTTTAGAATGACAATGCCATTGTTATTTCTTAGGCTTTTTAGGGCTCTGAGTTGTTCTTGGTTCATATTCTTTTTAGGAGGTCTTGCTTTCCTAAGGATAACCGCACATTCTTGTCTAACAAGTTCTTTGTCTTCCTCCTTGAGCGTCTTGATTCCTTCCTCTAGGCTACAGATAATTTCTTCATTTGGGATTTGTTTAGGAGCTAAGGCAAAATTGAGCCTTTTGTCTAGGACTTCAATTTCTTCTTTTTTAAGCTCATAAGAAGAAATATTTATAACTTTCTTGTTAATTGGGTTATTGTGGTTTTCAAATACACTATTTTTATTCTTTATATAATTATCTAACCTATTAATATTATTGTGTTTACCTATGTTTTTTATGTTACATTTGTTATCCTTACCCTCATTACTAGTTTTATTGTTTTTATTTAATTTATAATCTATGTTGATTGAGTTATTGTTATTTAAGCTTACCTCATTACTGTTGTTGATGTTATGAAGATTTACGCCCAAATATTGGTTGGAGTTGAATGAGATTCCTTCGTTGTCCAAGGTTTCATTTCTACTCGGTTCTCCATCTTCTCTGGTCCCAACATCGCTGTCTAATGTTTCCTTGCTGCGCGGTTTTAAGAACGAAATGAAATAGAAATTTTGAAATCCAAACAAGACTCACACTACTAAAGGATTATCAAATATAATACTAAGATCTATACTAAGTACAGAACTTGTTTCCAGGTGGTGGTGGGCCCTTGCCACTCCTAGAGCGAGCTTAAATTAATTCAATACTACTAAAAACTAAGGAAAAACCATGATACTCACAAAATATTTAATGTCGAATCAAAATTATATTAAAGTTAAAAATGCATATTCAAATGTCATATGCATCATTATATTGTCTCCTGAGCGAAGCGTACTGGAATATGTTAGATAAAATTGACTCTGGATAGAGTTAAAGTTGACCAGATAAAAATTGATGGTTTTGGGGCACATGGTATTGTGCACCCATAGTATTCTGCCTGTGGTATTATATGTAATGGAGCTTATAAAAAGCTAGAAGGACTTCATTGTAAATCAAGGCCTGGAGGTGAGCGGTGAAGGCTCACTTGATCGGATTGGCCAGGGTTTTTTGGCCAATGCTAATGAGATATCATTAGGCTGGGTTTTTCCCCGGATTTGGGGTTTTCCCAGATAAACATGTGTGTTTATGTCATTATGGTTGTTGCTGGTTATTTTTATATTTTTCATCTCGGTAAATCTCAATATTAATTTATGTTCTCTGGTAAATTTCTTAACAATTGGTATAAACACAGAAAATGCATAAAACAAGAGAGACACAGATATACGTGGTTCACACAATTTTGGATCCGCTATAACACCCTCTTTGCTCTCAATCTCCTCTCTCTTTCTCACTCAGAATACAGATCTACATAGACGCAATACAATTCCCTCATATATAGTGAGGGGTTGCCTTCTAGGGAAAAAACCCTAAATTAAACATAACTTCTATCGTCAGATCTCCGCCTAATGAATGACCCAGATTGACTAGAAATTACTATACTTTTACAAGGCAATTTTACATCTATTCTTAGCTTCGTAATATATAATTTTCTAACAGAATAAAAATTGATCAGTCGTGTGTTCTATTACTCCTTTCGCTAGCTTAGACACAGAGCACATCAGGACTTAAAAAGGTCAACCGCTGGAAACTAGATCTAACTAATTAAACATAAAAAGTAAATGGATAATTATCAAAACTAACATGGGTTGTATGAAATCTTCGTTAGTGATTCTCCAAATGGATCTCGAATTAACTAGGTTGGGTCATCTTAAATTGTTTGAGATATCACTTGAATATCGACTGCTAGATAAGGTACATAATCATAGTTCAAAGTTAGGTATATATTGGTGGATAATCAGTTGGGTGATGAGTTGTCCATCTTCATGTGCCGAGACTTTTGTTACATGTCTACATGCTTCCAATTCTACGATTCCAAGTAATAATTAGTCAGAAATAATCCAATCAATATGATCTTGTTAATATCTACTTAAACTTAATCAAAATCAATGAAAATAGTGCTAAGTATTCTACCTCCAGTTACAAAATAGCATAGTTTGATGGTGATGGTGTAGTACAAAAAAGGTAAAAAGGGAATAAATGTCGGTAAAAATAGTAAGGAAGTAGGCGTAAATGGATATAAAAGTTGGTACCAACAATGTCCAAAATTATTGCATGTATAACACCTTGCATGACCATAGAAGGGAGCAAGAGAATCATAATAATTTTTTTTCATATTTCTCTTATTTCAATTAATAGCTTTGTGACCAAACATATTGCATGTAAAACAATAATCTTAAAGAAAATTTAGTACCTGGAAACTGATGATCTTCCTGTGAAGAGACCATTTTCTTGATGTCTGAACAATCTTCTTCTACAATTGGTTGCAATGTGTCCATATTTATGACAGATAAAACATTCAATATCATTTATCAAAGGAGAGAATCAATTGTTATTTCTATTATTGGGAGAAAATTATTTCCTTTGAAAATTCACTTTCCTTGGTTGTTGGTTTGGTTGACTTCTTACCAAGATTCTCATAGTTTTCTTTGTTATCCTCAGAATTGGTTGCACAGGATTGTGAACTAGATTATCCCTTAACATATTCATGAAAACCAAGGTCTGATATGATGGATGTAGACCTTTGACTACTAATAATATTGTCAAATATCTTGGTACTATCATGGAATTTCAAATGTTTGTCTTCTTCTATTAATTTACCTCTTAGAATGTTTACCTTGGCCTCCAGTCTTTGACACTCGTCTTCCTTTTCCATACATTTCTTCCTCATTCCTTCTTCCAATTGCATTCTTAATTTGATAATCTCTTTATTAGGCCCATTCTCTTGGTCTTCAAATTCTTGAAGTAGCTTCTCATTTTGTTTTTTTAATTTTTCAAGATCTGATCTTAGAAAGATGATCTCAACTTCAAGTCATTCACAATATTGTGTCCTTTCTTTAAGTTGATCAGTTATTGTTACAATATTTACTGATTCATCATAATCCCTGTTTTTTACATTCCTACAACTTATTGCAAGATTGTTAATACTTTTCAAATCAAAAGCAAGTTTTATTCTAAGTTTAAGTACTTATTCTAACATGTCTTCTTTTGAATCAGTAACTTCATCTGATATAACAAAGGTTGTTTCATGATCACTCTCATCTTCTAACAAACCACAATTTCCTTTAGATTCATTTAATGTCTCAAAAACAAGATTATATTTTGTTTTACCTAATGAGCAAACTTCCTTTACTTGGTTTCTTCTCCTTCATTGATGACATGCAGATTATCCCATACCTCCTTTGTGGTTCCATAATGCATAACTTTCTATAATACTAAATCAGGTATGTTACAAAATATTTCATTTAATGCCTGACTATTCTTTTGAAGATCTTGTCTTGATGGTGGATTTTTAGTATAACCATTACAGACTAAATGCAAAACATCATATCCAAGGTCCATTATCATAGGCCTCATCTTTTCTTTCCAATCCTAATAATTAACATCATCAAGAACAAGCATACCTTTATTATCCATACTTTCTAACTTGGATTGTTTTGTTATTTATTATCCTTAATCTATGAATGCAGATATTTCCACGACATCGAATACATCATTTTCACTGTTTTCCTGACTTGACCTCTTCCTTTGTGTTGCCTTCATCTTGTGCTTCCTTCCCATTGTCCCTGGTCTACTCTCAAGCGGTTAAGTTTTAATAGAAAGACCTACTCTGATACCAATTGTTATAAATACTGAGGGGGGGTGAATCAATATTTCATTCCCAATTTGGATTTACTTAATTTATGTATTCATTTCCAAAGTTTTCTTGAATCATTATTTCTTTAGCAGAAAATTATGTTATAGATTAGAGATTATTCAGTAAACCATTAGTAGGAGTAAGTATAAAATCATGTAAACCATAAGAATCCAAAATACATCAACACATATGGACACCTAATTTTAGGTGGAAACCCAATGTGGGGGGAAACCGTCGTTATTGTCATTATGTTTTATTCTTATTATTATAGAGAAAGTCTTCTTACATTTTGTACTAGCAGAGTTTGGAGCAGGTTTGGAGAAGAGTCATGATCTCAACTTCAAGTCATTCACAATAGTGTTTCTTTTCTTTAAGTTGATTCATTCACAATATGATATCCCCTTCAAGCTTGTGATTAAAAATAATTGGGGTACTCACTAGAAATAGTGGGGAAAATGAAAGTGAAACATCTCTTGTATAGGCATCATGTCGCTCTTGAACATGACACTCATTTGTTTTCGTGTCGGTTTTGGGATATCCTTACTCAGTCACTTGTCTTTCTGGGTTTGGGTGATCCATTTTGCCTCTCATATGACTATTCCATTTCGTCATCATGACCCTTGGTCCTATTTTGAGTCAAATGATGCCACACTCCAAAGTTGTGTCGCCAATGTTAAAGATAATTTCTATCTACAGTTTATTACCTATACATTCTCTGACCTTTTGCTACAATATTGTATCATACTCGTTTCTTCCACTTTATTCCTTGTTTCGTGTTAATGATGGGGGAATCATTATGGCCCTCCTTCAATGAGTCACTTTCTGTCGACTTCAACTCATTATCTAGGAAAATGATTTAGAAAACCCTTTTTCAGTACCTTATATCTTGCATGCCTTAATGGCAAGTTCTTCGCATCCGAAGATAGGTTTTCATCATTGGCCTTTGATCATATGATTCCACTAGTGTTTGACTTCAGCTTCATTTTCACTTTCATGGATTATATTGTCGTACCTTGAGGTCCATCGTTATTATTGGTGGTTTCTCTCGTGCCTGTTAATGTTCCTCATCATTGGCTAGTAATCAAGTGGTTTTCTAGCATGTTCGACTTCGACACATTCATTCGCATGTTAGAATTCATACTTTGATCAGGTGGGGATGGAGTGCAAAACCCTAAGTTTTGTTTGATATAACTTAGGTTGTGTGGAGTTATGCATTATTCATGATTGTATACATGTTTCCTCTATACAGATGGTTGTGACCATACCGTGGAACATTATATCTATGATGATGATGATCCTTCTATATCGGGTGGCTACATCCATATCGTGGATCTTAGACTTCTAGGTGATCCTTTTCATTCAGATGGCTACGCCCATGTCGTGGATCTTTTCACATAGTCCTTTCTATCCAGATTGTTGCGTCCATACTGTGGATTTATGTTTTGATATCAGATATGTATATGTAAATGTGACATTGATTTGTAAGTCTCTTTATAACGTTTTTTCTCATCCTTACAAAATCTCATAAAGCATCTCATCCATCACTCTATGTTCTACCTTCATGCTTTAGGGGGCATCTATTACACAATATTTTGTAACGCCTCCTGCACTTCGCTATGTCATACCCCAGAGTGCCCGAAACTTGGCAATTATGCAGTGTACCCATCCTAATATGCAGTCCAGATTCTCCCTGAAGACTTAATGAAAACATGCCTTGAGCCTTCCCTGAAGAATTAATCTCAAAACTCTAATTTCAGGGTTATCGCGGTTGTGGCATTGGAAACTCATGTTGATGGTGAGTTGTACTATACTACCCTCACGCTAGCAGTGTTGTTTTTACTTGGATAATCGCATTGATCCCTAAAAGACAAGTTTTCCCAAAGAGGACTAGAAGCTTCGTGATCTAGAGGCTTCCAGAACGACGAGCTAGAGGTTGTTCGTTGTGGTTGTGGTTGAATTCTCCCAATATTTCCCTTTGATCTTATCCCTATGAGCTTCCTCCTTGAGATGAGGGCATTCCCCTATCTTTGGAGAGATCTTAACTCCCTCTCCCTGCCTATATATTCATCCTCTCCCCAAATGGTCGGTCTCTAATTATTTACATCCTTATGCTCAGATAGTGCCTACATGCTATTCACTTTGGGTTAGATAAGGAGTGCTTGGAGAGCTTGAGCTTGGACTTGGACATTCACTCAAGGAGGTCTTATTTACATCAAGGCTTTGGTTGCATGCTTCCTATTTTATTTCTTAATATATACAATTGTTGGTTCAGTTTCCATAAATTCTTGTGTTAATGCATAATTTCTCTTAATGCTCCTTGATCTGTAACCAAGCTTCAGACGTCAAATGAAGGTTTATGTTCTCTTGATCTACAAATTCTCACTCTTTTAGTTCTAGCAAGTCTTGAATCTATTTCTTCGATGGGTGCCACATCCACATATCCCTCAAATAGATCACGATCCTGGCAACGAAAACATTTGTTAGTTATTTTTGGGCTGACCTAAGTTTGATATATATTGCACACCAATAAAACCCATAATCACTGGCCCTTTTGGAAATGACTTACAAGTAGGTCGCAATCTCACCCTAAGTAACTATGGGAGGATGCAATAATGAATATTTTACTTATGGTGGTCATGGTAAAATATTCATTATTTGACCTAATCTCCTTCACTCAGGACTGGTTCTGATATCGGAGGTGGTGGAGACTGAGGAGAAACCTCGAGTGCTCTTGGCATGAGGTCGGTATCTTGGTCTTGTGGCTCCTGACCCAACTCCATGTCTGTTACTTCAACCATTTGCTAAATCTATTGAACAAGCTCTCGATCCTTCATCTGCTCACCCTCTTCTTCATCTGTTGGCTATTCTGACTCCTCAACCTATATGGGTGCAATTTGCTCCGTTATCATGCCTTTCCCTTCTTCTTATTCCAATTTATGCTTCTCTTGCCTCTCTCCTTCTTAGCTTCTTTTCTTCCTTCAGCTTATTCTCTCTTTCTTGCAACTTTCTTTCTGCTTCCTCCTACATTTTATTTTCTCTCTTCCATCACTCTCCTCTCTTTATGCGATGTTTCATCTTTGCCTCTGCTGCCAAAGATTCTTTCTCAATGAGAGGATCTTCTTTGAACTTGTAGATTTTCTTAGCCTCTGGGTTCTCAGCAATATTCCTCTTACCCTTTTCTTGCATTAGTTTTCTTTTTCTTGTTGTTGTTGTTGCTGCTTCCTGTGGTGTTGCTGCCTGCAGAGAATATTTGCATGTTGTGGCTATATTGACCAGTTAATTGAGCTTGGAGTAGTTGTAACAATACCTCCAAGGGTCCTCCTTTGCCCAATGACATGTCTCATGGATCCATGGATAGTATATCTTCGCACAGTGGTTCTTGCAAATACCATGGGGATCATATGGATTGAATTATTTGGTGCCAAACTCAAACTTCACTATCTCCTTAGCTTCAACATCTGCATCTTTCAAGTTCTTAATCTTATACAATATGATCCGCAAAGGGAGAGCGGGTCATGGTGCCTTCTTCCTCCTATGCAACCCTGATGATAACCCTATGGAGATGTGATACGAGACCTCTTTCATGACCAACTTATCCATGGAATACCTTGGTAGAACATGCAGAGGCCTCTCTCTGCCAAATATCCTGATGAAGGTGCCACCAAGTGAGGCATACCAATCTGCAATGTTAAGTATTTCCTCCATCGCTTCTTGGGAAATGCAAGGTGGATCTTTCTCAAAGATAAACTTGCACACCGAGATAATGAAATGGTCAGTCAACCTCACCATAACTCCTCAGTAGTTGCAATTAGAAAGAAACTTGCAATAAAAGTTGATGGCAATCTCTATTGGTGTCCATGTCCAACCTATGCCAGGAAAATGATGTTGGGCATAGATTGCATCAAGTAAATGTGCGGACATGTAGAATCTCGCTTTCTCATCCTTGGGTAGATTTTGGACATTAGTCACATGTACTTTCAACTAAAGAGCCAACATATCTGACCAGTTGAATGGAATTCCATCATTGACCAACTAGTCCAACACAACCACTCATTTCTCCGGAAAGGTCTTCGTGCTCTCTTGACCATACAATCGGAAAGAAAAGATGATCAAGAGCTTGTAGGCCTTTCTAAGTGACTTAGTCTTGTAAACATGATTTGTAGTCACCTTGAACTGACACCTGCTCAGCTGCTTCCCTAGTGCTACTCTCAACAGTATCCTTTGATACAACTCTCTTGGAAGCCATGTTACCTGTAATTGTTGGAGAGTTTCTCAATAACTGTTGTACCTAGAAATAGAGAGGGCACTCATGGCATGCAAAAGTTAGCTTGAAATAAAAGCACTTCAATAATAGACCAAACAACAAACTGGGAAATTGTTGGGCACAATCTAGGCTCTCAAAGGTGATTGACTGCCAACTAGTTTTGTGCATTGTGTAGTCCCAGTTGCCAGTGGGGAGGTCTTGCTGACTGGAACTGTGCAATGTGCAGTTTAGTCTAGCTTAAGCCAGAGGGGACTGTGCATTGTGTAATCCCAGTGGCCAAGGTTCAGGACTGGCTCCTGGAACTATGTAGTGCGCAGTTGGAGCCAGGCCTTGGAAGCCTCTCCGCAATTCCTAGAGCTAAGGCAGAGCCTTGAGATCCAAGAATGCATAGTGCATTCCAAGGAGAAGCAAGATTCAGGCCAAGGAATCCCATATCTGCCCAATGGGAGCATGAAAACGAGCAGATCTGAAGGTGGAAGTGATGGTCGGTGTATATCTGAGTGAATGGTGATTCATGCAAATAAAATGAGTGTAGGAACCAATCAAACCAAATAACAATGAAGCATGTGGAGAGAGTCGCTGCAACGGCGAGCGTTAGTGCAAAAATTGGGTAACGCATGTGACACTTGGGAAAGGCAATGCAAAACTTAAAAAATCACTTCTACAAGATAAAACAAATCAAAACGTCAGCGTTCTTTTAATAAAATGGGTAAAATAACACTCTCACAAGCCAAACAAACAAAGGCGATAGAAAAAGCAGCAAAAGCCTACAAAAGCAATACTTACTCGAAAACGTTGTGGCGATTCTGCCAAAGGTTCCTAGATCTCGTCTAGAATGCCATATATCCAAGATAGAATGTGAAAATGAGCTCTGGCAATGTCCATTAAATAGATTTGGTCGATTCAGGGTTTATGACACAAAGGCAAAAAATCTAGGAAAAAGCGACACTTGGCAGGAGTTTCCAAAATAACTCAAATGCCACCTCCGACTACTACAAATAGATCCCTATTTTCTAGGGATACTTTTTCCCTATTTTACCTTTTTATTTTTCAGGGAAAACGTTGCCATGCATTGCCCAAAGAGATTACACACTTCTTGGGAGAACTGGGCAACTCATTGGCTCATGCATCAAGCAGTTGTTGAGCTTCTACGCAATTTCTGGGTTGAGTGGCCTTGGCTTCCTCTCATGCTCTGCACAGTTTCCCAACTAAAGGTTGGTTGTCAGCTGATTTTGGACATTTTTAGAGTTGAAGGCTCGCTACTAACTTGGACTGCACAATTCCCAAGAGCAAGGCTGGCTTCCCTCAAGGATTGCGAGGTTCACTAAGGCAAGCCTAGAACCGGGTTGAAACCAAGTCAAGAGATCAACTTGTGGGTTAGACAGTAAACCAAGTAAGAAAACACAATCCAAAATGTAAAAGATAAGGCTCAATCAAAGCATAAGTACCTAGGTCAGTGCGAGATAAGTTGTTGCAATTTAGGAGGGAGGCTCCAAAACGAAGCATAGGCAAAAAATTTAGGGGTGTTGTAGCCGCTACAACACAAAATTTAATTTTATCAATGTAAATACCAAAGAGAATAGGGGATAGGGGACATCCTTTCTTGACTCCTATATTACAATTAATTTCTTTCAAAAACCCCTCAAAGTTCCCAAACTTGGGAATGACACATTTGTAAAACCTTATAGAAGTAACTCCTAGCTCATTATGAAATTTTAGCTCTTTTAATCTATTCCAAAGATTAGTCCTAGGAATAGTATCAAAATATTTTTGATATCAAAGAAACAACTAACAAGATTGGTTTTATTATTAAAGAATTCTTCCATAATGATCCGCAACGGAACAAGATGGTCCACAATAGATTGATATCCCTAAATCCAACTTGTCCTTTAACTCTTTTCTATGACTTTCAAACCATATGCTTATATTTTTTCCAGAATAATCCCTTAAATCTTGGCTAAGATGAGACTAATCATAATGGTCCTATAATTAGAGAGATCATTTTTATCCCCACTTTTAATGATAAGAATAATGATACTTTGAGTATATGGTTTACAAAATCCCTACTTAAATGTTAAATTGAAGAGCTTGCGTATATCATAGATGAGGATTGGCCCTCAAATTTTCAATATTTCACCATTGCAGCTTTGATGTCCTTATATTTCCTCTTTGCAAGTTTCTTAACCCCAAACTTTAACTCTTATATAAAAACACTTCATCATGTATATGAGCGTTTGGAATGTTGTCAACATTAATAGGAGATTAATATAGATATTTTAAGTAGGAATTTCATTCATTTGGGGGATTTTATTATTTTCATTAGATTTAGAAATTAAAACTCACCTCTGGAATCTCTTAGGATCGATCTTTGATAGGTGGATAAACTTCTCTTGAAATCTATAAATTGTAGTGCATCTTTTCCTTTTAATTATGACTTTGTATTATGGCTTTGCATCTTTTTATCTTATCTAGTTTTAAGAACTCATTGGAAGCATCCCTAATAGATTTTCTAGTAATCTCACATTTGTTGTCATATCATGGGTTAACTATCTTATTTTTGTTTTTCTCTAGCAATTGATAGAGAATTTGTTAATGGAAGTAGAGAGATTTGCCATAAAATCATGATAGAGGTCCTCAATATTGTTCTTATAGGATAGGATATTTAGTTAAAGTCATTGAGAAAAAATTAACTTTATTTTTATCAAAATGAAAGTATCTTTGGTTACTCCAATTTTCCTCAATATATTTTTTGTGCAAGACAAATTTTAGGATTAGGGATAAAGGTCTATGATGAAATTCAAGTTAATGGTCATTTAAAAGGTGAAAATTTATTATTTTATTGTAAATGGTGATATTTAAAATCATATAATCTATGACATTATTGCCCAACCTATGGATACAAGTCATCTGGTAAGAATTTAGCCATTTGATTAGAATTTTGCAAACTATTAACAGTTATATAACTTGATTAGCATGCCATAAAAAATCTTGGTAAAGTCTTCAAAGCTTCTTTTTTGCCTATTAACATGAGAATACAACTTAGAAATATATTAATATAAGTAATATTAGTCTAGATTGTTTTAATATAAGTAATATAATTTACATTATTTATTATGCTTTAAAATATATTTAAAAAGGTTCTAAAAAATTAACCATTATCATGGAAAACAATAGCTATTTCTTATGTCATTAGAATTAAAAATAAAATAGAATATTTTATTTCATAAATTGTAAATAATAATCTCACTTTACATTTAGATACTATTATTTTTTATCAATGGGGAAATTTATTACAAATTTTATAGTTATTTATCTTAAATAGAATATCTTTATTTATGATTTTATTTATAAAAAAAATAAGAGTAATCTAGTTATTATTTGAAATTTTTATAATAATAAAAAAATAATTAATAGAAGAAAATAAAAATTTAATCTTATAATTTTTATTTAAAAATAATAATAATTATTTTTTAATACTATAGAATTTTTAGATTTAGGCTTATGTGGTCCATATTATGAAAAATAAAAAAAACATTATGTAAAAATCACATCATCAAACTTTTGTTTCCACATTGGATGGTGATGTAATTTTTACAAAAGTTTTCTTACTTTTCCTTATAGAATTTGTCTTCAAAACTATATAACTTATTTTTTTAATTTAATTTAAACAATTATTTATATATAAAAATTAACTTGAATTATGAAAATAAAAATGATTATTTTGATTTTTATATTCAATTTACATTTAAACTTAAATTTATAATATATGTTTTTACTTATCGATCAAAAATTATAATATTTGTTTTTACTTATCGATCAAAAATTATAATGTTAAATTTCTATTCGCCTGGATCAGTTTCTGGTCCAAGGCTCCCTTATGATGAATAAAAAGATAATCAAGACCAAAATTCTACCTAAGTTGACCTCTGACCATAAGTCGATTCAGCTTCTCCTAGAAGATGAAGAAGATCTAGGCCCTCTTCCATTCCGCTTAAGCCCCTTATGGATTGAGAGAGAAGGCTTCACCGATACTCTGAAAGAAGCCTGGGCCAAAACCTTCTCAAGGTCCTCAAGTTTCGTTTGGGAGCAAAAACTTAAGGCCACAAAACATGCTCTGAAGGAGTGGATAAGGAAACTAGTCCCTACTCCAACCAGCATAAGAAAAGAAGCAGTGTATACTTTGGAGACCCTGCAAACAAATATGGAAAGCAAAGAGATCACAACGGACCTTTTGGAGCAAGAAATAAAGGCCCAATGCTCAACTTACCGATCCTTCCGAAAAGAAGAAGAATATTGGAGAATCAAATCCATAAGTTTGTGGCTAAAAGCAGGGGATCGGAACACCTCCTTCTTCCACAGACAATATAGAGCTTGGTTGTCCAGGAATCACATCTCAGAAATAAAGACAACATAGGGCCATGTCAACAAAGGCTTCACCCAAGTCAAAGCTGTTGCGGAGAGCCATTTCAGGAATTTATATAGTGAGGGAACTCAGGTCTTCGAGGAGGAAACAGTAGATTTCCTCTCTAACATTCCACATCTCATCAGATCTGAAGATAATGTTGCTCTCACCAGTGAGGTAACGGAGGAGGAAATCATCAAAGTTATCTGGTCCATGGAATCAGACAAGGCTTTGGGCCCAGACAGATTCACAATTCATTTCTATAAAGCCTGCTAGAATATCATTAAAATTGATCTCCAAAAAATGATAAAGGGGTTCATGATAAAAGCTAAGATCGGTGGAGGAACCAACTCCACTTATCTAGCCTTAATTCCCAAAGACTCCAATCCGGAAACATTTGCTAGATTCAGACCTATATCGCTTTGTAACGCATCTTACAACATTCTGGCTAAATTGTTAGCAAACAGGATCAAGCCTCTGCTCAAAAGGCTGATATCCAGTCCCCAAGGTGGTTTCGTGGAAGGCAGGGATATCCTCGACAATGTCATTCAAGTTCAAGAGACAATCCATTCCAGCAAACAGCGAAAAGAGAAAGGTATGTTAATAAAATTAGACATGGCAAACGCGTTTGACAGAGTTAATCACTCTTTCCTCATTAAGGTTCTCCTCTCCTTCAGCTTCTCTCCCCATTTTGTCCAACTTATAAATTCCTGCATCGACAACCCATGGATCGCCCCCCTTGTTAATGGCCACCCCTCAAATTTTTTTCAAGCTTGGAGAGGCATTAGGCAGGGATGCCCTCTCTCTCCCTTCCTGTATATCTTAATGGCTGACTCCCTCAGTAGAAAACTCACAGCTGAAAGAATTGTTGGCTCCCTCCCTGGTCTCAAACTCTCCTCAGATGTCGATCCTCTGAACCATGCGCTCTTTGCAGATGATTCACTTCTCCTTGGAGGTGTGTCCAATAGAATTGCCAAAGCCTTTGACTCGGTCCTAAAAAGCTACTATAGAGTTTCAGGAGCACTGGTCAACGAGAGTAAGAGTGAAATCTACAGCTGGAACACAGGTCAACAAGATCTCATAAGCATCTCGAACCTCCTGGGGTTCAGAGGACATGCTCACTGGGATCAGATCAAATACCTTGGACTCCCCATCACAAATGGATCTAACAGAAGGTCGCTCTGGACAGACATCATATGTAAAATCAAAGCAAAAATAGCAGCCTGGGGTGGCTTCTGGTTAACTAAAGGAGGCAAAGTTATTTTAATCAAGTCACTGTTGTCCGCACTCCCAATTTATCAAGCTGCATTCTTACTAGCCCCCAGAAATGTTATGGAGCAGATATCTAAACTTTTAAGAGACTCTTTATGGCAGGGAGGGAAAGGTAATGAAAGCAAAATGCACTTAGCTAATTGGGATCTGGTAAAAAGGCCGATCGCAGAGGGTGGCCTCCAAATCCGTGACCCCTCCCTCGTTAACCTTGCGTTGGGAGGAAAGCTCCTGTGGAAAATGGCACACGAGCCCAACCATCCGATCAGCACTACTCTGTTGTCAAAATATGCCCACAATTCGTCTTTCAGAAACCTGCATTTCAACCCCCCTGTCAACAGCTCGCAGGTCTGGAGTCTCTGCTGCAAAAGCAATACCTTCTTTAAAAACTTTCTGTACAAAATGCCGGGCAATGACAAGTGAACTAAATTATGGCAGGACCGAATAATGGGGCGCGATCCTTTGGAGGGGAACGAGGATATTGAAGACATCAGAGATTGGTTGATACGTGCAGGCATAAACAGCTTATACGATCTCTCTGTTTGGGATCACCGGGGAGATTGGGCCGGTTGGGACTTCCATGGCGTCCCTGCTTGGTTAACGCCCCAAAAAAATCTACTTTTCGAGCTGCTGGAAGGCTCCACTCCTGAAAACCGATATATGAAATACAATTGGGCTTGGGGAAAGTCAGGCACATACTCCACAGCAGCAGGTTATAAAGTTCTTCAGGACTCAAAGAATAGCAGTCACTCTTCGGCCTTTTGGAAACTAGTCTGGGACAATTTAGCTCTTCCAAAAGTGAATTTCTTTTTCTGGATGATGGTTCACAATAAACTTCTAACAGGAGACAATTTTAGAGAAAAGGAACATTGCAGGGCCGCATAGGTGCGAGCTATGTAGAAGCAACCTTGAAACTGCCCAACATTTATTCGTGGATTTCAATTTTGTTAAGGAAGTGTGGGGTCTCACTCTTTTGGATCTTCAGATTCCCGCTTTCCCTCAGAGCATTGTTGCTTAATTGTTCGCCTCTTGGAGCAATTTCTATCCACATAGCATCCCCATCAAATCCTTCTGGCGTAAAGTTTGGACAGCAATTCCCAAATTTGTTTGTTGGCAGCTCTGGTTGGCTCGTAATGATAAGATCTTTAATGGACTTCGACATTCCCCTCTTCAGGTCGCAGTTAATGCTAAAGCATTCCTCTTGGAAGTAGCCCAACAGCAGTTTTTTAAAGAAGATTCATTGCTCCTTCCTGAAGAAAGGAGATGGCTTTGCCCCCTCGAGCCTTCTCCTCGAAAGTTCCTCCTGAATCCTCAAACAGCAAACCCGGAATGGCGTAAAAGAGACCCTGAGGATTCTTTCATAAACTGGTGGAGGTCCAAAAATCTTACCACAATCTTTTTCGATGGGGCCTCCAAAGGAAACCCCGGGAATGCTAGTGCTGGAGGGGTCATTTATTCTTAAGATGGGAGTTCAAGACACTGCTTATGCTGGGGTTTAGGCCAGAAAACCAACAATCAAGCAGAGATTTTTGGTCTTCTCAAAGCTTGTCTTATAGCAAGAGAAAAGGGGGTCAAAGACCTCCAAGTCTTCGGAGATTCGGAGATTCTAATAAAAAAATTAAACACGGAGGACCTCTTCAGCAATGCTAGTCTCAACAAAATTCTGGGCAGATTGAAAAGAGTCCTTCAAGAATTCACCTCCTACAAGTTCTATCACATTCTCAGAAACCTAAATGGTGAAGCGGACCAGATGGCGAACAAAGGATGCTCTCTCATGAAAGGGCAGATATTTATAAACAACGACAATTCCTTTCAAATTCCTTGAAAACGTTGTAACTTAATAGTTGAATTTGTTGGTTGTTTTCTTTGTAACTGGGGCTGCCTTGGCAAAGACCCCTCCTACCTTTTTCAAATAAATAAAACTCATAACCGTTACAGTTAAAAAAATTATAATAAATAAATAAATTATAATGTTAAAACTTATAAATAATATATAAAATATTGGAAAATCATAGTCGAAATTCTTAATAATTAATAAAAAAATTAATTAATTAAAAATAAATAAATAAAATTTAAAATATATATATAAAAATGCAAATCTTTCCTAAATTAAAAAAATATAACAATTTAAAGTAAAAAAATGTAACAATTTAAAGTAGTTAAGTTATTGGGCAATTTCAATCAATTTCAAATATGGTTCACCCTAACAATATTCTTGATTCGAAGAAGAATACCACATCTACATGCCAAAAATGTTTTGGGAGAAGCATTATGTCTTAAAACCACACCTCCTTCAATCGAAAGCTTTGACAATCTCGAGGAAATGGAGTACACACTTTGATTATATTTTTTATGTATTTCCTATTCAAATAGATTTAACTTATATTATAAAAGAAAAATTGATTAAATTCTATAATAATAAAAAATTATTGTCGAACTTATAGATGGAATAGTTTTTCCACTAGAATTTAGCAATACAATTTCAAGAAAGATTATGATATTTTGTTTAAAATAATTTTTTGAATGTATAAATGGATTCATCACCCATAAAACCTATGAGTCACTTGGATTCTATATATTTTAATTTTTGTTACTTAATTATTTATTTATTTCAAAAAGAAAAAACCAACTATTTTCATTACAATGGAAATTGTTTACATTCCGATTAAACAACTTAAACTCAAGCTTTTAAAATTGTTTGCTAGAATTTAGTTAAAATTAGCCAAAAAAATAAAATAAAATAAAAATTCTTCCAGTACATGATTGACTTAGATCCAAAATATTCACCAACATGAACTTCCAACTTCTCACAGTGTTGCTAAAAAAAATTATATTTCTACAATCAGATAAGAGTTGCCGTAAAATATTAGGTAGCTGAAGATGAAAAGAAAACGATGAGTGGGGATTAACTCCCTACATTACGATTAACAAATCAAACCAATACAATACTTGAAAATGAGGAATAGCAGAGGAATGGCGATATCGTATGTGCCATATGTTTCTAGCTAACAGCGTCATGCACAAGTGCATCATTACTAGGGGTTGGAAAGGTGTATCACTTCTCATAATTATGGCATTAATTAAATCCAGTCATGGGATGCACATCTGACCTATTATTTTGTTGGAGAAATCAGTGCGCAGCTAAGGAACAAGACAGAGACAAACAACATATAAAATCAAACACACAAATGACATAGTGAGTTTAACGTAGTTCACCCAACCATTCTGGGCTACATCCACCAAACATAGGCATCGGAAATCTTATTATCAAAACAGGAGATTGCAAGAGAATTCAGTTCCTCACAAACTCTCACGCTACCTCCCAATCCGTATGGACACCTGTTTTATAGCTAAGAGGATCTAACTGCCTCATAAATCCTCTTACAGCAAATATAGGATGCATTAACTCTCTCCCAACAAAATAGAGCTAATATAGCAACCAAATCAGATTGTTGTCACCTACTGAGATTTTTGCCTGTTTTATTAAAACTGAAAATCTCAACAATCTCCACCTTGACAACAATTAGCCTGATGCCCTGTTTCTTTATTATTTATTTTTTCTACAAGCCAAGAGAAGCCAAACACCAACGCGGCTTCTCCAACAAAACTGGTTTCGTGAACATGTCTACACAGTTTTCCTTTGTATGCACCTTTTCAAGAGAGACTCCCCTTTCAGTGATAACCTGTCTTACAAAATGGTACTTAATTGGAATATGCTTTGATTTACTATGATAGGCCGGATTCTTAGCCAAATGTATTGCACTTTGACTATCACAAAGTAACTTGATGTTGTCATGTAACCTACCAAACTCACCAAGCAAACCTTTCAACCAAACCGCTTCTTTGCAAGCATGCGAAGCAGCAATGTATTCTGCTTCAGTAGTGGATAAAGCAACAATGTTTTGTAGCTTTGACATCCAGCTAATAGCTCCACCTGCAAGAGTAAAGACATACCCTGAAGTTGACCTTCTCTTATCCAAATCACCTGCAAAATCAGAATCAACATACCCGCAAATAGATTCACTACTCTTATTGTAAGTAATACAATAACTACTTGTGCCTCTCAAATACCGAAGCACCCATTTCACTGCTGACCAGTGTTCTTTACCCGATTTACCATATACCTGCTGACAACCCCAACTACATGTGAAATATATGGTCACGTACAAACCATCACATACATCAAACATCCTACTACATTGGTATATGGAATTCGAGACATATAATCCTTTTCTTCATCTGTATTAGGACATAAACTGGAAGAAAGCTTAAAATGGGAAGCTAGAGGCACTGACAAAGGCTTCACATTGTTCATACCAAACCTCAAAAGTATTTTCTCAACATACTTATGTTGTGATAGCCACAGCTTACCATTGCTCCTGTCTCTGAAAATCTCCATGCCCAAAATTTGTCTTGTTGCTCCTAGATCTTTCATATCAAATGTCCTTGCCATCTAAGTCTTTAACCTGTTGATTTCTTCAATGCTTTTGCTTGCTAAAAGCATATCGTCAACATACAACACTAAGATAATGAACATGCCATTACTTAACTGCTTAAAGTAAACACAATGATCATATTCACTTCTTATATATTTTTGACTCAACATGAAAGAATCAAATTTCTTGTACCACTGTCGAGGCGACTGCTTCAGACCATACAATGATTTCTTGAGCCTGCAGACAAATTTCTTATTGCGATGCTGAACAAACCCTTCCAGTTGTTCCATATAAATTTCCTCATCTAAATCACCATGTAAAAACGCAGTCTTAACATCTAGTTGTTGTAATTCTAAATCAAGCAAAGCAGCTAACGCTAACACAATTCTAATTGAAACTATTTTAACAACTGGTGAAAATATCTCATGAAAGTCTATGCCTGCTTTCTGAGAAAACCCTTTTGCAACCAGCCTCACTTTGTATCTGTCCTTTGTATCATTCACACCCCGTTTCACCTTGAAAACCCATTTACATCCCACAGTTTTCCTGCCTTTGGGAAGTTCAACCAGATCCCATGTGCCATTCTTACCTAAGGCCATCATTTCTTCCTTCATGGCTGCTTTCCATTTGTCACTCTTTGAACCTTCTACAGCTTCCTAATAACACAAAGATTCATCATCATTAGCAGTCAAAGCAACTGAAGTAACATAATCATCATACCTTCTTGGAGGGCGTTTGATCCTTGTAGACCTCCTTAAGGATGTTTTTGGTGCTTCCGCAATTGGCTGACTACCATCTGTAGGAACTTCTTCATGATCACCATCTGAGACCTGTTCATGACCTACATCTGAACCCTGTTCATAATCTGATTCTGAAACCTGTTCATGACTAGAATCTGAACTATGGTCATCATGACTATCATTAGAAGTGTTGTCAAACTGAATGTGCTGAAAATCAGATACATCATCCTGTTTCAATTTATTATCTACATCTAACTATATAAGAGAGGATTCATCAAACTTTACATATCTGTTGATGATGATTTTGCGGGTAGTAGGATCCCACAATCTAAATCCCTTTGTTCCATCACCATACCCAACAAAGATATACCTTTTTGATTTCGGATCTAATTTAGTTCGCTGATGTTTAGGTACTAGAGCATATGCATCACAACCGAACACTCTGAGTTTAGAATAATCACAAGGGTGACCTTTCCATACCTCTTGAGGAATCTTGCAACCTATCGCTGTCGATGGTGACCGATTTATCACATAACAAGTTGTAGCCACTGCTTCTGTCCACAACTCCTTCTGCAAACCAGCGTTACTGAGCATACTCCTTGCTCTCTCCAAAAGATTCATGTTCATGCGTTCAGCAACTCCATTTTGCTGAGGAGTATAAACAGTAGTCTTATGTCTCTCGATCCTGCATCCTTGCAATAGTTGTCAAACTCCTTGGAAGTAAGCTCACCACCATTGTCAGTTCTTAAACATTTTATAGTTCTACCAGTGATGTTTTCTACCAATGCTCTAAACTGCTTGAAAACTGTAAAAACATCAGACTTCCTTTTCAACATGTAGACCCACACTTTCCTAGAAAAGTCATCAATAAACGATACAAAATACGACGAGCCACCATACGAGGTTGTAGGTGCTGGACCCCAAACATCTGAATGGATATAATCAAGTATTCCTTTACTAGTATGTTTGTCTGTTTTAAACTTTTATTTACTTTGTTTGCCAAACAGACAATGTTTACAGAAATCTAACTTTCCAGACCTTAGATTAGGAAGTAACTTGCGATCAGCCAAAATCTTTAACCCTCTTTCGCTCATATGGCCCAACCTTTGATGCCATAGGCAAATGGAACTACTGTCATGTTCAGACACGGTAGACACATGAACTGACCCTGTTCTTCCTTCTAACTGAAACAGATTTCCTACTTTCTTAGATTTCATAACTAGTAAAATACCTTTGTAAATTTTCATTACTCCACCTTGAATGACAGTTTTATATCCATTTGTGTCAAGTGCCCCCAGTGAAATTAGATTTTTCCTTAAATCTGGTACATGTCTTACATCAATTAACATTTTGGTTGTCCCATTAAACATTTACAGCTGTATACTCCCTATTCCCATAATATTAGATGTGACATCATTACACATGTACACGACTCCATCATTCACTGATCTATATGTCTTAAACCAGTCTCTATGAATACACATGTGGTTTGATGCACCGGAATCTAACAACCAATGTTGATCATGATTTGACAAATTAATTGATAAGACTTCGTAATGTTTACCAAGACCTGCGGCTTTTTGGTGTAACGGCAAACCTCCACATGGATCAGCGACGTACACGTTCTCAGTTTGAAAGAGCCTCTTCTTTACTGGCTCAAGCTCCAGTAAATCATGATCCTGACACTTTTGCAGAAGCTTCAGGCCATCCACATTGGGAAACAGCTATGAATGAAGAATATCATTCATTGATGACAAATGATACATGGGATCTTGTTCCTCTACCAAAAGGACGCAAACTTGTTAGATGCAAATGGGTTTACAGAACCAAGTATGGACCAGATGGGAAAGTTGATAAACATAAAGCTCGTCTAGTTGCTAAGGGCTTTTCACAGGTTGAAGGCATTGACTACACTGAAACCTTCTCTCCAGTTGCCAAAATGAACTCTATCCGCCTTGTTCTTTCCCTTGCTGCCTCTTTAAAATGGGAAGTCCATCAAATGGATGTTAAATCTGCCTTCTTGCATGGTGACTTGCAGGAAGAAATCTATATGGAACAACCCATTGGCTTCATACAAACAGACTCCAGCCTCGTTTGTCGACTTAAGAAATCCCTTTATGGCCTCAAGCAAGCTCCTCGAGCTTGGTATGCCAAAATGGATAGCTTTCTTTTAGAATCTGGCTTTTCTAGGTGTCATTCTGACAATACTGTCTACACCAAGAAAGCGGGCAACTCTCTCATCATCCTTGTTCTTTATGTTGATGATCTTATTCTTACTGGTAGTGATCCCAACCTTATAAACCATGTGAAGTCCAGCCTTAAAAAGAAATTTGAAATGACAGACTTAGGACACTTACACTATTTTCTCGGTCTTCAAGTCTTGCAATCCCAAGAGGGTATTTTCCTTTCCCAGTCCAAGTATGCTTGTGATATTCTTCGTTATTTTCACATGGAAGACTGTAAGCCAGCCACTTCTCCCTTTCAGTCTGGAGTCAAACTTTCAGTCTCTTGTACTTCTCCTGAAGTTGATGCTACCTTATACCGTCAACTTGTCGGAAAACTCTTGTATTTAACCCATACTCGTCCTGATCTTTCCTTTGCTGTTGGCCTTGTTGCTCGTTTTATGCAAAACCCCCGTGAAAGTCATTGGAAAGCAGCTAAAAGAATACTTCGTTATGTTCGAGGTACAGTACAGTTTGGGATTCATTACAGTGCCAAAGCAGCTCCTCTGTTAGTTGGTTTCACTGATTCTGATTGGGCTGGTGACCTTGATGATCGGAAGTCTACTGCCGGTTATGTCTTCACTCTTGGTTCAGGACCTATTACATGGGCTTGTAAGAAACAGGCTGCCATTTCTCTTTCATCAGCAGAAGCAGAGTATCGTGGTGCCGTGGAAGCTAGTAAGGAAGCCTTGTGGCTTCGTCAGATCCTATCAGAGTTTGGCTTTGAGCAGCAGCATCCAACCACACTTTGGTGTGATAATCAAAGTGCCATTCAGCTATGCAAAGATCCAGTCCAGCATCAGCGCAGCAAACACATTGAACTACACATGCACTTCATCAGAAAGCTCATTCATGACCATGTTCTTGAAGTGCAATATTGTCCAACAGATGATCAGGTTGCAGACATCTTCACAAAGGCTCTCACAGAGGCGAAGTTCACTAAACTTCGATATATGCTTGGAGTTCAGGAAGTTGTCACTAAGGGGGGATAGGCTCTAGTGCCTCCTTCCTTCTCCTATTGTGTCATATTTGTAAATCCTTCAATCCTATCCCAAGTTGTTCTTAAGGGGGGATGTTAGGATATTCCGACACATAGGATATAGTTAAGTTCAACTTGGTCTAGTATAGAGTTAGGTTAGAGTTAGGTAAAGTGTGTTTCTTTACCGTTGTACATTTTGTAACTTACAATCCGACGGTCACGATATGTAGTGATCCGACGGTTCACTCTCACCTCGGTATTACCGACACTTGATCCGTGGCTTGACACCCGATTGGTCCATGAGTTCTATTTAAAGCGCATGGAGGGTCATTGTTCGGGTAATCCGTGCATGAGAGAAGCTTATGTAAATTTTCATTCTTTGATTAATAAATTGTCTGTACCCACGTTGGGACAGGCCGTGGACTGTTTCCCTCCTTGCACTCTGAGGGTTTTAACCACGTCAAAAATACTGGTGTATTGATTTGAGATCTGGTTGTGAGCGGTGTCCTCTTGGTATTCTTTCTGAGGAACTTACCCTGTAAATTCCTACAGCTCATACATGAACCAGATGCTGAACCTGTATTGGTCGTATTTGCTTCCTTCTTCTCTATCGATGAAGCTTCTTTAGAAGTTTGTTGTCGCTTCCAGCAATCCTTTTTCAAGTTCCCCGATTTGCCGCAGAACCAGCACTTTACTTTACTCTTCTTTCCTTTTGACTTTGAACGTGAATCGCTACGCTTACCAGAGCGTCTTTCTCTAGAACGACCTCTAGCCATCATTACCTCTGATGTAGAGGTGTCAGCATTCGACTGCTTCTTGGTCTCCTCGGACAACAAAGCTCCGATGACATCATCAAATTCAATGGTTTCGGATGAACTAAGACTTATAGAAGTAACAAAATGATCCCACGACTCGGGAAACGAGCACAATAAAGTTATGGCTTTATCCTCGGATTCAAATTTTACTTCTATGCTTTCTAATTGCACCATTAGGGTATTAAAAACATTCAAATGATCAGTAATGGAAGTACCTTCCTTCATTCACAAAATGTATAGTTGCCGCTTCAGGAGAATCTGATTTGTCAAGGATTTTGTCATATACAGCTTCTCCAACTTCGTCCACAAACCGGAAGCAGTCTTCTCTGACACGATGTTAAATAAAACATCATCAGCCAAACACAGTTGAATACCACTTAAGGCTCTTCCATCCAATTCATTCCATTCATCATCTGTCACGAGGTAAGGCAGTTTGGATCTGCCCAACAACGCCTTCACCACGCCTTGTTGTACCAGCAGATCATGCATCTTTACCTTCCAGATCTCGAAATTGTTTTTGTCGTTAAACTTATCGATTTCAAATCAGGCACTCTGAGTTTTTGCCATCTCGTTTAAAACAAACAATCTCCAAATCCAACTTTTAAATACCAGAAGTTAATATTTACAAAACGCCTATGCCTTACTGTACCAAATCCCTTTGCTGTTTGAATTGCAAATTACAATTTAAAAACGAGTAGCAAAATTTACCAACAAAACTGGCACGTTGGCACTATCGTTACACCAGCAAATCCGCGCCGACAGCAAAATCACTTAGAGTTACAAAAATGGCGCGTTTATCCCCTTCGGATCCACGCTAATTAGAAAATTGGTTCACTGGCGCACTTAATAAAACTTTATCCGCGCCTTTCTGTTTGTTGGCACTATTGTTTCAAGAAATTCCGTGCCAATCAAAACGCATCATTCAGCAAAAAAAAAAAACAAAACTCAACACAAATACGCATCTAGCATTTGTTATAATCCTTTACGCATTTGTTTTCAACACGCAGGTCCACGCAAAGTTTACTCCACCGTAGCAAGCGTGTCAAAACTCCTATCCGCACAGCAATGTGTAATTCACCACGCGCAGGTCCAATCTTGCGCTGTCACATACGCAGGTCCAATCCCACGCAGCAGTTTCAATGCTCAGCAAAATGGAGTTCGACTGGCGCATTCTCAATACGCAGCAACCGTATGGGCAAGTGTTAACAGAGGCTCAGCAAACTGGAGTTCGACCGGCGCTCATTACGCATCAACAATCAATACAGTATGCAGTCACATATGGTATAATCCCATACGCAGGCACGTGGAGTGTATAAAACTTGAACGCTTTTTCAAACGAGTTAATTCACCAGTTCCGGTTCGCTGTTTGCTTATCGATTTGTGGGTGCGCAGTTCATAGCCACGCATACGCATACGCAGCCACACGCACAGTATTTAAGAACCACACAGTGCAATCCTATACATGCGGCCTACACAATGCTCATTTGGTTTCAAACGAGCTGCGGCAACGTTCTCTGGTCAGCGCGCTGGTATACACAGGGTTCATATTCAAAACAACTTTCTATTCAGCATCGGTGCACCCTTTAACCGCTGCAGATGTCCATCACCACCATGCCTTTAACCTTCAGTCTGCTCAATAGTTTTACGCCTCCAACTCCCTCTGATACCACTTGTTGGAGCAATCAGTGCGCAGCTAAAGAACAAGACAGAGACAAACAGCATATAAAATCAAACACACAAATGACACAGTCCAACTCCATCTGATACCACTTGTTGGAGCAATCAGTGCACAGCTAAAGAACAAGACAGAGACAAACAGCATATAACATCAAACACACAAATGACACAGTGAGTTTAACGTGGTTCACCCAACCATTATGGGCTACGTCCACCAAACATAGGCATCGGCAATCTTATTATCAAAACAGGGGATTATAAGAGAATCCAGTTCCTCACAAACTCTCATGCTACCTCCCAATCTGTATGGACACCTATTTTATAGCTAAGAGGATCTAACTGCCTCATAAATCCTCTTACAGCAAATATAGGATGCATTAACTCTCTCCCAACAAAATAGAGCTAATATAGCAACCAAATCAGATTGTTGTCACCTACTGAGATTTTTGCCTATTTTATTAAAACCGAAAATCTCAACATATTTATGGTCTGAGTAGTTAAATATTTATGTTAGGGTGATAGCTAAGTTAATATCGAAAAATATTTTTTTTGAATGTGAAACATTCAAAGATATTAGAGAAAGTAGAGAAATTTATGGGAATATATGAACATTGTTTTTTTGGCATTGTATTTTCAGTGAGGAGATTGTTGGAAGGTTGGGTCAGTTCATCATCGATTTGAATAAGAAAATGATTAAATTGTAAAAAGCGAAAAACAAGGAACTAATAGTCCTATAAACTAATTTTAGTCTATAACATTAAAATATGTTATTTTTTTATTAACACTTGTAGGAATTTACAGGGTAAGTTCCTCAGAAAGAATACCAAAAGGACACCGCTCACAACCAGATCACAGATCAATACACCAGTATTTTTGACGTGGTTAAAACCCTCAAAGAGGGAAACAGTCCACGGCCTGTCCCAACGTGGGTACTACAGGCAATTTATTAATCAAAGAATGAAAATTTACATAAGCTTCTCTCATGCACGGATTACCCGAACAATGACCCTCCATGCGCTTTAAATAGAACTCATGGACCAATCGGGTGTCAAGCCACGGATCAAGTGTCGGTAATACCGAGGTGAGAGTGAACCGTCGGATCACTACATATCGTGACCGTCGGATTGTAAGTTACAAAATGTACAACGGTAAAGAAACACACTTTACCTAACTCTATACTAGACCAAGTTGAACTTAACTATTTCCTATGTGTCAGAATATCCTAACATCCCCCCTTAAGAACAACTTGGGATAGGATTGAAGGATTTACAAATATGACACAATAGGAGAAGGAAGGAGGCACTAGAGCCTATCCCCCCTTAGTGACAACTTCCTGAACTCCAAGCATATATCGAAGTTTAGTGAACTTCGCCTCTGTGAGAGCCTTTGTGAAGATGTCTGCAACCTGATCATCTGTTGAACAATATTGCACTTCAAGAACATGGTCATGAATGAGCTTTCTGATGAAGTGCATGTGTAGTTCAATGTGTTTACTGCGCTGACGCTGGACTGGATCTTTGCATAGCTGAATGGCACTTTGATTATCACACCAAAGTGTGGTTGGATGCTGCTGCTCAAAGCCAAACTCTGATAGGATCTGACAAAGCCACAAGGCTTCCTTACTAGCTTCCACGGCACCACGATACTCTGCTTCTGCTGACGAAAGAGAAATGGCAGCCTGTTTCTTGCAAGCCCATGTAATAGGTCCTGAACCAAGAGTAAAGACATAACCGGCAGTAGACTTCCGATCATCAGGGTCACCAGCCCAATCAGAATCAGTGAAACCAACTAACAGAGGAGTTGCTTTGGCACTGTAATGAATCCCAAACTGTATTGTACCTCGAACATAACGAAGTATTCTTTTGGCTGCTTTCCAATGACTTTCACGGGGGTTTTGCATAAAACGAGCAACAAGGCCAACAGCAAAGGAAAGATCAGGACGAATATGGGTTAAATACAAGAGTTTTCCTACAAGTTGACGGTATAAGGTAGCATCAACTTCAGGAGAAGTACAAGAGACTGAAAGTTTGACTCCAGACTGAAAGGGAGAAGGGGCTGGCTTACAGTCTTCCATGTGAAAATGACGAAGAATATCACAAGCATACTTGGACTGGGAAAGGGAAATACCCTCCTTGGATTGCAAGACTTGAAGACCGAGAAAATAGTGTAAGTGTCCTAAGTCTGTCATTTCAAATTTCCTTTTGAGGCTAGACTTCACATGGTTTATAAGGTTGGGATCACTACCAGTAAGGATAAGATCATCAACATAAAGAACAAGGATGATAAGAGAGTTGCCCACTTTCTTGGTGTAGACAGTATTGTCAGAATGACACCTAGAAAAGCCAGATTCTAAAAGAAAGCTATCCATTTTGGCATACCAAGCCCGAGGAGCTTGCTTGAGGCCATAAAGGGATTTCTTAAGTCGACAAACAAGGCTGGAGTCTGTTTGTATGAAGCCAATGGGTTGTTCCATATAGATTTCTTCCTGCAAGTCCCCATGCAAGAAGGCAGATTTAACATCCATCTGATGGACTTCCCATTTTAAAGAGGCAGCAAGGGAAAGAACAAGGCGGATAGAGTTCATTTTGGCAACAGGGGAGAAGGTTTCAGTGTAGTCAATGCCTTCAACCTGTGAAAAACCCTTAGCAACAAGACGAGCTTTATGTTTATCAACTTTCCCATCTGGTCCATACTTGGTTCTGTAAACCCATTTACATCTAACAAGTTTGCGTCCCTTTGGTAGAGGAACAAGATCCCATGTATGATTTGTCATCAATGAATGATATTCTTCATTCATAGCTGCTTCCCAATGTGGATGGCCTGAAGCTTCTGCAAAAGTGTCAGGATCATGATTTACTGGAGCTTGAGCCAGTAAAGAAGAGGCTCTTTCAAACTGAGAACGTGTACGTCGCTGATCTGTAGGATCACCGGCAAGATCACCTGCTGCATCCCGAGTAGCACGGACCCATCTTGGAAGTTGAGGATCCTGAGAAGGTGGGGGAGGATTATCATCCTCACTTTCATCATCTGAAGAAGAAATGTTTTCAAAAGTAGAAGAGATAGGAAGAGGTGGCACATCCGCCGGACTAGGCTCGCAGGCCGATTTATTTTCATCAAATTTTACATCTCTTCTAATGATAACATTTTTGGACTTAAATGGAATAAGTCTATAACCTTTTACATCTTCAGAATATCCAACAAAAGTACATTTCTCACTCTTAGGTTCTAAAGCTTTATGCTTTTCATCTGGAATATGGGCCCATGCTTCACTTCCAAACACACGAAAGTGACTTACATCTGGTTTAATGGAACTCCAAGCTTCTTCTGGAGTGATATTCTTTAGAACCTTAGTAGGAGTGCGATTGATTATATAATTTTCACAATTAATTGCTTCGGCCCAAAAACTAAGACTGAGTCCTTTAGATTGCAGCATACAATTAGCCATTTCCTTTAAGGTGCGATTTTTCCTTTCAGCTACACCATTTTGTTGTGGAGTGTATGGAATAGTATGTTGCATTTGAATTCCATTTTCGGTGCAAAAGTTGATGAATGTGTTTTTAACATATTCTCCACCATTATCAGTTCTTAGCTTAAGAATTTGATGTCCAGATTGTTTTTCAACAAAGGCTTTGAAGGCCAAAAATGTGTTAAATACTTCGCTCTTGAATTTTAAGAAGTATACCCAAGTGCGTCTGGAGAAATCATCAATGAAAGTTAAGAAATACTTGCAGCCAGAGAATGAAGCAACAGGAAGTGGACCACATAAATCACTATGCACAAGCTGTAAAGGGGCTGAGGCGTGCCAAGAGGCACGTTTGTCAAAACTGTCCCGATGATGTTTTCCGAGTACACATCCGGAACAAACACCATCTCTGCAAGATACCATAGGAAGACCTGTCACCATATTTTCTTTACATAGATGCTGAAGGGAGCGATAGTTTAAGTGACCATATCGCTCATGCCAAAGTTTGCTCACTTCATCATTATGAGCAACAAATACTGAGGGAAGATTTGATGACCCAAAGTTGTGAAACTTATACAACCTTGTGGAATCATCAGCAATACCAGTAGCTAGAATCTGTTTAGGATCTCTTAGATCCTTGATTACAACATCATGAGGTGAAAATTCAACAATTTTACCTTCACCTGAATGAGTTATCTGATAGATAGATAGAAGGTTGCAGGATAAGGTTGGAACACATAATACATCATTAAACTGACCATTGTCTAGATGAACAGTTCCAGTGCCTACAACATTAAGAGATCTATCATGACCAACATATATATTTTTGGTGTTACAATCATTTAAAGAAGAAAACATGGCTTGGTTTTTGGCCATGTGATAAGAGGCTCCAGAATCAATGAGCCACTCATGAGAAGGAGAAGAAGAAGATACATTTAATGCATAACCAGACTGAGATGATTGACAACGACATGCAGAAAGTGTCATTCCTGAAGATGAAGTTGAAGTTGAAGGATGCTCCACATGGATGTTATGTTTCTTCATTGCGGCTTCCAAGGCTTCCATCTTCTTAAAGCATTTAGATTCTAAGTGGCCATCTCGATTACAAAAGTTACAATGTCTATCAGTCTTCTTCCATTTGTTTTTATTGGTCCTATCATTTTGCTGAAATGATCTTTCATTTTGAGGCTGAGTTGGTTTGGGACCATTCTTTTGAGGATATGACTTCTTAGGATTCTTTGAATTTGGTTGCTGCTGGGCGGCTAACGCTTTCGTGGAAGAGTTTCCAAGATTAAGAAGACCAAGGTGTAAGAGTTTTTCTTGTTCTCTTATTAAAGAATCACAAAGAGAATCAAAGGAAGGGGCCTTGTAGTCTTTTCCTTGACAAATGAAAGCTTCCCTTGTAGAATGGAAGGTGGAAACAAATACAGAGTAGGCTGGTCCCAACTTAGTAAGGATGGAATAAATAAGGTTACCATCTTCTTTCTTAACTTTAACACCTTCCAAGAGATATCTAAGGGTCTTGAATTTGGACAAGAAATCTTCAATGCAAGAAAAATTATTAGGATCCAAAGTAAGCAACTCATTTTCAAGTTGATGGGCTCTAATTTCATTTTTAATCCCAAACACTTTAGCGAGTTTTTCCAATGCTTCATGAGGAGTCTCAAGTTTTGCAATATGGAATCTAAGATCAGGAGAAATAGACATCCCTATCAAACCACGTGCTTGATCTTGTCTATTTTCCCATTTTGCAGCCTTGTCTTCATATTTTGGTTTCTTCTCTTGGTCTGTGGCTATTCTGAAGAGACCTTTACTTCTAAGTAAATCTTCCATGTAGGCTACCCATTGGAAGTAGTTAGTGCTGTCAAGAATGACTTGGCATGGACTTTCCATTTTTTTTTTAAACTAAAGCTGAAGATGCTAAAAGTAAGTGTTCCAATGGATAGATCTCGAAAAATTAGGCTGTTTTAAAAAAAACGGCTCTGAAAAAGGCTTCCGGATGAAGAAGTTATGGCTTTTTGAAAAACAAATTGTTGAAGTTGCCGGCAAAGTGCGCGAATGTGCGGGAATAAAAAAAAATCCGCCCCCACAAAATGGAGACTTGAACCCAAGACCTCTACTCTCTTAAAATAGCTTTGAACCAATTGATCTATACAAAAAATTTGAGAGAGAGAGAGAGAGAGAGAGCGGGGGGGGGCCTTGGTTTGCGTGCTTGCCTTGAGAAAGCTATTTTTCCCTACAAAACACAAAACACAAAACCCAACACGAATATGCAAAGAAAAACGAACCTTGCGGCTCGAAGTTAGCTTTAGCCAAAAAACTAGAAATTTAAAAAAAAAATCTCAAAGTTAGCTTTAGCCGAAAAACTAAATATTTTTCTCAATGTTTCTGATTTTCCGAGATCACACTAAGGTGCAGGGAAAAGAGCATACGCATGAGAAAAATCCTTCCTTTCTGTTTCTGATTTGCCCAGATCGCACAGAGTCGCAGGGCAAAGAGCATACGCAGAAATGAAAGGTATAGATCCGGTTAAAAAAAAGGGCTAAATAAACCGAAACCGAAATAAGCAGAGAGAAAATAATAGTAAACTGCAAAAAACACTGTATACCTCCCGATCTGAAAAATGACGCAGCTGGGGCTACCGGAAACCTTTTCGCGTGAAACGAAAGGGGTTCCTCACTGGAACAGATGCTCCGAACGCAACAGAGCAGTCCTCTCGGCCTGAAAGCAGTCAGAAACAGCAGATCTAGGAAACGACAGCCGCATGCAGTTCTACCGGCTTCAGATTTGGATCACCAACGAACGCGGCCCTCAACTTGCTCTGATACCATGTAGGAATTTACAGGGTAAGTTCCTCAGAAAGAATACCAAAAGGACACCGCTCACAACCAGATCACAGATCAATACACCAGTATTTTTGACGTGGTTAAAACCCTCAAAGAGGGAAACAGTCCACGGCCTGTCCCAACGTGGGTACTACAGGAAATTTATTAATCAAAGAATGAAAATTTACATAAGCTTCTCTCATGCACGGATTACCCGAACAATGACCCTCCATGCGCTTTAAATAGAACTCATGGACCAATCGGGTGTCAAGCCACGGATCGAGTGTCGGTAATACCGAGGTGAGAGTGAACCGTCGGATCACTACATATCGTGACCGTCGGATTGTAAGTTACAAAATGTACAACGGTAAAGAAACACACTTTACCTAACTCTATACTAGACCAAGTTGAACTTAACTATTTCCTATGTGTCGGAATATCCTAACAACACTAACTCATAATCATGTATGTGTGCCATAAAATGTTGGCAGGTTCATATTATTCTCGTCCAAACCTTGTAAATACTTAGTTCCACAAGTATACTATGGAATGCTTCATGCCAACGTAAATGTATGGGACGAGTCAACCGCCAAGGAATTGTTCGGACGGCTATTTTTGACCGAGCAAAAAAATTTCAACAAATCTTGCAAAAGCAGTGTTTCAATCATGTTTTTGAAAGTGACAATGGATTCAACATCATCAAAAATCTCTAGGGCACCCAAAATCTTGAAATTTAACAACTTTAACCTAGATTTACAAAAATCCCTATAAAAATTTATCAAAATACTACCAAAATTCTCATAATTTTCAAGGAAAAAAATAATCTGATTAGACTACAGCAAATATATGTCGTCGTTGGGTATTGTGAATTGATGGCATCGAGGCTATGTTAAATGGCTTGAATAAAAATATTGTGGCTATATTTTCGTACCCATGGGCATAATTATGCCACAGATATTGTGCTTGATATTAAACAAGGGAAGCTGCATGGCAGCAAGTCCCTGCCATGAGTGGGCTTCAGGAAAAGAAACACCACCAGAAAGGTAAAGTAAGTAAAGCAACAACATTGCAAGAAGATGATCAGAATTGTTACTGCAGAAAACCACTGAATCAACTGAATCACAATATGTGGAAGAACCAACAAGTTAATCTATTACACTGCTGCAATCTTGCATTAATCCAGGATCTAAGCTTCAATACTTGACGACCTCTGCTTCAGTTCTGGGTGTCAAGAATAATGCTAAATTGAGCAGTTCCAAAATTATGTATATAAATGAAAACATGGTTCGGACTAGGGTAAAACTAGATTGTGGTATGGGGTCGATGTGACCCATTCTTTCATCTTTATGGAATTACCAAGGGATGCAACTGGCCTGCGCCCCAATGTAAGGCCAACATTACTGCCTACGCCTCAGTCCATTGCAGTTTGACCTCCAGTTGACATATTGTGGCGTCTGCCATCTAGCCTATGGCCTCCTACAAACAAGCTATGAGCCTGATACTCGTTCATTGCTTTTTTTCTCAGCATTTGTGCTTCTGCCAGCAATGCAAAATGTAATAGACACCAAAGTGGCACAAGGGCTAAAGTCTATAGAGCTGACATACTCTACCCTGCCTGGATTAATAAGAGTGTTTGTAACTTTTACTAACTTTCGAATGTCAGCAGAAGAATGTTTTTGCAGTACATTCACTTGTCTACTAATATCAGTCTCCTAGAAACTCAAAGAGGAAGTCAAAAACTAAAATAGAAATAAGCTAAAACTAAGAAGAACAAGCATAATATTTTTTCAAGAAGCTAATAAGCTCTGTTATTCTACCTTCAAAGCCTCCACAGAAATATGCATGTTAAACAAACTCTGCAGTGATAGCCACCACAAAAATAAAATATCAAGTACAGACAGTAGCAGCATATGATTAAAAAAAATGCACAAAATACTCCCTATATCACTGTGTGGCAGCATACTAATACATAAATAACGATGGAGGTAAGGATCAGTATTTAATACCCTGCAAACATCTTTTACTGTGGAAAATAGGCCATTGGCACCCATAAAGTCTCTAAGATGGAGCATCATTTGTGTCTGTTGATAAGCCTTTTGCTTTTGGTCTCACCATCTCTAACAATAGATGAACTAATATTTCCCTTGTAGCACTATGTGGGCACAGGTTTAATAGAAGTCTTTGCAGCAGCCCTATAGATGGTAGATAATTTTTCTGCATCAGGTAAACAATAACAATATCAGGTAAACTGGAAGTAAGGTCATTAGCATGCCTAATGACTGAAGGATTTAAATTTTCAAATCTAGGAATAAAAAAATGCAGGTGGCACACTGCTGAGGTTCATAACTTTGGAAATCATAAAGCATAACAGATGTTCAGCATTGGTGATCAGTACTACATGTTATTACTATAATTCCAGGTATTATGAGTTACTCGATTGTCCAAAGAAACTCCAGCTTCAGCACACTAAGAAACGATATAGAATGCTCAGAGGGGAGGGGTAAAAATATGGAAAAATGGTCAAGATACAAACACTGATCTATTTGCTGCAGACACAGGGGCCATTCCAATGATCCGACTAAAGGGGCCTGTAGGATAACCATTGATTACATACTCTTCATCATCCTCCTGTATAGAATACACCTAAACCTACAGTATGCCATTATTTCAACACAGCCTACAATAGAAATTAAATAATGATTGCACAATCTACGTCTGGAATTAACTTTAGGTTCTATACACCATCATGTCATATCCTGAAATCATAGGACTAGTATCCAATGTCCATGAAGATTAACAAAAAATGCCAAACGCATCCAGGTAATGTCTCCAAGGGTGAACTAGAGCCTGTTGGAAGAATCAATTTTCAGTTGATTAAAGGCCAGAACAAGACTTCAGTTATTCTTTGTAAACAAATGCACCAAGAAGAATATTGACCTGAAAACTAAATAATGAGGATGACTTGATCCTCATGAATTTGAAGAATTGCAGTGTGCAGCAACCCTGCATTCAATTCTTTATTTTATAGCTGAGACTTCAGTTCAGTAGCACGGTTTAGAACAATTCCTAGTTGATCTCACGTTTCTGCAAATTAGCACGATCTCACAAGGTACTTTAGGGACACAGAAGAAGTTAAACACGTAAATCAACTCTGGCCAAAAGAATGTTACCTGCTTTGTTTACTCTACAGAGAATGTCAGATGTTTGTTAGATTCATTAATTTTGAAGCATCAAGTGCAATTATTTGGAAATATTCCTGTTTATGACAAGTATCCCAAGTTCCGTTGGCATGAGCTACATAAAAACTACAAAATGATCTGTGATGGCTTTATCTACAAGGTCATTTTCTATATGAATAGGGGAGCCTACTATGCACACCAGCTGGATAGAATGCAATAGAGTATATGGCTGCTGTGATTCCTCCAAATGGTGCTTTCTCAGATGCCTTCGTCTCTGGTGACTGTGCCCCTGCCTCTAATGCCTTTGCTTTAGCTGATGGGTAAATAACTGGTGCTTCGGTTTCGAATATTTTTTTCATGAACAGCAGAGAAACCTTGCCCCGTTAGAACATATTTATATCTCCAAATTCAGAAGTTGTATAATTTGAGGAATATTCACATGCCACTTTGTCTCATTGATTCACAACATTGTCGGATAGATCGCTGAAAGGAGAATTTACTGTGGTCTTGACACTGTGTATTCTTCATTACCTTCATAGGGTTCATTGAAACATGAGATTCAAACCCTAGTACAACATAAAAATCAATTGTTCAGGTTTCAGTTATTGTTTAGTTCCCTTAATTTTAGTTTTGGCATGAATTCCCTGTTATACCAATCGCAAAACACTACCACATTTATTCATTAATTTATCAGAGAGAGAAGTGGACAATCAATATAGAATAATTCACATGCCTCCTGGTAAAAATTCTGCAATCATTCACATTTGAATAAGCTCATGACAAGAGGAATTGATTAAAAAAAGAGGTTTATGAAATCCTTGAAAGTACAATACAATTACTGACAACATTGTTAACATACTAGTGATAGCATTGTTAGCATAATAACTCCTAGATAAACTTACAAGTAAAGATTCACACTATTGAACTGTTTGCAGGAGTTTCTCCACCATGATTTTTGGCTGAAGCCCACTCAAGCATTCTACATTCATAATAGCATTTGAAACAAGAATAACTGTCGAATGAGATGGAGCATTCACCTAAAATTGAATAAAAAAAACACAAGCTATTAAATGACACTAACTATTTTAATCCCAAATTGAAAAAAACATTAGCAGGTGAATGTTCCAGCAAAAATGTTTGTTGTAAGTCGAATTGTTGGATACGAAGAAAAGAAGGAAACCAATATATTCGAATAAATATATTTTCTGTATGATTGTAATTTGTATACCCTAATTGTATTATTAGACTGCTCAGTACATTATAATTATAATAGCTATGAATTTATTTGAAGGATCCATGGATGTTGTTCTTTTTTAGTACGTGTTGTCACAAGAAACATGGTATATGGTTAGCAATCTCAACAAAGGATCTCACTCTGCTGCTTCCAAGCATACACTAGGAAGATTCCCGTAGTACAGGCAACAAATGCATCTAGCCTGGAGGGTTTTCAATGGAAATGTTGAACCCTATTGTCGGTAGCATAGGTAAGAAAACATTTTTTTTATAGAAATTGTGGTCCCAAAAATCCAACGAGATGAAGAAATTCCACCAACCTTGAGAAGAATTTAGTTTGACCCATAAGTAATTAGAAAAAGAAACCTTGGTCACATCATACTCAAATCTTAGACCAGTGAGAGATGGATACGTGCATCCAAGAGTATACAGGAAAAGAAAAAGAAAACGCGGTAAGAATCAAATCCTTGAATGAAGGTAAAGACTAGAAAATGAGAAACCATTAAGAGGCTAAAATAGGGACGTCAACCATGTTACCTATGAGAAAATGCAGGAATCAGAGATAGAGCTTGGCGCCATCTTCGGATATGCCCAGAACAAGACGAGAAATGAGTTAGTATGAAAACCATGTACAGAAAATTATGCAGTTATACAAAAACCACCAAACCAAAAGATACAGTTGGTACCTGTATATTCGGCATAAAGAAATCAAAACCCATTTGTAAACACTGGAGATGAGGCCACCCCACAGTGCCAGAAACTTGTTTAAAATTAATCCAGCGCAAGGAGGAAGGATAGAATAACTTGATTTGACTATACACAACCTGTGCACAAATAAGAGCATGAAATAAGTTTTTATATCCAACCTGTGACTGAGCATTTTCAATCTCATTGTTAAAGGACAAAGCATAGCAAAATTAAAGGACAAGTTCAAAATACCATCAAAAGATGCAGAAAACATGAATTGGGCCAAAGGGCATCTTAGCTACTTGTTATGCATCCTTATTTTTGGTGAAAACCGCAGAAGTTAGTGAAAACAATAAGCCTCTCAACAAACTGAACATAGATATTCCTACAGAGTCGATGTTGCATTATTCAATTCGCCTATTTGCCCTTAATACTGCAGATTTTGGAGAGGGGAAAATGTAATTGTGTAAATTCTGGAGGGGAAACTGTAGCTGTGAACAACTTGTGTAGAATTTGGAGAAGGAGAACAATCGCTGAGAGTCTACCAAGTCATTAAAGTGACTTTTAAACACGATGATGGTCGAATAATGAATTGTAAACAATGCTTGGAATAAAAAATAAATTAGAAATGACCATGATAGACCATGTGGCCCTTTACAATTCACATGAGGGGCACCTGTCCTCACCGCTCTGACACCGTTCAATCTCCATAACCTAGTGTGTAAGCCTCAAGGACACCAGTTAATGTTGCGTTATGTTAATTTTCTTGGCATGTAGTGTGTGTCAAATTGAAATGACTTCTTAATTGGCGGATCCATGAGAGAGAACTGTCCAGTTTCATTTTGCATTAAAAAAATGCCCCAAAACCATGAAAATTGTTTGTCCCAGCGGGTCGCAGCTTGCTATGCTTCTGTTATCATCGCAACTAGGACCAGGTGACAGGAAATCAATCTTCCAGTATATCAAGCAAAGGTGACAGGAGCTCGATCATCCAGTGCAGGAGTAGAGTCAGTTGATATGGGAGTTATTGGAGGAGATTAAGAACCAGAGATGCATCCCCAAGGTTACAAGAATGCCTGTAGCAAGGCAGTGTTAACCCAGAAAAACTATTTGTAAATAGCAACAGGAAAAGTATGTTTTTTATGGTCATTTTAAGCAATTCGATCTTGGCAGTGTTTTTCTTCTGGGTTCTCCACAGTTTTTGTAATTTACAGACTCAAAGCACCATTTCTTGTTTTGATACATAGAGAACTTGCATTTTTAAATTTCTTGTTTTGATACATACAGAACTTGCATTTATGTTTGTTGGTGTTGTAAACAATAGGACATGAGAAAATTATGCAACTCGCAATTTAGACTTAGCAGCTATTGATCCCATCTTCTTTTCTGCTTTAGCTTCTATCGATCCCATTTTCTTTTCCGCTTTAGCTTCTGGCCATCCTTCAGATTCATGAAAGGAGAGGTAGCACAACTCATGATGCTGGTCCTGCTTAGTGCAAAAGAGGCATTTTTACGAATTCATTTGCAAGCAAGACTGTATTGCGAGGCATTTCTATGAATTCATTTGCAAGCGACATTGTATTGCCTGCTCCGATCCTGGTAGCCACTTCCACTGCTGTTGCTACATCCATTAGTGCACCTTCTTGAAACTCTCTTCCCCTAGGGAATTTCTGGATGCGCCTTCTTGAAACGCCCTTCGCCCTAGGGAATTTCTGGATTCTAGTTAAATTAACCTATGATTATCAAATTAGAATGGATTCTCAGAGGCAGTTACATGAACTAAATTTCAGTAATGTTGTAAAAAAACCAAATATTAGTAATATCATAAAAGAGTATTGAATAATAACCATATATTCAGTTATTTCCTAAAACATTGCGAAATTAGCACCTGAAATTCTGTTGATTGTGAAATTAGCACCTGAAATCGGTCTTCCCATTGCATATTTGCAGATTAGAAAGTACTAACGTAAATTTCAGTTCTGCTCACATAGCTTGTAGCGCAAGCAGGCGAGACCAAAGACGCGAGAGCAATTACGAGGAGATGAGAGTCCTTTGCTACTAATAACTGGTAATGGTGTACTCGGCTACTCGGAGACTGGTAATTTACAGATGTTGTACACCTAGTAATGAATGGTAATGGTGTACTCTAGCTAGAGAAAGACGCTGATACATTCTCCCAAGTAGAATGTTGCAGGGTGGTTGGGCGTTGCAATCAGCCACTTGGAGATAACAGAGTGTGGTTGCACATGCAATCAACCACCTCACAATCATCGATGAGAGAGTTGATCATAACATAACCTATGATAATTCTAACATTAATACCCTATATGATAATTCTAACATTAATACCCCTGAACTAATGCTAACATTAATTGACATTTCGAAAATATGAACCAAACAAATTCAACTTAATATATAGTTTTTGCCTCTTCCTCTCGAGAAGAGGCCAAATAAGATGATCAAAAAAAATTTAATATGGTCATTGTTAAAATTTAGTATGGTCAATACAATGCATTGTTAAAAGGTTTATGTTAATTATCACACGAATACGTAAAATAATGCTAAAACCACTGTAAAGTAATGCTAAAACAATCGTTTCCAATTACTATAGTCCCTGGTCATTGCCAGATGGCAAGGACTAATAATTGATAAACAAGATGGCAGGGACTAATAATTGATAAACAACTTTATTTGTAGACGTAAAGAGTATTTCCTTTCTATGAAATTGTAATGACCATACGCTTAAAACCTTTGTGGTTATGCCCTACTCATCATATTTAACCTTTGAATAATATAGTTTTAATCATGCCATCTCAATTACATTTTACACCATTCTGCTAAAGACCCTCGTTTTTCAGAATGATTTTCTGCTGAAGAGTTGATGTCGTAAAGAGAAATTGCTCAATGAGGAAATGTCTAATTTTTTTTGCTGACACCATGTTGTAGTTGTCAAACTCGTAAGTATATCAATACTATAATAATAATTAAAACTTTCAAAACATGTATGCACGGTAGATATAAACACGTTGTGGCAATGCATAACTTTTTATAATGTATAATTTCCTATGTTGATATAAAAATATAAAGTGCAAAACGATGCAATGAATAACTTTTTATAAGGTATAATTTTCTATGTTGATATAAAAATATAAAGTGCAAAACGATGCCCGATAAGTCTTAGAATTTTAGATATAAAAATATAAAGAGCAAAACGATGCCCGATAAGGTTTAGAATTTTAGTTATTTTAGGTTAGGTTGAATTTAAGTTAGTGTTATATTTAATGTTATAGGGAAGAACGATCTTCTCATGTGAGATATTGTAATAATTATGTAAATATTGTCAAGATTGTTGAGCCAGGAGCATGGAAAATTTTAGGGGCTAATGTTTGCTCAATGGATTAATTTCTATGATTTTTTCACAAAAAATATTGGTCAATTTCCAATTTTTATAAAAGATGATTCGCCCAAATTTTAAAATATAAATGTATTTTACCTTTAAAATCACCAACATTATATAGAGACTATATATAAAATCATTATAAATTTGAATAATTTTACAAATATATCAATAAACATTTTATAGTTTACATATTAGGGATTAGTAGGTTCGCCAATGTTTTTAAACTTCAAGAAGCTTTTCCATCTTATTTTTAAACTTCAAGAAAAATTTTCATCCTTAAAATTACCTCACTAATCCATAATATGTAAACTTTAAAATGTTTATTGATATATTTGTAAAATTATTCAAATTTATAATGATTTTATATATAGTCTCTATATAATGTTGCGATTTTTAAGGTAAAATACATTTATATTCTAAAATTTGAGGGAATCATCTTTTATTAAAATAGAAAATTGGCGAATATTTTTGTGGAAAAATCATGGAAATTCGCCGACTGGGCCAACATTAGCCCCTAAAATTTTCCATGGAGGTTCGTCAATGTTTTTAAACTTCAAGAAAATTTTCCATCCTTAAAATTTTCCTTAGCCAGGAAACTCTCTACAGCTCAATATGGGGTAGATCTCACATTCAAACGTTTAACATTTAACATATGAGGTAGATTTCACGTAAATGTAAACATTTAACATTTAATATTTTTAATCTAATACCGTCCATATTTAAAAACCAATCAAATTATTATTATGTTTAAACACAATATAAATTTAAAAGAGAAACAGGCTGCTTAAGAACACTCAAAGTAAAGCATGGTAAATAAATAAAAATATAAATAAATTGGAGGTATGGTAAATAAATAAAACCTCTTTTTATACTTATAGAGATATGGTAAATAAATAAAAATATAAATAAACTAGACGTATGGTAAATAAATAAAACTTGTTTTTTTATTTACTCCATAAATCTCTTTATATTTAAGAATACTCAAAAAAGAGATTTTATTTAAGTGAAGTCTATGGGCCAAATACCATTTTAATACCATGGGCTAAATACCATGGGCCAAATACCATACTTATAAAACAAGTATGGTAAATAAATGAATATAAAAGAGGGATAAATATGTATGCTAAATAAATAAAAATATATCAAATAAAATTAGAAATCAACATTTAATTATATACCAAGCCTATAAGCCAAATACCATGATAAATAAAAGAGGTATCATAAATAAATAAAAATATAAATAAACCACAGATATGGTAAATAAATAAAGTTATTTTTATATTTACTCCATAATCCTATTTATATTTAGGAAGGCTCAAAAAAAAAATTATTCAGGTGAAGACCAAATACCATGGGTCAAATTATTATTAATACCATGCCAAAAAAAAACATTAATAACTTCAATATTAATATTAAAAGATTATTATTATTATTATTATGAAATCTAATATTCATCTTAATATATTATGATATTATTGTTATTAAATTTAATAACTTTGGATTAATACAATATTAAATTTGTTATATTATAATATATTAATATATTATGATATATATTAACTCTAGATATATTGGAGGGAAGAACAACGACATAGATTCACAGACGTGGAGAGATAGGGGGAGTGACAAAGGAGGGATGGAGATAAACTGAAAGAGAGGGGAGAGGAGTGAGAGAGGAAGAGGGAGACACAAAGATGGAGGGGGAGAGAGAGAGAAGGAGAGAGGGAGGGAGATAGTGAGAGGATTGGAGGGTAGAGAGAGAGAGAGATGGGGAAAGAGAGAGGGAGGTAGGAGAGAAAGGGAGAGAGAGGAAGGACGAGAGAGAGGACTTTGGAGAGAGGAGGAGAGAAGGAGGGATAGATAGATGGATTTGAAAGGGGGGGAGGGACGGAAGAAGAAAGACATAGAGTGAGAAGTGGAGAGAGAGAGAGGGAGTGACAAGGAGAGATGGAGAGAGAGTTTGTATGCTTAGGGGTGAGATAAGGAGACAAAGAAAGAGAGATGGAGAGAAGGAGAGAGGGAGGGATATAGTAACATAATTGGAGAGAGAGAGAGGGAGAGTGATGGGGGAAGCGAGAGGATTGGAGGGAAAAGAGAGAGAGAGTGTGTGTGTGATGGGGGAAGAGAGAGGGAGGTAGGAGAGAAAGAGAAATAGAGGAAGGACGAAAGAGAGGACTTGAGAGAGAGGAGGAGAGAGGGAGGGATAAAGAGATGGAGTTGGAGGGGAAGAGAGGGAGGGAAGAAGAAAGACATAGAGAGTGAGAAGTGGAGAGAGAGAGAGAGAGGGAGGGAGTGACAAGGGAGAGAGAGAGGGAGGGAGTGACAAGGGAGAGATGGAGAGAGAGTGTGTATGTTTGGGGGTTAGATAAAGAGACAAAAAAGGAGAAGGGGGTAGAGAAGGAAAGAGGGAGGGCTATAGTAACAGAGTTGGAGGGTGAAGAGAGGGAGGTGGGAGAGAAAGGGAGAGAGAGGAAGGAAGAGAGAGGATGTAAGATAGTGGAGAGAGGGAGGGAAAGAGAGATGAAGCTGGAGGGGAGAGGGAGTTAATAAGAAAGACATAGAGAGAAAAAGGTGAAGAGAAAGAGGGAGTGATAAGGAAGATGGACAGAGAGGGAGAGAAGAAAACGGGAGGAAAGAGAGAGAAGTGAGGGAGAGGGAGAGAAGGGGAAGAGAGAGAGAGGGAGGGAGAGAAAGACGGAGGGATAGATAGATAGATTGGAGAAAGAGAGTGTATGTTTTGGGGGTGATATAGAGAGACAAAGGGAGATAGAGATATTGAAGGAAGCTGAAGAGAGGGAAGAAGAGAGAAATTGAGAGAGGGAGGGAGGGACAGAGGGATTGATAGATATGGAGCGAGAGAGTGTGTGTGTGTTTGGGGGGGGTGAGATAGAGAGACAAAGAAAGAGAGATGGAGGGAGATATAGATATCTAGGGGGGAGAGAGGGAAGAAGAGTACGTGCACTAGATGCATTGATTTCAGTGTAGATGGTGATTTCTAATCCTATTTGATTACTTGCACTAGCTGCACTACTTTTAGTGTAGATGTTGATTTCTAATGATATTTGATTGCTTGCACTAGATGCATTGATTTCAATGTAGATGATTTCTAATCCTATTTGATTGTTTGCACTAAATGCATTGATTTTAGTGTAGATGGTGATGTCTAATCCTATTTGATTACTTGCACTAGATGCATTGATTTCAATGTAGACAATTTCTAATCCTATTTGATTGCTTGCACTAAATGCATTGATTTGAATGTAGATGGATATTTCTAATCCTATTTGATTTCTTGCACTAAATGAGTTGATTTCAGTGTAGATGTTTGTTTCTAATCCTATTTTCTTACTTGCACTAGATGCATTGATTTGAGTGTAGATGTTGATTTCTAATCTGACTTGATTGCTTGCATTATATGCATTGATTTCAGCATAGAAGTTGTTTTCTAATCTTATTTGATTGTTTGCATTAGATGCATTGATTTCAATGTAGATGTTGATTTCTGATTCGATGTAATTGGATGTATGATGGTAAATTAATTTTAAAGTGATTAGATTAACAATGCGTATTGATTTCGGTGCAAACACAAAAAATTATTGGCAATGTACATTGATTTTTGTGTTATATTAATTCAGCCTATTAATATTGGAGAGCAAGAGAGACAAGGTATTTTTTTACTACAACAACTCAAGCTAAAGATTGAAATGGTTTACGATTTCAACTATCCTTTTCATATAATTGGTATGAAAAGATGACAAAACTAACAAGGGTGACAAGAAGAATAGTAGAAGAAAATATTTTGAGATTGATCACGATTTAATTGACTACATTCTTATTATTCACATTTTCTATCATTCAACACTATTACATTGTCACTTTGCATTCAAAAATTTTATTTCATCATTGTCATCATTAAAGTTATTAACAATATTTATTATCTCAACAAACTGAGGTAACTAAATAAATTTAAAATTAAAATGACCACATTAATCTCACACATACTTAGCATATTTAATATGATTATATTAATATTAGATGTATTTACATATTATTTATAAAATTAATCATATCTTCGATAGATTTTCCTTGGCCGCACATGACTGAACCCGGCCTAAATCCATCTTAACTCGGGGTCTATCAAGCGCCGAGAGGGATCAAATATCTCGAGGTGCAAACCTTTCCTCAAGTTTTGCACTCAAAAAAGAGGTTTGCACCTCAAGAGATTTGATCTCTCTCGGCGCTTAATAGATCCTGAGTTAAGATGGATCTAGGTTGGTTTTATGCTCAGAGGTGTTATTATATCTTAAAGAGAAATTGTTCAATGAGGAAATGTCTATTTTTTTGCTAACACTATGTTGTAGATGTCAAACTCATAGGTATATCAATACTATCATAATAATTAAAACTTTCAAACCATGTATGCACTGTAGATACAAACATGTTGTGACAATGTATAATTTCCTATAACACCATGTGTTGATATAAAAATATAAACTGTAAAACAATGCCCACCGAGACTTAGAATTTTAGTAATTTATGGGTATTATTTTTAAGTCTTTTTAAAAGGAGTAGTCGTGAAAAAGTGCAATGGCTTGCATAATTTTATTTGTTTAAGTAGCGCAACACATACCATGATATTGTAGTGCACAAATATAACCAATCTAGATCCATCTTAACTCCAAATATATCAAGCACCAAGAGGGATCAAATATATCAATGTGAAAACCTATGTTTTGAGTCCAAAACTTGAGGAAATGTTTCCACCTCGAGAGATTTGATCCCTCTAGATGCTTGATAGATCGGGAGTTAAGATGGATCTAGGATGGTTTAAAATGTGCATGGGGGGATTTAAAATATATAAACAATGGAAAAACCATGGGTTATATAAACAATGGAAAACCATGGGTTCTCAAAATCTGGAGCTCAAAAGACACCAATAATAAATTGATTTTATGGCCTAAATTTTACATGAACTATCATAATAACAATATTTATAAGCATTGGTTTATTATAATTTTTTAGTTTTTATTTTATTTTAAACCATTTTATTTTATTTTTATTTTTATGCAATTTGACCAAGTCAAAATGTTTACATAACATAAGAGGACAATACAACATCTCTTTCATACTAGGTTAGAGATCGCTTTAGTACAATTATTAAATTGCACAAATAAAGTTATCAAAATAGATTGCACAGGATAACAAATACATATAGTAAATTACTTATAACAAGACAAATTCATTAACAAAGTCACAAAAAATAATAATAGTAGTAGTAATTGTCCTGAGAAGCTCTCTACAACCTAGTATAGGCTCTCTACAAAGCAGTATAGAGGGAGATGTATAGGCGTAAGTGTTTATAAACATAAGCATTTAAAATCTAACATTTATCTATTGAGTTAATTAAAAAAAATAAAAAAGGTTAAAAGTAATATAGAGCCCATTATGGTGGAGATGTTGTAGCATGGTAAATGAGTGTAAACATTTAAATGTTGGCTCAAATAATAATAAAAAGTAATAAAACTTAATTGTGTATATTTTAATTTTGTTTTGCAAGGAAGCTTAGTCCCGGAAGTCAATCTAAAAAAATTGCTTAAATAATTATAATTTTCATTGGTCAATGGTAAATTAATAGTTGTGGATAATAAAAATCAATTTGTTTGAATTGTAATATTCTTTTTCAAAGAAGCTTAGTCTCTCCAAGTCAATTTAAAAAATTGCATAAATAATTATAACTTTAATTGGTCAACCGTTATTTGAAAAATTGCATAAATAATTTTAATTTTAATTGGTTTGTTAAATTAATAGTTGTGGATAGGCAAATCATCCTATAGTCTTGCTTCGGCATGAAATAATAAATTGAGATGCAAAGTGGATAATTAAATTGTTTGCTCAAACAAAATAACTTGCATAAATTTTGGCGGGTAGTAACCACTAGTAAGTCTACACATTTATAGTTTTACTTCTACATAAGTGCTAAGGAAAACATAAATAATGCTGGGGAAGTCATTTCACAATAAAAAAAAAAATTAAAATGTAAAATAAATTATACCTTACATATATTATTGATTACATAGAATGACAATTCTCAATCATATGGATGAAGAGGGGAGAGAGAGAGAGATGGAGGGGGGAGAGAGGGTGAGTAGGAGAAGGGAAGAGAGAGAGAGTGATGAGGAGGGGAGTGGGCGGGGGAGTTCGGGGATGGAGATGGAGTTGGAGGGGGTAGAGGGGGGGGCAAGAACAAAGATAAAGAGATATAGGTAGAAAGAGAGGGAGTGACAAGGGAGAGATGGAGAGAGAGGGAGAGAGAGAAGGTGAGAGGGAGAGATATAGTGATCGAGTTGGAGGGAAAAGAAAGAGAGAGTATGTGATGGGAGGAGAGAGGCAGAGAGGGAGATGGGAGAGAAAGGGAGAGAGAGGAAGGAAGAGAGAGAGGACTTGAGGGAGAGAGGGAGAGAAGGAACTAAATGGGGAGAGAGGGAGGGGAGGATCAAAGACATAGAGAGATAGAGGAACAATTTTTAGTGCAATCATCAAAACACTTACCTCATAATAGTCACATTACCAAGATTTTAAAAAATCATAAAATTAACTAAATTATATCTTTATTTTAAACAATCTTAGATCCATCTTACCTCTAGATCTATCAAGCACCAAGAGTGATCAAATCTATTGAGGTGCAAACATTTTCTCAAGTTTTACACTCAAACAAGAAGTTTACAACTTGAAAGATTTGATCCCTCTCGACGCTTATAGATCTGGAGTTAAGATAAATCCTTGATAAATCCAGAGTAAAAAGTTAAGATAAATCTGGAGTTAAGATGGAGCTAAGCTAGTAATTATCACCAAACAATTCCACAGCAAAAACAATTTGGCACAAAAAAAAAACTACATTTCTAAAAAAGGAAATAACTAATAACATAACATCACATTTTTCAATTTTACAAAATTATTTTTATTTTTTTTTACTATTTGTTGTAGAGACTTTCTTCCACCTAGTTGTCAAATTCTAACATGTTTATCCTATCAAATTTGTGCAATTTTTTTTTTCTGTGAATTGAAAACCTTCCCAAATAGTCAAGATAGTTTTCCTCACATTCATTAATACAATATTCAATCAAAAGCATACCGGAATGATGTAATGGATTGTGGAACGAGTGAATTGAAGTGAGAAGATGAGGGAACGATATGGTGAGACAGGTTGGACAGTGGGCTCGACATGTGGGTGGCATAACCTGCTAGTTTTATTTTGTATTGTTTGTTAGCATGAAGGATTCAACCAGTGGCCTGAATTGTTGTTTGGAATGGTTGAGAGGAAAAGGAGTTTGGCTTCACACAATGATCCATCATACGAAGTGATCCATTATGTCGACCGATCTCCTAAAGGAGGGAAATGAATTTGCAGAAGCTTGCATCTGATTTGCATTTGACTATTGAAATTTATATTGTCTGGAAGTAGTGTAAATGGAGGTTGCCAAAAGGAGCGGTTGTTCTGAACTGGCAATTGGGGTGACAGTACAGAAACTCTGCGGTGCGGTGTATTGATTTTGTGGTGCAACTGTGTTCTTAACCCCTCGACTGGGCAACTCTCCTTCTTCTGTTATGGTGGCGTGATCCCTTCCTCTGTTATCTGTAACTTTACTTTTGACCTGCCCTTTGAATGCCATGCAGGTGAGTTTTTAAGCTCTCCCCTTATCTTCCCCATCCGCCCGAGCCATTTCAAGATAACGCATATTGAACCTGCTATCACTATTGAATCAGTGGTTATCACTATTGAACCTACGAGAACTCGAGACAATTTTAGGATTGTCTTGGTGGTGATCCAAATCTGCAGTGATCACTAGTGAATTGGCTATAATCTGTAGCGACTTTAGAGTTGTCTCTATGGCGACCCATAGCTATGGTGATCATTATCGAATTGAAAACAATCCACAATGATTTTGGGGTTGTCTGTATGGAAATTCATATATGTGGGGATGGTATGCATTGAGGAGAGGCAAAATCGGTTGTTCGTGGAAACTAAATCAACATTAGGCATTTTCCCATTACTCTTATATGGTCTTGCAACACTCGCAAAGCATTTTTTCAACCGCAATACCAAAACCAATTGATGAATTTTAAAGGAAGGCTTCCATGGATTTAGAAGAACTAGTGGATTATTCTAGTGACCCTTACGAAGGAAGGAAAATTTGGGTAGAGACAGCTGGGAAAACTATGGTTGGAAACCATTCAGAATAATTTAGGTTGGGAGGGACGAGGTATCAACATCTCTTTTTTTTTCAAGATAAAAGCAAAGGTGGTTCTCTAATTTCTGTCTTCATCTAGTATGGAAATTTTTTTGTTTCAGTAGGTCATCATCTATAATCAGAGGAAGAAGAAAGTGGAGCTTTCTAGGCAGCATGGAAGTAAATTCCCTCAGAAGTAGTGTTAAAAAAGGAATCGCTTTTGCCTCCCCTTTAGCCCTCGAAGGAGAAGATGCAATAAACAAAACATCGCCACTCGAAGGTGGATGGAGGACATTAAACTCAAAACCAATTGTGATATGTCAAAACCCTAGTATGGAAGAAGTGGAAGGAGGAGGGTGCATTTAGAAGGTGACATTACAGATCTAAAGGTCATGAATTTGGAAATAAGCTCAAGACATTTTTAGAATCTAATGTTATTTTGATACACTGGTAACATGTCAATGGCATGAGTGCTAATGAACATCGACTTTTGTGAGGATCTAACAGAGGCCATGATAGTCGGCACACTCACTTGGGAGAGTAGACAAATTTTAGATTATGAAGGTTTTCCATTCATATGCCATAGATTCCACCAATATGGGAATCTTTTGAAGATCTATGATCTACGCTTCACAAATAAAATAAATATTCCTCCGAAGAGAAGGGCCACTCCAAAGGTCAAACTTTCTCGCTACCCTATTAGTGCATCAGACGCTTGGGACCAAGGGGCTCATTGAATGAAGGAAAATGAGGAGAATCCCAAGGGGTGCAGTATCAACAAGGTGGGAAACGACAAAGGGAAAGAGAAGATGGATGAGCACAAAGAAGAAGGATGTATTCAAAATCACAAATGCTTGGGACAAAGTGGCTCAAGGAATGAAGGGAAAAAATGAGGACAATCCCAAGGGGTGCAATATCGAAAAGGTGGGTAATGACAAAGGAAAAGATAAGATGGATGAGAGAAAAGGACACAGCAAAGAGGACCATAAAGAACCAAGAAAGCATGTGAAATCCTCTACAGTGGATGCTCCTTGCACCTATTACCTTAAGTTCCTTGTCGAAAATTCCAAATTCTACTTTGGACAATGATGATATAGTCCCATACGCATTGACTACCCTAGCATCTTGATAGTTGCATATACTTATTGCAGCACAATGGCCATGTCCCATGAGTAATCTATGAATCCCACCCCCTATTGTCTCTAGTGAAGGAGAAAATTTGCTAGACTTAGAAGATTGTAGTGGCTTATAACTTGACATTGATAATTATTACAGTAGGGGATGACAATAAAAATAGAGGGCTAGGGAAAGTTCCAAAGACTCCAACATATGGCAAGGGAAGGGGAAGAAAATCACACATCTGGAAAGAAAATGAGAGAACTAAAATAAGATAGTAGTAGGAAGAAAAATGAACATTGATGGGGCCGCTTAGAGAAGCAATGACCCTAGATGGGGTCATCCCATGACAATGCAATATTTCAATTGTAGGGGTTTCGCTGGCCCTTCAAAGAAACTAGCTCTCCAAAGGAATGTGGAGTTAAACAATTCATACATACTCCAATAGATGCATGGGCAAGGGGTGAAATTCCAAAACGCTTGAAGTCATGTTTAGTGGATGTAGATTCATAGGTTTAGACGTTAGGGGAAGATCAAGAGGACTAGCCATGGGGTTGAATTGAGACACATTAAAGATATAGTTATCTCGAGTGTTGAGTTTGGGCTAGGTGCAAAGCTTTTCTATAAATAAATAGGATATCACATTCTAGTGGTCAACATTTACAACCTATATAATGACAAATTTCTTCTAGGACTCACTATTTCAAAAACGCTTCATCTTTAAGGAAAACCTAGTCTTAGGAGGGCACTTGAAATTTTTGTTAGGAGATGCAAAATTTTGGGGACCCCATGGAAGAAGAGATACCCTAGAGAACTATTTAATTAGTTAATGGATCATAAATTACTAGATATAGATATGGTAAGACCAATATCCACCTAGAGGAACAAAACAATTGGAGAAGAGAGAGTAGCCAAAAGGCTTGATAGGTTCCTATTTGCAAAAGAGCTAGTGGAAAAGGTAAGCCTTGTTCAATAATATGTTGGATATGGAGGGGAATCAAACCATTATCCAATACTCATGGAATTAAAAGGAGGAATTCAAAAACCATTCGACCCCTTCAAGTTCAACTCCTTCTGGCTAAAGGATGATAAATTCTAGGAGATCATTAAATTGAATTGGATCACCTTTGACTCTCAAATAGATGGATCTACAACAAAGAAATATGTGAACAATCTCAAGATATGTAAGAAGGTTGTGACTAGATGGGAAAGTTTAAAGTGTAAAATGATGATCAAGATCTTAAGGACATTGAAGAAAAGTTAAGGTTCTATGACTCAAAGGAAGGGGGATTCAAGTCAATCATCCAAGGAACAACTCTTCATGTTGGAATTGAAAAGGAAAAAATTATTGGGTGAAAAAAAGGAACCCTAGAGGCTGAAGAGCAAGGCAATATGGCTAGAATGCATAGATGAGAACTCGAAGTTTTTCCAGGTTTATGCAAAAGGGTGGAAGTCAAGCGATATTATTTGGAGCATGAAGGACCCATAAAACAATGAGGTAAATTCCTTTAAAGGACGTGCAAATATTAATTGTAAGCAAGTCTAGGATGTTTTGTAGTGGTATTTATAATGTATGTACCTGGTAACTCCAAGAATTGGAGTGTGTAATGTAAGCTTGATGAGGCACGTATACCCCCATAAAGTTCGTGGTAATCTTAAACCACTTTGTACTTGCAGTGTTGGTTTGTAACCACGTGTGAGAGTGAAGTGGACAGGGAATCATGTAGGCATGGTTTTGGGTCAGCCGACAAAACCCTTAGCATGGTTGAGGGTGAGCCAAGAAAACCTTGGGCATGGTTAAGTTGGGTTTGTGGTGAGCCTTGGTGGCAGAGTTGAGCCTTCATGGCTATGTGGAGCCTTCTTGGCTAAATTGAGTGCCTTGGTGGCAGAGTTGAGCCTCCATGGATGTGTTGAGCCTTCATGGTTGAATTGAGTGCCTTGGTGACAGAGTTGAGCCTTCGTGGTTGTGTTGAGACTTGGTGGTTGAGTTGAGCCTTGGTGGCTGAGAGCCCTTGTTGGCATGGTTGAGGGTAATCTGATAAAAATGTTTATGGGTAATCCGATAAAACCCATGATGATGATGGAAGGGGATTTGCAGGTACAGGTACATGTATGCAGTTATAATGGTTGACAAAACCATGTATGCGAAGGGCATCCTAGTAGACTGGCGGTTGCAGTGGTTGGCACCCATGCATTCCGGTGGATGGTTGCTCCTTTATATGGACGTCAACATATTCTTTTGTTATGTTTGACCACAACTAGACTTTGCAGATTGAGATCAAGACAAGTAGTCATTAAGGGGGTGACTTGGAAATTGTAATTCCTACTTGTCTCAGTTGTGATTCATTCTATCTATAGGAGTCTATTCCTATTCCTTAGGGTTGTTATATCTAGATGTTCCTAGATTGGTGTGTGGTTGAGATATTCTCTCAACCAAGTGATTGTGTGTCCACAATAGTCTACCTATATTAAGACAGCACTAAATGTATTTATATGTAACCTTATTTGATGTGAATATATAATAAAAGTGTGCATTCTCAAAATTTAACTAGTGACGCAAGACATACCATGATATTCTAGTGCACGAATACAACCAATCTAGATCCATCTTAACTCCAAAACTATCAAGTACCAAGAGGGATCAAATATCTCAATATGCAAACCTCCTTTTTTAGTCCAATACTTGAGGAAATGTTTACACCTTGAGAGATTTCATCCCTCTCAATACTTGATAGATCCAAAGTTAAGATGGATCTAGGCAGTTTAAAATATGTGTGTGTGTGTATGTGTTTTTAAATATATAAACAATGGAAAAACCATGGGTTGTCAAAATCTAGAGCTCAAAAATCCGTCAACCATAAATTGACTCTATGGCCTCAATTTTACATGAGCGATCATAATAACAACATTTATAAGCATTAGTTTATTATGATTTTTTAATTTTTATTTTATTTTAAATAATTTTATTTTATTTTTTATTTTTATTTTATAATAATTTGACCAAGCCAAAATGTTTACATAACATAACATGAAATTACAACATCTCTTCCATACTAGGTTAGAGATGGGCATGACACAATTATTAAATTGCACAAATACAATTATCAAAATATATTGCACAAGATAACAAGTACAAATTATAACAAGACAAATCCATTAACAAAGTCAAGGAAACTTATAAGAATAGTTGTCTAACAAAGTCACTAAAAATAATAAGAATAAGAATTGTCCTGAGAGGTGCTCTACAACACAGTATAGGGGAAGATGTGTAGGTGTAAATGTTTATAAACATAAACATTTAAAATTTAACATTTATATGTTAGCTTAACTTAAAAAAAAAAAAAAAAGGTTAGAAGTAATATAAAGCCCGGTATGGGGAAGATGTAGCATCGGTAAATGAATGTAAGCCTTTAAATGTTGGCTCAAATAATAATAAATAATAAAATTCTATTTTTTATATTGTAATTTTATTTTGCAAGGAAGCTTAGGCCTCCAAGTCAAGTTAGAAAATTGCATAAATAATTATAACTTTCATTGATCAATGCTAAATTAATAGTTGTGGATAGGCAAATCATCCTATAGTCTTGTTTTGGCAAGAACTAATAAATTGAGATGTGAAGTGGATAAGTAAATTGCTTACACAAAAGAACTTGCATAAATTTTGTTGGGTAGTAACCACTAGTAAGTCTACACATTTACAGTTTTACTAGTAAGTATATTTATTTACATGTCATTCTTATCCTTTTTTTATGCAAAGACTTGGTTAGATTATGGTGGGAAGTAATTAATGGTAAAGCTTAAAAATAAACTTAATACTTACAATAAACTTACAATATAACAAAAAAATTAACCATGGATATTATTAGCTTGTTAATAGGTTTTGTTAGAATACCATGGCTTATCAATACCACATGTCCAAAAATCATAACTCATTTCACAATAAATAAATAAATAAAATGTAAAATATATCTTAAATATTATTGATTACACAGAGTGACAATTCTCAATCATATGGATGGAGAGGGCGGAGAGAGGGTGGAAGAAAGAAGGAGAGAGGGAGGGAGATAGTGACAAGGTTCGAGAGAGAGAGAATGGGAGGGAGAGAATGAGAGAGGGGTGGAGAGAGAGATGGAGTTGGAAGGGGGGAGAGGGGAAGGGAAGAACAAAAACATAGAGAGATAGAGATAGAAAGAGAGGGAGTGACAAGGGAGAAAGGAGAGGAGGTAAACATAGATGCACGGTGGAGAGAAGGAGAGAGCGAGAGAGATAGTGATCGAGTTGGAGGGTTGTTATGAAGAATTTGGTATCAACATATAAATACTAATTCCCTAGATAAGTAGCCATATCTAGAACAACAGTTTAAAGCACTTTAACCTTTTTCTATAAACAATAGATAAGACAAAGAGAATGAGAGGACCTACTTGTACTTTTGCTTTCCTCTTGTCTCCTTTGTATCGATCCCATCGCTCCTTCCCGTACTTAACACGCTTGAGAAGAACCTGTAAACATCAATAGAAGACAAAGAACCAATCAAAGCAAAATATCTATTGATTACAAGTAGATGGAATTAGATACATTCACACATATAAGCATTACATATCAAGATAAACATATGGAAAAAGGTGCAATACTTTATTGAATAGAAGGAAGGATTACAACCATAAAGCCTGATTCGAAGTCACTCCTCCAGCTTTGGTTCCATCCACATCACATCATAAGCATGAAAATCTGGCAGCATAACGACACTTACAATAGTCTCAATTCTCAAACTAACAAGTATCTCCTTACAATCATCAAAGTCCAACCCTTGATCACTTAGATGAGTGCTCAATTTATAGGAAGATGGAGGAGGTTTTGTCATCAATGAGGGTATTGAATGGCCTTCCATTCTTAGAATTAGTTTCCATGGAGGAAGGGATGATAGGATAGGAGGTTACTTAACTCATTCCCTATCCAATTTCGAGCTCATAGGAGATGATAAGTGTAAGAATCTTATAAATGGCTCCAGAAGATAAGAATATTACCATAACCCTATGTGAATTTCACTCAATCTCACCCAGCATAGGTCAAAGTGGGCCTAAGTGCTCTACAGAGCACCCTTGCATGGGCCTACCTGTGCTGGTCCCTCTAGGAGTCATTTCAGGATTCCTTCAAGCCATGAAACTATCAGGGAAGGAGGCATTCAAAGTGTTGACTTGTCTAGGGCATGTAGCAACTGAATTAGGGTTTGATGAGCCCTAATATTACTGATCTGCATGATGGGAGTGATATGCCCAAATGGATCTGTAACAGCTGCCCCTAAAGCATGAAGTTGAAAAATGTTAATGTCGAGTGAAATGATTTACAATGTGATGAGAAGGTTTCGAAGTGGATGGTGACCTGCATCAATTACAATACATAATATCATGATATTTTGATTTTTTCATGAATTGTTGAGGGAAGGCATACCCATGCTCATCATATCAACTTTCATTACAAGTACATAGATAGTCGTCTACGGATATAGACCCATGATATGATGACCATCAATGTGAAGCCATTGTACAGATGATTTGGTACATTTCCTGAAATCGCAGCCCGGATGGATGAAACTAGATTCGGAGTCTTTTATCTCATTCAATCATTTGCTCAAGTACGAGTCTAACGATGTGAATATGTGATTTGAAGTCGAACATGGGAAGACACTGTCTGATTACCAGCCAATGATGCAAGTCGTTAACGGACGCGAGAGAAATCATTGATAATGATACTGATCCTCAAGGTACTGCAGTACATTCTGCATGGTGTGAATAGATGTTTTGATGTCGAACACCATACAAAGTCTTTCAGTCGAAGGCCAGTGATGTCAACTTGTCACCGAAAGTGAGAAACTTGCCATTCATGTATGCAAGCCTCAAGGTACTGAAAGGGTGTTTCTAAGTCAACTTCTTGGATAATGTGTTGATGCCGACAAGAAGTGACTCGTCGCAGGAGGGCCTTGATGTATCCCACATCAACGACATGAAACGAGTGTAATGATTTTGGAGATGGAATTTGACTGACGACACAAGGTTCAGGAATGGCGATCATGAAAATGAAGGTTTATGGTATTGCAAAGGATGAAATTTGACTGAATGACTTCTCTTGAACATGTCGGCGACACCGAAATGAATTGGTAGCATTGACCCAAAAAAAAGTGATGGATGGTATGATAATTATCAAGCTAATAACCCAACCCAAATAGTCACTGTGATGAAGTGAAAGTGTCATGTTCAGGAGCGACCTTCTACCAAAAGTGGTTTACTCCTTTTTCCATTTTCCCCAGTCATTGCTGACTGGTACCTCTTTATTTTTATCAAGCTTGAGGAGGATAACATATGCTTGTTGTCTAATTCCACCCTTCCGATGAATCCATTGTTATGTGATGTTTTAACGAGTCTAGAGAAGGTGAAACTCGGTCTTGTCTAGATGGACAAGTTTGTCGCTATTTTATGTTTTAACAAGTTTAACGACAAAGATAACTCGATCCTTTTCATGTTTAGAGAGTTTGAAAAGGGACGAAAGGAAAACTCCACAAGTTATTTTTCATAGATTTGTCTCTCAAGTCCGAAAAAGCGTAAAACAATACAAGAGATAACCTAAAGACCATGTTCGGTCAATGTATTCCTTTTTCGTAAATAATCTATCTCAGCTCGAAAAAGGGTTAAACTTATACTGAGTAGATGTTGTTTCCAATCCGTTAACGAGCTGAAAAGGACAAGTGCTCGGTAATATTTTCATATTTCGAGAGTCTGAAAAGAGCTTGAAGAGGACTCCACTAAGAGGAACAAGTGGTGTCTAGGATAGCAACTGGTTCCAGTGATGTTGGAAGTTTTCAAAACATGTTGATTAATGTGAAAAGGTCGACTAATAAGACCAATCATTACAACTGTTCCTCAAAAAGGTAAAACAACCAAGTGAAAGTGTATGATCGACCAAGCATATAGTGACGATGGAAAGAGAAAAACCAAGACTGATAGAATGGCAATCATGAGGGTTAAATTGGAAATGGGTTCATTTTTACACAAGCTTGAAACGAAAAACTATGCTTGGATTCAGTTTCATTTTTAGACAAGCTTGAAATGAAGAACTATGATTGAACTCAGTTTCATTTTAACACAAGCTTGAAATGAAGAACTATGCTTGAATTCAGTTTCGTTTTTACACAAGCTTGAATCATGAAAAACTATGCTTGAGATTAGTTTACATGCCCCCAACATGATGACTCGATTCTAGGTGCATGCCCCCCAAGCTTCATTACATTCACCTAAGTAGACTACTCATGGCTATCAGGTGGATGGAATGAAGGTTCATTTACAAGATCAAGTGAAAGACTTGACTGGGATTTTACGAGATCTAATCAAAGACTCGAATTGGAACTTTGCTCCAGGGGACCTTGTTTCATTTTTTAATGAGCTTGACACAAGACAAGGAACTCTGCTCAGATTCCTTGTTTCATTTTTTAACGAGCTTGACACAAGACAAGGAACTATGCTCATGGACCTGTTTCATTTTTTTAAGAGGTTTACACAGTAAAAGAACTATCCTCATATTCCTTGTTTCATTTTTTAACGAGCTTGACACAAGACAAGGAACTATGCTCATACCCTTTGTTTCATTTTTTAACGAGGTTGACACAAGACCAAGAACTATCCTCATAGTCCTTGTTTCATTTTTTAATGAGGTTGACACAAGACAAAGAACTATCCTCATATTCCTTGTTTCATTTTTTAATGAGGTTGACACAAGACAAAGAAATATCCTCATATTCCTTGATCATGACCCATAAGAGGTCATGACTTCCAAGAGGTTCTCATCAGATGGGAGAACAATGCTCTGGAAGGGATTCATAGCAAGGAATCCATTAGAGAGATCTGGTTCCAATGCCCCTAGTACATAATGTACAACATCGCGGAATTGATCATCAGTTGATGTAGGCATGGAACGGCTTGCCACATAATTGACCTATCGCAGGGAAGATACCATTGGGACAAAAGGACCATTTAGGGAAGATGGTTGACTGGAAGCCATATTTGGACCAGGAAATGAAAGTTGGTAAACAGTGACAATTCTGCCTTCCTACAGGCAACAAATCACTCGAAAGAGTGTTGAAACAATAGCTCCCATGTCATAAACATAGTTGCGCCTAAGAAGTAAATTATAATCTAAAATGCTTGGGACTGCCATCACATTGATATAAACAATTTTTCCTCCCAAAGTAATAGGCAATTGATGAAGGATCCCTAATGGTTGACTGGTTCCTTTGTTAAAAGTCAACAGATTCTGGGTAACATGCACAAGTGGCAGTGAACTGAGCGCTTTCCAAGCAGTGGAGGAAAGGATACTCACAGATGCACCTTCATATATAATAATGTTGGGTACAATCATATTACAAACCTGTACTATGATCTGGAAAGGCACATAAGAAGGGAGACGACATCCTACGAGTCGATTCCAATCAAAGGAAGTGACTAGACTACTTGGAGGGGATACCGTAGAAATGGGAGTATTATCCCCTTGTGTTACGAGAACCGGAGGATTTTCCTCCCGTCTTGATGGAACAGGAGGGTTGCCTTCAAGCTCATTGGAATCTGAAGAAATGAAAAGAACATGAGTGGTATCATATTCACTCTCTTCGGGAAAGGTACGATTAATTGAAGGTGAAATTGGGTCAAATGTTTCCTCGACTTGTTGATTTGGGTAGGGTATAGACTCATAGGATTCACTTTTAGAGAGAGTGGGTTTGACCAATGGTTGATTTGAGTCAATCAATTCATCAACTAGTGAAGGATTAAGGGAGAGTCTCCTGTAACCAGATGGAAGTCGATGCGGTGAAGCAAGACGGTTATCCAACACTTTTTTGGCTTCATCCAAATAGGGACAAAGGTGAATGGGGTGATTCCCTTCACATAACCTACTGGGAAACTTAACTTTACCCTTCTTTCCATGAACTTTACTACCACTAGTTGATGGTGTGTCACCGGCATGATCTCCAAAAGTTGATGGCACAGGATGATGCGAACGGGAAGACCATTCTTCTAAGATTTGAGGAGTACCAGAACAATTTAGAAGAAGATGGTCTCCCGTACAAAGTTTGCAAGGATATCAAATTTTGCGGGGCTTATCGGACGGTTTCTCATCAGAAGTTGCATTCAAAGCAATGGTTGCTTGGTTGCCCCCTTGCTGAATTTTCTTCTTCTTCTTCTTCTTCTTCCCTTCTTCTTCTTAGCCACCTGGTTACTAGTGTCAATACTTTCACCAGTCGAAGAGGAAGAAGGGGAGGAACAAACAATCGAGGAAGAAGGCAAAGGGTCAACTTTGTTATCAACTGGAGGTTGATTTTGTCCAGTTGGAGGAGTACTCAATGGCGAAGAAATCACGACATTTTGAACCAAGGAGGTTGAAAACAACCATACTGGTAGGCCAATGGTAAATCCTGGTAGGGATAATGTAGCCATATAAGGAGCACCAATATTTCCAAAGGATGAAAAGGACTAGGATTCCCATCAAAAGGAATTCCTCGATTGGTGGACTCTGAATTTGTCGCCATATATCTCAACCTAAGATCAACTAAGGAGTGAGCGTGGAGGATGTTCTCTACAGTCAATTAAATTTATTTTAATCAAAGTAACATAACAAAACAAAAGAGGGATAAACTAGGCAAAAGGATTACCATGTCACTGTGAACTGCAGAATACCTCCCGGCGAACCGAGAAGTATGGGCAAACAAACTCCCCGAATGTTGTGTTCGGTGTATCACAGTGTACAAGGCGGCGGACTCGGTTACCTAAGGATGGATAGAAACCTAGTGTTTTCCTCCCATATATACCCAAAAATACGTGGAGGCCCAATCCGTATTAGCGTTCTCTAATACAAAACCGCACAATGAGAGCATTCCCATATACTTTATGTACTATAACAACGCCCTATATACCCGAAGGTACGTGGATGAGCTACGATATACTCACGTACGTGGAATGAGGTATCACACTCGGGCTGTATTGCAGACACGTTAGGGACAGCTACTATGTTTTACAACACCGGAACACGTATCTAGCCTAGAACCTCTAAATGTTATGCGTTAAGTTACAATGCTCCATTAGGTCAATTCAGAGGAATTTTAAGTTGATCTTCTTTAGAATTTATCTTTCAAGGTCCACACGTGATGTATGTTTGCAATTCCTAGAATGCAACTATCATGAGAAACAAACTTTTCATTTAATTTGAACAATGAAAACCTTAGTTAGTATGGATAGAGCAATCAAATCTTTGGCAAAGAGCAAAGAGCACAATCTAATGCAATTTCCCTAAACTATTCCTATGAGCACACACAAACTTTTCAATGCACGATGCATGTTTTTCTTTTCAATTCCCTTAATTTTATTATGAACAAAAGGAAACTAATGCACATACAACCAATCAATCTTTTTACAAGAACGAAGACTTTACGACAATTCTCTTTCGAAGGAAAAGAAGACTTTTACGACACTTTCTTTCGAACAAATATTAATCAACTATAATCTAACTTTGACAATGAATCGATAATGACAAAGAAATCATTTAAGAAACATTAATCAATCAAAGCCAAAGTAGGGCTAGAAAAGGAAATACAATCTTGATTTCAGAGACATAACAATCATTGATCTTTCAGCAAACCACTTCAGAAGGAAATTTGGAAAAAATCAAGCCAAAGGTAGAATTTTTGGCTTAAGGAGGATTAGCGCAGCCCTGAATGGGAGACAGTGCACTACAGAGCACTGTCTCTAAGCCAAGGGTGCTCTACAAAGCACTGTCCCCTGACCAAGGGTGCTCTGGTTACAACACATTCCTAGAATAGATATTTTAGTGTAAATTTTGACCAAAAACACTTCAAAAAGGTTGAAACAAGATCAATGCAGGCAAGTAAAGTCTACCAGGGTGTACTAGGATGTGGATAAGCTACTTGGAACGATGATTGTCCCCAGTGGAGTCGCCAATTTTTTATGAAGAATTTGGTATCTACGGATAAATACTAATTCCCTAAATAAGTAGCCATATCTAGAACAACGGTTTAAATCACTTTAACCTATTTCTATAAACAATAGATAAGACAAAGAGAATGAGAGGACCTACTTTTACTTTCACTTTCCTCTTGTCTCCTTTATATCGATCCTATCACTCCTTCCTGTACTTAACACGCTTGAGAAGTACCTGTAAACATCAACAGAAGGCAAAGAATCAATCAAAGCAAATGATCTATTGATTACAAGTAAATGGAATCAGATACATTCACACATATAAGCATCACATATCAAGATAAACATATGGAAAAGGGTGCAAATACTTTATTGAATAGAAGGAAGGATTAAAACCATGAAGCCTGATTCGAAGTCACTCCTCCAGCTTTGGTTCCATCCACATCACATCGTAAGCATGACAATCCGGCAACATAACGACACTTACAATAGTCTCAATTCTCAAACTAACATTATCTCCTTACAATCATCAAAGTCCATCCCTTGATCACTTAGATGAGTGCTCAATTTATAGAAAGATGGAGGAGGCTTTGTCATCAATGAGGGTATTGAATGGCCTTCCATTCTTAGAATTAGTTTCCATGGAGGAAGGGATGAGAGGATAGGAGGTTACTTAACTCATTCCCTATCCAATTTCAAGTTCATAGGAGATGATAAGTGTGGGACTATTCTAGATGGCTTGAGAAGATAAGAATATTCCCAGAACCCTATGTGAATTTTGCTCAATCTCGCCCAACGTAGGTCAAAGTGGGATTAAGTGCTCTGCAGAGCACCCTTGCATGGGCCTAAGTGCTCTGCAAAGCACCCTTGCATGGGCCTACCTGTGCTGGTCCCTCTAGGAGTCATTTCAGGATGTCTTCAAGCCATGAAACTGTCAGGGAAGGAGGCATTCAAAGTGTTGACTTGTCTAGGGCATGTAGCAACTGAATTAGGGTTTGATGAGCCCTAATATTACTAATCTGGATGATGGAAGTGATGTGCCCAAATGGATTTGTAACAAGGGCAAAAAAAGAAAGAGAGTGTGACGGGAGGAGAAAGGCAGAGAGAGGTGGGAGAGGAAGGAAGATAAAGAGGACTTGAGGGAGAGAGGGAGATATGGAACTAGTGGGGGAGAGAGAGGGAGGGAAGAACAAAGACATGTGGAGAGAGATGGGGTGACAAGGGAGAGATCTTAATGCAATCACCAAAACACTTACCTCAGAATAATCACATTACCAAGGTTTTAAAAAATCATAAAATTAAATAAATTATAACTTTATTTTAAACCAACTTAGATCTATCTTAACTTTGGATCTATCAAGTGTGAGTGATCAAATCTCTCGAGGTGCAGACATTTCCTCAAGTGTTGCACTCAGGTTTGCACCTTGAGAGATTTCATCCCTCTTGGTAAATCTCTCGAGGTGCAAACCTTTCCTCAAGTTTTGCACTCAGGATTGCACTTTGAGAGATTTCATCCCTCTTGGCGCTTGAAAATTTTCATCCCAACTAGGAAAAATATGGTTGGAAACTATTTAGAATAATTTAGGTTGGGAGGGACGAGGTATCAGCATCTCTTTTTTTTCAAGATAAAAGTAAACATGGTTCTCTGATTTCCCTATCTTCATCTGGTATGGAATTTTTTTTTGTTTCACTAAGTCATTATCTATAATCAGAGGTAGAAGAAAGTGGAGCTTTCTAGGCAACATGGAAGTAGGTTCCTTTAGAAGTAGTGTTAAAAAAAGAGTCGCTTTTTCCTCCCCTTTAGCCCTCAAAGGAGAAGATGCAATAAACAAAACTTCGCCACTCGAAGGTGGATGGAGCACATTAAACTCAAAACCAGTTGTGATATGTCAAAACCCTGATATGGAAGAAGTGGAAGGAGGTGAGGTGCATTTAGAAGGTGACATTACAAATCCAAAGATCATGAATTTGGAAATAAGCTCAAGACATTTTTCGAATATAATATGTCATTTCGAGAGACTGGTAACATGTCAATGGCATGAGTGCTAATGAACATCGACTTATGTGAGGAACTAACAGAGGCCATGATAGTCGGCAAACTCACTTGGGAGAATAGACAAATTTTAGATTATGAATGTTTTCCATTAATATGCCATAGATTCCACCAATATGGGAATCTTTTGAAGATTTATGATCTACACTTCACAAATAAAAGAAATATTCCTCCAGAGAGAAGGGCCACTCCAAAGGTCAGACTTTCTCCCTACTCTATTAGTGCATCAAATTGTTGGCATTATGACACAGGTTGGCTCTATGGCACTAGTGTGGCACAGGTGTTGTCCTTGATGGCAACTCTCTTTGGTGACAAATCTCAGTTCAAGCTCTCAGAATGAAGGAAAAGATATATACGCAGGTTCACCCAGACGAAGGCGCGTATACACGCGGGTTAAACGTTACAAAGGCGCGTATGTGTATACATGCACTTTCACGCAAGGAAAAGCGCGTACATGTTGGATAACTTACTTTTGGTCCATGGTATTTAGTCCTTGGTAATTGAACCTATGGTTTTGGGCCATGGTATCTCGTCAAGAGTGTTGATCCCAAGTATTGGGTCCATGGTATTGTTTTGTTATGGTTTTGGACCGTGGTATTGTGGAAGGCCTAAGACTATAAAAGAGGAAGGAGATCATTTGGCAAAGCATGATCTGAATTATTGAATATCTGATAAAGTGTTAGATCTGAAATATTGGTGATTGGGTTTTGGTCAGATCTGGATCTGAATAAAGGAGGAACCTAAGCGCAAAGAGAAGGATAAGTTCTATTGATGGGTCATAATCTTAAGGCTTGAATAATAGTATCTTTGTATGATTTTGATCTGTTATATGTGGCGCATGCTTTATCTATAAATCTGGTAATCTGAGTTAATTAATGTCTGAATATTTGAAAGAGTGAATTATCCTCTATAGATCTGTATGCAGGTTCAGTGAAGCGAAGACGCGTATACACGCTGGTTCTGTGAGTAAAAACAGTGTATACGCAGGTTGGTCCAAACACAGAAGCATATGCACGCATGTTTCTGGTTATTGAAGTAGAGTACATTTGTTGAGTTGTGTTCTAGTTGCTTCTGTTTGCTGCTGCAGTGTTCTAGGTTCAGAATTGGGTTATTGTGTTCTGGGTATAGCTGTCAGAGAAGTGTCTACTTGATTCAGTTCTAATTGGTGAAAAGGAGATTGTTTGATACAGAAATTCTTGATGGTTGATTGATGTTCATGGATCCAATCTGAAAATTTATGAAACGTGGTCCCTGGAAGAAAGAGAAGGTTACAGCCTTCTGTAGGTCAGCACCTACGTACTAGTATCTTGGCTAGTGCAAGAGCTAAGGGGGTTGTAGCTCCCTTTCAGGAGAAGCTGGAGAACGAGAGAGGGTTGTAGCTCTCTGCAGGTTGCAGTCTGCATACTGGTAAAGGACTGCACCAGTACAGAATCATTGTAAAAAGAAGTTTCTAATTAAAAGGAAGATAGAGATGAATTGCAGTAGGTGGTTTTCACCCACATTGGGTTTCCACCTTATATCTTGTGTTCTTAGTCTACTGCTCTGCTTCACTGTTTCTAGACACTTTAGATGATTCTAATACACAGATTAATGATCAACATCTGTAAGATAAATAAATTATAAGTTTGCATAGTATACGCGGGTTTCCTTATACGTAGTTGCGTATATACACGGTTTTCACTAACTGAAGTAGTGTATATTATCTGGATTTGAAAAAGAAAATAATTGACTTGATAATACTGATTCACCCCCCCCCCTCTCAGTATTATTTCCAACACAGATGCTTTGGACCGAGGGGCTCAATGAATGAAGGAAAAAAATGAGGACAATCCTAAGGGGTGCAGTATCAACAAGGTGGGAAATGACAAAGGGAAAGAGAAGATGGATGAGCACAAAGAAGAAGGATGTATTCAAAATCAAAAACGCTTGGGACAAAGTGGCTCGAGAAATGCAGGAAAAAAATGAGGATAATCCCAAGGGGTGCAATATCGACAAGGTGGGCAATGAAAAAGGCAAAGATAATATGGATGAGAAAAAAGGACACAACAAAGAGGACCATAAGGAACCAAGAAAGCATGTGAAATCCTCTACAGTGGATACTCCTTGCACCTATTACCTTAAATTCCTTGTCGAAAATTCCAAATTCTACTTTGGACAATGAGGGTATAGTCTGATATGCATTGACTACCCTAGCATCTTGATAGTTACCTATACTAATTGTAACACATTGCCCATGTCCCATGAGTAATCTAGGAATCCCATCCCCTATTGTCTCTAGTGAAGGAGAACCTTTGATAGACTTAGAAGATTGTAGTGGCTTATAACTTGACGTCAAGAATTATTACACTAGGGGATGACAATAAAAATAGAGGGCTAGGGAAAGTTCCAAAGACTCCAACATATGGCAAGGGAAGGAGAATAAAATCACACATCTGGAAAGAAAATGAGAGAACTGAAATAAGATGGTAGTAGGAAGAAAAATGACCATTTATGGGGCCGCTTAGAGAAGCAGTGACCCTAGATGTGGTCATCCCATGAAAATGCAATATTTCAATTGTAGGGGTTTGGCTAGCCCTTCAAAGAAACTAGCTCTCCAAAGGAATGTGGAGTTAAACAAATCGTACATACTCTAAGAGATGCATGTCAAAGGGGTGAAATTCACAACTCTTGAGGTCATGTTCAGTGGATGGAGATTCATAGGTTTAGATGTTAGGGGAAGATCAAAAGGACTAGCCATGGGTTGGAATTGAGACACATTAAAGATATAGCTATCTTGAGTGTTTAGTTTGGGCTATGTGCAAAGCTTTTCTATAAATAATTCGGATACCACATTCTAGTGGTCAACATTTACAACCTATATAATGACAAATTTCTTCTAGGACTCGTTATTTCAAAAATGGTTCATCTTTAAGGAAAACCTAGTCTTAGGAGGGGACTTGAATTTTTTGTTAGGAGATGCAAAAGTTTGGGGACCCCATGCAAGAAGAGATACCCTAAAGGACTACTTCATTATTTAGTGGATCATAAATTACTAGATATAGATATGGTAAGACCAAAATCCACCTAGAGGAAGAAAATAATTGGAGAAGAGAGAGTAGCCAAAAGGCTTGATAGATTCTTATTTGCAAAAGAGCTAGTGGAAAAGGTAAGCCTTGTTCAATAATATGTTGGATATGGAGGGGAATCAGACCATTATCCAATATTCATGGAATTGAAAGGAGGAAGTCAAAAACCAGTGAACCCCTTCAAGTTCAACTCCCCCTGGCTAAAGGATGAGGAATTCTAGGAGATCATTAGATTGAATTGGATCCCCTTCGACTCTCAAATAGATGGATCTACAACAAAGAAATCTGTGAACAATCTCAAGATATGTAAGAAAGTTTTGACTAGATGGGAATATTTAAAGTGTAAAATGATGATCAAGAGCTTAAGGACATTGAAGAAAAGCTAAGGTTCTATGACTCAGAGGAAGGGGGATTCATGTCAGTCATCCAAGGAACAACTCTTCATGTTGGAATTGAAAAGGCAAAAACTATTGGGTGAAAAAAAGGAACCCTAGAGGCTGAAGAGAAAGGCAATATCGTTGGAATGCATAGATGGGAACTCGAAATTTTTCCAAGCTTATGACAAAGGGTGGAAGTCAAGCGATATTATTTGGAGCATGAAGGACCCATAAAACAATGAGGTAAATTCCTTTAAAAGACTCGCAAATATTGGTAAGCCATTGATGGCAAAGGAGAAAGAAGCCTAAATTGACATTTGACAATGCAAATACGACCCGATTCATTTTGTGCTGAAGAAATCATAGACAGACTCTTTGTTAGAGATAATGGAGAATATCTTAGAATAGTGAATTGGTTCACAGTACCTTAGGATAGGAATTAGCTTCTATTTCCTAGGGTATGGTTCTAACTTCCCTAAATCCATGATTGCTATATAATGTGTGATGTACATGGACAATGCAGAGCGTTTTGCAGAGCCAGACTCTCCTGGTTTAGACTCTCTATCGTAGAGCTGACCAATGGATATTTTTTATTAATACAAACATCACTTTTTAACATGGTATCAAAGTAACAGGGCTGAGAAACCTGTTCACTGAGTGAAGGATTTACTTGATGCGCCTGAGGTGAAATCGTCGCATGGTTTGGGGGAAAAATTGCGTTGATCGCACTGTGATACTTCCCGCATTTTATTTTGGACGACTGTCATGAATCCGTGTTGGATAATCACGTTGAACGTCGCAAATCCGTGTTGGCTAATTGCGTTGACTGTGCAAACAAAAAAAAATGAGGTTACGTCTTGGCGATGGCTGCCGAGAGAAGACTGCATGGAGGCCTAGGTCTGCCGAGAGAAGGCTACGATGACCCTATATGTGGTTCCTCACATGGCTATTGTGGAGAGTGCACAGTGTGGTAGAGACTTTCTGGAAGGCCGCGTGGAGAGGGCGCGCAAACTGCAATGGATCAGCCAATACTAGAGGCTGTTGAAAATACCTGAATTTGACTCGTGGAGATCAGTGATTTTTGTCTTTGACATAGATCTGGGGTAGATCTAACATATATATATTTTTTACCTGTCAATTTTTTTTTTAATCACCAAAATGAATAATCAAATGATTGAAGCATACTTGAATGAGCATACCAAGCTCAATGGCTCCAATTATGCGAATTGGAAATTCAAGATGTAGACTCTGCTAAAAGTGCAAAGTGCTTAGACGATTGCAAATGGGGATGAGCAGAAGCCAACAGCTAGATCAGCATCGATCCCAGATTAGGAGAAGCGAGAAGGTAAAGCAAGGACGTTGCTAAAGATGTCAGTGAAAGACTACATCATACCACATATCAAAGAATGTAAATCAGCAAGCGAAATCTGGGGAATTTTGAAGGATTTGTATGAGATCAAGAATACAAATCGTCTTCTATTCCTAAAGAGCAAGGTGTTATCCCTGAAGATGGAGGAGAATGAAATAGTTTCTTCCTTCATAACAAGGATCAAAGATCTGAAGAAAAAATTGGCAGACATTGGTGATACAGTTGCAAACACAAATCTAGTAACCATTACCATGAATGGTGTGATCAATGACTACCAAATGTTTATCACTGGGATAAATGCGAGGGAGAAGATCCCAAAGTTTGAAGAACTAACAGGAATGTTAATGCAAGAAGAAGAAAGAAGATTGACTCTGAAGCCCTAGAGTGCAAATCTTGCGTTGATGGCGAAAAAGAACTTCTTCAAAGAAAAAGAAATCTGCAACAACAAAATGGAGGAAACTCACAGAAAAGACCAAATTAGACTCAAGGTATGCATTCGAATAGAAACAACTCTGAAATTAAATGTTTTTATTGCGGCAAATTTGGTCATATCGCTAGGGAGTGCAGGAAGAAGAAATATCATGAACAACAGCAGAAGCAGAAAAGACATTCAGGTCATCTCGCAAATGATAATCATGAACAGAACTTCAGATTGTTCATGGCAAACTTTGATGAGAATTTTGATGTAGAAATCTGGTATGTAGATTTGGGAGCATCAACACATATGACGGGGAATAAGCAATGGTTTGAAGATTTTAAAGAAATCAACGATGGAGCACAAATCTACCTAGGTGATGATAGAAGTCATCAAATCAAAGGGTGTGGGAAAATTTCTATCATTTTACCTAATGGTATTGTAAGACAAATCCATAATGTCATGTATGTGCCCGGTGTAACAAAGAACTTGATTTCTGTATCAATGATTATAGATCAAGATCTCAAAGTTGAATTTTTTAAATCTAACTGTTATATTAAAGATCTATTAGATGGCATGAAGACTATTGCTACATGAATTCGAACAGGAGGTCTGTACAAATTGGATGTAAGACCAGCACCAGTTCGAGCTTTGACAGCAGCAAGTTTGACTACAGAAGAGTTGTGGCATCAGAGAATTGGTCATATCAAATACAATGATTTGATGTTACTTCAGAAAAAGGAAATGGTAAGAGATCTTCCTATGTTAAAACAAGTGCATAATGATTGTGATGCTTGTACATTATGAAAGATGCATAGAGATAAATTCCTTGTTCGAGTAGAGAAGAAACAGAGACACATAATTGAATTAGTGCACATAGATCTTTGTGGACCCATGCAAACAAAGTCATTATGAGGTGCATTGTATTTTTTACTGTTTATTGATGACTGCACAAAGTTTTCTTGGGTATATTTTTTGAGTAAGAAAAGTCACACATTTGAATACTTTAAGCAAATCAGAAACATGATTGAAAAGCAAACAGGGAAGCATATAAAAATTCTCCGCTCCAATCAAAAGGGAGAATATAGGAAGGATGAACTTATCAAGTATTGTAAATACCATGGGATATTACAGAAATTCACAGTACCCCATACTCCTTAGCAGAATGGAGTAACGGAAAGAAAGAACAGAACATTGGTGGAATGTGCTAGGAGCATGTTAAAAGGTAAGGATAATTCGAATGGTTTTTGGGCTGAAGCATTGAATACTGCAGTTTATTTGAAAAATAGGAGTCCTACGAAGAGTCTTGAGTTAAAACTCCCTATGAAGCATTGTATGGATTTAAACCTGCAGTAAAACATTTAAGAGTTTTTGGGTCTAAAGCATTTTCCCATATTCCAAAGGAAGACAGAAGAAAACTAGATTCAAAAGCCATCAAATGTACCTTTATAGGGTATTGTTCACAATATAAATCTTATAAATTATTTAATCTCTCTACTCACAAGATTTTCGTTAGTAGAGATATCATATTCCATGAGCAAGATCATGAAGAATCTGAAAAGTGCAATGAGGAATGGTATATTCCGTTCTTGGTGGAAGAAGGAAGTGAGAAATCAGGTGACGGAAATGAGCAGCAGCAGATGTAGCAACAACAGCAACAACAGCAGCAGCAGTAGGAAGGAAAAGAATATGATGTAGCTATCAAGCCAAGTCTAGAAAATGATGATTAGACAAGGTTTGAAGCTACCCCACCACTCAGGAGATCAGGTAGGAAAGCTAAGTTGCCAACAGGATATAGGGAAAATGCTTTCATAACTAGTATGATGTATGTAGTTGAACCTTCTAGTTATAAGGAAGCAAATGAATGTAGTGAATGGAGAACAGCTATGGAACAGGAATATGAATCTATAATCAGGAACAACACTTGGGAGCTGGTTGAAATTCCTAAATGAAAAAAAAACCATAGGTTGTAAATGGTTGTATAAACCAAAGATTAATGCAGATGGAACCATAGATAAACTAAAAGCTAGATTGGTAGCAAAGGGGTATTCACAAAAAGAAGGCACTGACTATGAAGAAACCTTTGCCCCTATAGCTAAACTAAATACCATCATAATGTTGATTGCTTTAGCTACTAAGAAACATTGGATGATTCACCAACTAGATGTAAAGTCTGCATTTTTTAAATGGAGAATTGAAAGAGGAGGTTTATTTAGAGAAACCTAGGGGTTTGTCCAGAAAGGGAAAGAAAATTTAGTCTGTAGATTAAAGAAATCTCTTTATGGACTAAAGTAAGTACCTAGGTCCTCGTATGAAAAGATTGATTCATTTTTTCTGCAACTTGGCTACAACATAAGCAAAAACAACCCTAATCTGTATACCATGAAAGATGAACAGGGGCGCATAGTGTTGATTTCTTTGTATGTAGATGATTTAATTATTACAGGTGATTCTATTGCTCTAATCAAAGAAATCAAGCAACAAATGTCACAGGTGTTCGAAATGAAATACCTTGGTGAATTAAGATATTGTTTGGGTCCTGAGATCTGGAGAGATTCAGGACAAACTTTTCTATCCCAAGGTAAGTATGTCAAAGGTCTACTGGAAAAATTCAGGATGGATCAATGTAAGGCTACAGTAGTACCATTACAGTGGAACATTAAACTTCAGAGTGAGGATGGCTCTAAAGAGGCGGATTCGACACTTTATAGACATCTGGTTGGGAGCCTAATCTACTTGGCCACTACTGGACCAGATTTGGCTTATGCAGTCAGTGTGCTAAGTCAATATATGTCCAAGCCACTTGAGAGTCATTGGAATGCAGCAAAATGTGAATTAAGGTATCTACAAGGTACTATAGACTATGGTTTTATTTATATTGATTCCTTTGATGTTAGATTGACAGGATTTACAGATTCCGACTAGGTTGAAAATGTAGACGACCGCAGATCCATAATAGGCTATGCATTCAGCATTAGATCCAGGGTGATTACATGGAGCAGCAAGAAACAGAACACAGTTTCCTTATCTTCAGCGGAAGCAGAGTATCAAGTTATGTGTGCAGCAATGTGTGAGGTAGTTTGGTTGCGGAGACTTCTCCAGGATGTCGGGGAAGAACAGAAAGATGCAATAGCAATCAGATGCAAAAATCAGAATTTAATCAAACTTGGTAATAATTCAGTGTTTCACAAGAACAATAAACACATTGATACACAATTCCACTTTGTCAGGGAGAAATTACAATCAAAAGAAATCCATCTTGTATATTGTAATACATGTGATAATGTTGCAGACATTTTCACTAAGCCTCTTAGTAAAATTAAGTTTGAAATGTTTAGGGAGATGTTAGGCACATTATTGAACCCCTTCTCCATTAAGGGGAAGTGTTAGAGATAACGGAGAATATCTTAGAATAGTGAATTGGTTCATGGTACCTCAAGATAGGAATTAGTTTCTATTTCCCAGAGTATGGTTCTAACTTCCCTAAATCCATGATTTCTATATAATGTGTGATGTACATGGACAATGCAGAGCGTTCTGCAGAGCCAGACTCTCTTGGTTTAGACTCTCTGTCGTAGAGCTGACCAGTGGATATTTTTTATTAATACAAGCATCGCTTTTTAACACTCTTAAGGTACAAAGGTCCCATAGTGGTCCAATGCTTCAATGGAGATAACGTTAAGTACATTTAATAAAAGATCCGCAAAACACATGATGTTCTGCTAAGCTGCTTAAATCAAAACATGTTAGATTGAAATATTTTCGTAGCAATTGTTGCAGGTCAAGAAAAGAATGGCCATATTTAGAGGCACGGGAATGGTTGTAGCAACATTATTACAATGACTTTTGCTATGATGGAAAGCAGACACCAAATTAGCACTGAGATACTTCAAATGGTATCAGAGAGAACATGGTGTCAAGCACACTGTCGAATTATATTGCACTTCGTCGCACATTTTCACCAGGGCCAAGAGACATGGCACTGTCCAAAACCATTCAACGGTTGTTTTTTCCATATGCTTTGCCAAAACCCATAATCCATGTCCATTGAATCCCACAATTGTGGATATACTTATTGCTCTTTTGAGAATCTAGAAATGGACTGTGGTTCCATCAATGGATGCTCTTTTGCGTAATTGATAAATATTCCAGGAAAATTTGGGTAGAGACAGCTAGGAAAACTATGGTTGGAAACCATTCAGAATAATTTAGATTGGGAGGGATGAAGTATCAACATCTCTTTTTTTTCAAGATAAAAGCAAAGGTGGTTCTCTTATTTTCTTTTCTTTATCTGGTATGGAAATTTTTTTTGTTTCACTAGGTCATCACCTGTAATCAGAGGTAGAAGAAAGTGGAACTTTCTAGGCAGCATGGAAGTAAATTCCCTTAGAGGTAGTGTTAAAAAAGGAGTCGCTTTTGCCTCCCCTTTAGCCCTCGAATGATCCGGATTTAAACAGGAACGCAACAAATTACAGAGATAACCATAAACACAGAGATGTAGTGGAAATAATACTTTATTTCATTAATGTAAAATACTAAAATATGCTTACAAACAGAAATGGAAATAAACCAGCTAGGGCGATGGTAGCTTGTCTTTGAGAAGAGATGTGGCGGCTACATGCCTCTGAACTGTGTTACAATGAGGCTCAAAGGCCTATTTATTGTTGAGAAACAATGTAAAACCCTAAACATCCAAAAACCTAACCCTAGAAGATGAAACGCCAAATTGTGGGCCCCGTTTGGGTGAATTGGTACATCAACTTCCTAGGGTCGTAACTTTGGCACCCGATCTTCATTTGACGCATACAATAGCTCGTTAGAAAGATCTATTCGAGCACTACAACTTTGGGAAGAGTAATATTAGTTCATGGACCCATGTTGCTCCCAGATTTTCCAAAAAATATCATTTAGGGCCTCAAAACGGCTCCGGAATTCAGGACCTGAAAAAACTACTAAAAATAGTAAATTGTGCTACAAATAAGGAAACTGAAAAATTGACAGAGACAGTTGTGGGGGTCCAAGTTGGATAGGTGGGTGGACACCAACATCCACCTGAATCATTGAAGGAGAAGATGCAATAAACAAAACATCGCCACTCGAAAGTGGATGGAGGACATTAAACTTAAAACCAGTTGTGATGTGTCAAAACCCTAGTATGGAAGAAGTGGAAGGAGGTGGGGTGCATTTAGAAGGTGACATTACAGATCCAAAGGTCATGAATTTGAAATAAGCTCAAGACATTTTTAGAATCTAATATGTCATTTCAAGAGACTGGTAACATGTCAATGGCATGAGTGTTAATGAACATCGACTTCTGTGAGGATTTAACAGAGGCCATGATAGTCGGCAAACTCATTTGGGAGAATAGACAAATTTTAGATTATGAAGGTTTTCCATTCATATGCCATAGATTCCACCAATATGGGAATCTTTTGAAGATCTATGAACTACACTTCACAAATAAAATAAATATTCCTCCGAAGAGAAGGTCCACTCCAAAGGTCAGACTTTCTCCCTACTCTATTAGTGCATCAGATGCCTAGGACCAAGGGGCTCAATGAATGAAGGAAAAAAATGAGGCAATCCAAGGGGTGAAATATCAACAAGGTGGGAAATGACAAAGGGAAAGAGAAGATGGATGAGCACAAAGGAGAAGGATGTATTCAAATCATAAACGCTTGGGACAAAGTGGCTCAAGGAACGAAGGAAAAAAATGAGGACAATCCCAAGGGTGCAATATCTACAAAGTGGGCAATGACAAAGGTAAAGATGAGATGGATGAGAAAAAAGGACACAGCAAAGAGGACCATAAGTAACCAAGAAAGCATGTGAAATCCTCTACAGTGGATACTCCTTGCACCTATTACCTTAAATTCCTTGTCGAAAATTCCAAATTCTACTTTGGACAATGAGGGTATAGTCCCATATGCATTGACTACGCTAGCATCTTGATAGTTACCTATACTTATTGCAACACAATGCCCATGTCCCATGAGTAATCTAGGAATCCCACCCCCTATTGTCTCTAGTGAAGGAGAACCTTTGATAGACTTAGAAGATTGTAGTGGCTTATAACTTGACATCGAGAATTATTACACTAGGGGATGACAATAAAAATAGAGGGCTAGGGAAAGTTCCAAAGACTCCAACATATGGCAAGGGAAGGGGAAGAAAATCACACATCTGGAAAGAAAATGAGAGAACTGAAATAAGATGGTAGTAGGAAGAAAAATGACCATTGATGGGGCCGCTTGAGAAGCAGACGCCAAATTAGCACTGAGATACTTCAAATGGTAACGGAGAGAACATGGTGTCAAGCACACTGTCGATTATATTTCACATTTTCACCGGGGCCAAGAGACATGGCAATGCCCAAAGCCACTCAATGGCTGCTTTTTTCCATATGCTTTGCCAAAACCCATAATCCATGTCCATTGAATCCCGCAATTGTGGATATACTTATTGCACCTTTGAGAATCTAGAAATGGACTATGGTTCCATCAATGGATTCTCTTTTGCGTAATTGGAAAATCCTCCAGGAAATATTTTTTTAGGCGTAGTATCTGTGCTGTAATTACCAAAAACATTCCCAAGGTAAACAAGAAGAAACCAACGAAAGTCGTTTTAAGGCAGCCCCAATCATTTATAAAACAAATTTAATAAATAAAAAAATATATGCACAAGTTGGCTTCAAGAATTACAGTTTGGGTTCACTAATGTATGACAGTTTGGCCCTATTTTTGTGATAACTCATCCTACATATAGGAGAACCTTTTCTATAAATAGAATTTCGGGATACATTCCAGAAGTGCTAAAAACATTATTGTTATAAATAGCATTTCAGGATACATTCCAATGTTAGTTAGTCCCTGAACTAAAATTGAGAATTAAAATTCGAATTTGATCTTAGCAACTATTTGAAAAATAATTAATTTATTTATCTTGAGTTAATTAGTTAGAGAAAATCAAACATGAAGTCTATGTGAAGACATGCAATAGTTTTCCCTTTGATTGAGGAAGTTATCCCTTAATTAAAGTGATCAGGATGAGTTGTACTTTGAGTTGTAATTAGTTAGCTCAGTTAATTGAGTTAAGTCCAATTAGATTAGTTCCAATAGTTTGTGGAACTGATTGTGAGTTCAGTTAGTTAATGCATGCATGCATGTAACGATTGTACTTCAGATAACTGAATATTCTCTCATAAATAACTCATGCATGTCAGTTCAATCAGAGACCCAGTTGAGATCAGAGGATGGGACAGTGTACTATCAGTTGCAGGAATATTCCATTGAGGATATCTCTTGCATGCAGAAGGAATTCATTCCTTGGAGATTGCGCAGTTACTTTTGAGTTTGGTGAGTTGTGCGAGAGGTGAATTCACACAGGTGGCAGCCAGAGGACCCATGAGAAACTACGCAAGAAAATAGGAGGCTTGGAGGACTAAGGGAAGGCATATGTTGTGTCTATTTAGTCTATGAGCAACATTGAGGGATTGTACTGAGAGCTGGATAGCTTGTGAGCTAAAGCTTTGTGTAATCTGGAGATATTTCCACTTGTATGATAATACAGATAGCGGGGCTTTTTGGTTGAGGCTTTCCCCAGAGTATTCTTATGTGTTCGTGTGTGATTGATTTCTCATTCTCTATTATATGTGTTCTATTTGATCTTGCTCAAAATAGATTAAGATTCCGCAAGTTTATTTGTAGAAGTAGATCAAGTATTTTGCTTCAATATATTGCATTATCTGGTGATCTACAATGGGAAATTCTACAAATGCATTTATTTTAGTGTATATGGTGATTTCTAATACCATTTGATTACTTGCACTAGATGCATTGATTTCAATGTAAATGTTGATTTCTGATTATATTTGATTTCTTGCACTAGATGCATTGATTTCAATGTAGATGATTTCTAATCCTATTTGATTGTTTGCTCTAAATGCATTGATTTCAGTGTAGATGGTGATTTCTAATCCTATTTGATTTCTTGCACTAAATGCAATGATTTCAGTGTATATGTTGGTTTCTAATCCTACTTTCTTACTTGCACTAGATGCATTGATTTGAGTATAGATGTTGATTTCTAATCTTACTTGATTGCTTGCATTATATGCATTGATTTCAGTGTAGAAGTTTTTTTCTAATATTATTTGATTGTTTGCATTAGATGCATTGATTTCAATGTAGATGTTGATTTCTAATTCGATGTAGTTAGATGTATGATGGTACATTAATTTTAAAGTGATTAGATTAACAATGCACATTGATTTCAGCGTAAGCACAAAAAATTATTGGCAATGTACATTGATTTTTGTGTTATAATAATTCAACCTACTAATATTGGAGAGCAAGAGAGACAAGGTATGTCGTTTACTACAACTCGAGCTAAGGATTTAAATGGTTTACGATTTCAACTTTCCTTTTCATATAGTCGATATGAAAAGATGACAAAACTAAACAAATTTAAAATTAAAATGACTAGATTAATCTCAGACATATTTAGCATATTTAAAATGATTATATTAATATTAGATGTATTTACATTATTGATAAAATCAATCATATCTTCGATAGATTTTCCTTGGTTGCACACGGCTGAAGCCTAAATCCATCTTAGCTCAGGGTCTATCAAGCGCCGAGAGGGATCAAATCTCTCAAGGTGCAAACCTTTCCTCAAGTTTTGCACTCAAAAAAGAGGTTTGCACCTCAAGAGGTATGATCTCTCTCGGCACTTACTAGATCCAGAGTTAAGATGGATCTAGGTTGGTTTTATGCTCAGAGGTGTTATGATATCATAAAGAGAAATTGTTCAATGAGGAAATGTCTATTTTTTTATAACACTATGTTGTAGATGTCAAACTCATAGGTATATCAATACTATCATAATAATTAAAACTTTCAAACCATGTATGCACTGTAGATACAAACAAGTTGTGACAATGTATAATTTCTTATAACACCATGTGTTGATATAAAAATATAAATTACAAAATTATGCCCACTGAGACTTAGAATTTTAGTAATTTTATGGGTATTATATTTAAGTCTTTTAAAAAGGAGTAGTCCTGAAAAAGTGCAATGGCTTGCATAATTTTTTTTTTTAAGTAGCGCAACGTATACCATGATATTGTAATGCACAAATACAACCAATCTAGATTCATCTTAACTCCAAATATATCAAGCACCAAGAGGAATCAAATATCTCAATGTGCAAACCTATTTTTGAGTCCAAAACTTGAGGAAATGTTTGCATCTCGAGAGATTTGATCCCTCTAGATGCTTGATAGATCCAAAGTTAAGATGGATCTAGGATGGTTTAAAATTTGTGTGGAGCTTAAAAATATATAAACAATGGAAAAACAATGTGTTGTCAAAATCTGGAGCTCAAAAGACACCAACAATAAATTGACTTTATGGCCTCAATTTTACATGAACTACCATAATAACAACATTTATAAGCATTAGTTTATTATAATTTTTTATTTTTTATTGTATTCTAAATAATTTTATTTTAATTTTTTCTATCTAATTTGACCAAGTCAAAATCTTTACATAACATACAAGGACATTACAACATCTCTTTCATACTAGGTTAGAAATATCAAAATAGATTACACGGGATAACAAATACATATAGTAAATTACTTATAACAAGACAAATTCATTAACAAAGTCACAAAAAATAATAATAATAATAGTAATTTTCGTGAGAGGCTATGTCTCTTTCATAATAGGTTAGAGATATCAAAATAGATTGCACAAGATAACAAATACATATAGTAAATTACTTATAATGAGATAAATTCATTAACAAAGTCACAAAAAATAATAATAATAATAGTGATTGTCCTCTCTTTTATACTAGGTTAGAGATATCAAAATAGATTGCACAAGATAACAAATACATATAGTAAATTACTTATAACAAGATAAATTCATTAACAAAGTCACAAAAAATAATAATAATAAACTCTCTACAATGCAGTATAGGCTCTCTACAAAGCAGTGTAGAGGGAGATGTATAGGCATAAAATTTAAAATTTATATGTTGGGTTAATTAAAAAAATAAAAAGGTTAAAAGTAATATTTATATGTTGGGTTAAGTATAAATAAATAAAAAGGTTAAAAGTAATATAGAGACCAATATGGGGGAGATGTTGTAGCATGGTAAATGAGTGTAAACATTTAAATGTTCACTCAAATAATAATAAAATGTAATAAAAATCAATTGTGTATATTGCAATTTTGTTTTGCAACGAAGCTGAGTCCCCCAAGTCAATCTAAAAAATTGCTTAAATAATTATAATTTTCATTGGTCAATGCTAAATTAATAGTTATGGATAATAAAAATCAATTTGTTTAAATTGTAATTTTGTTCTGCAAAGAAGCTTAGTCCCTCAAGTCAATTTAAAAAATTGCATAAATAATTATAACTTTAATTGGTTAAGTGTTATTTAAAAAATTGCATAAATAATTATAACTTTAATTGGTTAGTGTTAAATTAATAGTTGTGGATAGGCAAATCATCCTATAGTCTTGCTTATTTGCTCAAGAAAAAGAATTTGCATAAATTTTGGTGGGTAGTAACCACTAGTAAACCTTCACATTTATAGTTTTACTCCTACATAAGTGCCAAGGAAAACATAAATAATGGTGGGGAAGTAATTGATGGTAAAGTTTAAAAATAAACTTAATACTTACAATATAGCAAAATTTTTAACCTTGAATATTATTAACTTGTAAACGCTAATCAATACCACATGCCCAAAAACCATAACTCGTTTCACAGTAAAAAAAATTAAAATGTAAAATATATTATACCTTGCATATATTATTGATTACATAGAATGACAATTCTCAATCATATGGATGGAGAGGGGAGAGAAAGATGAAGGGGGGAGAGGGGGGAGAGAGAAGGGGAGAGAGAGGGAGATAGTAAGAGAGATTGAGGGTGGAGAGAGAGCGAGAGAGAGGGTGATGAGGAGGAGAGAGGGGGGACGGGAATGGAGATGGAGTTGGAGGGGGAAGAGGGGGAGAGAAGAACAAAGAAAGAGAGATAGAGGTAGAAAGAGAGGGGGGGCGGGAATGGAGATGGAGTTGGAGGGGGGAGAGGGGGAGGCAAGAACAAAGACAAAGAGATAGAAGTAGAAAGAGAGGGAGACAGATATGGAGGTTGGAGAGAAGGGAGAGAGAGAGGAGAGAGGGAGAGATATAGTGATCGAGTTGGAGGGCAAAGAAAGAGAGAGAGTGTGATGGGAGGAGAGAGACAGAGAGGGAGGTGGGAGAGGAAGGAAGAGAGAGAGGACTTGAGGGAGAGAGGGAGAGATGGAACTAAAGGGGGAGAGGGAGGGGGCAAGAACAAAGACATAGAGAGGTAGAGGTGGACAGGGGGGTGACAAGGGACATATTTTAGTGCAATCATCAAAACACTTACCTCATAATAGTCACATTACCAAGATTTTAAAAGATCATAAGATTAATTAATTATACCTTTATTTTAAACCATAGTAGATCCATCTTAACTTTGGATCTATCAAGCACCAAGAGTGATCAAATCTCTTGAGGTGCAAACATTTTCTCAAGTTTTGCACTCAAAAAAGAAGTTTGCACCTTGAGAGATTTGATCCCTCTCAACACTTGAGAGGTCAGGTGTTAAGATAGATCCTTGATAGATCTAGAGTAAAGAGTTAAGATAGATCTTTGATAAATCTAGAGTTAAGATTAAGCTAAAACATAATTATCACCAAACAATTCTACACCAAAAACAATTTGGCACAAAAAAATCTACATTTCTAAAAATATTAAATAACTAGCCAAATATCATCCCATTTTTCAATTTTACAAAATTATTTTTTTTTTTAATATTTATAGTATAGACTTTCTTCCACCTAGTTGTCAAATTCTAACATGTTTATCCTATCAAATTTGTGCAACTTTTTTTTTATGTGAATTGAAAACCTTCCCAAATAGTCAAGATAGTTTTTCCTCACATTCATTAATACAATATTTAATAGATCAATCAAAAGCAGACCAGAATGATGCGATGGATTGTGGAACGAGTGAATTGAAGTGAGAAGATGAGGGAACGATGTGGTGAGACAAGTTGGACCGTGAGCTTGACATGTGGGTGGCATGACCCGCTGGTTTTATTTTGTATTGTTTGTTAGCACGAAGGGTTCAACAGGTGGCCTGAATTGTTGTTGGGAATGGTTGAGAGGAAAAGGAGTTTGGCTTCGCATAGTGATCTGTTGGAAGTTTAACAACGAATTATGTAAATTTGAGTAAAAATGTAACTAGTTAGTTTTAAACCGAAATAGCAGTTATGTAACGGAGGAGGCTTGTATAAAACTAGTGAATTCCCGAGAAATGTAATCACGTAGAATCATTGTTGAATTAATAGAGATTCCAATCCCTTGCCCCATGGATGTTTCCTTGACACCCTGTCAAGGTTTTACCACGTAAATCCTGTGCGTTTATGCGTGTGTTTGAATTCAGTTTTTCAAATTTGTTATATGCTTTTCTTGGTCAATTTATAACTGAATGTGTGTAGTTTATTTCCTCATTATTTCCCCTATTCAAACAACAAATGGTATCAGAGCTTTTGATTTTTTGAAGAGAAGGAGTTTGGAATGGGAGGCCAGTGTCTACCTGCATTGAATCTGGGTGCGTGGAGGAGGCCTTGTAATGTTACGTGCTGCCAGAGCAGCCTGCCGTAGTTGTGCATGTGCGTGAAGGAGAGGTTCACCTGCGTGGAAGGGCCATAGAACCAGGCAGAGCCTGCGTGGAAGATTTGCCTGTGTGCTACCTGCGTGGAAGATTTGCTCTGCGTGTCTGTGCCCTGCGTGGACCAGTTGCTCTGCGTGAAGCTCATTGTGATCTCTGCGTGAGAAGGACTGTCTCTGCATGAAGGTGTTGGCTATCTCAGCCGCCAAACCCTCTGCTGTTGATGCTGTCAGACCTGCAGCGTGAGGAGGAAGCGAATCTGTTGCCTGCGTGGAAGAGCCATCGAACCAGGCAGAGCCTGCGTGTGGAAGAGGCAAGAGCTATTGCCCAGCGAAGAGGAAGACCCTCTGCTCTGCATGTTGTGATCAGCAAACGTGGATCCGGTCTGTGTGCAAGGAAAATTAGCTTCTAGACCGGCGTGGAAGAGGCAAGAGCTGTTGTCTAGGGAAGAGGAAGACCCTCTGCCCTACGTGCTGCCAAAACCTGTTCAGCAAAGGTGGATCCGGGTATTTTTTTGAAAGAAATTTTTTTCTCGGAAAGTTATGAAAATAAAGATTTTAAATTCTAAAGATAAAGGAGTGGATGTGTGAAAAAAAAAAAAAAATGAATCGAAGGAAAGAGAAAAGTTATTTTTTTTCCGAAGGTTTTTTTTTTTTAATAAATTGAAGGAAAGGAAAAAAAGTTCCTTTTTAAAGGGTTTTTCTATTTAAAAGGAAAGGAGAAAAAGTTCCTTTTTTTAAGGGTTTTTCTATTTAAAAGGAAAGGAGAAAAAGTTTTTTTTTCAAAGGGTTTTTTCTATTTAAATTGAAAAAAAAATTCTTGGAGAAATAAGGAAATATAACCCTTGACAAATGAACACGGGGGGACGAGAGCTCGACAGAAACGATTAATCATGGTTTCAGTATGGTGCAGGTATTCGTTGCTAATGGAGGGCACAAGAGGAGGGAGCTCGACTCCCTCCTACAAAGACGCAGCAGCTGGCAGAGGCAAAACACAGATCACCAGCAGCAAAAGTTTTGCAGATGGCAGGAACAAAGACAAGGAAAAGGAAATAGAAAGAAACAAAACCAAGGAAAATAGTGGCACAAAGGACATGGAGGAAGAAGACAAAAATCAGGGTGCAAGAGACAAAAAACAAACGGGACCCTGCAGACCAAAAGCAGAAATCACTCCTAGAATAATATTAAATGATCCTGCTCTGCAGGCGCACAGGGAACACATGGGAACCTACGCCATTATCTGTAAATTCATGGGACTCTGGCCCACTGAAAAAAGCTTTATAGATGTGGATCAAGTATCACTGGAAACCCAAAGGAAGCATTGACCTACATCTTGGGTCAAAGGGATTCTTCACAGTAATGTTCTCAAACATCGAAGACAAAGACAGAATATTTGAAGGAGGACCCTACTTTTATGCAATAGCCAATCTCTATATGAGGCCTTGGAAGATGAACTTTGTTCCAGAGTGAGAAACATTCACTTCAGTCCCTGTTTGGATAAGGCTTTATTCTCTGCCTCTGGATTATTGGAAAACAGAATCGCTTACTGCAATTGGCAATAAATTAGGATGTTTCATCAAAACTTCTAAAGCCACAAGAAGGGGAATATACCTCCTTTGCCAGAATATGTGTGGAAATGGATCTATCAGGTGCTCTTCCGGAGGAAGTAATCTTGGAAGTTTTTGATGAAGAATGGGTGCAGGCAGTGGACTACGAGCATATCCCATTCAGATGCCGTAGATGCCATGAGCATGGACATTTGTTCAGAGACTGCCCTCTTAGTAAAACAGAGAATAGAGGGAAGCCTAATATAATGAAGGAGACTTAAAGCTTTCAGAAAGTGGCAAGTAAAGGGAAAGTGGGAAAAAAGGGGCCAAAGCAACAGCACAACGAGGCGCAGAAGAACAGTCAGAACAAGTTTCAAGTGATGGAAGAGAATGAAGAAATCACAAGAGAAAACCAATCTCAGAAGAAAGGTCCTAATGAAGAAGAAAAGGAAGAAGACAGCGAACATTCTCAAGATATTGGTTATCCAAAAGAGCCAATGACGATTGAAACAGAAATGGAGATGGGCCAGGAAATGACCCAAAGTGAAATAGATCTAGAAGATCAGGAACTACTGGAAATACTTGATAAGGAGAACCTGGATCTAGAAGGTTTCTTGATGCAGGGAACCAAGGGAGGAATTGACTCTCTGCCCCAAGAAGAATGCAACAGAATACAACAATTGTTTTCATGGAAAGCTCAGGAAAGAGGGTTGGAGAAAGATAAAAACATTCATAAGCAAGAGAACCGAGGTGTGAAAAATATGAAAGCAACTCCAGGATTAGCGACTAGAAATCCAGGAAAGAAAAGGGGCAGAAAAAAGCAAAACGAGCTCCTGATAGAGTGTGGAAAGCTAATGATAGATTCGGGTAAGATGAAAGACCTAACTAGTTACTCCTTTACAAATCTTTAATTATGAATTTCATATCTTGGAACATCAGAGGTCTAGGTAGCAAAAGAAAAAAAAGAATGCTAAGTAATAGAATGAAACTAGCAGGGTCGGACGTCATCTTCATTCAAGAAACAAAATTCTCTATTCAGAAATTAAAACAGATCCACAGTAAATGGCTTAACAGATTTGAGTTTCTAGAGGTTAAAGCAGAGAACACAGAGGGAGGTATCCTAACTCTATGGGACCCACTAAAAATCAGCATAATAGATGCGGAGGCATCTAGAAATTACTTATCAATAATTTTTCAACCAGTTGGGGTGTCGGATACCTTCCTGGTCACCAACGTTTATGGGCCTCAGAGGATAGATGAGAAACTCAGGTTTCTTGAATCACTGGTTGATCTTAGAAGTAGACATGAAGAAATTCCTTGGGTCATGGGAGGAGATTTTAACATGATTAAATCTCTTTCGGTAAAAAAAAAAAAGGGGTACTAGACTGCTAAGTAAGGATTCAATAGCATTCCAAACCTTCACAGATGATATGAAACTAGTGGACTATGAAATGCACAATGGTCATTTCACATGGAACAATAAAAAAGGAGGGAAGGCACAGGTAGCCTCCAAATTAGACAGGTTTTTGTTATCAGAGGAGCTCATGCTCAGAAATAGAGAAATTACTGCTAGTGTTGTCCCCTTTGGTGGCTCGAATCACTGGCCGATTCAATTAGAAATCAAGGGGATTGATTCTCCCAGGAATAGACCCTTCAGATTTGAGAATATTTGGCTCTCCCACCCAAATTTCATCAACAATATAGAAAAATGGTGGTCCTAAGATTTTCAGATACAGGGCACTATGATCCGGATCTTGAGGGGAGGCCCCCAAGATCTAAAATATTGAGATGGATCTTGGGGTAGAGATCCCCAAGATCTGAAAGATTGAATTGCCATAAAAAAAAAAAAGAGGGAGAATGCCCAATAAACAAAACCACAAAGAAACTTTTTATTAAAAACCCAAATGGAAATAAACTAGCTAGGGCGATGGTAGCTTATCTTTGAGAAGAGATGTGTGGCTACATGCCTCTGAACTGTAAAGGCTACATTGTGGCGGACATTCTGTCCTTTTACAAAATGTGACTTGTTACTTATAGTATTTTTCAGTTACAATACCACGGGTCAATTCCATGGGTGAATGAATACCATGGGTAGATTTTACAATACCACGGGCGGATGCCATTTACAATACCATGGGTAAATTCCATGGGTTGATGAATAATATGGGTGGATGAGTACCATGGGTTGATGCCATTTTCCATTCGGATCATTCCTCCCTCCTTAAGAAGCAATGGTCCCCATTGCGTAAAGTTCCCTCCTGCGAAGCCTTTGTGGAATATGAAGAGCCACTGAAGATAAGGGTTTTATGTGGTTAACCCAAAACCCTGATAAACGAAGATCCGAGGATAGAGATACCCTGTAATGCTTGTGACCAACTGTGATTCTGACAGTGTGCAGCCTAGAAAATGGACTTCGATGACAAGGATTTTATGCGGTTGACCCATATAACCATGATGTTGGTTGCTGATGAATGTGAAGCAGGTGCCTACTAAAGTGGGGTGGGAGGGCACGTCTCCAATGGAAACCCACTCCGAATGCTGCTCCAAAGTTAAAATGGACATAACTCGGCCAATATAACTCAGAATATTTATTATAACCTGTTTTTAGAAGCAGAGGGATCATTTTCCATCTTCCCATGAGTTGGAAATCCCTATCTGGACACTCTGAGATCTCAGATTCGCGCTGCAACAGTTCCGCCGTCACAAAAATTCTGATAAAATAGTTGATTTTAAATCATCGATATCTCTCAATGATCCGAATGGAAAATGGCATCAACCCATGGTACTCATCCACCCATATTATTCATCGACCCATGGAATTTACCCATGGTATTGTAAATGGCATCCGCCCGTGGTATTGTAAAATCTACCCATGGTATTCATTCACCCATGGAATTGACCCGTGGTATTGTAACTGAAAAATACTATAAGTAACAAGTCACATTTTGTAAAAGGACAGAATGTCCGCCACAATGTAGCCTTTACAGTTCAGAGGCATGTAGCCACACATCTCTTCTCAAAGATAAGCTACCATCGCCCTAGCTAGTTTATTTCCATTTGGGTTTTTAATAAAAAGTTTCTTTGTGGTTTTGTTTATTGGGCATTCTCCTCTTTTTTTTTTATGGCAATTCAATCTTTCAGATCTTGGGGATCTCTACCCCAAGATCCATCTCAATATTTTAGATCTTGGGGGCCTCCCCTCAAGATCCGGATCAGTGGTATCAGAGCAGGTTATGATTCCATGGGAATGAGGGTTTGATGCATATTTCAGTTTCAAATTTTGCAGCAATATTCAACAAACTTCAGGCATTTGCTACAACCTCCACAGAGCACTTTCTTGGGTCAAGCAGGAAGAATTTTTCTTTTCTCATTTTTTTGCAAGATTTTTTTTTGGGCGGCGACTTTGAAAATCAGATCTGAAACATTGGGTACAAAATTTACAAAAAAAAATACCATATTTGGATTCCTCTCTGAAAATCACCCAATTTCAAAAAAAAAAATGGTCGAATCGGAGTTCGGATGTGGGAGATATCGATGATTTAAAATCAGCTATTTTATCAGAATTTTTGTGACGGCGGAATTGTTGCAGCGCGAATCTGAGATCTCAGAGTGTCCAGATAGGGATTTCCAACTCATGGGAAGATGCAAAATGATCCCTCTGCTTCTAAAAACAAGTTATAATAAATATTCTGAGTTATATTGGCCGAGTTATGTCCATTTTAACTTTGGAGCAGCATTCGGAGTGGGTTTCCATTGGAGACGTGCCCTCCCACCCCACTTTAGTAGGCACCTGCTTCACATTCATCAGTTTCAACATAGCAGCATTCGGCTTAGGTTATTTGGAGACGTGTCCTCCCACCCCAGGCTATGTAGGCACCTGCTACTTCATCAGCAACCAACATCATGGTTATGGGTCAACCGCATAAAATCCTTGTCATCGAAGTCCATTTTCTAGGCCGCACACTGTCAGAATCACAGTTGGTCACAAGCATTACAGGGTATCTCTATCCTCGGATCTTCGTTTATCAGGGTTTTGGGTTAACCACATAAAACCCTTATCTTCAGTGGCTCTTCATATTCCACAAAGGCTTCGCAGGAGGGAACTTTACGCAATGGGGACCATTGCTTCTTAAGGAGGGAGGAATGATCTGAATGGAAAATGGCATCAACCCATGGTACTCATCCACCCATATTATTCATCGACCCATGGAATTTACCCATGGTATTGTAAATGGCATCCGCCCGTGGTATTGTAAAATCTACCCATGGTATTCATTCACCCATGGAATTGACCCGTGGTATTGTAACTGAAAAATACTATAAGTAACAAGTCACATTTTGTAAAAGGACAGAATGTCCGCCACAATGTAGCCTTTACAGTTCAGAGGCATGTAGCCACACATCTCTTCTCAAAGATAAGCTACCATCGCCCTAGCTAGTTTATTTCCATTTGGGTTTTTAATAACAAGTTTCTTTGTGGTTTTGTTTATTGGGCATTCTCCTCTTTTTTTTTATGGCAATTCAATCTTTCAGATCTTGGGGATCTCTACCCCAAGATCCATCTCAATATTTTAGATCTTGGGGGCCTCCCCTCAAGATCCGGATCACACTATGATGTTCATCCTCCATAAAAGACTCAAGCACATAAAACTCTGGCTCAAAGAATGGAACAAGAAGGAGTTTGGCAACATTTTTGTGGATAAAAAATCAGTGGAAATCAAACTTCAAGAACTCAATCAAGCACTGATCATGGATGGTTTTGATAAATTCAAAAGTGAACAAGCTGATAAATACCATCATGAATGGGAGACATTATGAAAACAAGAGGAAATCTTTTGGAAACAAAAGTCTCGAATTCAGTGGCTCAAAGAGGGTGAACGTAATACCAGATTTTTCCATAGATCCACCATGGCCAATAGAGCTCACAATAGAATCTCTTCAATATTGAATGAAAATGGAGAGCTTCAGACCTCCCATAAGGGTATCAAAACAGTGTTGGTGCAGCGTTTCAGAGGTATCACTAAGGAAAATAATATAAACAGAGAGCAAGGCATCAAGGAAATTACAAAAAACATCCCTAAGCTGGTGTCTAGAGAGGAAAATTTTAACCTGAATAAACCAATAACTGAAGAAGAGGTCAGTGAAGTTATTAAAGACATGCAGAATAACAAAGCTCTAGGACCAGATGGTTTCAATGTGGACTTTTTTAAGGCATGCTGGAACATTGTCAAACAGGATATTCTGAATGTGGTGGAGGACTCCAGAAGGAACAGGACTATTCTTAAGGCCCTCAATACCTCCTTCATCTCCCTGATTCCCAAACAGGATTCAGCCTTCACTGCTGACAAGTTCAGACCCATTGCTTTATGCAATGTGGTTTATAAAATTATATCCAAGGTGCTGGCTAGTAGACTCAAACATGTACTTCCTTCTTTAATTTCAGGGGAACAATCTCGTTATGTGGAAGGCAGACAGATTCTAAACAACATTATTCAAGCTCATGAAGTAGTTCACACGCTAACCAACAAGAAACAGGCTGGTATAATCATGTAATTAGACATTGCCAAAGCGTACGACAAGCTGAACTGGATCTATGTCAAGAAGGTCCTTTCTGCTTTTGAGTTTGATCACAACTGGATCAGATGGGTTATGGCTCTGGTTACTTCTTCCAGCTTTTCGATTTTAGTGAATGGTTCGCCCTCAAGAATCTTCACTCCTTCTAGAGGTCTCAGGCAGGGAGACCCCCTCTCTCCCTTTCTCTTCATCATCATGATGGAAGGACTAGTCAGGTCCATTCAACAGGCCAAAGTTGTGGGAATAATTAAGAGCCTTCAGTTAACGGAGAATGGGTAGGCAATGACTCACCAACAATTTGTGGATGACACTATGCTGCAAGGAATTCCTACAGTCAAAGAAGCCTTGGCTTACAAAAAATTCCTAATTGACTTTTCCTTGGCGTCAGGTATGGAAGTCAATCTCTCCAAATCTAAAATATTTTTCTTTAATACTAACATTGCCTTTCAGAGAAATATCTCCAGAATTCTGGGTTTCCAAAGGGATTCTCTACCTTCAAAATATTTGGGAATTCCCCTCACCGTTAAACCACTGTACAAAAGCATTTTGGAACCGGTGCTCAACAAGATGCAAGACAAAGTTAAAAAATGGACTATCAGATCGTTGAACCTTGTTGGCAGATTGATTCTGGTCAAGGCCGTTCTGCAATCTATCCCTGTGATCTTTTTATAAACCCTCCCAACCCCCAAAGGAGTGTTACAGCAATTCAGCAATATTCAGAGAGATTTCCTTTGGGGAAAAGAGGAAACAAGGAAGAAATGGGCTCTGGTTTCTTGGGAAAAAAATCTGCAAACCCAAGAGTCACGAGGGCCTAGGCTTAGATGATCAGGAAGTTCTAAGCAAAGCTTTGGGATCCAAGCTCTAGTGGAGATGGGTTAAAGAACCTGAAGCTCAATGGGCCATGACCTGGAAGGAAAAATATGCAAGCTCATGGCAAAATAAAGATCTTATAAGAATGTCGGGGAACATAAAAGGCTCCTACATCTGGAATAAAGCCTGGGAAAACAGAAGCCTAGTTCAAAACAACAGTTTCTGGGAGATTAGAGAAGGATACCTAGCGCTCTTCTGGGAAGATAAATGGCAACAAGAACCAATGCTGTTAAAAGAGGATTTTATGAGCCTCAAACAAGAAACTGACTCCCAGGGATTAATCAAAGTTAAAGATTTCTGGAATCTTCCCCACGACACTGGAAAATGGAGAAACTGGAGAATCATAGAATGCAAAGAAGAGAGTCCTATTAAAACAAAAACAGAGGCACTTATGGGTATTTTAAAACAAATGAAAATCTTGGTATCAGAGGGACAGGATCAGTTAACATGGGGCCTCAATAAAGAAGGCACCTTTAATCTAAGGGAACAAAGAGGATTATCCTAAACCTTGATTCCTGTGTTCCGGACAAATCCTAGCAACAACTTTGGAGCCATCAAGGGTGGATGAAAATCAAGCTATTTATGTGGTTAGTCCATCACAAGAAAATCTTAATTTGGGACAATATTAGAAAAAGGGGAGTTATTGGGCCCTCTAGATGTCAGCTATGTGAAACCCAAGAGGAAACAATGGAACACATTCTCAATAGCTACACATTCACCACCTGGTTGTGGGATTCCTTTGCCACAATTTTCCATCAGACAGACAGAGATAAAGAAAGTATTATTAACACCCTAAACAAGTGGAGAATGAACTTTTCAGAAAATGAGCTCCTTAATTTGGCCTGGGCCTTCACGCCAAGCTTCATTATCTGGAATGTTTGGAAAGAAAGGAATAAAAGAATTTTCAAGGGTGAACAAACTAGCCCTCTTCACCTGTTGGACCTGATCCTGAAACAAATTAAGGAGACAGTTAGCACCACTGTCCGCAATTATTCCAAGAATCCTCCTACTAATTATGAGTTGAAAACTCTCATGCAACTGGGTTTGCATGAGCTCATTGCCCATGAACAATGTAGAAAGGAAAAATATATGGATACGGAAAAGAATTTATAGCATCCTCCACCGAAAGGTTTTCTAAAATGCAATATTGATGGTGCTTCAAAAGGCAACCCAAGAACCGCTGGTTACGGAGGTGTTTTAAGAGATGAAAAAGAAAACATCATATTTGTTTTCCACTGCCATTTAGGGTTAGCCACCAACAATATGGCTGAATTAATGGCTTTGGAACATTGTTTAGAGCTTCTGAAACTGAGACATAGCTCCAATGTCATTGTTGAAGCAGATTCAGAGATCTCTATCAATGCGGTCAAGAGAATCAGTTGTGGAACAGCACCAGAAAAGGTCTCGAAACACTGGAGACTAATTCAGGTGTATCAGAGAATTCAAAATCATCTTCTGAGTCTTTGAACTGTTAGTTTTAACCATGTTCGAAGAAAAGCCAATAAGTTAGCGAATACTCTGGCCAATCAAGGTGTGATAAATTCAGAGTGTAGAACTGAGTGGAATTGGCAGGAGACACCTCAGAGCAGATTTAAAGCACTCTGCAATGAGCAAGCAGCAGAGGACAAAGAGATTTTCAATTACTGGGCCAAAGTAAATTGTATGGAATGAAGGTTTCTAAGCACATTCATTCTCAGTTCTTTAGTTGTTTCCTGAATGAAGGGCAAGCTCAAACCGATCACTCTGCACCGGGGTGTGAGTTGTCCTTTCTCCTTACTTCTTCGATTCGTATCTCTGAGGCTTTTTCTCAATCCGCGACAGTCTCGGAAACCAGTTCTAAGGTGGGTTTGTTGAGTCTTGAAAATGTCATTCATTTCCATTTCACTTTCACTATTATGTCCATTATATCACCTCCATTTCACTACTATGTCATCACATTCATCCCACTTTCATTATCATTGGGCCACCTTTATGTTTTTCCAATCTTTATTATTTCTAAGCCTTTTAAGTGAATTTGTGGTTAAACATTAGAAAATAATGTGCATATGCTTATACCTAACAAATGGGTTGAGATTGTTGACATGTGTAGGTTGAAAGGAGGCTTCTAGAAGACCCTTATGTGGCACCCCAAGGCCAAATTCGAATTTGAGTGAAAAGAATCATGGGATCATGAAGATATGTGTCACATCTCCTAATTGTATTGTAACTCTAAAAAGACATGTGTCTTATCAGTTCCTATTTTGATTAGGACTCTAGAGGTAGAGGGAGAGATTCATGAACTATCATTAATGAGATGACTCTCATCTTTTTGTATAAATAAGAGATCTCTCTCCTTCATTTGTTAGTCTTTTTAGTCCCTAGTTCTTAAGTTTGTAGTTCTTCCTTGATGGCTTTTGAAAGATTTGGAGAACTTTGTTGTACTTTGTACTTTTGAAGAATTTGAATAAAGCTTTGATGTTCTCAACATGGAAGGAGATGTGAAGTAGATGTCATGGAGCATATTAGAATGTAAGGTAGAGTAGATTTCATTTTGTAAATATTTCTTTGTAGAATGTAAGGTAGAGTAGATTTCATTTTGTAAATATTGCTTTGATTTGATTTGATTGCTTTCAAGTTTGATAGATTAGATTTTTCATTCATGCAATTTTAATTCATGCAAGTGTGTTCAATTTTGCTTTGATTTCATAGGTGGCAGAGGGCCCCTGCCTTGTATAGTTGTCATTTAATTTTGTTATGCTTATGTATATTAGCTGTACATAAATTGCTTTCAAGTTGATTGTACATTAGTGATGCACATAGCCTTTTAATGACTAGTGACATGATAGAATCATCTTGTCCTTTTGCTGAAGCAGCAAGGATACTGGGTCTCATAGTCACTAGCTCATTGTTTGGTTATTGCATTTTATTTTGATTGAACTAATGACATGATAGAATCGTCTTGTCCTTTTGCTGAAGCAGCAAGGATACTGGGTCTCATAGTCATTAGCTCATTGTTTGGTTCTTGCACTTTATTTTGATTGAACTAGTTGTATATTTACACTTTTGTTTAAATACTAACTCCATCAATAACATGTTTTAAGTTCTTTTGAAGTGCTAAGTTTTGGAAGTTACCATTAAGGACATAGGCCTTGTCTTGAAATATTTATCCATACTTGTCCTTTAAAAGTATTCTTAAGACCTTAGAATAGGATTTCCATTTGCATTAAACACTTTAGAAAACCAACAAGAACAAAACCCCAAAAACAACATAAACTATAAAACAACGAAGTAAGAGAAAGGTTAACTAAGCACATATAGTGCACCACACTTCATCAGTTTACGATATCCGGATTGATAATTTATGTAGAGCAATTTAAGACATTAAATTGACTAGACATTTTTGGCGCCGTTGCCGAGGAAGTGTAATTAGGAGACCTTATTTCTTACATCTAAAAAAAAAAATTAACAATTCTTGAGTATGCTCTCCTCCTGCACTTCGTGTGATCTGGAGGATCAGAAAAAAGGATTGTTAAGTAAAAAAAATAATAATAATAATAATTCTTGAGTATGCTCTCCTCCTGCACTTTGTGTGATCTGAAGGATCAGAAAAAGAATTGTTATGTAAAAAAAAAAAAAAAAGGAGACAAAATAAACTTCAACATTTCAATTGATTCAATAAAAAAAAAAAATGAAACTCAACTGCTTTGATAGGTTCAAATTGTCCAAACTTGTCTGGTTATGGTTTGTAGTGGTTTTCAAAACACTGTATCCTATTCTAATAAGGTTTTGCAACTTAGCTGCGGAAACTACCCTGATTCCGCAGCTAGCTGAGAATTCCGCAGTTGTTTCAAGGTTTAGCAGGTTACAGGCATCCAATGAAAAAACCGACCACATGGGCATCTCCAGAATTGTCCCAACATGGATCTTATCCTAGTCACCCAGCTCAGATCGATGAAAAATCAGCCTAATACCTCAGTCAAAGTCTTGTTTTTAGCATGCTTTTCTTGAAGTATTTGTTGCCTGAAATTGAAAATCATTAATTCTTTTTATAAAATTTTACAATTTCAGAGAAGAAAAAAGAAAGAAAAACAATCTATGGCTATCTTCAATCCTATCTTTCATTGTGGCCTTAATAAAAAAAAATTAAAAAAAAAAAACGAAAAAGAAACAAAAAAATCTGCAAAATCCTTTTCTAGTTGTCTGCCAAACATTTGTGAGAAAATCAGTGGCCTTCCTTGTATACCAGTTAGTTTGTAGGTATTTATGGTGCAGGACTTTTGCAACAAAATTGTGAATGAAAAAAAAAAGACTCTAAAAACCAAGCTGCTGTTCATTTCCATGGTATTATTGATATATATCCAGAGACATGGAAGATCTTACAGCTACTGCGTTAGAGGCAAATCTTCAATGGCGTCTTCCTGAAAGTGAACAAAACAACTATGAATATGTTGCAAAAGGAGTGAAACATATGTGCTTTATGACTATCCCAATTTGAAGAATATTAGAGCGCCGATTTAGATGAATAGAAAGATAAATACGCAGAGGATTCCTCTGACAGACAACGTTGTTATTGAACAGGTTTTGGGGTCAGTTTGGAATCACTTGTACTAAAAGCTAAGTGAAGTTTCCAGCTACTCCAGACTTATTAGGATTATGTGCATTCCAAAATACATTGCCCAGTACTTCATTCCTGTTATCGTACCTGTGTAATACACTTGACAGTAAAACTCAGAAAAATTTCAAACTTCAAATGTTCGATTTGCCCAAACAGAAACGAATTTCAAGAAAATAAAACATGGGTTTTTTTTCCAGGTGGGTTAATTAGATAACCCAGAAACCGTTTGAAGAAATCTGTGGCGGTCTGGGAGAAATCGTCGGTTCTTTGGAGCCCATTTTTGTCTGTCGCGCGTGAAAAAAAAAAACAGAACTTTCAATTAAATGAGCGGACAGTGATTTAATTCGGCTCTGTGCTGGCACCTACTCTACCTATCCCACGTCTTCTACCCTTTTCCACCATGTCTTCTGCCCTTCTGTCACCCGTTTGCAATCCAACACATGTTTAATAACAGTCTGAATTGAACATGGCACGCTTTGGTTGTGTGAGATAACACGTCTTCCGCCACCCGTCTTCCATTTTTAACTCAAACTCGCCCACGTCTCCCACCATGCCTCATAACTTCCGTCTTTTACTCATACTTCATTATGCCAAGGTGGATGTCGTGGTTTGTTTGGTTGAATCCGTGAATGGTTTCTTCAGGCAGTTTCATGTTACATATGTGGACACTGTGTCAAACCTTCTCCATTCCCCGCTAACACAACTGTTATCACTTCACGTGCTTTTGCTGAAAAGTTAATTCGTCAACACCTTAACTTTCTTTTGGCTGATGCTATAAACTATTAATGTCACACACAAACAATCTGAATCAGTGTTCAATTGATTTTTATTGTATGAATATCAAAAGGCATGCGATGATATAAAATCCGTCAGCACATGAAACAAAATGCAGCAAAAGAGTAAGTACCTTGGTTTGCTCCATATGCCACTGCAATTCACAGGGTTCCTACATGCAAACAATGAAGAAGATAACTTTAAACTGATGGTTTACTGTTGCAGCCATTTTCCGCAGCTAGCTCAACTTTCCGCAGTTGGCTCAACTTTCCGCAGCTAGCTCAACTTTCCGCAGTTGACCCAACTTTCCGCAGCTGGCTCAACTTTCCGCAGTTGTTTTGTTAAACTCTAGGTTGCAGATGTCATCAAGCAAAACAAGCCACATGGGTAGCTAGGAGAATGTCAGTACATGGATGATGTCCTATTCATTCGGTCAAATTTGATGAAAAAGACCCCGGTCAAAGGGAAGTAAAGTTGAGTGTTATCACTAAGTCGCCACACTGAGTCGCCACACTGAGTCGCTGCATGTCAAGAAAAAATAATAATTTTGAATCAATGAAATGAATAAACTATTTTGCTCACTTTTCTGAAGGTATTGATTAATTTTGGACTGATGATGAAAAATGAATGGCTAACTTTGTATCCAATATTTTTAGCTACAGAACCGTGCACATTCCGCAGCTAAAGTCCAATTTCGCAGCTGTTCTCCAATTTCGCAGCCAGAAAAACCTCATTGTTCAAATCAACCTAACTTTTTCATACAAAATCAGATTTTGATGACTTAAGTACCATTGGAAAGATCTCAACAAGATCTACACAATGAGAAAACCATCATTAGAGTTTGAAATGGCAAATAATGTAATAAATTGCTGAAAGGAAGCAACATTCAACTTGGGGCACCAACTCCAAAGAAGGTATAAATTCTTTTGATTTTTCCTTTGAGAACTTGTTTCATTAATACAAATTCTTTGTTTTGTGTGTAAATATCATAACTAGAGAGATTGATCACCTCTCTCCTTTGATAATCTTACATTCCATTGCAGAAGAAGTATTAGTTTTTTTGCAGGTTCCAGGAGGAAGGACAAATGACTACAAGAAAATGGTGTCTCTCTAAGAGACCAATTTGTTTTATAAGAGGATGATCAGCAACAAAGAGGAAATATGTTGATGCAAAATCAGATCCAAACACTTGAAAAACTTTCAGATACTATTGTCTCCATCACATCCATCCATCACATCCATACCTCGTAATAAACCATTCATCTCATTTTCCTCCATATTTTCCATTTTCATTCACATAAACTTTCCATCTTTTTTTGTCCATTCATAACCCACAAATAAAAGCAAGAGGCTCATTCACATGCTTATTGCCATTTCCATTTCTGTTCTCCATTGCCATTTTCCATTTTCATCTTCCATTCCTTGTCATTTTCATTCCGCAAATAAGCCCTGCTTCAATGCAAATTATTGAGTCCATAGTCCTTTGAGTCTAAGTTCTTTGTAAAAACACCTTGAGGCTTGCATGCCTTAATGGCAAGTCCTCATGCTGACAAACAATGGGAATACATTAATGTCCCTTGTTCGTCAGATCTTCTAGGTGACTCGACTTCAGCAAATTCATTTGTACCTAGCAAGATGTGTTTGGGCATCTTGACTCTCATTGTCATCAATGGTGAGAGTTCTCGTGTTGACTAGTGGCATCCATTAATGGCCACAAAGCCAATAATTTCCTACTATGTTCGACATCAGAACATCTTTTCACATAGTAGGAATTGTGCCAATGAGTTTTGAAGACATGAAGACTATTATTTTCAGCATTTTGGAGCAGATTCAGCAAGTTTTAGTAGAAGCAATAAAAAGTCATCTTATCTCTCTATCCATGACTCCTCTTGTTCAGCCACTTGAAAAAGAATATGATCAGAAATTTTCAGCCACTACACATACAACTCATCCATTCCAAAGGGTAAGTGAAGGTACAGCATTTTCTAACTTTTGACCATAGAATTCCATAAAAAGCTAGAATGATAATTGTTGGAAAATCATTTCTCCTCCTCATTTCATAAAATTGCCAATACCATCAGTGGGGGGGGAATACATTCATATTCATATCTTTCCATGTCCATATCATATTCATGAGCTCACATACTTCCAACATATATTAATTATTACATTGCTATTATGAGCATACAATGGTTTTTGAAAAAATGCTTAAAGGATAAATTGGATACAAACAAAATCATGGTTGTCACACAAGAACCAACCATCATGCAATCCAATAAAGATATACATTGCAACAATAATCAAAATATCATTATGCAAAGTTCAAAGATCAAAATAGAAGGCAACAAAAAAAAAATGGTTGTAACACAAGAACCAACCATGTTGCAATTCAAGTGAAACACTTTGCAAACATGAAGTTATCAAATGATATCATGCAAAGTTAAGCCAAAGCTCAAGGATCAAAAGAGTTAATGTAATATATATATTGCATGAGGACATGCAATAGCTTCAGTTGGGGGGTATGTTGAGTCTTGAAAATGTCATTCATTTCCATTTCACTTTCACTATTATGTCCATTATATCACCTCCATTTCACCTCCATTTCACTACTATGTCACCACATTCATCCCACTTTCATTATCATTGGACCACCTTTATGTTTTTCCAATCTTTATTATTTCTAAGCCTTTTAAGTGAATTTGTGGTTAAACATTAGAAAATAATGTGCATATGCTTATACCTAACAAATGGGTTGAGATTGTTGACATGTGTAGGTTGAAAGGAGGCTTCTAGAAGACCCTTATGTGGCACCCCAAGGCCAAATTCGAATTTGAGTGGAAAGAATCATGGGATCATGAGGATATGTGTCACATCTCCTAATTGTATTGTAACTCTAAAAAGACATGTGTCTTATCAGTTCCTATTTTGATTAGGACTCTAGAGGTAGAGGGAGAGATTCATGGACTATCATTAATGAGATGACTCTCATCTTTTTGTATAAATAGGAGATCTCTCTCCTTCATTTGTTAGTCTTTTTAGTCCCTAGTTCTTAAGTTTGTAGTTCTTCCTTGATGGCTTTTGAAAGCTTTGGAGAACTTTGTTGTACTTTGTACTTTTGAAGAATTTGAATAAAGCTTTGATGTTCTCAACATGGAATGAGATGTGAAGTAGATGTCATGGAGCATATTAGAATGTAAGGTAGAGTAGATTTCATATTAGAATGTAAGGTAGAGTAGATTTCATTTTGTAAATATTGCTTTGTAGAATGTAAGGTAGAGTAGATTTCATTTTGTAAATATTGCTTTGATTTGATTTGACTGCTTTCAAGTTTGATAGATTAGATTTTTCATTCATGCAATTTTAATTCATGCAAGTGTGTTCAATTTTGCTTTGATTTCATAGGTGGCAGAGGGCCCCTGCCTTGTATAGTTGTCATTTAATTTTACATTTAATTTTGTTATGCTTATGTATATTAGTTGTACATAAATTGCTTTCAAGTTGATTGTAGATTAGTGATGCACATAGCCTTTTAATGACTAATGACATGATAGAATCATCTTGTCCTTTTGCTGAAGCAGCAAGGATACTGGGTCTCATAGTCACTAGCTCATTGTTTGGTTATTGCATTTTATTTTGATTGAACTAATGACATGATAGAATCATCTTGTCCTTTTGCTGAAGCAGCAAGGATACTGGGTCTCATAGTCATTAGCTCATTGTTTGGTTCTTGCACTTTATTTTGATTGAACTAGTTGTATATTTACACTTTTGTTTAAATACTAACTCCATCAATAACATGTTTTAAGTTCTTTTGAAGTGCTAAGTTTTGGAAGTTACCATTAAGGACATAGGCCTTGTCTTGAAATCTTTATCCATACTAGTCCTTTAAAAGTATTCTTAAGACCTTAGAATAGGATTTCCATTTGCATTAAACACTTTAGAAAACCAACAAGAACAAAACCCCAAAAACAACATAAACTATAAAACAACGAAGTAAGAGAAAGGTTAACTAAGCACATATAGTGCACCACACTTCATCAGTTTACGATACCCGGATTGATAATTTATGTAGAGCAATTTAAGACATTAAATTGACTAGACAGGGCTCACGCAAGCAGGGTGGATGGTTCTTTCGGATGGCAGTTATTTCCTTACATTTCGCTCACGGAGGAGAAAACCAGACACATGGTGCTTTCCGGGTGATCGTTGGGCTTCGACGCAGTAAATGGTATTGGGATTATGGGAGCGATTCCACTGGGCTCCTGACGCATGGCAAGGGGTGGTCAAAAATACCACCTTCCATCGCGCCTTATCTTTCGATCAGCTAGGCGTTGCGATATTGTCCAGTGTCGTCCGATCTCGCTGTAGGAATCAATGGTCAGGTTTGGGAGTGCAGCTTTGTGGGGCCTACAGTACTGTCACACCTTTCGAAACCTTGTTTTTGAAGTTTGCGGTGTTATATTTTTGGTCAAACTTCCTTTGTTCTAAACTTGGGAATGATTTGTAAGGTTAGCTTTGTTCTTGTTGGGAGGAAGGTCATTCCAGATCAAAATCACTGGTTTTCCTGTGTCCTTGAAGCGTAATTTCTTTTTGTAAACGTTGTAACTTTATTTTTTGGATAATGAAATAGAAGGATGTTCTCTTGCTTTAGCAAAAAAAAGAAATAAGGAAATATAACCCTAGTTGAAAAAAAAAAATATCTTTCATTGGAGAAATAAGGAAATATAAACCCTAGCTGAAAAGACTAAAACCCTAGGAGAAGAACAAAATGGCCAAGATATCGAATGCAAAATTCGAGGTGGAGAAATTCACCGGAAAGAGCAATTTTCTCTTTGGAAACTAAAGGTTAGGGATCTGCTTGTGCAACAAGGGTTGCACAAGGCATTGAATGGGGCAACTAAGAAACCTGCAACCATGACTACTTCAAACTGGGAGGACTTGGATGCCCGAGCTCTCAGTACCATCCGGTTATGCCTGGCGGATGAAGTTCTCTTCAATATTGTTGAAGAGACTACAGCTTCAGGATTGTGGGAAAAACTGGAAAAACTCTATATGACAAAGCTATTAACCAACAGAATTTATCTGAAAAGACAGTTATACAATGTTCGAATGAAAGAAGGTTCAAAAGTTGCAGAACATTTGAATGTTTTTTAATACACTTATATGTCAATTAACAGATATGGAAGTTAAAATTCAAGAAGAAGATAAAGCCATAACTTTGTTGTGTTCTTTGCCCGAATCATGGGATCACTTCGTAACTTCAATCAACTTGCGCACTGTTGATTCTTTGAAGTTTGAATCAATCGTAGGATCTCTCATGTCTAAAGAAGTACAAAGAAAATCCAGTACTAAAACAGTTGCATCAGAAGCCATGGTAGCTAGAGGACACTCAAAAGAGAGAGGAGAAAAACCAAGGGGGTCTTCCATATCTAAATCGAAGGGAAAGAATTGTAAGGCAAAATGTTGGCACTGCAATAAAATTGGACACTTGAAGAAAGACTGTTGGAAACAGAAAGAATCTGATAACCCGAAGAAGGAAGCGAATCAGATCGATTCAGGTATGATAGACGAAGTTTTATCAACTGAAGAATTATGTATGATAGACAAAGTTTTATCAACTGAAGAATTATGTATGATAGATGAAACTTCACCTGAATGTAATGTCTCTCAGGGTTTAGAAAGTTGGTTGTTAGACTCTGGTGCTTCTCACATGTGCCCACATAGAAACTGGTTTAATTCATATGAAAATTTAAACAGTAGTTCTGTGGTTATGGGTAATAATGTGTCATGTCAAACTGTTGGGATGGGAAATATCAGGATTAAGATGTGTGATAACACAGTTAGAACATTAACTAGTGTTAGACATGTACCTGATTTGAAAGGAAAATTGATTTCTTTGGGAGTGTTGGATTCAGATGGTTATAAGTTTACAGGTGAGGATGGCGTCTTGAAAGTCTCTAGAGGAGCCCTAGTGGTTATGAAAGCAGAAAAGGTCGGAAATCTTTACAGGTTAAAAGGAAGTACTCGGGTCAGTGAAGCAGCGGTTGCATCAAAAAAGGAAGAAGCAGGTACTCGTCTATGGCATCGGCGATTAGGTCATATGAGTGAGAAAGGTCTTCAGATACTGATGAAACGTAAATCTCTTCCCGATCTGAAATCCTTGAAGTTAGATTTCTGTAAACATTGTGTGTATGGAAAACAGTGTAAACAGAGATTTAAAGTTGGAAATCATAATAGTAAAGATATTTTAGACTATATTCATTCTGATCTGTGGGGACCATCCCCTGTTGTGTCATATGGAGGTGCTCTATATTTTTTAACATTTATTGATGATTTCTCCCGTAAAGTTTGGGTCTTTATGCTAAAAAAGAAAACTGATGTATTCAATGTCTTTAAACAATTTAAAGCAATGGTAGAGAAAATAACAGGAAAATCTATTAAATGTTTAAGAACTGACAATGGTGGTGAGTTCACTTCAATTGAATTTGAACAATACTGTAAGGATGAGGGAATTATTAGACACAAAACTGTTGTTTATACTCCTCAACAAAATGGTGTTGCTGAGCGTATGAATCAGACTCTTATGGAAAGAGCCAGAAGTATGATCAGCAATGCTAACTTGGAAAAGGAGTTGTGGGCATAAGCAGTATCTATTGCTTGTTATTTAGTTAATAGATCACCTTTAGTAGCAATTAATTGTAAAATTCCTGAAGAAGTTTGGACAGGTCGGTCTTGTGATTATTCACATTTGAGGATATTTGGTTGTGATGCTTATTCTCTTATTCCTAAAAATCAGCGTTCAAAATTAGATCCAAAATCGAAGTGTTATGTCTTTGTTGGGTATGACTATGCAGTGAAAGGATACAGGTTGTGGGATCCTACATTGCGGAAGATAGTCATTAGTCGAGATGTAACATTTGATGAATCTTCTCTTTTAAAATCAAATGTTGAAAGAATTGAACAGGAACAGGTATCGCCAAATCAACAAGTTCAATTGGAGGCTAGACCTTTCGGTGTCAGTCAAAAAGAAGGAGAGACATCTGGAGAAAAAGGTGTTAAAGACACAAAGGAAGTCGTTGAAGCTTCTGAACCAGTTCAAGTTTCTAAACCAGTTCAGCGACCAGTGACTCTAAGGTCTACAAGGGAAAGAAAAACTCCCAAAAGGTATGAAGATTCTGCTTCATCTTTTGCTTTGATTACTGAAGATGGGGAACCCTCTTGTTATCAGGAAGCAGTAGATGATACAGATAGCAAAAAATGGAAAACAGTTATCGAAGAAGAAATGGATTCCTTAGCCAAGAACAATACTTGGGATCTTGTAGAGCTTTCTGAATGGAGAAGTGTTGTTGGATGCAAGTGGGTCTTCAAACTGAAACGGAAAGTTGCTGGAAGTATCGAAAGGTATAAGGCGAGACTGGTAGCAAAAGGGTATTCTCAAGTTGAAGGTATAGACTTTCATGAGATTTTTTCTCCAGTTGTAAAACTTGTTATGTTGGCAGTAACTACGTTACTTAATCTTGAGTTAGAACAGTTAGATGTTAAAACAGCTTTTCTACATGGTGATTTGAATTAAGAGATATATATGGAACAGCCAAAAGGTTTTGTACAAGGTCACAGCAGAAGATTAGTTTGCAAGCTCAGGAAATCATTGTATGGTCTGAGGCAGTCTCCCAGACAATGGTACAAGAAGTTTGATTCCTTCATGGTGAGCCAGAACTTTATAAAAAGTGAGTATGATCATTGTGTATACTTCAAAAGTTTCAATGGCATATTCATTATCTTAGCTTTATATGTTGACGATATGCTTATTGCAAGCAAAAGCATGGAAGAGATCAACTGGTTAAAGACTTAGCTCTCTAGGACGTTTGATATGAAGAATCTTGGAGCAGCGAAACATATCTTGGGCATGGAGATACACAGACACAGGAAAAATGGTAAGCTTTGGTTATCATAACAGAAGTATGTGGAGAAAGTACTTGAAAAGTTCTCTATGAACAATGTGAAACCTATTAATGTTCCACTAGCTTCCCTTTTTAAGCTTTCTTCGGTTTTGAGTCCTAAAGCTGATGAAGAAAAGCAATATATGTCTCATGTACCATATGCAAATGTTGTAGGCAACTTAATGTACGCGATGGTATCTACAAGACCTGACATTTCACATGCAGTTGGAGTTGTCAACAGGTTCATGGCAAATCCAGGTAAAGAACATTGGCAGGCAGTGAAATGGGTGCTTCGATATCTAAGAGGCACAAGTGACCATTGCATCGTCTTTAATGGTAGTGAAGGATCAGTCTCGGATATGTAGATGCTGACTATGCAGGTGATTTGGACAAAAAAAGATCTACTACAGGTTATGCCTTTACTCTTGCAGGTGGAGCAATTAGTTGTATGTCAAAGCTTCAAGAAACAGTTGCGTTGTCCACTACCGAAGCTGAATATATAGCTGCTTCAGATGCCAGTAAAGAAGCAATCTGGTTAAAGGGTCTGCTCAATGAGATTGGAAGGACGCAGGAGAAAGTGAATGTACTTTGTGACAATCAAAGTGCTATTCACTTGGCTACAAATCCTGCTTATCACAGCAGAACCAAGCACATTGACGTAAGGTATCATTTTCTGATACATGTGATCGATAGCGGAAAAGTAGCTCTTCAAAAGGTCCATATGCAAGAGAATTGTATAGACATATTCACAAAGCCAGTTACGGTAGAGAAGCTGCGATGGTGTTTAGCTTGCATCTAATTTGCATTCGACTGTTGAAGTTTATGTTTTCTGGAAGTAGTGGAAATGGAGGTTGCCAAAAGGAGTGGTTGTTCTGAACTAGAAATTGGGGTGACAATACAGAAACTCTGCGGTGCAGTGTATTGATTTTGTGGTGCAACTGTGTTCTTAACCCCTCGACTGGGCAGCTCTTCTTCCTCTGTTATGGTGGCGTGATCCCTTCCTCTGTTATCTGTAACCCTAATTTTGACCTGCCCTTTGAATCCCATGCAGGTGAGTTTTTAAGCTCTCCCCTTATCTTCCCCATCTGCGTTGCCATTTCAAGATAACGCATACGAACTCTAGACTCTGGTGGCGTATGAACTCTGGGCTCTGTGGCGCATCTTATAAACTATGCGGTGTGGTGCAACTTTTATAATGCATTTTATGAACTCTGAACTCTATGGTGCCCCTCATGAACTCTACGGTATGGTGCAACTATTATGAGCACTATGGTGCATCTTTTGAACTCTGCGGTCTGACGGTCCGGAGATCTCAATTGTTTTGACCTTTTTCTTTGGCCATAAGGTTTGAAGATATTCTCTAAATCTCCGTCTCCAGACTTTTGAACTCTTCGGTCTGATTGTCCTGAGATGTCAATTGTTTTGATTTGATTTTGTTTTCGAGTTGTTTTTACTATTGAAGTGTTTTATGGGTTTTTCCAGGTACTGAATTATATATAGGTAAAAAAATTAGTTTAAATAACTCAAATCAAGATTTCACTTCAAATTTGTCCACAAAATTTCACTTCAAATTTTTTCACTATATTCAGACAGAAAATTCAAAAAGTTCCAATAAAAATAACTTCTTTTTCTTTAGCCCTAAAATTGCAATATATTTTCTAAATCTGGATTTCCTGACTTTGAACTCTACTGTCTGACTGTCCCGAGATGTCAATTGTTTTGACTTTTTTCTTTGGCCATAAAATTTCAAGATATATTCTGAAGCTGCAATCAACATAAAGACTCCCATAAAACTTGCGTCTGCATATATCCTGTATTCAATATATATTATATTGAACCTGTTATCACAATTGAATCAATGGCTATCACTATTGAACTTACGACAACTGGAGACAATTTTAGGATTGTCTTGGTGGTGATCCAAATCTGCAGTGAGCACTAGTGAATTGGCTATAATCTGTAGCGACTTTAGGGTTGTCTCTATGGCAACCCATAGCTGTGGTGATCATTCTCGAACCGTAGACAATCCACAATTATTTTGGGGTTGTCTATATGGCAACTCATATATGTGGGGATGGTATGCATTGAGGAGAGGCAAAATCGGCTGTTCGTGGAAGCTAAATCGGCATTAGGCATTTTCCCATTACTCTTATATGGTCTCGCAATACTCGCAAAGCATTTTTCCAACCGCAATACCAAAACCAATTGATGAATTTTAAAGGAAGGCTTCCATCGATTTAGAAGGACTAGTGTATTATTCTAGTGACCCTTATGAAGGCAGGAAAATTTGGGTAGAGACAGCTGGGAAAACTATGGCTGGAAACCATTCAGAATAATTTAGGTTGGGACGGACGAGGTAGCACCATCTCTCTTTTTTTTCAAGATAAAAGCAAAGGTGGTTCTCTGATTTTCTTGTCTTCCTCCAGTATGGAAAGTTTTTTTGTTTCACTAATCATCATCTATAATCAGAGGTAGAAGAAAGTGGAGCTTTCTAGGCAGCATGGAAGTAAATTCCCTCAGAAGTAGTGTTAAAAAGGGAATCGCTTTTGCCTCCCCTTTAGCCCTCGAAGGAGAAGATGCAATCAACAAAACATCGCCACTCGAAGGTGGATGGAGGACATTAAACTCAAAACCAATTGTGATATGTCAAAACCCTAGTATGGAAGAAGTGGAAGGAGGAGGGTGCATTTAGAAGGTGACATTACAGATCCAAAGGTCATGAATTTGGAAATAAGCTCAAGACATTTTTAGAATCTAATGTCATTTCGATACACTGGTAACATGTCAATGGCATGAGTGCTAATGAACATCGACTTTTGTGAGGATCTAACAGAGGCCATGATAGTCGGCAAACTCACTTACAAATTTTAGATTAGGAAGGTTTTCCATTCATATGCCATAGATTCCACCAATATGGGAATCTTTTGAAGATCTATGATCTACACTTCACAAATAAAAGAAAGAGAGAAGGTCCACTCCAAAGGTCAGACTTTCTCCCTACTCTATTAGTGCATCAGAAGCTTGAGACCAAGGGGCTCAATGAATGAAGGAAAAAAATGAGGACAATCCCAAGGGGTGCAGTATCAATAAGGTGGGAAACGATAAAGGGAAAGAGAAGATGGATGAGCACAAAGGAGACGGATGTATTCAAATCACAAACGCTTGGGACAAAGTGGCTCAAGGAATGAAGGAAAAAAATGAGGACAATCCCAAGGGTGCAATATCTACAAAGTGGGCAATGACAAAGGGAAAGATAAGATGGATGAGAAAAAAGGACACAGCAAGAGGACCATAAGGAACCAAGAAAGCATGTGAAATCCTCTACAGTGGATACTCCTTGCACCTATTACCTTAAATTCCTTGTCGAAAATTCCAAATTCTACTTTGGACAATGAAGGTATAGTCCCAAGGAACCAAGAAAGCATGTGAAATCCTCTACAGTGGATACTCCTTGCACCTATTACCTTAAATTCCTTGTCGAAAATTCCAAATTCTACTTTGGACAATGAAGGTATAGTCCCATATGCATTTACTACCCTAGCATCTTGATAGTTACATATACTTATTGCAGCACAATGCCCATGTCCCATGGGTAATCTAGGAATCCCACCCCCCATTGTCTCTAGTGAAGGAGAACCCTTGCTAGACTTGGAAGATTGTAGTGGCTTATAACTTGACTTCGAGAATCATTACAGTAGGGGATGACAATAAAAATAGAGTGCTAGGGAAAGTTCCAAAGACTCCAACGTATGGCAAGTGAAGGGGAAGAAAATCACACATCTGGAAAGAAAATGAGAGAACTGAAATAAGATGGTAGTAGGAAGAAAAATGACCATTGATGGGGCCGCTTAGAGAAGCAGACGCCAAATTAGCACTGAGATACTTCAAATGGTAACAGAGAGAACATGGTGTCAATCACACTATCGAATTATATTGCACATTTTCACCAGGGCCAAGAGACATGGCACTGTCCAAAACCACTCAACGGCTGCTTTTTTTTCCATATGCTTTGCCAAAACCCATAATCCATGTCCATTGAATCCCGCAATTTGCTCTTTAGAGAATCTAGAAATGGACTGTGGTTCCATCAATGGATGTTCTTTTGCGCAATTGGACAATCTTCCAAGAAATATTTTTTTGGGCGTAGTATCTGTGTTGTAATTACCAAAAACGTTGCCAAGGTAAACAAGAAGAAACCAACGAATGTCGTTTTAGGGTGGCCCCAATCATTTATAAAACAAATTTAATAAATAAAAAAGTTGATGCACAAGTTGGCTTCAAGAATTACAGTTTGGGTTCACTAATGTATGACAGGTTGGCCTATTTTTGTGATAACTCATCCTACATATAGGAGACCCTTCGACCAGAACTTGGGTGAATTGAATGGAATTCGTGAAGGAAAAATCGCAGAGATAGGAAAAAGTTTTGAACCTGTAATAGAGGATAAAAATGAGGTAATTCGGTGAAGCAAGGAACTGAAGAGGACTCGGTCTAGAAGCAGAAGAAGGAACTCAGTGACAAGAGGAACTGTTTGAGGAAAATCGCAGGAATCGTAAGGCCAAAACTTCGTTAAAAATCAGTGGAGGACGAAATACAAATAAGTATCCATTTCAGTGAAGTATTGAACAAAACCGTTTTTTATTAGGCTTATTAGTAATCTAATTTGGCCTCCCCGAGGCAAGGTCAAAGAATAATTTTAAGGGCAGATTTCATGCATTTCTAAAGTTAAATTCGAGCATCTCTCTAACGATTATTGGAGCCTACAATAGCATCCTGATACAACCAGTTCCAAGGCTCTCTTGTGATTTCGAGAGTGATTGTTGTAGCAAAGTTTATGTACAAGAATGTGTGTAGCATTTTGGTTTAAAGTTTTATGGCAATCTTTGATTATTATTATTATTATTATTATCTAACGTTTCCACTAAATTGGTGTATGAGACCACCTTGTTTGAAGACCTTTAAAGCAATTTCTGGAGATCCATTGTTGCAAACTTGAAGTTGATTTGGAAAACATGTTGAAGTCGATCTTGGAGACTCTCGACGCAAACTTGTTGACATTTTTTGCAGCAGACTTTGAAGACCATTTTAGAGCGGTTATTGAAGGTAGTACTTTGGAAGCATTCTAGAAATGTTGGAGCCTGAATTAGTTTAAGAGGATTGGAGTCCTTATATATAGATCAAGTTGGATCTTGAATTAGATTGTGAGGATTGGAGTCTTCATACAAGGTTGGAGCCTTGTGAGAGACTAGGTTGGAGCCTGCATTGATATTTGAGTATTCAAGTTCTCATATGAGGTGGGAGCATTGTGAGAGACCAATTTGGAGACTAGATTAATATTTAAGGATTGGAGTCCTCATTCAAAATTGGAGCCTTGAATAAGATGGAGGTTTTGTTGTACAGACTGGATAAAAGAGGATTGGAGTCCTCACTTCCTTTTTTAATAAAATTATTTTTTATTATTCCTGTCTTTTGGAACGATTGAAAGAAATATTGATTTACCCCCCCCCCTCCTAGTGTTTCCACCAATTGGTATCAAACCTAGTTCCTTTAAGCACAGCTTAACAAATGGAAGGTAGGTCCTAGGAACACAAATGGCAAAGTCAAGAAAGAAAAGCACCAAACCTTCTAAAATATATATATTCCTTAGTAATGAAATCAGAAGTATATCAAGTCCTCAAAGCTCCATTGTTCGATAGAACAAGTTGTGTCATAGAGCAACAAAAACAAGTGATATTTCATAGCTCTAGCATATGAGGTATGGGAATCAGTGGTTACTAGAAACAAAACTACAAAGGAGTCAAAAGAACACAATACAAAATCAAAGGAAGCAATCTTGAGTAGTCTATCAAATTATGTAAAAAAGTGGGTCAATGTTCTTCAACTAAAAGACTTTGGGAAAAACTACAAAAAATCTATGGAGAATCTAGCTTTGTGCCTACTATTGAAGACAGTATTTTGGAAGCATTCTAAAAAGGTTGGATCTTGAATTAAAAGGGAGTCCTCATATATAAATTAGGTTGGAGCCTAAATTAGATTGTGAAGATTGGAGTCCTCATACAAGGCTAGAGCTTTGTGAGAGATCAAGTTGGAACCTTAATTGATATTTGAGGATTAGAGTCCTCATACGAGGTTGGAGCCTTGTGAGAACCCATGTTGGAGTCTGGATTGATATTTGAAAATTGAGTCCTCATTCAAAGTTGGAGCCTTGAAGAGGTTTTGTTGTACAAATTGGATAAAAGAGGATTGGAATCCTCACTTCCTTTTTTAATAAAAATAATTTTTATTATTATTGTGTTCTCGCGTCATTTGTGCTTCTAATTAAGAGAAATATTAATTGGCTAATTAACAATTGGAAGAAATATATATTCATCACCCTCCCCTCTCAGTATTTCCAACATGGATGTCTTTACCATGGATCTCGAAAGGAATTCTAGAAGCCCCGAGGAAAATCAGTTCTAGATTTCTCTGCGTAGGAACCAAGGATTAGCTTCTCATGCCCTGGGTGAAATATGATAGAGTAACGATGCCAAAGCTATTGGGGGGTTGGGGACTTGAAAACATTTTTATGTTCTCTAAAGCTCTGGCTACAAAGAATATATGGAGGCTTCTAACCCCCAGAAATTCGTGAACAAACGTAGTCTCGAGCAAATACATCTAGCCTGAAACTATTGAAGAATGGATTTAAAACTCCAACAAAAGTCATAACAATATCTAGATTATGTGGCAAGTTGTTCTAAATTCCTTTTTTGAGGTAATTGGCTCAAGTTTTTCTTGGAGGATAATTGATAGGAACGGCTTCAAAGTTGAAGTGGACCCATGGGAAGCATCAGAATTGATCACATTCTCCCTTAGAATTTGGTCAATATCCTAATACAAAGAGGATGTTCAAGGTTAGCTCAACTAACAAACCCAAGTGTTATCTCTATAAAGCAATAGGGTAGGTTATTGATAGAGAAAATGGACTTGGTGGGGGATCTTAAAGACCATTGGAACCTCTTCCTACTTGCATTGTCAAGAGCTTATATCGGACTTACAGAAGAAGATGGTGAGTTAATGAGGATTGGCTCACCTCATGGATCTTACATCCCTAAAGAAGGATATGTCATCCTTAAGGAGGATAGGTTTAATGCAAAACAAAGATGTTGGTAGAAAGTGGTCTAGAAAGCAAAGTGCCCAACAAAGGCACATGTCTTCATGTGGTGCTTAATAATGAATAAGGTTTCAACTTGAGATAACACTCAAAAGTGCCATAAATAAGGACTGGGATGGCGTGCATTATGGAATAATGATTCAAAATCCATTTCACCTTTGTACAATGCATCTATATCAAAGCAATTTGGGACAAATACAAATTTCAAATGGCAAGGGGTCTCAACAAAATAAGTGTGGCAAGATTGAATTTCAAATCCTATTTTCAACAAATACAAAACAATGCCTCTAATTCTCTGTTTAGGGGGTCTGTTTGGTTCGAAAAACAAAAAAACAAAAAAAAAAAAAAAAAAAAATAAAATAATAATTAATGAGATACACATCCCCTCAAAGAGAACAATGGCCTCAGCGCTCTAAATTATATCAAAAAAAAATTAATGAGATACACATCCCCTCAAAGAGAACAATGGCCTCAGCACTCTAAATTATATCTCACTTTCCTTAACAGAGAGATTCTAAAAAGCCTAGGGTAATAGTAGAAGAGCATCCTAATAGAACAAAACCTTGGGCTTTTTATGATGGGGCCGCCAAAGAGCATAATCAATCATGTGGAGGGGGAATAGTTCTCTACCTTGATCCAAATCATTCTTATGAAATAAAGATGGGCTTGGTTAGTGCTACAACAATTTCGCAGAGCTAATACCTCTTAAGTTGGTCCTCCTTTTCAAAAAAGAGATAGGATGTAACAATATTCAAATATTTGGAGATTCCCAACTAGTGATTAAGTGGAAAAGGGGAGTACTATTACAAAAACCAAATCCTTTTTCTTTTAGTAAATTAAGTATTGAGAATTTTCAACTCTCTTGATTTTTTCTCCTATCAACACTTACAGGGAAATAAATGAATAAACTATTTTTCTAAGGAACGCACTCACTTGACTTTTGGGAAGTGGCACTTCCTAGAATCCGTGAATGGTGAGTTCTATGAATTCTACCACATACCCTTAATGATCAAGCTCAATTTTTTATTTTTTGCAATAGTAGTTTTTTGGATCTTGTCGAACATTCAGGGAACAAAGGGCTCCATATCTCTATATTTTGTTTTTGGTTCACACTTGTCACACATGGAACAATGTAAACAAATTTTTAAGACTCACCTTAAAACCTCCATACTCTAGCAAACTAGTCTTATTCTCTCACAATGGGAAATTTGTCTAGATTAGTCTATTAATGGCATGTATATGCATGTAATTCATGCACCAAGTATGTACAAAATGTAACTTGTACCATTATGTTGATGAAATATTTTACAGTAGTTTTCGAAGGGCAAAAAAACATCTTTAATAAATCAATGGATGTAAATTGATGCACCTCTTTCTTAAAAAATTACACTAAACTATGTCAATGCAAAACAAACTAAATTTTCAACATTAATAATATGCATGCCAGTTGGATCCCGTTCAAATATTGAAATTTAAGAATCTCTCTACTCAAGTTTAGAAAAATATTTGTAACATATTTGCTTTTCATGAATCAATTATTAACTAGAGTTTTTGAGCAGAGAAATTGTTGATGTGATTGACAAGGTATCACTAATCTCATTCTCATAAAAATAAGACAAATTATTTTTTCCAAAGAAAAAATCGAACTTTCTATTAAGGCAATAAAAAGTTACATAGTATATGCATTGAAGCATTCAATATACTATATGTTCATCACAAACATAGAGTGTAAAGCTGGATTGGTAAACAAAAAACAATACTTCTCCCCCCCCTATGTATGCAAAAAAAGAGTTGATACTAGTCTCATGCCTCCTCATATGTGAGGAAAACAACCCAAACAGGAACAGAAAAAGTTAATTGTCATGTTGCAAAATATTAAAACCATAGTCAACACAAATTTTAATTGTTTCTAAAGATCCATGTTTACATATCGATCAAACTCTAAGAATAGTTACATATTGGAAACCATAAAATGACAAAAGACAATTGTAAATAGAACTTCAATGCACAAACGGTGGTTGATCCGACACACGGATCATATCTATGTATGTTTCTTTTATGCTCCAGACGTCCACAGCTTGTTGTAAACCCTCCTTAGATAGGAGGTCTGCGACAGTGTTCTGTTCCCTGTAAATATGGCACAAAGTGATAGAATTAAAATGTTGTTTCAAATGTAAAACTTCTTCTAACAAGGGAATAAACATATAGTTTTGACATCTAAAATATCCATTAAACCATTTGATAACATTCTAAGAGTCACAGAAAATTTGAACCGATCTCAAGCCCAGATGTATAAGCCAGCATAGTAAAAGTTTTAAGGTTTGAAGTTTAGCATAATTGTTGGTTCCTGCTCCAAGGCCCACCGAGGCTTTTAAGTTTTTTTGTGCATTTGTATGGATCACTATTCCTACCCCGCATATATTCTGACGATCAAAGGCACCATCAAAATATGCTCAAGGTATACCTCCCCTAATCTCTTCCTCCCTTTCCCCCTCTCTTTTTTGGATTTGGTAAAGGAATGCTCTCATAGATTAAAGCGCATTCAGTCGCAATGTGCTCATGGGAAGGATCCAAATCCTTGAAAATACTCCTATTCCGAGCTATCCAAGTGCCCCATGATATTATTAATGGTAGATTTTTCAAATTTTCCTCTTGAGTGTCATTCCACCATTTTTTCCACACTTCTCTAATATTGTCTCCACCCCATCTCTGAGATTTCTCTGTCGGCCTCAAAGTCTCTTCCCATATTCTTTTATTGAATGGAAACTTTAGAAACAAATGTTGCACCAACTCCTCTTCTTTCTTACACAACGAGCACCAGCCTGGTCCCATCTTATTCCTTTTCTGAAGATTATCCCATGTTGGTACTTTATTCCTTAAAATACACCAAAAAAACAGTCTTGCTTTTGCTGGGCATTTTAATTCCCAGATGGATTTACACCACCACTCCAACTCGACCCATCCTTTCTTTGACATTAGATAGTTGTATCCATACTTTGGTGAATATTTTCCTGTGGGTGCATGAACCCATCTTAGCGTGTCTAGACGATTTCTGAGGCATACATTCGATCTCTAAAGTTCCTTAATAAAATTTTTCCATTCCTCTAAACCATTGGGGCTCCAGTTGCAGGTCCCCCCTGATTGCCAAGCTTGGTGCCAGATTGTTGATTGTCCTACCTTCTCTATTTGGCACAGGTTATAAACCCCTCTCGATTTTAAATGGTCAATGATCTCCCGAGATAGGGCATATCCTTCATTGCATCCAACCCATGGATCATGTCCCAACGTTATTTGCTCTTTGTTCCCAACATGCCAACAAATCCCTTGTTCAATGGTCTTGATCAAGTCCAGTGTTGCTTTCCACACGACAAAGGCTTGGGGGTATCTCTTATCCGGTTTTCTGAGCCACTCATCCATTGGGATCAGATCAATATATTTTCTTTTGACCATCATCATCCATAGATTTTCCATCGAAATAAGCCTCCATCCCAATTTTGCTGCTAAAGATGGGGCGAAAGCTAAAAGGTCTTTTATACCCCAACCCCCCTGTTCCTTTTCTCTAGCCACTTTCTCCCAAGCCACCCATGGGAGAACTTAATCATCTTTTGAATTGGCCCACAAGAATCTGCTACAAACTTTTCTTACTCGTGCAAGAATTCCTTTGGGAACCCACATTAATGCAATCCAGTAGACCGGGATCACCATAAGCACTGACTTAATCAATACCAGCCTTCCTGCTCTCGACAGCGATTTGTAGCTCCAGTGCTTTACCCTGTTCTCTATTTTCGCCACCTACCAATACCAGTCATGTATCATGTATGTATCTAGCTTCAAATGGAACCCCAGATATTTGAATTTGTTCGTCATCCTATTTGTTTCGAAAGGAAGGTCCTATGAGATCCTATTAATCTTTTGCCATTGTGAAACCTTCAAGTATCAAAGAAGATTTTTGTGTATTAATGCACATTCCAGTGGCTTTTAGAAACAAATCAAGAATTGATTTTAACTGACGAGTTTCACTCCTACTTCCATCACTAAAGAGAAGCATGTCATCGACAAACATCAAGTGAGATATATGAAGGTTGACAGTCACTTTTATATCGCCTCTTCTCCTTGCTTCCAAAATCATTCGACTAAGTCCCTCTTTTGCTAGGAGAAAGTGTAAGGGGGAGAGAGGGCATCCTTGACGAAGGCCTCTCTGGCTCTGAAAGAAAGAAGTGGTCGCCCCGTTGATCAGGACTGCAAAATTGATGTTTGTCATACATCCCATCACCCAGTTTATGAATCCAATGTTAAACCCCAAGTGAGTAAAGAGAATTCTAATGTAAAGCCAACTAATTCGATCGTATGCTTTTGAGAGATCGATTTTTACAATTTCTCCTTTTATCCGGCTCTTTTTTATGCTATGTAAAGTCTCCTGTGCTACCCCCACTGCTTCATGGATCTATCTACCATCCAGAAACCCGAATTGCTCTTTTGATATGTTCCTTGAGAGAATGGGTTTCAATCTGACAGCTATTACTTTTGCAATAATTTTGTAAATACAATTACACAAGGAGATAGGTCTGAAATCCTCAAAGGACGAAGGATCTTTCGTCTTAGGGATTAAGGCCAAAAGATAGCTTCAAAAGGTTCATATATCAATCCTTTGACCCAAGATTCCTCGACCATCCATGTAAGTTCATCCCCAATGTACTCAAAAAATGTTGAAAAAACTCCACAGTCCACTCATCTGGGCCTAGGCTCTTATCCTTCTACATTGACCTTAAGATCCATTCGACCTCCCCTTTAGTCATTGCCCCCATGATAACATCGTTCTCCTCCTCCTCTATATACCTTGGGAAATTTTGAGCAATCCTAATCACCTCAGCGATTGACACCTCGGCTGGGGCTTTAAAAAGGTTTTTGAAATGGTTCCTTCCAAGGAGGGATAGATCCTCGAAAGACTTTGCAAGGATGCCTTCCTCTAATTTTAGGCCCCATATAGTGTTTATATTTTTTTTGCCTCTGGCTTAATTCTAGAAGAATTTTGAGTTTTCATCCCCGATTGTCAACCAAATAGCTCTTCCTTTTAGTCTCCACTGCTCTTCCTTCGATTAGTTTCCAGCTGCTTGATCTTATCCCTCTTCTCTGCTGACTCATATCCATCTGATTTCGGGCTCTCCAACAAGTCTAATTCCTCTCCTATCTTTTTTAGATCAACTTCTTCTTTGACTTTCTTGATTTTAGCCCATTCAATGGTTTCCTTTTTCATACATTTCAGATTCTCCATAAACAAATAAGCTTTGTCCCTGCCTTGGTAATCAGCGCTTGTCCTCCAAGTGGATTTGAACAGATTATTAAAGGATTCATCCTTAAGCCATGACGGATTGAACTTGAAAGGAGAGCCAGGTTTTTTATTTAGGCCTTTCATCTCTAGCAAGATAGGGAGGTGGTCTGAGTCTCCTCCTTCCCCCACCCAATGTCTAAAGACCAGAAGTCTAGACACCACTTCTTCTCTCAGAAGGAAGCGATCCAACCTCTTTGCCACCCTAGCTTCCCCTATTCTCCTATTTCTCCAAGTTGGTCTGGACTTAATCAAATTGATGTCTATAAGCTTCCTAGAGCTGATCTTGTTCATGAAGAAGTATGCCATAGGGTCGACATGAGCTAAAGGTCCCCAGGTTTTCGAGAGACCCAACGAGAAATTCAGATCCCCACCTATCACCAAGTTCGGATTCTCCATAAATGATTTAGAAAAAAGGTTATTCCAATAAGGGACCCTGTCCTAACAGGGCCCATATATATTTAGAATTAATAAGTTTGTGCATAACTCCAGCAAGTATACCTCTACTCCCAAAACTTGATCCAACCCCCAATTGTTTAAGATCTTTAGTTTTCCATCATTAACTCTCCTCACCAAACCCTCGGATCTTCCTTTAGCATCCAAAGACTAAAAAGTCCAACCTGGAACCATTTTATTCACCGCCCCACTAATATCCTCTCCAGATCCTAGGGTTTCTTGCAACATTAGCACATCAGGTTCATAGGTTTTTATTAATGCCTTTAAGGCTAGTTTTTTGGTAGCACTAGCAAACCCTCTACAATTAAAGGACATTATAATCATTTAAAACCATGGGAGGGGTTTTGCGCTGCTCTAAGCACCCCTGAAAGAGATAATTGTTTCCCATCTGCAATATCGATTTTTTCTCTTAGCTGAGCCTTTGATATGTTTGACTTCCTTCCTCTAGATTTTCGAGGGCCAACCGAAATCGGATGGACACCCAACCCCCCCACAGCTTCCCAGGGAATAATTTTCTTTTCTCGAGCCCTGAGGTTATAGTGAGGCTTCTCTATAGGGACACAAGACAGGCTAGGAGTCTCAAGGCTCGACACCAAAGGATGGTTCAGTTGAATCTCAAGGATAGAAGTAATAATGTTATCAAGTGTTTCATTGATAGAATCAACATGAAGATTCTTCGAGTTCACAAGCCCAGAAATACCAGGCCTCGAAAATGAATTGAGTATAGACAACAAGGATGAATTAAAAGAAGGGATAGGTTCCAGAACTGTACCCTCCATCTGAATCACAAAAACAACTTCTTCACCTTCCACTGTCTCTGCCCAAGATGTATCCCTCTGAAGCTCTTGCTCTTTAACAAGTCTCTCCTCTATCTGCATATCCTCTGATTCATCGGCTTCCATCTGCATCTTGTCCTCTGCCTTCCTATCCCCATACTCCACTAGATGAACCATTCCCTTCTCCTCCTCCAAATGTCTCTTTGTCATTCCCACCTCGCTTCTGTGCCTTCTTCTTCTGAAACCCAAAGGGCACTCTCTGGCAAGATGACCATATTTATGGCATCGGTGACAACGGAAAGGTAGTTGTTCGTAATCAATCATCTAGGTATAGGTTAAATTTTTAAATTTGAGGTGAATTTCCTTTGCCAACCCTTCCCTTGGGTTTAAAATTACCAAAATTCTTGCTAATCCTTTATCTCGGTATGCAAGGAAGACATGTCAGCGTCCAAGAATTGACCCAACGTATTTCCAATTGCTCTGAAGACCGACTCTGTCCAAAAGTGTGGAGGTAAACCCAGAAGCCTCACCCATACCGGAATCTCATCCACCTTCTCTCTTTGAGCATCAAATAAAGGATTCCATCTTTTAAATAAAATTGGACTTTTTCCCAAAACTCCAATTACGTTCCAAGACCCATTCAGTGGTTTCACCCTTGGTGAATTTAATCATGAACCATCCCCTGGCTAGGGTTGATACCTCAAAAGATTGGTCGGGTGCCTCCTTCCAAGTCTTAGCAGTCCATTCCTTGATGTAATTTGTTGAGTACTTTTACCTTTGTCCCTTCCAACCAACATGACTTATGTCGCCTCCATTGCTTCGTCGATCTGCAGGTCGACTCCTAGAACCAAATTTGGGGTAATATCTTTTTTCTTAATCAACTTATTTTTCTTTCGCTTCTCCCCTTTACTCCTCCCCCCCCCCGCCTACCCCCGACCCCCCTTCCCCAATGCCTGGTAAGGTCTCCTCCGCATTGGTACCTACTACAGGGAGAAACTTTAAATGCCCCTCCGCACAAATGCTTCTGTGGCAGGAGAACAATCCTTCCCCTATCTGGCCCTCCTCTCCCACAGGGTGAGGTATCTACCCCTTTTCCAGATAGCATTCTGCATGTTTAAAACCTTCCCGCTCCAAAGAGAGGAAAGAACAAAAATATCCTCCCTTCTACTCACTGCTAGCCCCCACCCCAGCCTCTAAAATCTTCCAAAAACTCCTCAATCCCTCCAACCGTCCGTTTTCCCCTAGAACCTTCGAGAAAAGACTTCCTTTTTGGCGAAAAGACTCCCCGCCCACAAATGTAAAGGACTCCTACATGCAGTAGTATTGTCCAGTTGTTTCCTCCGTATTGCTTCCAACGGCCCCAAATCTTCCATCATAAAGGATTTCAAACCCTCTTATCCCTTGATCCCATAGCTAATGACAATATCTTCTAACCCACTCGAGAAAAAAACTTTTTCTTTGAAAAAACTACATGACAGATTACTTACTTGGTTCCTGCCTATTTCTTTCGTTGTGCAACCTGTCAAAGGAAATAACTTCTCCTGCCTCCCCTCTGGCTCCCTGACTGTTCCCCAGCTCTCTTGTTTTGCCATGCATAAACTTTCCTCCAAAAGCCCTAAAACTCTTCCCTGTCTCCATACCTCCCTCGATCCTCGCCTCTTCCTGCTTAGTAGCCTAGTTGGACGAATGTATCTCTATATTATGCTCCGTGACTTCCAATCCCCACACCGACAAAATGTCTCTAAGTTTGGGATCCAAATAAACAGTCACGTTGGTCGACCATGGTTTCTCCCCCTGTCTGTTGCTTGAAATCTCCCCAGAAAACGGTAAGCATTATCTCCTTTTGCGGGTGTGTGCAATCGCTTACTGTCGGCAGCACAAAGCAAAACAAACAATAAAATAAAAACAACCTCCATCTTCCTTTCCCCCCTATACCCCTGTTTAACATCGTCACCGTTCCTGCTGCAGCCAGACCTGGTGATAAGTACCATCCAGCTAGCCTTTGTGCCGTGACAGCGACCTCCAGGTTGTTGATGTAGATTGTCATTGATGTCAATATGGAAATATTCTAGATAATAAATAATGATGTGAAGCCAAGCAGAGCAAATCCGTGAAGCAACAAGAGTAGGAAGAGCTCATTTGAAGCCATCAAAGACGAGTTATCAAAAGAAGAGCTATCGGAGCAGAGACGAGCCGTATCGGAGGAAGTAATAAACCATGGGAACCCTTTTGACAGTGTATAATATCGGCAGAAATCTTATCAATGGTTCTATTATATTAAGATATGTAAACAATGCTCAAACCCCCGATTGCAATGAGTTACAAACCGATGGTCCCATTACAACACGCCCTAAAAAAATATTACTTCTGCCATATCGCTAACCTTAAAACCTTGTCACATACAAATCCTCCTATTGCAATAACATTGTGGACCCTTTGCGCCATTATAGCATGACTTGATGAAATATCGCATCTACAATAATCGCAAGTTTCATAGGGATGTCAAATGCCGATTGCGATATAATACGTAGACAAGATAGCTCCATAGAATATACCTTTATGTAATATCCCGTCCAAGTATCAAGGTAGTTACGCAAATCATAAGGGTTGTCACCGCCGAACCGTTGATTGCGATAAGGCTTGTGAACCCAACTGCGATTACGATAAGTCTTGTGAACCTGCCGCCGATTGCAATATTAGTTGTGGACCCGACAGATCTATTGACGCTGGTTTAATATTATATCACGTCCATTTCATCGACAGTGTGAATATCGACCATGTTACATCGATGATGTTAAGAGTTGCAATTGAGAACCTCCGAAAGTTGATTGCGTTTGGACATGGATTTGGGACCACCTTGGGTACATACAATCTCTCCTATGAAATCTTCTGTAAATACAACAAGTTTATGAGTAATTGGATGAATATCCATAAGTCAACCTCTCCTTCCAAATGAACGTGTCTTTTAAGTATTGGTGAAACTCGTATAAAAACGAGTTAAAATGCCCCCTGGATTAGGAAGGAGGATCGCTACCGCGGGATGAGGAATAATGATTGATCGTTACCGCTTTATGAGTTTCAAGGGATCGAAATCGCTTTATGATACGCCCCGCTTTCCCCATTACCACATTCCCCCTTTCTTCCCCCTTTCACTTTTTCACAACTCATGAACTTGAAGAAACAGAGGAATCCGAAGGTCGAGAAGCCGAAAGTCTGATAGACACAGAAGGTGCAGTAGAAGCCGTAGGCCGAGCGAAGAATGAAGTTGAAGACAGAGCAAGAGGACAATCTTTTGACATGATTCATCTTGGAAGGATCGGACCCAAAGTGAAGCCATAGCGCAAACAGTGGCATGTTGTAAAGACCTAACGCAGATATCTTATTGAAAAATATCAGCGAATCTTGGAGACTTTATTGAAGATCACGATGCATTGTTGAGATCATCATGAGGTAAACTTCGCAAACTCTGTTAAATAGTATGAAGAAATGTGAAGACTCCTTCATATGAAGACAAGTAGTCATTAATGATGTAGCATGGAGACTACAGTGAACCTGTAAATTAACAAAATTCGTCGAAAAAGATTTTGGGAGCCGAGAATTAATATCAAAACATATCTAGACAAAATATAGCAGTGGGTTAGAGCCCAGAGAATTTGTGCCCTAAAGGTTGGAGCCTCGAACAAACAAGGTAGGTGCCTTGAAAGATATGGTTGGAGCCTTAAAGGATTGGTGTCCTCAAGAAACCAAGTCGGAGCCTGTACCAGAGAAGGGTTGGAGCCTCTAAGCACAAGGTTGGTGCCTTGAGAAGATAAGGTCAGTGCCCTAGAAGTTGGAGCCTCACAAAAGACCAAGTTGGAGCATGGAATATTGAAGATCAAGGTCTTCATTGAAGGTTGGAGCCCTATATATATTGTACTTGATTTATTATAAAGATTAATTAATAAAAACATTTATTCCTATTGTTGATTTTGTGTTCCCAAAATAATGGATTTAACTGGTAAAAGTAACAATTGAAAAGTAACACGGGCATCGCGATCACTATTGCATACGGCCTCCCCTCCAATGTCATTCCCTTGCATCACCTCAACCCTAGGGATAAGGCAAATTATATTGTTTAACTAAAAAATTAAAATACAATTTAAATAAAGCAATTATATATATATATATATATATATATATATATATTCACAATTGGAGGAGGACCCCATGCCTAAACAGGAGATTTGGGCTCATCAAAAAGGCTCGGACATGGATCCCTGGGGAAAGAATCTGGTTCGGTCGACAGCTGCAGCTCAACCGTCGCCACACCCGCCTCTCTCCGGTAAAAGGCAGCATCTGGCTATCAATGTGGCGGATTTACCGGCACTAGACTGTCCCCCCCTCTCGCTGGCTACTATGCACCTACTTGGATCCTGCATGCAGACTTCACCCTCTTTCGACTCCCCCTTACCATATTCCTCGCAACATGCCACTCCAAACCCCTCGCAGGTTTCCCAGCACTTGAACCCACCCTCCTTCTCCTTGGCCCCAGCTGGCCCCTCAAATCTACAGCACCCTGCACGATCTTTCATTCATCCTGCATCCTGCAGCTTAAACCCTCATTCCCCTATTCGTTCGGGTTGTTTCAGTTCTCCTTTACTATCTGCTCGACCTACAAAATCGGCCCAACATAGCACCTCGGACCCGTGTCGAAATCTACTTAAAGAGTACCCAACGGGCCGACGCTCGGACAAACAGAAAAAGGGCCAATGCCTCAGACCCATAGACTCGGATATTAACCTGAATTTTGGTGAGGACGTTCAAATGGAGGATGCAATGGAGACAGCGAGGAAAGTACTGGTTGGTCGTGTTCGATGACGGACCTCTACAGTGGAAAGATTGCGTCAATGGATTGAGGAGATTTGGGTTCCCTCCTGAAGGAACTTCCTGCAATAAGGGTCTTAGCCAGAGGTTGGCTCACTCTATACTTTCATAGAGTGGAGTACACGCAAATGATATTGTCGCAATTCTGGCATATTGAACTAGCACCACTCCTATTGAAGCGTCGGGACCCCCTTTTTGATCCAGAGCGTGAACAACTTGGAGCTGGGCCTATTTGGGTAAGACTGCCTGGTTTATCCATGCAACTTTGGACTCCACAAGTGTTCAAGCGTATTGGGGTGCGTTGGGAACCTATCTTGAGCACGATCAGTGCTACGAAAGAACAGGCATTATGACTATGGCAAAGATCCTAGTACATCTTGATACCAGGGCGGGGCTGGAAGAGAAAATTACTTTACACCAAAGGCATTTCTCGCGCAAACAACTTATGGGCTATGAAGGTGTCCCATTTCGTTGCAGGCGGTGCCACAAAGTGGGCCATTTATACAAAGATTGTCCATTACTCTCTGCGGTGACTTCGGAAAATTCGAAGGGGACGAAACATCAGCCTTCGGTAGAGCAGAACAAGGGAGATATGAAGTGCGGAGAGGGAGATAGGAAACAAGAGGAGGTCCCATCGGAGGCAGAGGAAGGTGCTTCAAAGAAGACATAAAACAGGGGAAAAGCGGCGACCTCACCTCCTCGGACGCACTCCAAGTCAGCAGTGTAAGCATCTTCTCTCCCGGGTAATGAGTCTTTTCCCATAACTTCTGCACTCTTTTCAGATGTTATGTTTTCTGCTCTGCATTCATCTCTGCATCCTCCCTCCTCCTCTCTGCATCCTCCCTCCTCCGCTCTGGGCTCTTTTCCCTCCATTCCATACTCCATTGTCCCTCCTCCCCCCACTTTCTCCACTACTCCTACCTCCCTCAGGGAGCTTTCCACCCCCCCTACTCGTACCTCCTCCCTATCAGGGACGGGATCCCATCCCTACAACCTTCGATCTCGGATTCGACCAAAACCTTTGGGGTTGGGGCTCTCCCCTGGACGGTCCAAAAAACATAAATCTGCCAAAGGCCGTCCATCCAAGATCAAATCAGCCATCAAGTCGGCGGTGGCGGATGTTGCCAAGGGGCAACAGTGCACCATTGAAAGGGCGCTTAGAGCAATTGAGCCCTCTGTCCTTGTCTCCCCATGATTTGGCTCTCCGACAATTGCTGGGGACTAGCCAACCCCAAAAAGAGATTGGCTCTCAAACAGCGGGCACAGGATACCAAATGTGATATCCTCTTCCTACAGGAAACTCTTGGCTCTTCGAACAACATTACAAGAACCCTCCAATCTATTATGTCGGGTTGGGTTTCTCAGGGTTTGGATGCAAATGGCAAATCGGGTGGCCTAGCAATTGGTATTAATCCCAAAGCTATCAAGATCATTTCATCCTGGGGGGATGGGGCTTCTTAGGTATGGACATTTTCGTGGGAGAACTCGGAATCATATTAAAAGTGATCAACATTTATGCTCCTAAAATAGAATGGCATTTTGGCTTAATTTTTTGGAACATAATCTTATCACAAATTCCACCATTATTGGAGGGGATTTAAACTTTTCCTTGGGAATGGAGGAATCCTAGGGTCATCATGCACAAATGGATCCTATTTCGGAGCAGATGAGTACATTACTAGACACTTACAAGCTAGTTGATGTTCCAATGAACAAGAAAGTACCAACTTGGCATAACAGGGGAACAGGGGACGCTGCTTTGGGTCGAAGATTGGACCGATTCCTGATCCATGAAGATCTTCTCCGTAACCTTCCCCTGTACAAACAATGGGTAGGCACTGGAGGTTTATCAGATCATCTTCCCATTCTTCTTCAAATCACTGGACCAACCAAGAAGCCTCGTCCTCCTTTCAAATTCTTTACGAGCTACCTTCAAGAACCGAAATTTATCAATCTTGTGACTGAATTCTGGAGATCACAACCTCTGCTGCGAGAACAGAGGATGGCGCGGATTTCTGTGAGAGACTCAAAACTCTCAGGATTAGGACCGAGGAATGGTCAAAGAGGAAGAAAATAAGAGATGAACAACATCTCATCGATATTGAATTACAGATTGCATAGCTAACGAATGAACAAGGGCTTGGATTCTTATCGGAGGAAACTAAAGTACAATTGAACAATCTGGAGAAACAAAAAATTAAGCTGCTACTTGACAAAGAAGAACAGGGGAGGTTGAAAAGTAGCGCCATCTGGCTGCAAGTGGGAGATGGCAATACAAAGTTCTTCCACAACTTCGCAAATGGTAGAAAGGCAACTAATACTATCTGGCAGTTGCCTTGTGATCCTGATGGTTGGGCCTCAACACACCAACGATTGGCCAGATTGGGAATAACACATTTTAAAAGACAATTTATAGCTCCGACAGATATCAACCTACTGGAGATCATTAATCTGGCAGGGCATTTTCCAAGGTTTGTGGAACCTGATGCAGTTGAGGATTTGATCCAACTAGTCACCATGGAGGAACTGGAAGGAACTCTAAAGTGGTTCAAAAAAGACAAGAGTCCGAGACCGGACGATTGGCCAGTGGAATTTTACTTAGCTTTCCTGGCGTTGTTGGGAAAGGATCTATTGGCAGTCATCGAAGAGAGTAGAATCACAGGCCATATACATCCTCCCATGAACTTCACCTTCATTGCCTTGATTCCCAAGACTAATTCTCCTGCCTCCTTCAATGACTTCAGGCCTATATCCCTCTGGAACTGCCTATACAAAATCATTTCTAAAATTATTTCAAATCGCATTAAGCCCATCCTTTCTAATCATATTTCCCAGGAGCAATTTGCTTTCCTCCACCATCAACACATACAAGAAGCCATTGGTACGGCCCATGAAGCCTTACACTCCATAAAACACAAGAACCTTAAAGGCATCTCTCTCAAAATTGATTTGTCAAAGGCCTTTGACAAAGTAAATTGGCTTTATCTTAAAATGATCCTCACTCACTTGGGTTTTCCCCCCATCATCATCTCCTGGATCATGGGTTGCATCTCTACTGTCTCTTTTGCTATTCTTGTAAATGGATCGGCCACTTCATCCTTCAATATTGATAGAGGCATTAGGCAGGGATGCCCTCTTTCACCTCTTCTTTTCCTTTTAGTCATGGAAGGACTGAGCAAACTTATAGCAACAAAAAAAAGGAGCGGGGGACTCAATGGACCAAAAATCATGGAGAATTTCTATCTGACCCATCTACTTTTTGTAGATGATATCCTGATATTTTTGAATGGGAGTGTCCGGGACTCTACCACTCTGAATGCGATTATGATCCTATTCTGCAAAGCAACAGGAATGGAGATAAACAAAGAAAAATCCTCCATCTCCCTATCTGATTGTACCGTACAAGAATCTCAGCTAGCCATTCAAAAGTTTGCCTTCCAAGAAACTGATCTGATGGGAGGACTCAAATACCTGGGCTTCAAACTTAAACCAGATGGGTACAAGATTGCTAATTGGACCTGGCTCATCACAAAAGTGGAAAAGAGAATCAGCTGTTGGTGTCATAGAGTCCTTTCTAGAGCTGGCAGACTTATCCTCATAAAATCTGTCCTTGAAGCCACCCCGATATACTGGATGTCACTTCCCTGGATACCGAGGGGGATCCTCCACAGAATTCAACAAATTTGCTGCAAATTCCTCTGGAATGGCAAAAAGGAGAGCAGGACTTTTGCCTGGGTAAAATGGACCAAAATTGCTACTCCAAAAAAATGGGGAGGATGGGGACTAAAATTACTCTCGGCGTTTGCTCAAGCCTTGGCAGCCAAACAAGGATGGCTCTTGTTAAAACAAAAGTCTTTGGGCGGAGGTTATTCATCATAAATACATATGGTCGTCGACCATCACTGAATGGATCAGAGACACATCTTGGAACAAGAAGGATATTTCGGTGATATGGAGGGCCATTCTTAATGCTATGCCCATTATCAAAGAAGGTTTGCTATGGAAATTGGAAATGGAGCATCTGTCCATATTGGTATTGACCCATGGCCGAGCTGTGGAAACTCCCATAAATTACCAAATGGTTTGGTACATCATCTCAATAGCAGAGGTATAAAGTTCCTTGGACAGATTGGGGACCAGCAAAATACTACTTTTCATTCGCAAGCATGGTTCACTGAACAACACTGGCATATCCCAAATGAATGGAGTCGATCTTGGCAAAGCTATATACAGGGACTTACAGAATCACATGTCAGATTAAGGAACACAGAGGATGAACTTATATGGGCAGTCTCAAAAACTGGACAATACTCACCGAAAAAGGGCTATGATAAAATCATCGCAGTTAGAAAACCAAAGGTCTTAAAACGCTGGTGGGATTCATCATGGAAATTAAAAGCTCCTCCGCGTACCAAATTGCTGATGTAGAACATTTTGGAAAACAAGATCCCCACTGGATCGTATCTAAAAAAAAGGGCTTTCTTGGGTCCTACCCAATGCATGCTGTGCCTTCAAGAAGAAGAAACAACCCATCACCTCTTCTTTTCTTGTCCTACTACCAGGTGCATCTGGTCACAAGTCATTCAAACACTTAATTTGAATATAAATTGGCAGGGGGCGGACATCAACTCAACCTAGGAAAACTGGTGGAATACCTCGGCTACGGACAAACCTCAAAACCTCCCACTTCTTGTTTCTTGGCATATTTGGATCAAGAGGAATACTTTTATTTTTGAAGATAGACCGATCAACTGGAACCTTATCCATCCTCTTATCTGTGCAGCATATGTTGAACTTCCAAATGACAACAGCAATGAAAGACCTAGTAACATCCGACAAGAACAAATTAATAGAACAATTCCGTGGGCCTATTTTGATGGGGCCGCCCAACAGCATGGCTGTGGGGGTGGCATTTATTTTCACCTATCTGAAACTCATTACTTTCAAATTAGTATGTGTCTGGGGCCGAGAACAAATAACCATGTTGAACTGATATCACTCCAATATCTATTATACTTTTCCATTAAGAAAAAACTACCAAAATTTGCAAATATTTGGTGTTTCAAAGAATGTGACCGATTGGTTTAACAACACTATTGTTTGTTCTGCATACTCTTTGAAGAATATATTGGAAGAATTGTTTTTTTCAAAACATTCTTTGACCGGATCTCTGTTTCTCACATCTACAGGGAAAGAAATGAAACTGCTGACCAGCTATCGAAAGAAGCGACTCATCATCCTCTAGGGGAGTGGATGATCACTGAATATAGTCCGAAAGGGACATACCAATATTTTCACAGGCCTTATATCAATGGGGCAATACAGGGAGGCAGCAGCCTCTAGTTTCACAGGCTATGAATATGATCTTTTTGACATATGCTATGTATATAAGAGTATAATGCTTGTAAATATCGACATCTTCTATGTACAGGAGATACACTCTGAACACTATTTTGATGGTCATAGTACCAACACTATACACCCTCTGGGTTATTTTGCTACTAGTTTTTTTTTACAGTGGACGAGTGCCACAGTTTCTGCATATGCCTTCGAGCATCTACAGCATGTAATTTCTCCTTTGAAATTATGAATTCTCTATTTCGAAAAAAAAAAAAAAAAATATATATATATATATATATATATATATATATTCACAATCATCAATTAAGTCTTTTTAAATTAACCCACTCAAATTAAATAATTGAACACCTTAATTAGTAAATTTATAATAACATTAAAAGGAATAGTAAAAACACGAACACTAAATAAATGATAAAACTAAAATCAAAACACAAACACAAAACAGAAACACACTAAAAAGATGATGAAGCTGAAACAAAACACAATCATAACAAATACCTTAAGATGACTTGACCCTCTTTACAACCTATGATTAGCATAGTTTTGTTAATAAAAAAAGACCTACATTAAATAAAACAAGAACCTAAATCCCCTTCATAACTTTCCACAAGAACCCTAATCACTCAGCCTTAACTAGGAAAAAAACAATGGCTTTAATTTTAGGGGTTGTCTAAACATTATAAGTTTGGAGTTTTAACCTCGATCCAATAAAAGCTTTTTGCTGAAATCTTAATTTTTATTATTTTAAATCATTTTTTATTACATACATGGATTCAGCACCCTAAAAAACCCCTACGTTACTTGGATCGTTATTGTTCACAACTCAAACTTGTGATTCCAACAAATCAGTGTTGAATTTTAAACAAATTAAGCTGAAAAATATAATAAAACACACTCAAACATATAGTAAATAAACAACCGCTTAGATTTTATTCAATCTTAATTTTTTTCAATTTCATTCCAACAATATTAATCTGTCAATACAGTACACTACCAAACCAATTAATTTCGTAAAACGAAGAAGAGATTGCCTACAGTGAGATGTAAGCAGATGAATACAGAAAAGTAGACACAAAGCATATGTCAATGTGCTACTATATAGTCCAATAGCGGCCCCGCATGGTACAATCTAGAATCGTGTTTACTCAATGAATAGTGACCATTTTGGATATATCACTGTTTTCGCTCATCAATGCAACAAATTACTTCCCAACATATTCTTACAAATTCACCCGTGAAAAAAGCATTTAAAAATAGACATGTTAACATCCTAAAAAACGAAACCAACTTATGTTTTGCCCACTGCACAGAACACTATGGAGATATAGAAATTTTGCTTTATGATTTATAAGGTGTAGATTGATTCAGTCGTGTGAAATTTAGTTTTTCGTGATAAGACAAGGATAGGAACCTCTTGTGTAGGATGAAACTATTCTTGTGTAGGATGAAACTATTCCACATGACATCTAGACTCTATCTACCATTCAAATAACAAGATTCATTTGTGTGAAATTCAGTTTTCCGTGATAAGTCAAGGATAGGAACCACTTGTGTAGGATGAAACTATTCCACAAGACATTTAGACTATCTGCCATTCAAATAACAAGTTACCACGTTGACTCTATCTACAATTCTAATAACAATATTCGACATTAGGACTAACGCCAACTTAGACTCATCCTAACTGGATTTTTCTTTTTAAATACCATAATAAACCAACTAATATCTATCATTGAAAACCCATAAAAAATCAAATATAAACTTAGCCAAGCATATAGATTGAGTTACGATGTTGTACGTTAAGAGACTGTAACTACAAAGAATGTAACAATAAAGAGGATGGAACTATATGAGAAACAAATAGGAAATAAATATTGCTAATTGGTGACGACGTTGTTCTCTAAGAGGATAGAACTATACAAGGAACGGGAAGGACATAAATATTGTTATATTAGATATGTCCCTATTCCTGGCTATGTCCCTACTGGCATAAGGATTCCTGGATTCCAGAATAAGGTATTACTGCGGATGACTAGCCATATTTATATATATGGGTATTTCGTATTCCTGCATAAGGCATTACTGCGGATGACTAGGCATATTTATGTATATGGGTGTTACTTCTCCCGCTAAATGATGTGAGAACGAAGGAAAAATAAGTCTCACAAAACAAAAGTTCTAAATGGAATCAAATTTATCCAAGAAAACAAGATTCGAAACAATTCATAAAACAAAGGTAAGGGTAAAACTGAACAATCACAATGAAAGAAAAATATTCCGGACATGTTACTGCAGCTTTATTCGAATTCTACCCAACCCACCCATGTCTAATAAAAATAGGTAATATCTAGTAAAAATTGGTAGTATAAATTGGAATTATCAAGTGCATGCCTAATTAGATACTCCAGATAATTTTAGCTTATTAGTATTTATATCATACATATATAGCATGGAATAATTTATGCAGTAAGACTCACAAGTTCACATTCCCTACACCTTAAATATCATCTAATTTCAGCTTAGCTTATTAGTATTATATCATGCATATATAACAATCGTCGTGCAGTAAGACTCAAGTTTTCAGTTTAGTATTATATCATGCATATATAACAATCGTCATGCAGTAAGACTTACAAGTTCACATTCCCGACACCTTGTTAAATATCATCTATGAACATGAATTCAAGAAAACGTCTCAAACAGATTTTCAACCAGTAAGACTCGCTAGTCAACATCCCTAAAACCTTATTAAATAGCCTCTATAATATACCATGAATTTCCGAAAACCCCCGATCCAAACAGTCTCAACCATATTTCCAACCAAGAAGAGCATGTTATAGCCAAACGACAAATAATATCACATACAACAAAGGGAGATGTTGGATTTGCAGGAAAAAATCTATAGACGTCACACATAAAGTCTCCAAAATTGAGGCATGGCTAGGGACTTTTAACACCCAACCACGTACACGCCAGACCCAAAAGCTTCAAGAACAACACAAATAAGTACAGAAACAGATATGAATATGTGCATACAAAAATGAGCAAACACACTTTCTTTCCAATACAAGTATCTTTGAAACCCATACACAAGTTCTTTGAAGGTAGTTTTAGCATATCAACCTTCTTTAAGTTCTCTACCCATCTATCAACGGGCAAATTCTTTTTATTTTCTGTTATTGGAACTCAAAAAAGTGTTAAAGTAGCCTGGCTTCAGTGAATGAGGTGCAAAACCTGGAATAGTTGTATTGTTTTGCAGATGTGATATGCATAATATTTTTAGAAACATCTGTAATACTTGCATTCTTACTTTGCTCCAAGTCTCAAAAGATTGGTTTTTCAAGGTTTAATAAAACTACAAATTGTTTCCAAAATAGAAATGGACATGTTACTTTCGTGTGATTACTCCATTCCTAGAAGCTGTGGTAGGGTACCCCAGTCTGTGTCATACAATCAATCTTGAAAAAGTTTCCAAAATTGAACTTGGTATCAAATTTGGTCTACAACATGAACAAATATCAAAGCAGAACATACACTGCATATGAAAACCCGTTTTCAGGTTAGGTTGTTCATTTCAATTCAAAGTTAGTAAACTGATTTTACCATTAATTGTTTATATTGATGTTCCTCTAGGCTGATGATCCAGTTTTGGACTTAATACAGACAAATTAAGTCCAAATCAAAAACAGCCTACATAACTTTTACTTTGACAGCAAAATAATTGCAATGCTTTAATTCAAATCGAATAGAAGATATGTATAAATGTGAACTGAATATTATAATCATTGTCTAGTTTTAGCTATACCATAAGTGCTGATGTCTACAGGCATCTTGACTACAATTAAAGCTCCCCTTACATGGTTGGTTACAAGCACAATAACAATGTAATGGAAAATTTGCCATGTATCTGTAATGACTCATCATGATTTATTTCATACTATACACAGGTTTAAAGATAAGTACTCACACCTCAGCTTGACAATCAGATAGGCTGATGTACTGGGAGCCAGTGATGTAAAAGTTTCTACCATACACATCTATCTAATGCAGTTGTAACTTGATTTTTATATTGAGCATCAATAAAGATGAGATGACATGAGCTTACGAATACAAGCAGCAAGCTTGCAAATCAAAATTTCCTTAACCTGCACATCTTGATCAAAAATCACCTTTCAGGAGATTTTTTAATTTTACAAACTTGCAACATACAGGATATATGTCAGAAGAGATCAGCTGTATGCACAAGGTAGAAGCATAAAGGCTTACATCAGAAAACTTCAACATATTGGAGTTTCACGATACTGTGCGGCCATAACAAACAGAAGCAATATATAGATTCTTAGCCCACTTTTCCTGCAAAAAAGGGACAAAATGTTTCAGGTGTCTGGCAAGTTGCAAGATAGGAAAAAAATGAAGGTATCGTTAATAACTAAGCTTTGGTTCACCTTAACATGAGTACTCGGAAATGCAGATGTGCGAAGAGTCTCCTGAGTTTCATCCGTAGGCTTTCGTCTAGGAACACTCAAAACAAAAGCTGCCTGGTCCCATGTCGCTGCGGTTGCAGTTATACGATACCCATGATCCCACCGCCTGTGGATGCCCTCACTAGGATATAGAAAATCAAGTTCAACTACCTGAGGTATAAATAAAAGGCATTACTACAATCAGCTACATGAATCCAAAAAAGGCAACAAACTATATGCATTGTTGGCACATTTGCATTACTTACCTGATCTGTAAAACCTGCATTTCGGGACATGACAACACCCCATCTACTTCCTGCAGAAGCCATAGAAGTAACATAGAATCCCTCTCTCCACTTTTTGTTTATCCATTTAAATGGAAAAGAATCGCTGACCTTGTAAGACTGTTGTGTGTACTGTGTGCCTAGAATACACAAAAGCTTAACAGTTAATATACCCTCCCGCTATTGAACCATCAAACTTTGACAAGGGAAAACACCTACAGAAGCTTACCTTTAGACATTACTACCAGGGAGCTCCCACTGTTGGCCCCCGCAATTGCACTTATGTAATAGTTTTTCTCCCATTGTTCCATGATCCATTCCTAGAATAAATAAATAAACAAAAAACAAGTAATAAGTACCACCATAATGTGAAGACCACTAATGATGCTTAGTACATGCATGTACACATCTTATATAAAGCACATAAAAATATAACCTTGTGAAGAAAGCACTGAGAAAGCTCATAAACTTGTGCAGTGAATCCAGTTCCTGCATCCATAATAAGAGCCCACAGATTTGAGCAAGAAGCTACACTACTTATAAAAAGACCATCTTCATTTCCTTTCTCAACATGTTGTGCAAGTCTTGTATCAGCCACATTATAGTGGTATCTGGCCACAAAATAGAAATAAATTTGATTTTAGAACTTAACATTAAGAGCAATGAATATAAATAGTGTAATTTTTACAACCTGAAGTGTCATCTCAGATACAAATTTAATGCAGACAAAAAGTACAAACAATACAGAAAGGAAATAATATTGCTGTCTAATGAAATCACATGATCAAATAACATGAGTACAAACAGAAGTATCAAAAGTGAAGAAAATATTGTTAAACTGATAATTGCAGGCACCATACCTCTGTTTCATTGGCCGCCGAGCATTATAAACACTGATCCATTGTGTAGCAGGCATACCAAGCCGAACCTTCTTCTTGGGCTGTTCATCATCATCTTCCTCCATAGTCAACCTACCTCTCTTTTGACCAACCTGGTAGACAAGCTTCACCAAATTGAAAACGCATTAGAGAACTTCCTACTTGCATTTCAGAGATAGGATTTCTTAAGAAAACCAACAGTACCTTTAGAGCTCCATCAGTGTTTATTGGCCTGACAGCTGGATTTGGACCAATGATTCCATCAAAAAGTGAAATATATTTTGCATAATAGGGCTCTTCATCAAATTTCAAATTCACCACATATTCTAGAAATAGTTTAAAGGGCGGCGGGCAAAAGCAGCACAACATCTCTGGGGATGTGGCCATTTTTTTCTTGCAAACCAGGAAACCTTTGTTGTCACCCTGTCAACAGATAACAGATATCTTCATAAGAAAAAATGTATACAAAATACAGGAGACCTAATCTTATGATACAATAGAAATGCTTAGAAGGCAGTGACTACAATACAAACCTGGTATCCTTGCCAGGGTAAACGCCCTCGAAGAAGAAATATAAGCGTATAAGCCAGTGACTCAAGATCATCTCTCCTACTTCCAGTTCTCCCTAGATGGGCATGTACACTGGCATATCGAACAGTGCCCCTGCAATGAATACAACAATAAGATAGTCAGTATGATATATTAGCTGGGGTATAAGAAACATCAACAACAGTCAACATTTCCATCTAAAAGATCATGCCTGAATACATCTGGCCTTTGATCATATTCTACATGCAACCCTGTAGAGCTGTCCCTCCATCTTGTCGCTGCATAATCAACAAATCATATGAAACATTGAGAAAACAAATGAACAAATGCATAGTTCAAATTTCATGGATGAACGTTGAGATTGTGTGAAATAACTCACCCAACCCAAGATCAACAAGGAAAAGTTTCTTTTCATCTGCCGTTCCTGGTGGACCAAGCAAAAAGTTTTCAGGCTTCACATCACCGTGGACATATCTGCATCAAACGAAAAACACTGGGTTTCTACAATGTTTTCAGGAAATGCCAAAATTTACGATACATCCATTGCAGACTTAGTGAAATTAAGGTTGGGCTTAAATTGTCTACACTCAAGCCCATAGAACTACAATCTATTATTTTACCCTCTAGAGTGCATCTTCTCCAATATGGAAACAGCTTCAACAGCAATGCATGCCACCATCTCAGTCGACATCCTGCATGTAAAGTTTACAATAGAGACAACAATAAATCGAGCAGGCACTAGTGTGCAAATGATTTGTATTAATTGTGAATAGTGATTGGCATTAACTCACGCTTGACCAGAAGTATTCCAAACATCCCATAGGCTTGGACCCAGCATATCCATAACCTGTGATACAATATATGATGCATTAGAAGGTGCATCTCTAAAACACTTTCAAGATAAATTAGCTTTGAAATGATGATAACAGAAATATCATTACTAAGTTTGTAGGCATGACAACTAACTACTCCCGACATAAATAAGCATACCATAACATAATAATCTCCTTGACGACCTTTATAGTGTACCCGGGGAACTCCATGACTTCCACCAAGAGTACTGATTGCAAAATAAAAATGATGACATTAGAAGATAGTGAATACAACTAACAAAATAAGCCATAGCTGAAGAATGAAAAACACAATAATGCTAACTAGTAGCAAGATATACCTATGTGAGAAGAAACTGAAAAGTAAATGAAAAGAGCAAAATGTATTGAAAAGAGACAATGCAGTAAACACCACATGAGATAATCTAAACAAACTCAAACACGAATCCCCTATTTGCACACAAGTAAAGAGAGACTCACTTGTAAACTTGCCACTCATATGGAGGACCATAATTGCAACCTTTACTCGTTCTGTGTTCAAACTTCAAAGCAACCTGGAAACATGCTCAACAAGATAAGTAATAATGCATCAAAAAGGTATTTTTAAAAGTTAAAAAGACGTTCCTTTAGAAAGACCTTGTGTAATACTGTGCCATGTCTCTGTTAAAGTCTCTGTTAAATTGAAATTAAAAGGATTTGAGAGAAAAAAAAAAACAATGCCCCATTATACCTCAACAGCACCAGGACCAGTAGTTCGCTCAGACCCACCAGACATTCGACGTCCTACATAAACTTGTCCAAACCCACCTTTACCCAATTTTCTTTCTATTTTGTAAAGTGGAGATCCACCTACGGAAACCTGCAATGAAATAGATAATTATGTTTTGAAACCTCACAATCAAGTCAAAAATTAATTTTAACGAAAGTGAAAAAGAAGGTATGGCAATTTAAATACGGCATTTTCATCCCCATTTTTTCATGAAACTCTTAGTCATACAATTTAAAGATTTACTTTTAATGTACAACAACGCCTACTTGGAACAAATACTTAGAATATACTCCATTATATGAGAGTCATTACTATGCAGAACTGAATCTATTTAAAAAGAAAAAAATTTAAAAAGGTTGAAATTTTAGCATCTTTGGAAAACCTTACGCATTTTGTTAAACCAAGTACATCAAAAGGCCACAATATATTCTTAAAAGTAATAATTAAAACCCCGAACCCTCTTAATTACTGAGATTATGAATAGTAGGGAAGCAAAAAAAATATCATCAAGGAATACAAAGTGTTGCTGCCAGTGCCAACAGCATTTGCAGGGTCAACAACAAAGTAGATGACTAATGCCAGTATGCAAAAAGAGTCTACAAAAAGACAATTTACTCAAATTTCTTTCATGTAAACAAAATACAACGCAAACTTTCTGAGACGGAACACATTTAACACCCGTATAAATTATTTATGAAAAAACATAACAGGTCTCATTTAATAAGACAAAAAGTAAGAAAAGCATGTTTTATGGATACTAAGCATCATATAAAAAACCAGAGATAAGTCTAAATACAATAGAAACATATCATCATCTCTAAAAAGGGCATAAAAATATTGAATATAATGAAAATAACCATTTTCATCATCTTTCCATATGTTTAAAAAAAAATCAGTACAAAACATTTTGAAGAATACGTGGGAAGAAAGATAAGCAACAAAAGAAAAACACATTGGAAGCAATTCAAAACAGAAATAAGGAAAAACATTTGTATGAATTTCACGCATATCAATGATCACTGTCAGCAATGAATCTAAATATAATATAAACATTTCCCCATACAGAAAAAAAGGAACAAAACACCCAAATGCGTCAAAAAATAGCAAGATCCCACACTCAGCATCGTAGAAAAGCCAGGAATGAATCTAAACAACATAAACACTTTCCTCGCCTCTTAAAAAAAGGAAATGAAAAGATTTAATATATTGAAAATAACCATTTTCATCATCTTTCCATATGTTTAAAAAACAAATCATTGAGAAATTTGTGAGAAGAAAGATAAGCAACAAAAAATAAAAACACATTGGAAGCATTTCAAAACAAACAAACAAAAGGAAAAAGATTTCTATGAATTTCAGGCATGCCATTCCATGAGTTCTAAAAATATCGTTGAGAAATTTGTGAGAAGAAAGATAAGCAACAAAAAATAAAACACATTTGAAGCATTTCAAAACAAAAATAAGAAAAAAGTTTTTATGAATTTCGGGCATATCAAATATCACTGTCAGCAGAGAATCTAAATATAGTATAAACATTTCCCCATATGTAAAAAAAGAAACAAAACGCCCAAATTCGTTAAAAAATAACAACCTCGCATGCTAAGCATCATATAAAAAACTGGTGATGCATTTAGATACAACAGAAACATATTCCTCGTCATTTAAAAAAAGGAAATAAGAAGATTGAATATATTAAAAATAACCAATTTCATCATCTTTCAATATGTTTTAAAAGATTCATTACAAAACATTTTGAGAAGTTTGTGGGAAGAAAAATGAGCAACAAAAAATAAAAACAAATTGGAAGCATTTCAAAACAAAAATAAGGAAAAACAATTCTACGAATTTCAGGCATGTCAAATATCACTCAGTAATGAATCTAAATACATGATAAACATATGTAAACAAGAAATAAAAAGCCCAAATGCATCAAAAAATAACAAGCTCCCTCACCCTTGCGGATGTTATGAAATCCATTAAAAGCATTTCAGAAAAAAAGTGTGAGGAAAAAAATAAATAAATAAACGTTTACCATATTAAAAAGCAAATTTTCCGATTGAAAAGGAACAAACACAAGCATCGAATCTAGGTAAAACACATATTTTCCCATCTATGAAATAAAAAATAAACAATCAAAAATAGCAAAAAAAGACAGGTTCCAGATGTAACAAGAAGCGTTGAAAACATTTGGGAAAATTTTGTGGCTAACGAAAAAAAAAACAGAAAATAATTACAAAAACAATCCATTAAAGCCAAAAAATAACACTTAAAGATTAAATTTTGATGGACTCAACGTACATCAACTATCAGTAAAGAAACCTACTTCCCCCCGTCAACAAAATGAAAAATAAAAGACCAAAAATAGCAAATATATGAAGTTGCACGTGTAAATCTATTCAAAACATTTGGGAAGTTTTTGTGTTTAAGGAAAATAAATAAAACAGAAAATACTTGCAAAAATAAACAACAAAAGCCAAAAATAACAATGAAATCATTTCAATTTTTTATGTATTCCACGCACATCAAATATCAGTAATACGGCTATTTTCCCCATTTTGTAATGAAAATACCCAAAGATATCCTTAAAAAAAATAGGTTTCATATATAATAAAATCCATTGAAAACATTTGGTAGATTTTTTTGGTCAAGGAAAAACAATAGATGCCAAAAAAACACAAAAATGATTTCTCTGATTAGCAGGCATTATAAAAAATAAAGAGAAAAGAAAGATCCCACCCGCCCTTCCACATGAAATGGAAAAAACCAGAAACCATCTCCCATAAGAAATGGGCAACAAAAAAAAAATCAAAATAACCAACCTTGTCAGGAAGAGGAGCAGTGTTATCATCGCCATTTGTAGGAATGGCCTTGTCGGCGCTTCTTCCAGCGCTCTCATCATCATCCATTTTTTCCTTTTGAGCAGTTGCCTGATGGTTTTCGTTAACTGCGTTCAAACTAACGTCAGCAGCCCCTTCTTGCTCTAAGGCAGCAACCTCGTTCACCACCAAGGGCTTCGCCCTAGTGTTCCTCTTGGCGGGAGGACCGGTAGTCTTTGGTTGATTCTGTTTAACAGGTCCCTCCCCCTTGGCTACTGCGGCCCTAGTACGCACATAATTCCGCGGAGTGGGAATAACAAAGGGCTCTGACTGATCGTTATTATTATTAGCGTTAGCGTTAGCTTTCTTGTTATTACAAGGGTTGTTGTTGTTGTTACGGCGCCCCCTAGGGTTACCAGAAGTTCTGTTGGGCTTTTTTTCCAAATCGCCTATGGCAACAATTGTAGGCGATGCATTCCGCGGCTGAGCACGGCCTTTGCGCACTCCGCTGCGCAGAACAGGCATCCTTCACCCATGCACTCTTCTTCTTTCCAAAAGGCTCCACCCACCCTTCCTCCTGCCACAATTCCACTCATATCTTCTTTGCCCCCCGCCAAATCTCTCCACCATTATACCAACCAAAGTCTTTTTTTGTTGTTTTAGTTCTTACTTCCCCCCTTCCAAACCGAAGTCGATCTTGCAATAAATACACGTACCTGGAATCGAACCCTAGGCAGACCAAGTTCTAGTTTCCGCCTGCCGAATCACCGTTTCCCGCCGAGAAAAGCACCGATAAAAGCTCATCCGCCGCACGATTCACAGAAAATCGGAAAGATTTCCATAGATCCGAGCGCTGCCGTCCACGATTTATGAGCAATCTCGCTCAGGGTTTGAGCATTCAAAGTCCGCCAGAGTTATGGTTTTTTACAGTGCGAGTGGGGATACGAGAAATGATATAATATTATTATTTTCTTTTGTCCGCGTGTGAACGGGAACAATTTTCGTACCCCCGCTCTTTTTTATTTTTTAAACCTCAGCTTTGGGGGGTTTCTCGGGTTTTTAAATATTATCTGGAGCGCCGTGCGCCGTCCGTTAAACTAATCCGACGGCTGGCATTTTATTACCCGCTAACGGCGTTAATTAGCGGCAGCGGTAAAGCTATAAACGTTTTTTTAATTATTAATTTAAAAATATAGTATTTGACCCCGTCCAGTTATTCCATTTTACCTGTTTTTTGGGATTGCATTTTGCATTTTATTCTTTCTAGTGTTTTCTATTGCAGAGCGCCAACCATTCATTTTCTATCGTTATATGACCGATACTCCTCGTAGCTAAATTTAACTTAATTTTAATATCTGCGTTATGGTAGGATTGACTAGTTGGTGAACAAGGTAATATTCTCTCGTCGTAGTGATATGTTTTAGTGGTTAGTCATATTTAAGGATAAGAAAAAGATAATAAAATAGATTCTGGTTTATATTGTGTTTTTACATTTTTATTTTTATTTTTAAATGAAATAAAAAATTAAAAAAAAAAATATTGGTTTTTTTTTATATAAAAGAATTGGTGGACTTGTTGTTGGTTACCAACTAGATTGGGATCAAGTTTTTATGAGCTTAATGCAACCATCTACAAGCTTTGTTAAAGAGGTGAACCTGGTTTCTAACATCGGAGGGACACCTATTTTGGTTGGCAAACACCTTTCCGTGTGGGATATCCACTAGCCTAGCCCAATGAGTTGACTTTAGTATATATTGTTATTAGATCTTTGTCATTTTCGTTTGATTAGTATAGGTCAATTATGATGAGACTTGAGGGGTAGGCATCTCCCTGGAGTAGGACCCCAAATGATCATTGATGGGAGTGTCTCCAAATGTCTCAATCCTTGCCAAGTCGCAAGTTCTTGTTAGTATTTGTATTATTATCACCCATTTTTTATTTTAAGAAAAAAAAAAAAAAGAGGTAGATAATGTTAAAGCTAAGAAAATCTCTATAAAGTTTTTTATAATGAAATTTTGTCTTAATCTCAAGTTTTATCTGGATTAAGATGAAGCTAAGGAAACTTAAAGGTTTCATGTAATCCAATTGCCTAATGTTATTGGGTTTTCATCAATTAAAATATTGATTAGGCATCGCAAATGTTAAGCAAACCCAATAAAGCTTACTATGACAAAGTATTATTTGTTTACTTCATTTCAAGATACATGCACTCAGATCTACTTCATCAAGGTGTGTATTGCCCAACCTTACTTAACAACTATAATGATGGTTTCTAGGAATCAACAACCATCCTAAACCTCAAGAAAAGGTTCATGTGATAAAGCTTCATGTACTTCATTGAGGTGTGTATTGTTTGACCTAACTTAATGTTTATGACGTTTTTAGTAATCAATGATCATACTTAGATGGGTACATTGGCAACTTCTTCAAAAAATAACCTTCGTAGGGCTATAGCAATATCCACTTTCACAGACATCGTGGTTTTCTTATTGTTGATAATGCTAAAGTTAAACATGGAGCAGTGAAGCAAAAAAAGGTATACATATAGTCAAATTGTATCTTACTGGGTCGTGAAAGTAAGAAATTGATGTTGTCCTTGCAAATTTTCAAGTCTTCCAAATGACATTTTGTGGGTGTGCTCGTGCTCATTATCATTTTTGTATCATGGTAGCAAGATCAATTCAAGCTAAGTACAAGTTTTGGTCAACTTTAATGAAATAAACATTCCCCAATCAAAGAACTTAACTAAAGGAAGTTTGAATTGTTGAATGTCTAAGTTGAATTTGCTTCATTTATTATATTTTCATATTAGGAAGATACAAGAAGCATTTCTCAACATGTGTGTGTATTCATTCGAAAGAAAGCCAAACAAGATGTCTCATTTCCTTGAAGCTTTCAAATGGAAGACAACTCAATTGCTAGCCACAACATGTTTCAAGGAAGGCCTAAAATGATTCTACCTTCCCAAAACAATGAAATTGAGAACAACAATTACTAACCACAATAATCGCTAATAATCTAAAGAAATCAACTAAAACCAAGGATCTTATAATAAACGCCACCTTGAAATAACTTATTTAAACCAATTAAAAATAAATAAACATGATTAATAAAAATTATAAAATATACAACCAAAAAAGCGAACAAAAGACATTCCAAAATATGTCCATCAAAACTTAACATAAAAATCGCGAGAAAACAAAAATATAATATATATATATATATATATATAAAATAAACTCTCTAACTTTAAACTTTACAAGAATATAGTGCTAAACTGCGTTTTGAAATCCAACAAAATTTGTGTCTTTCTATCTAGTTAGATATTGAGAAAGATAATAAATTTCAATTCAAAAACATGGTTAAAATAAGTTTTTCTTTCAACAAAATCATATATTTAATCTTTTATAATAAAAAAAATTATTTTAAAATACAATTACAAGAAAATGACAAATTACATGGTTAAATTCATTACGAGAAAATGAAACTTTTCCCTAATTCAACCTTATATAAAGAAAAGCTATTATTTACTATTTTTAACTAGTAATCTTTTTAACCTCTCGATCCATCATAATATCCATGAGATTCTTGCAGATTTTTGCAGGCAGAGATGATTTAACTTTCAATGAATAGACATTTTTGTACACTAAATATTATTTATACACATTACTTAAAAGTATAAGTATAATTTTTTTTGGGTTAGCCTAGTATGGTTATCATAATATTAATACGAAGTTGTTAGCATAAAAAGGAAAAAAATTATTTACCCATTTTATAAGGGGTTGTCTTTAAAGAGATTTTTTGGAAGTTTTTCGGTGCGTTTTTCCAGTCAAAATCCGGCAGCAATTTATTGAAATCGCAAGTTTGATAGCTAATTTCTGCACAATCATAGCGTCCCAGGGGTTTTCGGGGTGCTGAATCCAAATTTGCAGTTAAAAAACCATTTTAAATAATACAAATCAAGATTTAACCTAAATTTTTTCCGCTGGATTCCGTCACCGGAATCTCCAAAAATTCGCACTAAAGACAACTCCATTTTATAATGGCACATTTTGTATTAAGGAGGATCATTATGGCATGTATCAGGGTTAAGTAAGAGAAAATGTATTAGGGCTAAGTATAAGAAACGGTTATTGTTTAATGATCTTTTTATAGTCTAGTTTAAGTATATATGTTCTAAAGGGATGGAGAGACCAAATCAACTAATCATCGTTTTCTTGTATTTTAATATTGTTATCTTTTAAAACTTTTGCATATACTTTCCATTTTTTAGCAAATTCTTCTCTCAATCTTTCCCAAGTAAGCCAATGTTGTTGTCAATCTATAGACCTTTCTCAGTTCACAATTTGTCTAAGATAGTAAGATCCTTTACTTCTCAGATCCTGAGTCAACCGAAAAGATAATCTTTGTATTCCTTTACTACCTATCCAAGGATCAAGACCTCTTTGAACTTTCCCTCCCTTTCCCACCTTCCAGATCATCTAATTACCCACTAATTGAAAAGTTGGATTCACAACTTTCCAAATGTTTGAGTAGCCATGTAATTATTTCTCTAGGTTTCTAACCCAATCTTCAATTGTAACCAAGGTAATATGTTTTACACGAATTACTTGGACCTACAATCTTTTTCCTTGTATAAGCCTCCAAACATATTTTGCAACTAGAGTTTTAGAGAATAAAAAGGTATTTCCACTAACCTTTGGAACAACCAAATTCTTCCACAAGGTCAATACAAGCCCTTTCTTTTTTAGACTCCTTAACGAATGAATTTGTAGCACAATTCCTAATGATCTCCAACACACCTTTCAAAACCCATGCCGGAGAAATTCAATAGAGCGATATTGCTTTCCAAACAACCTTAACTAGAACCGACCTACCTCCTCGAGAGAGCCTTTGATATTTAGTCTCTCTTTCTATCTCGATAATCAACCATTTCCGATCACCTTTTTTTATACAGGCTTGGTTTAATGTGGAATCCCAAATTCTTTATTCACTTTTCTAAATCAACTATTTGGTAGGGGAATAACTAGGAGAAATAACATTATTCTTGTTAGGATAAATAGATAGGCCAATGTATATCCCTTTGAAACCAATATGTTATGTAACCTATTTTATTGACCTACTCATACCTTCAGCTACGAGAAGGAAGGGGGGGGGATGATAGAGAAAAATCTCGCCTTAAACCCTTACATGGTCTGAAGAATATGGATGCACCTCCATTGATTAAGATTAGAAAGGACACTAAGGTAATGAAACTCGCCAACCACACCACAGATTGATGTCAGAAACCCAAATGAATAAGCATCAATCTTGGGTAAAGCTAACTTACTCTATCATAGGCTATAGTGAGGTCCACTTTCATAATCATTGCTCTTTGACTCGTGACTTTCATTGACTTTCATATTTTATCTTGATTGATTCATGGATTTGTCTCATCTTTAAGAACACAAATTGCTCTCCAAAGATTTGTTTTGATGGTACCCTTTTAAATCTTTTGGCAATGACTTTTGCGATGATTTTGTAAACACATTACATAAAATATCAACTTGAATTTTTTTAAAGATGTCAGGTTATACTCTATGGGAATTAGTGCTATAGAGATAATATTGAAGGCTCCATGCATTTTGCCAATAGTTCTAGTGACCTCTACCTCATTTCTTAGATCCTCTTCTAAAAATTCCTAGCACCCTGAAACTCATTTCATATAAAGGCCATCTAACCCTATACTTTCATCCATTTGGAAGCTTTGTAATGTTTGTTGTAATTCTTCTCTCCTCACTTCTTTCATCAACCCAACATTGTCCTCATGATTAACAAAATCAAGGAATGAGTTTGAAAGTCTGACTACCTCAACTATAGTATCTTGAGAGTCATCCTTGAATAAATTTGAGAATGTAACACTACTCAATCCCCTAGTGCCTAATTAAGAACACAAAGTATCAAATTGATTTTTCTTCTTCAACATAAACTCATTTATAAGATTGTCATCACCTTCTGCAATCCATGTCCAAATCATCGAGATATGGTGACTTGAAGATTTTTGCCCTTGGAACCAAGTCATTGTTACTTTGCAACTGCCACATGGTAAATGATGTGACAACCCAGGTCCATGTGTCACCCTATGCTGGTGCCACATCAGCACCAAAACCACATGGTCTTGTCATGTCATCTAATGGCACAAAGTTAATTACCTTGTATTTAATAAAATTAACCTTTAATTAATAACTTAATATATTTATGTTTCTGCACAAATAATTGAATTTCACAAATCTTATAACTCATATAAATGGCTTAGTTTAACTTATAGAGAAATTTGACTATACAATTTCAAGTAAGAATGTGATTTTTTATTGTTTAAAATACATTTTTTAATGCATAAATAGATTCAACACCTTGAAAAATCGATGGGGCACTTGAATTCCACAAATTAAACACAATAATTGAATTTCACAAATCTTATAACTCATATAAATAGCGTAGTTTAACTTATAGAGGAATTTGACTATACAATTTCAAGTAAGAATGTGATTTTTTGTTGTTTAAAATAGATTTTTTAATGCATAAATAGATTCAACACCTTGAAAAATCCATGTGGCACTTGAATTCCACAAATTAAACACCTTAAACTCAAGTGTTTAAAGTCTATGTCGAATTTTGGTCAAAATTAACCAAAAAAAAAATGTCATGAAAAAGTCATTTCGTCTATATGTTAGACTATGCCTTTGAAATTTACTGTCTCTTCCACCCATCTATGGCCAAATTGGAAAAGTAAGTACATAAACCAATGTCTCTCATACTTTTTATGAATTTCACAAATCTGACCACTCACCCATTGTCTCATAAAATCAAGGAGTTAATTGCACAAATCTGATCACTCACACCTAGTAGATAAAATCAAGGGGTTTATCTTTGATTTTTTTTCACCTATATACATAACTTTTTGAAATTTTCACTCTAGGAATAGATTGTTACCATAATTTATCACTATAAACCAAACAAGGGACCCACCTCAAGATAGTTATTTGACAGCTAAAGCATGTGAACTTATATAAGTGAAGTTTCAAATTCAATTCCTAAGAACAAGGCAATTTCGAACATTCAAAGTTACTATCCACTAGAATTCAAGCAACTGTTTGCACAAATTTAGGTAGCAGTGAAATTATTGCTCATTGAAATTTATAAAAATCTTTGCTCATACATAGGCAAGAAGATTATGTAATTAATTTATCCACTTCACACCATTTTTTTAAGTTGTTGTAAACTTGGATTAATATACATTATTTCTTATTCAGATATAGTTTAAAATGACATAGTCTTATACACAAAATGACCCTTTTTTTCAAAATGCGATAAAGATTTTTAAAAACTTGAGTTCAAATTGTTTAATCTACATAATTTGAGTGCCCTAGGAATTTTCAAAGATGTTGAATACATAAATGTATTCAAAAATGTATTTCAAACAACAACAAAAACCTTGAAATTGTATTGCTAGATTTTGGTGAATTCCCGTGAAAAAGGCTATTTTTTCTATAAGTTAGACTACGTAGTTTAACATATTTGACACACATATGTAAACAATTTTTCATTTAATCACTACAAATTCACAAAGTTATCCCACCTTGAACAAATCATTGTGGTCAACCAAATTAGAAAAATAAGTGCACGAAACCTTTAAATCAACCACCAATTGTTGATTGTCGGCCAAATTGAGAAAGTAAGTTCACCTATGTGCAAATTTCCAAAGTGCCAACATGCCAGTTAAAACCCATGTGCAAATTTCCAAGTGCCAATTACTGAGGTCATCGGTGAATTTCACAAATAATCACTGAGTCATATTCTTGCCTAAAAATTCCTTCTTCTTCATGTATGGAAGCATGCATGGAAGAAAACTTAAGTTTGAGACTGGATTATTAACATAATTTATCATATTCAATAAAGTAAACAAAATTTCTTAACAGGATTCACTAATCCTAAATTCTATGTAAACATTGTTTAGTATGCATATGTAGGTATACAGTTGAAATTTCAAATTTAATTTTAGGACAAAGTAACTTGGAATATTATTTATACTCATGTAAATAAAAATGTTTACCAAGAATCACTGCCCACTATAATTTATGCAATTACATGCACAAATTTATGTAAGAGTAAAAATGTATATATAGGGATTTACTAGATGTTATTATCCATGTAAATTTATGCAAGTCTTTGTGCATGAATAATCAAGAAGATGATATAATTAATTTATCCACTCAATACATCAAATTACTCCTAGAAAACTCTTATAAACTCATAGATATATATTATTTCCAAGATATATTAGATTAAAACATGAATGTGTGTGTACACATTCAATAACTATAAACTTTCTCTTTCCTTGCTTAATAACCAAATTTATTATACCTCATTAGTGTACTAACCCTTGGTTTATAAGGAGATATTTAGATCATGTATTAATTACGCCGTAAAAACAATTGCAAAGCATTGGCAAGAAAACCTATAAACTGCCATATGAAATTATACAAACGTACAATAATCTTTAAAATTGGACTGCAGTCATTCGGTCAGCCTTTCTGGTCCACATCGACGCCCTACTAGAACTCGACCATTGCCTGTAGGATGGTTACGATATTTGCAAGAACGTGGAAGAAGGTCGCCGGTTCCTAGTTCTTCCGTTTACCCGCCTCAATACTGGAAATCACAACAGACTATGCAAGAATTGCGACAGGCGTGGGTGAAAACTTTCATAACCATAACCACAACCACCCTGAATCCATCTTTCTCGTCCTAGTCTCTTCAAGCATGCCTACTCCTGAGCGACTTCGGATGCAACGTTCTGCCCCAAGAACCGCATTCGGTGGCCAGGTTCATGGTTCGTATGTGATAAATTTAGTTTCTCAGCTTAGCAGTGTTATGTTCATATTTCTTTTTGAAATTAAGAATAGGTTTATTCAGTGTTTCCATGTCTTTACATGAGTTAGCACTAGGTCTAAATATAAATCAATTTGGCGAAAAAAAAAGAAAAAGAAAAAGAAAAAAGAAGAAAAAGAAGTGAAGTTTAATATGAATATAAATCAATCTCACGAAAAAAAGAAAAAAAGAAGAGAACTTCTTTTCTCTCACTCCAAAGCGTTAAAGTTGGTAAATTTCGGAGAAATCACTTGTTTCACCATGTGATTTGAAAATAAAATGTGAAAGGTTGATAAAAAATTTTATGATGTTGTTTATAACATATTCATATGGTTTTATTTTGGGTCTATCAACAAAGTTTTATTCGAAAATTTTAATATATTTTTTTTATTAATTATAAAGTTAAGAAAAGTTTTTAATGTAGAAATCACATAATTTTTGGCCAATCTATTTCGAATCAACAAGTGTAGTTGGAAACCTGACTATTCATTATGAATCACATAACCCTGAATTAAAAAATTATAGAGTTAAAATTTAATAATATAAATATTTTTTTATTATATAATTTATAATAAATATTTACATTTATTTAATGTTTAAATGAATGAATTTTCTTAAATTTTAAAACTATAAAATTTAATCTTTTAAGATGTAATAAATTTAAATTAAGATAAATTTAATTAATAAAAAGAAAATCTAATTTCACTATACTTTATAAATACTACCACGGTAGAATTTAATGGTGGAAAATGAGTAGTTATTCAGCGTTAGATTTTGGAATCAAAGGTTACCTACATATCATTTTTTAAAATTTAATCACTTAGGAGGTAGATCAATTGTTACCTACATATCATTTTTTAAAATTTAATCACTTAGGAGGTAGATCAATTGAAACGTTGATTCAAACCTCTACTAACTTTGTGCAAGAAGTGGAAACCTCAACTAACCTTATAAGTGGAGCAACATGAATATGTAAATTAAAGGTAAAAAAAATTAACATAATTGCTAATTACACCTAAAAAAATATTGATTATAGCAATTAAAAGAAAATGATAATATAAACTCTCAAATAATCCAAAAAAGACAATTTATTTCAAAATTAGCTTGGTTAGTTTTTATTATAGTACATGAAAGTTAAATGAAACAATTTATAATGTGACATTTAATGAATAAGTAGTTATATTATTTCTAGTATTTTAAAGGTTGTGAAAATATTTTGTATATTTATATTAATAATTTTGATATTATCAATAATTAGTATAGCTATATAAATCAAATTGTTTATATAGATATATATTATTGTGGGCTCTCTACAACTTAGTATAGGGTAGATGTGTAGGCTTCAGATGTAATGTAAGAAAAGATTGCATGTCAACATTTTTAATGTCATTTATATTATAACTAATAATAATAATAATAATTAAAAAAACAACATAATCTTCGAGGTTCTCTTTAGACTTTCTTAGTGCAATAAACTACTTTGAGCCAAGTAATATAATAATTTTTCAAATAAAAGAAAATCAATACCATGGTTTATCAATACCATATGTTATGGATCTAAGCTTTTAATTATTATGTTACAATACCATGGCTTAATACCATACCATGGGCCAATACCATGGCTTATCAATACCACATGCCCAAAAAACATAACTTATTTCACAATCAAAATATTTATATATATATATATATATATATATATATATATAGTTTAATTTTATGACATTTTTTAATTAAATCTAAAAGTGAAAAGCTTATAATTACTTTTGAGATTTATCTTAACCCTCCATCTTTCCATGCTTAGGAATACCAAAAATATTCTCATTGAGATTAAATTCAGGTTTTAATAAATTTAAAAATTAGAATACCTTTTATAACCAAGAAGATGATATAATTAATTTATCCACTCAATACATCAAATTACTCCTAGAAAACTCTTATAAACTCATAGATATATATTATTTCCAATATATATTAAATTAAAACATAAATGTGTGTGTACACATTCAATAACTATAAACTTTCTCTCTCCTTGCTCAATAACCAAATTTATTATACCTCATTATCATACTAACCCTTGGTTTATAAGGAGATATTTGGATCATGTATTAATTACGTTGTAAGGTGTTCCCCCTCAGAAGAACTCCCCTCAATGCCAATGTGTCTTGTTGTGAATCATTGATCTCATATGCTAGACGACAGAATGCTCGTCGACCATCGGATTGATAACTTCGAAACAATTGCAAAGCATTGGCAAGAAAACCTATAAACTGACATATGAAGTTATACAAACTACCATATGAAGTTATACAAACCTACTATAATCTTTAAAATTGGACTGCATTCATTCGGTCAGCCTTTCTGGTCCACATCGACGCCCTACGAGAGCTCGGCCATTGCTTGTAGGATGGCTATGACATTTGCAAGAACGTGGAAGAAGGTTGTCGGTTCTTAGTTTAGGCAAACACCAGAGAACTGGCTACCGTTTACCCACCTCGATACTGGAAATCATCGCAGACTATGCAATAATTGCTATAAGCATCGATGTGGACGAGGCTTAGATGGATGAGAGAGTGGCTTAGATGGATGGCGTCGTCAGGTCTGCCTTTAAATCGCTATCGCAAATCCATTGTTGATTTATGTGATCGTTGATCCAACGGTTGCGATTCATTTTGGGTGGCTAATGCGCACAGAGATTACCTTCCCAAAAAGGCGGTTTTCTCTCTCCGATGCCAAGCCACGTGTCAGGCAGTGTATGGGATCGGGCGGAGCCCGTCCAATACCACTTACCGCCTGAGGCCCGCCCAAAATCCCGCTTTCCACAGAACTCAAATAATATAGCGCTGTGTTTATAAGCCTTTCGGGTCCGGTTTTATCGCTTTGGGCGCGTTTCCTTTGTATTTCGGTTTTATAACAAAAATGCGAAAATACATAGAAAAATCCTTTTTACCAGAACTCAAAATGTTTTAAATTACATCTATATAACCCATCGGGTCTGGCTATATCGCATGTCGCATATCCTTCTTGACCCCCGATTGCTCCGATCGGCCTTATCGGCGCATCGACATATCGCATGGTCGCTGGCCTATGGCATCACCCCTTACATAATTGCGATGCGATATATCACAATCGCATATCGCCAATCCTTCAGGCCACAAGCTAAGTCCCTCTGTATGTGCATATGAGTGATGCGATATAACGCGAGTAGATCTGGACCGTTGATCTGCGCGCTTGATCGAAGGTCCTTGTTTAATCGCGCTAATCAATATCACGATTCCCATAAAACCGCTTCCGATTAGCTCCGCTTGCCACCTCCAATTGCGATATGCCGATTAGATATGGGTCGTTGATCGGACAGATCCGACGGCTCATGTGCATTATTGCGATAGACTTCGATAGGCTCTGTCTTCACCATTTCTTCATGTTTTTTCTAGTCCGGTAGCGTTTTCCGCCTTTTGTGAAGGTTTTTCCCATGCGATAGAGTTTAAGTATTAAAGACTTAGAGGATTTTTAGGGTCCTTTTTGGATCACGCCTTCGCATTGAAAATCTTTTGGACCACCAAAAGTTGGTTTTTAAGCATCGATCAAGTGAGGATACAACTTCCTCACTTGCCCAATTTCTATCCATCGTGCACTGTGATGAGCCCCAAATTTGGTAACTTGTTGGGCTCATTTGGCCTAATTATCCTTGTTCAATCCTTCATTTTTCATATCTTATGCATTATTTTTCAGTATGTTTATGTCATTTGTACGAATAAGGGTAGTTACTCTTCCTAGGTGGCTAACACGTGCTCATTTCAGGTCTTTTTAACACATGTTGGAGCAAAACCGAGCAATCATGGGCTGAAAGACAACCAAGCTTGGGGTGAGGATTCTAGGGGGGTTGTCTATGGCATTAAATAGCCTTCCTCGGGATCTTCACCCCCAACTCCAAGCTCCAAAGGCCACCAAAACCGGATCTAGAAGGCAGCCAAGCAGATTTTGGAAGAAGCTGTCTACTCACAGTTTGGGCAACCAAGTCCCATAGATTTAGGAGGCCAGCTAGGGCCCTCGTGGTGTATAAATGTTAAGGCCTCAGCCTTTGTGAGGGACTTTTGGAAACTCTTGCATACTTTTCACTACAGTGCTGCTAGCTCCATTTTGTTCTCTTGTAGCCATTTTTGGCATAACTCTTGACTTATGATCATGTTTTAATAATGAGAAGCAGTCTGATTTTATACCAACTCTGAGTTTTCTATAGGAGCCATAGCTCTCGGGGTTGGGCCCAACCTGAGAGCCTATGGCTTCCTTCTTTGTATTGTTACCTTTTCTTTATGCATCGTGATTTTCCTTTTATGCATATGAAACGTGTTTCTGTTGAGTAGATTTAGTTGTGTTGGTTAAATAGGTCACTGGTTATGAATAGAATTGCTTCATATGTTTAGAATAGATTGGTAGGATAATAACAGATAAAGCTCCAAGAAAAGGGTCGACAACACTCTCAGTTTCACCTCATCCTTATTGGATCAGGGGCTGGAATTGCAGAAACAGTGTTGCCCCAACAAAAACACTAGTTTGCTTGACCATGCAATCCTTGGTGTATTGTTTTCATTTGTAGAAGTTAGTTATGAGTTCAGATCTCTGAAATGTTTCTTTGCTTAAGTGATGTACATGGTTCTCTTTACAAATAAAGCTGTTGTTCATTTCTTTCATTAACAGTTAGAGTAGATTAGCTAAGACTTTGATTGTGTGCAGGACTTTGTTGATTCGGTTAAATATACACCGTGTAGGGCATCTCTACCACTCTCTCATCCATCTAAGCCTCGTCCAAGCCAGTTTCTCCATCTCCTAGTTAGGTTCCTCGTCTCACACCTGTCCTTTTGCCCACGTAACCCTACCTTCTTGCTCCATCATTGTCTTAGCCTTCTTTAAGCCAAGTCAGCCTTATACACCCTCTCACCACTCCATCCACCAGTCCCTGGGTCACACCAGGCCCCTATCCTACCTCCCTATCCATTCATGCATCTCCCCTCACTCACCCATCCTCCAAGATCCACTTTTTAAACATCCTGTAGAAATCTCTGAACATCCTGTAGAACCCCTGCAGACTTCCTGTAGAAGCTCACAAATGAGGTTTCTTAATAGCCAAACTTTGTGAAACTCTTCGGAAGAGTGTTAGGGACTCCTTAGACCCTCTCTAAACCTTCCCAACCTTTTCCAAGAATTTCTCCTCCTTGATCCACCCCTGCACAGTAAAAAGCCAGTTAAAAGCACATGCATGATAATTCTGATAACTTATTCAAAAATACAAAAAGATGTTTTCTTCAGATAGAGATAGTCTAGACACATGTATTTTACCTTCATAGAAGTAATGGCATCTCTTTTAGTAGTTTTCATTCTCTCCTCTGCATCAGTAGGGCTAGCTGGTAGAATTAGGGTTTGCGTTTTCCTTCAGTCACCAGACTTCCAATAAAGAAATTGAAAGAGGTATTTCCTATTTTTCAAACTCTTTTCGCAAATAGATTAGCTTCCTTCGAGTTAGCTTTCATCCATCAATTAAAAAGCTTCTTCTAAGAGCTCATAGAAGTTGGCTTAAGCTCCTAGCGGACTTGTGCCAGCTGATCAAGTGACAGTTGCGGCAAGAGCTAGTACTTGTGCATACAGCACCGTCGCTTCCAAGTTTGTTACGAACTACCAGGTTGATAAAAGTAAAGACGGGAGTCCCAGGAGTTGCAGCATTATTGCTGCAATACTGGAGCCCACCACACTGCTTGGTTTTGAACCTTTGAGTCCGATTCTCAGGTACTCAACATCCCCTCTGCGCATAGTTCTCACCTTCCTGTCCAGAACTGTGTCTTCTTGCAACTCATTGAGATATTCGAGCAACAGATCATCAATAGAAGGCAACTAACTTTGCTCTTCGGGATCTTCAATCAATGAAAGTTCATATAGTCTCAAGTTCTATGCGTTAACGACTTAACAGATATGCATATAAGCTGGCAAATCAAGGCGAAAAGCGTTTTCACCAATTTTCTCAAGTATCTTGAAAGGCCCATACCTTATTGGTTTCAACTTCTTACCTTCACCTTGCATTCTATCTTTGCTGATGTACAGCCAAACTTGATCACCAACTTGGAAGCTATGCTCAATTCGATGCTTGTCATGCCTTGCCTTGTACTTGGCTTGGATTCTTTCCAGCTGTTCCTGCACTGCCTGGTGAATTTCTTAGATCTGTTCAATGAACTTGGTTGCTTTGTCCACATCACTGTGTCCATCAACTGTTATGTCTTTACTAAAGACAAAATCCAAGGGAGACTTTGGTATAAAACCAAAACAAGTCTCAAAAGGAGATCTTTGAGTAGAAGAGTGCTTGGCATGGTTGTAAGCATGTTGCACATAACACAAATGTTCATCCCAAAGCTTGGGATGCTTGTTGCAATAGCCTTTGAGCAATTGGATCATTGTCCCGTTGACCACCTCTGTTTGACCATTTGTTTGTGGATGAAATGATGTGCTCTTCTTCAATCTGGTGTCCATCAATTCCCACAGACTTGACCAAAACTTCCCAACAAATCGGGGATCTCGTTTAGATACAATAGAAGTGGGTAACACAAAATGAACCCATACATGCTGAAAGAACAACTTCGATGTTTGTTCAACTATAGCCTGCTTGTTACAAGGTATCCAAATACACATTTTGCTGAACCTATCCACAATAACATATAAATAATCATGACCTTTTCTAGATTTTGGCAATCCCCCAACAAATTCCATGGAAACACTTTCCCAAGGACGAGAAGGAACTGGAAGTGAGGTGTACAAGCCTAATTTTCTATTACTAGGCTTGCTTTTAGCACACATAGTTACACCCTTTAATATATCTAGAGACTGTTTCATGCATTGTTGGCCAATAACAGAACCTTTGCAATTGTTTTACTTACACCAAAATGACCTGATATGAGAGAAGTATGTGCTTCTCGGATTATGTTAACTCTTTCAGTTTTTGGAATGCATAACTTTCCCAAATGATATAAGAGTTGGTCCTTAACATAATAATCCAATTCTTCTACTTGCTTGCCATGACTTAAAGTTGCATATACATCTTTAAAATCTACATCTTGAGCATATTGTTCAATGTAACTTTCATGCATTACTGAGTTATGCTTAAGTATAGTAGATGCATTTATGATTGGTCTTGATAGCATATCTGCAACCTTATTGTGTATGCCCTTCTTATATCCGATGACAAGATGAAATTGTTGTAGAAAACCCATCCACGTATAATGTCTTGATTATTGCAGTTTAGTTTGTGAGTGAAAATATTGAAGTGGTTGATGATCTATATGTATGATTGTTTCTTTGCCCATTAGGTAATGTTTCCACTTTTTCACACTCTATACTAATGCATACAATTCTTTATCATATGTGGGATAATTAATTACTACATAATTAAATGTCTCAGAATGATAACATATGGGTTTACCATGTTGCATCAACACTGCTCCCACGGCATAGTCACTGGCATCTGTTTCAATCTCAAATGGACGTTGAAGATCTGGCAGTGCTAGTACTAGTGCTGTACTAATTTTTTCTATTAAGGTGTCAAAGGCTTTCTGCTGTTTGCCTCCCCACTGAAACACCTTGTTCAATCCTGTCAAAGCATGTAAGGGAGCTGCAATCAAGGAAAAGTTAGCAATAAACCTTCTCCAATATTGTGCTGCTCCTAGGAAACTCCTAACTTCTGTAGCAGATTTTGGTTTAGGCCAGTTCACAATGACTTCGACCTTAGAGGGATATATCTTCAATTCACCACCCCCTACAATATGACCCAAATAATTTAAAGATGTTTTGCCAAATTCACATTTTGATAACTTTACATAAATATTTTCTCTTTTCAAAACATCTAAAGTCTGTTTTACATGCGTCAAATGTTCTTCCCATGTTTTACTGAAAACAAGAATATCATCTAATTATACAATTACAAAATCATCAATAAAAGGTTTGAGTACATCATTCATAACTCTAATGAAAGTGGTAGGAGCATTGGTTAATCCAAAAGGCATAACCAGCCATTCATACAGCCCTTGCTTTGTCTTGAAAGCAGTGTTCCATGCATCTTGTTCTGCAACTCTGACCTGATGAAAGCCACTACGCAATTCTAACTTGGAAAAGTAAATTGCTTCTTTCAACTGATCTAATAGATCATCAATGCGAGGAAGAGGATAACGATTCTTGATCGTTATTTTATTCAGTGCTCTATAATCAATGCACATCCTCCACGAACCATCTTTCTTTCTCACCAGTACGATTGGAGATCCACATGGTGATGTGCTTGGTCTTATGAACCCTTTATCGAGTAGCTCCTGTACCTTCTTCTTGATCTCTGCATTCTCTAAAGCGGATAACCTGTACATTCCGATGTTAGGTAATGGAGCATCTTGTTGCAAATGAATATCATGTACTATTTCCCTTTTGGGTGGCAGACCTTTAGGTTCTTGAAATAGGATATCATATTCTGAAACAAATTTAACTAAATCAGCTTTCTGTTTAGCATCACAGCCTTCAAATGCATTGGTTTTATCAGAGATCTTTTCCTTTACAACCATTAGTAAAAATTGCTTGCATGAATTGACAATTCTTTTCATCTGCCCTGAGTTTATGAGAGAATAGTTATTTTTTAGTTTATGAGCTCTTAGAATATATTCTATTCCATCTTTAGTGAGTTGATACTTATTTTCAGCTCTGTAGAAAATGGCTTTTCTATCATACAAGTAGGGACTTCCTAAAACAATACCACATATATCTAAGGGAACTATATCTAACTCAACCTCATCTACAAATGTTGACCCAATAACAAACCTAAGTTTACATTGTCTAGTCACTTGTAGCTTTGCTTTATCACATACCCAACTTAATGGATATGGCTTCTTGTGAGGTGTTGTTAGTAATCCCAACTTCTTTACAATTGTTTCAGAAATCAAGTTTACTTGTGATCCACTATCAAATAAAGTATCAATCTTTTGGTGCTTGGAAATAACTCTAATATGAAAAAGCTCATGTCTTTTCCCCTCATTATCTTCATTATCAATAGATTGTGCAAAATTACTTGTAGGTGCTTCAGAATTTTTACCTTTTATACCTGTGGCTGTGACTGTTGTTTCATCATCTGAGTCTGACCCCAAGTCTTTCTGAATAGTAACAGCAGTCTTCTTCTTCTTACCACTGAACTTCTTAGGTTTCAACTCCGGATGCAAAGACCAGCAGTGTTCATCATCATGTCCATCCTTCTTGCAGTGAGTGCATGAAGGTTTGTCCTTCTGTACAGTGTTGGTCTTCCTATCCTTCCATTTCAGCTTCTTCTTTTCCTTATTCTTGCTTGCAGAGGGTTTTGATGATCCCCCAACCTCCGGGTTCACATTCTTGCCTCTAGCCTCTAGATGTGTAGCCTGAACTGATACATCATCTAGGATAGTGGGATTAAACATGAGAATGGTGTGCTTCAAATAGCTATGCAGACCACCTATATACTTCAACAAAGTTTCAGGTGAGTCTAGAGATATGCCTAGAGTTAAAGCTCTTTTTCTAAATTCCTGGTATAACTTTGTACACTTTGGCCCTTTAATTGGTGAAGAGTTTGCCAACTCATCATTGCTTGTTGCATATAAGCTAGAGGATAGAATTGTTTTTTGATGGCAGAAACAAATTCATTCCAGGTAGAAAGAATTTTACCATGTCTCTTCAGATCAGCTTGTGTCTTGCCTTCCCACCACACTAGTGCAGTTCATCCAAGGCAAAGGCTAGCCAGCTGAATCTTTATCCTTTCTGAATCAATGTTCTGCACCCTGCAATATACATCAATTTGTCTAATCCAGTTATCTAGCTTTTATGCATTTAATTCTCCATCATAAATTGGCAAATCAAACTTTACATCTAATTTAATCAAAGAAGTTTTATTCTTTTTCTTTTCAGGGCTAGTTTTATGTGAAGAAGATGATGAGGATGGTGATGATGGAGTAGATGGTGGAGAAGGTCTCTCTTCTTTTCCTTTGCCTTCTGGATGGGCAACTAGAAGAGGTTCCTCTGCTCCTTTATTTGGTTGAGATGATGAAGTGCTTTCACCTCGACCTTTCTTAAATTCTCGATACATCTCTTCCACCATGGCCTGAAGTGCCTTATAACTTCCATAAATTGAGATTCTGCTCCTAAGGGAGTTTCTTCTGCAATTTTCCTCTGAGGATAGATTCTTCGAATTTTTGGATTGGCCTCAACAAGTTCTCCTTTTCCCAGTTTGAGCTTTGACCTAGTTAGCATAAAAAATCCAGCACAAGCTTGTCTAACCTTAGCAAACCTAAAGCTCTGATACCACTTGATCTGATAATGAGATCTTAGATTAATATTAAGGTATTATAGACTCATGTGTAGGATTTTCCTATATTACTTAGTGCAACGGATCGAAAAGATTGTGAATAATATAGACTATGAGCAGTTAGAGAAACATAATAGATAAACACACATGACACAACAAATAATCAAGGAGTTCACCCGAAACTCTTGGGCTACATCTCCTGGTCCAACTTTCAGCGGTGACCTCTCTATTATGTCTTCAAGAGTAGAGTTTTTAAAAATGTGAGATCAAATTGAGTCTCAACACAACAGGAACAAAACAATAGGGCTTTATTTGGATCCCCCAAGTCTTGATGACTACACAGACTCTCCCTCTCTGTTTTCTCTCCGTCTCAGCACTGCCTGCCTCTGTCTCTGTCATTCAGTGGCTTTTAAGCCAATTAGCGCTTGTCTGTTCGTTTTCCCTTTCGGGCTCTCTGGCTCCCGGCCTTTGTCCGCTCAAATCCCCTCTGAGCGTTAAACAATCATTGTTAAACATCTTCAGGGATGGTGGCCACCTGTTTTGTAACGGAATGGACCATCGACGCGTTAAAATACCAAAAATATTGTTCCTCCGTTGACACAGATAAATACACATAAAACGCTGTAAAATCTTCAAAACACCTTTTATCAGACTTAAAATATTATAGAATCCGCCCTAAACTCCATCAGGTCTACCTTTAAATCGCTATTGCAAATCCACTATTGATCTATGTGATAGTTGATCCAACGGTTGCGATTCATTTCGGGTGGCTTATGCGCCCGAGATTACCCGCCCGAAAAGGCGGTTTTCTCTCTCTAGCGCCAAGCCACGCGTCGGCCAGTGTATGGGATCAGGCGGAGCCCGTCCAATACCACTTATCCTTGAGGCCGCCTGAAATCTCGCTTTTCACGGAACTCAAATAATATAGTGCTGTGTTTATAAGCCTTTTGGGTCTAGTTTTATCACTTTGGGCGTGTTTCCTTTGTATTTCGGTTTTATAACAAAAACGCGAAAATACATAGAAAAATCCTTTTTATCGGAACTCAAAATATTTTAAATTGCATCTATAGAACTTGTCGGGTCCGACTATATTGCATGTCTCATATCCTTCTTGACCCCTGATCGCCGATTGCTCCGATCGGCCTTATCGGCTATCGGCATATCACATGGTCGCTGGCCTGTGGCATCACCCCTTACATAACTGCGATGCGATGTATCGTAATCGCATATCGCCAATCCTTCGGGCCGCGGGTTAAGTCCCTTTGTATGTGCATATGAGCGATGCGATACAGCGCGAGTAGATTTGGACCGTTGATCTGCGCGCTTGATTGACGGTCCTTGTTTAATTGTGCTAATCACTATCGCAATTCCCATAAAACCACTTCCGATTAGCTCCGCTTGCCACCTCCGATTGCGATATGCCGATTAGATCTAGGTCATTGATCGGCCAAATCCGATGGCTCCTTTGCATTGTTGCGATAGACTCCGATAGGCTCTGTCTTCACCATTTCTCCATATTTTTCTTGTCCCATAGCGTTTTCCGCCTTTTGAGAAGGTTTTTCCCATGCGATAGAGTTTAAGTATTAAAGACTTAGAGGGTTTTTAGGATCTTTTTGGATCAGATACCTTGAAATAATTGCAAAGCATTGGCAAGAAAACTTATAAACCGCCATATGAAGTTATAAAACGTACAATAATATTTAAAATTGGATTGCATTCATTCGGTCAGCCTTTTTGGTCCACATCAACGCCCTACGAGAGCTCGGCCATTACTTGTAGGATGGCTACGACATTTGCAAGAACGTGGAAGAAGGCCGCCTGTTCTTAGTTCAGGTAAACACTAGAGAAATGGCTTCCATTTACCCGCCTCAATACTGGAAATCACAACAAACTATGCAAGAATTGTGACAAGCGTGGGTGAAAAATTTCATAACCATAACCACAACCACCCTGAATCTAGCTTTCTCGTCCTAGTCTCTTCAAGCATGCATGCTCCTGAGCGACTTCGGATACAACGTTCTGCCCCCAAAACCGCATCCGGTGGCCAGGTTCATGGTGGAGTGGTTCAAACTGCGACTTGGATGCACCAGACTACACCTCTGCTCGTATGTGATAAATTTAGTTTCTCATCTTCGCAGCATTATGTTCATATTTTTCTCTTTGAAATTAAGAAGAGGTTTATTCAGTGTTTCCATGTCTCTACATGACTTAGCACTGGGTCTAATATGCATATAAATCAATATGAAAAAAAGAGAACTTCTTTTCTCTTACTCCAAAGCAGTAAAGTTGGTAAATTTTGGAGAGATCAGTTGTTTCACCGTGTGCTTTCAAGATTGTAATGAATTTTGTAGCAGTCTAAAGACTGCTCTACAAAGATGCAGCGAAAATTTCGTCTACTTTGCTAATCATCTGACACATTTTCTCATCTTGGGATGTAAACACTCTATTACATTTTCTTGCCCACACGGCCTGCCAAAAGAAATTAGATTGAGAAGTATGTTAATCTAACATCAATGAGTAGTAAGCGAGTTGGCGCAACCTCAATGACCGAGTTGGAGCAATGGGAAAAAAACGGTAAGTCAGTTGTTGCAACCTCAATGACTAATGGGATGAATGTCGCAACCTCAAGCATTGTGTTGGAGCAATGGGCCAGAAGCGGTAAGCGAGTTGTTGCAACCTCAATGACCAATGGGACGAATGTCGTAACCTCAATGACTGAGTTGGAGCAATGGGCCAGAAGCGGTAAGCGAGTTGTTGCAACCTCAATGACCAATGGGACGAATGTCGTAACCTCAATGACTGAGTTGGATCAATGGGCCAGAAGCGGTAAGCCAGTTGTTGCAACCTCAATGACCAATGGGACGAAAGGTGATTTGTAGTGAGACGTTCAAATTTACAAGCTAGTAGACGAGATCTTATAATCAAATCATATTTGTTATTAAATCAATATTTAAAACAGAAGTGAGACGTTCAATTGGGTTTTGAAAATAAAATGTTAAAGGTTGATATAATTTTATATGATGTTATTTATAGCAGATTCTTATGGTTTTATTTTGGGTCATTTATCATTGAGTTTATTTTTATAATTATTTTAAATTACCAAATTTCTAAATAAAATTTATCAACAAAGTTTTATTTGAAAGTTTTAATATATTTTTTCATTAATTATAGAGTTAAGAAAAGTTTTTATTTAGAAATCACATAATTTTTGGCCAACATGTTTCAACCAACAAGCGTAGTTGGAAACCCGTGGGCCATTCATTATGAATCACACAACTTTGAATTCAGAAATTATAGAGTTAAAATTTAATAATATAAATATTTTTTTTATTATATAATTTATAATAAATATTTACATTTATTTAATGTTAAAACGTTTTTTTTTTTTTTTAGCTATAAAATTTAATCGTTTAAGATGTAATAAATTTAAATTAAGATAAATTTAATTAATAATTTTTATTTTTATTTTCTAATTTCACTCTACTTTATAAATACTCCGAGGGGTAGAATTTAATGGTGGAAAATGAGTAGTTTTTCAGCGTTAGATTTTGGAATCAAAGACCAGCTACATATCATTTTTTTAAATTTAAACTCTTACGGTGTAGATCAATTGAAACGTTGATTCAAACCTCTACTAACTTTGTGTGAGAGGTGGAAACCTCAACTAACCTTATATGTGGAGCAACATGAATATGTAGATTAAAAGTAAAAAAACTTAACATGATTGCTAATTGCACCTTTTAAAAAAATATTGATTATAGCAATTAAAAGAAAATGATAATATAAACTCTCATATAATCCAAAAAGACAATTTATTTTAAATTAGCTTGGTTAGTTCTTTTTTTTTTTTTTGGTAAAGACTATTATCTATTAACCGAAAATAAAAATATTTTTACATATAAGCAAGACCTCAGAAGAGTCATGAGGCCTCTGTACACAACAAGTTCGCCTCAGAATGTAAGAATTCTGAGCATAGGTGCTACAAAAGACTTCATTACAAAAAAACATTTTAGATAAAGACCAGAAGATGAGAGAGGTTGTGCACGAGAGCATAGAAGCGAGAAGCCATTGCAGGTCTGCCTGTAAAGCATTGCTTCTGGCTTGAAACTGAGCAAAAAACTTCAAGCTGACGGAGATAAACCATGTGTTTTATCAAAGTGCCTGAAAACAGTCGTATGCTTGACAGACAAAAAACAAAAGATACCGAACGGCGCCGCGTGTGCTTAATCTTCCTTGCTTCCACCAGAGGTCTTCTCGTTTGCCGGACGTTCACAAGCCACCCCCATAACTTCATCACCAGCCTTATCATCCTCAGGGATTAAAATTGGGCGGTTGGAGTCATTCATGGCTTCAACCCCTTCAGCAGTGAGAGTGTCGACATTGGGCAGAGTGATTCTCGGGCTCTCAATGTTGCCTGTTTGATCCACCAAAGCTTTCTCCGGATTGTCCAAGGTCAGAGGCTGCCCGCTGCTCTGAGAGGGTTCCGGTGCTATGCAAGCGAAAGGATGGATGGGATTTTCTTCCTCAGAGATAATTAAGGTGATGTGGGCAGAGACCAGAGGTCGGACGAGGTTACTTTGGAATTTAAAATGAGTGGTCTGAAAGGCGTTGTTAGGGAGAGGCCGACGAACAGAGCTAGAGGGCTGTACAGTAGCCTGAGGTGGATGGGGACTAGCAGGGGAATTATCAGGGTTATCGGAGCTGCTAGGAGAGAGCCGAGAGCCTTCACCAGGATTACCTCTGGGTCTTTTCCTGCCCCCTCGTCGACCCATGATGAAATGCAGGAAAAAGGCAACAGAAACCACAAAACCAACAAAGAGCGTAGTAAACAAGCGAAATGCGTGAACCAGAGCAGGATAAGTGTTCTGCTTACCCCTGAGTCGCATTTGAAACATGCAAGGCGTGCCTCTGAGGAGGAGAACTCTCTTGCTTCCAGGAGAGTTCGCAAACCAGAATTCAGAACCAGAGTAATTGGAACCCATCGTGGAAAGGAAGAGCTGGGTGATGAGGAATATAACCAGCCTCGCCATGCCTTGAACCATGTAACCCATAAATGCGCAGACACCACCGTTGCCGTCATAACGCTGAACCTTCATATTACCTGAGGTGAAGATCTGGGGAGCCTCGCCGCTCTGCTGCATGCAGTACGCGGTAATTACACTTGCCATCAAAGCCATTTATGACCGCTCTAACACCCGCATCCGGGGACTGGTTAGTTTTTATTATAGTACATGAAACAATTTATAATGTGACATTTAATGAATAAGTAGTTATATTATTGTAGTATTTTGAAGGTTGTGAAAATATTTCTTATATATTATTAATAATTTTGATATTAGTAATAATTAGTATAGCTATATAAATCAAATTGTTTATATAGATATATATTATTGTGTGCTCTCTACAACTTAGCGTAGGGTAGATGTGTAGGCTTTAGATGTGATGTAAGAAAGATTGTATGTCAACATTTTTAATGTTTTTTTTTTCTCAGAAAAAGCGTAATTTTCATTAATAAGATAAGAAAATTTCATGTTGTATAATACTGCATATATGATACGTTGTCACAAATCACAGAAAAGGAACAGTTCAAAGTCATTATAAGCTTTTACAAAAACCAATATGATGTATACTGATAATAAACTTCAGAGAAGTCCAGTAAGTTTCAGGAAAAAGTGTAAAAAGAGTTTTGTCCCAAAAAACTGTAGAAGACAAAATATATGTACATAGAAAAGGGAGAGTATACAAAAAAAAAAAACTACTGGATGATCTAGAGATCATTCAGTAGAACCATTCATATCCATGAATGGTCGATGATAATAACTATAGAAAATGCCTTCCCTAAATTCTTGTGTCTACCATTGACCTCTGTTCAGCTGCGCTGCCTCTTTGGATAGACAATCAGCGATCTCATTCCTTTCCCTGTATATACGTGAGCATGCAAATGAATCAAATTGAGACTTTAGGGAAAAGATATCAGTCAGAATACCTCTAAGTGTGTGCAAGTGACAATGATTAACTTCATTTGTCCAATTAATAGTGAGCTGTGAATCTCCAAATATCTGAATCTGTTGGCAATTTTGTTCTTTTGCAAAAAGGAGAGGTATTTTAGACTGCTCAGTTCAACATAGTTGTTGGTGCCTCTGCCTAGGCTGACCTTGATTCTATAGGACACTATATTATCAATATGAAACAATGCCCCACCTCCACAACCTTCAACTTGAGCCGAACCATCAAAATAACCCTAGGGGGAATTTATGTCTATAATTTCTAGGGTAATGACCCGAGAAGGTCGATTGTTTGGGTCCTCCGGGAGCAAATTGTAAATGGCCAACAGCGAAACACTGGAGGAATCCCAATCGATTTTGGCATCCATGAAAATGGATTTGTTCCTGTTGAGCCAGATTCCCCAACAAATAAGCAGTGGCAGGCATCTAATTTTCTGTGAGTTGGATTTTATCCACCATCTTTGCCAGGCCTCTTCGATGTCTTGGCCTGACCAATCAATATGTAGATTCAGTGAAGTGAGGATCCTTAACCAAAATGATTTCGAGGCAGGACAGGTAAGGAAGAGGTGAGTAGAATCTTCCTCATGCTACCTACACAGACAACATCTGGATGGACCGCAGATTGCACGACGCATCAACATTAGTTCAGTGGGTACTTTGTCTTTTAGAATGCACCACATGAAAAGCCTGGATTTAGGAGGGGCTTTTAATTTCCAGATGTGACCCCACCACCAAGAAAAATCACCAGCGTGTCTGGTTGCCATTGAGTATGCATAACCTGTTTTGGGGGAGTATCTGCCATGGGGATCCAACACCCAGATAAGGTCATCATGGTTGTCGCTGATCCGCACATTGGCCTCCTCTAGAGAGTCGATGAACCTTTGCTAGTCTTCAACCCAAACATCCAGAATGTTGAGCATTCTATGATCCTTCCAGGTCTGGTTTTGCCAACTGTCCTGATTTGCATTTGCTATATGCGCTAAGTGGGAGATGCCAGAGGCCTGAAGGAAATTGCAAAGAGGTCAAGTATGTGGCCATTCCCGCATCCACTCCAAGCATCCAAACCGATCCTCACTTGAACTCCATTGCCAACTTTCCAAGCCAGACCTCGCTTGATGAGAGAAAGAGACTGTGATATTGCTTTCCAAATTATGGAGGAGCCAGTCGAAGGAACTAAGGGTCTGTGGATCCAGTCCAAAACTGAGAGTGGATATATGTATTTATAAAAAGTAATTTCCTGCCAAAGACTTCTGGAGTTTATAAGCTGCCAGCCCATTTTTGCAGCCAAAGCTTCAACGAATAATTGCAAGTTTTTTATGCCCCATCCTCCTAGTTTTTTGGGCTTGTCAATGCTATCCCAACGAACCTAGGCAAAGGTTCTCCCTGGATTTTGTCCTCGCCATAGGAAATGATAACATAGTTGTTGAATTCTTCTTAATATGCCTTTGGGAATCCAAGCCAACGACATCGAATAAACCGGAATAGCTTCTAGAACAAATTTGAGTAGAGTGAGCCTACCTGCTCTAGAGAGCCATTGCTGTTGCCAAATGTTGATTCTGCTTTCAATCTTAGCAGTAAGCCAAGCCCAATCTGCTATGCGATAACCATTTGGTTTCAATCTGAAACCCAAATATTTTAGGCCATCATCCAAGTCTTGTCTCACGTACACAAAAAGTTGGTAGGCTAATCTTGCTTCATTCGGTTGGCAGGAAAGTATGATAATAGTTGATTTCACAAAATTTGGCTGCATACTTGTAGCTTTACCAAAAAGGGATAGAATGGCCTTGAAAGCATAAGAGTCTTGAAAATATCCATTTAAAAAAGTCAGAACATCATCTACAAATAAGAGATGGGTTATAGAGGACATCTCAGAGATCTGGACACAAACCAAGGAGCCTTCCTCTCTGCCTTTTTTAATCAGTCTACTAAATCCTTCCATAATGAGGAGAAAGAGCAGCGGGGAGAGAGGGCATCCCTACCTAAGACCTCGTTCCGCAAGAAAGAACCCCGAGGCCACTCCATTGATGAGTATACTGTAAGAGATGGATGTAAGACAACCCATGATCTAGTTGATGAAAGCAAAGGGAAAGCCAATATGAGTGAGAGTAATCTAGAGATAAGACCAACAGGCATCATCAAAAGCTTTGGAGAGATCAATTTTTAGTATGACTGATTTTTTATGGAGCTTTTTAATCAAGTGAAGATCTTCCTGAGCGATACCAATTGCTTCATGGATTTGGCGATGGCTGAGAAAGGAAAATTGTTCCTTGGATATCATTCGGGAGAGGAAGGGCTTAATGCGAAGAGCTATTGTTTTGGAAATGATTTTTTAAATGTTATTGCAGAGGGAAATGGTCTGTAATCATTAAAGGAGGAAGGGTTGTCAGATTTAGGGATAAGGGCCAGGAAGGTCGAATTGAAAGCCTCCAATATTCTGCCAATTTTTCGACTTTATTCAATGGTCTGGAGTAGATCATCTCCAATTAATTCAAAAAAGGAGTTGTAGAATTCAACTGGCCACCCATAAGACCCCGTGCTCTTATCCTTTTTAAATCACTTCAGCACTGCTTCAAGCTCTTCTCTAGTAACCTGGGAGTTTAGGTCTTGAATTTCATTCGATTCGATAAATCTGGGCAGAGCTTTGGCAGTGTGAATGATGCTTGGAAGAGTTATTCCAATGGGGGCTTTGTAAATATCAGAGAAGTGTCTAATCCCTATGTCAGCCAATTGCTCGAAAGTACCCGCTTTCCTTCCTTTAGTATCTTGTAATTCCTAGATTGTTTTAATGGCTTTTTGGCCCCTTGCATATTGTTGAAATTTTTTTGAGTTTTCATCACCTGCTTTGAGCCATATTGATCTGCTCTTGAGTCTCCAGGTTTCTTCTTTTGAGCGAAGAAGTTTAATTCTTTCAATTTCCAGTTGAACCAACTGCAGCTTTTGTTCAGCCGAGTTCGAACCATTGGGGACTGATTCTTCGAATGCTAAGAGAGCCATTTCAATCCTTTGTAGTTCTTCATCTTCTTTCCTTTGTTTTTCTCTAGCCCAGGTTATTGATTTGACTTTTAAAGCTGCTAAATTCTTCGCAAAAACCTCCCCAGGAGAGGAGATCTCATCTTGAGAGCAATGGGTCCAAGAAGCCCAGACCGAGTTCTGGAAACTCGGCTCCAGCAGCCAAGAGGCATTGAATTTGAAAGGTGAAAGGGGTTTAGAAAAATTACCCTTGAGCTCCAAAAAGATAGGAGAGTGATCAAAGATCCCACCGCTCCCCACCCATTGACGAAACATATTTAAACTTGCCGTGAGAGGGGCTTTGATCAAGAAACGGTTCAACCTTCTAGCAAGGGCATCTGCCCCCATTCTGTAATTCCTCCAAGTTGGCTTAAGCTTAACAAGGTCAATATTTAGAAAATCATGGGCATCTAACAAGTTTTTGAAAAAGGTCGTGAGATGATCGCTTTGACCCCTGGAACCCCAAGATTCCGCTGATCCGAGAGAGAAATTTAGATCTCCACCAATGATTATATTTTCTTGATTCATAAAATCAGCCTCCATAAACCTATTCCAGAAGACTTCTCTGTTCTGACAAGGGCCATAGATATTGATAATCCTAAAAGGTCTGTTGAGCTCCAACGATAAGATATCAGCCCCAAGTAGACCTTCTCCTCCCCAGACATTGAGGGCTTTTGTAGATCATTTATTAAAACCCAATGCATAACCACCAGAGCAGCCCTTCACATCCAGAAAGTGAAAATCCCAATCTGGAAGAAAAATTAATAAGAGCTTATTGTTCTGATGACCTTCCCCCAGAGTTTCTTGAAGGAAAATAGCATCCAGTTTTTCAGACATGTAGAGTCTCTTGAGAGCCAGCTTTTTGTCTTGGTTGGCTAAACCCCTACAATTGAAAGAGAGACAAATCAAGGGGGGGGGGGGGGGTGGTGTGGGTGGTTAGAGGGTTGCTCTTTGCTCTAAGAACCTAGTCAATTGGGGATTGGACCCAGGAAGCTACTTCAACACTAGGCCTTTTGATTGCCTTGGAAATTTTTGATTGGCGGCCGCGAGGAGGTTTGGGGGTAATGGTAGGGGGAGGGTCTATGTCCAGGCCAAGGGCCGATGAGGGTGCAGCAGGAAGGGACCTGAGGAAATATCGGTGCGGCCCACTTGGAAGTGGGCATTCATCGAGCGAGCAGGTGGTCTTATCCACAGAGGGGTGAGGAATGGGGGAAGACAGGGCAGGAGGGGCAGAGGGAATCAGACAAATCGAGGAGCACAACTTATTAACCTCAGCTTGAGAAACAACACAACTCATAGAAGAAGTTAAATTAACAGAACCTTCTACTGTATGAGAAAAATGAGGAAGAGAGGAGAAGGGAGTACCCGCAAAAGCCGTATCCTGGGTTCGGGATTTTTCAGGAGGACGTTTTGATGCCCTCGCAGACTGATGAGAAGCAGCCTGCTGCGGAGTCTGACTAGAGGGCGGGGTAATCTCTTAGATGTCCACTGGAGAAGAGAAGTCTAAATACAAAGTTTGAGTGGAGGCTAAGACTAACGCTTTGGCTGGGATCTGATTCTGCCCTGAAACTCTTGGACAGTCTTTATAGAGATGCTCCACTTCATGACATTTTTGGCAATGAAAAGGAATGCCTTTGTAATCCAAAATTTGCCTTCAAGTAATGTCACCCATCTGTAGCAAGTAGCTCTCAACCAATCCTTCTCTAGTATCTAGGTGCACTAGTATACGAGCCATCGCTAGACAACCTGTGTCTTGATAGGTTCTATCATGATCCAGATAGACACCAAAATCATCGCCTATTACCTTGAAGATCTCTTCCCCACAAAACTGTAACAGGAGAGCAGGCAAACGAACCCAAATTGGCCCAGCGCCATGGTTTTCCTTTTCTAGGTTGAACATTGGCGACCATCTTTTCAATAAAACTGGAGTCATCTCAATGTGCCAATACCGAGTGAGTACCCAGTTTACCTGATTCAGATGGGAAAAAATCAGAGCAAACCGGCCCCGGGAAAGTGAGAGAATACCTGGAAGCTGAGTGAGGAGGTTTCCCCAAATTTCCGCTGTCCACTTTCGTAGGCGCATCGAAGTGTACTTTCTACCTCTTACCCTTCCAACTAACACAATGCTCTCTGTGAGAGCTGCTTGTGCCATAGTGATTCCTTCTCCGAAGATTAAACGCTTGTCCCTTTCTCTGATTTTTGAGTTCCTTGATTTTTTTGGTCACTTTGGCGGCGTCTTGGCGACCTGCTCACCTTCCGCTAGGCCAATGTCTTCAGAGTCAACAGAACGGTTTTCCTCCGATGCTTGATCTTGCTCGGGAATGCATATGAAGCAGCCTGAAGGAGGGGCTGAGCTGACAGGTTGGAAGGCTATATAGAATGGGGCAGTCCCAAGGATGCTTAATTGTTCAGGCAATAGTCCTTGTGTTGAATGTTGAAATCCACTCGGTCCTTCTCCTGAAGAGCCTACACCTCCTTGGGCATTTGTCCCTATCAGAAAATCCTGCGACCATGTGTTTAATTTTGACAGAGAAGGGATGAGAAGGAAAGGTGACTCCGGGCCCTCTTTCGTGGTAAAAATTCCTTCCGAAACTGTCGGAAGCAAAATCAAATCTAGGGTCTGTGGTGTAACCTCCATGTCTTCCATTTGTGAAATAACTGCCTCAACCCTTGTGACCGGTAAACTGGCTGTCACCGGCTCAGTAAAAGCTGGAACCGGTCGGGTGAAATTGACCCAGATATCCTCAACAGCTAGGGAGTCAGAAGTATAGTCTAGTAGTTGTTCGTCCATCCGGGAGCCAACTACCCAAGGAAGCAGTGCACAGTTCCTAGAAACCGGGTAGAGGATAGACCACTGTTGACCAAAGGTAAGGAGGTAGTGAAGATGTCTACGTTCCGTATTAACCCTAAACTGTCTTTACCACCGCGTCTTCTTGTGAGGGCTACACTCTCCCCAGACCGTCGGGGCCTTGACGAGACCTCCCTTGTAACTTGTTACAAACCTCTTGCAAACGGTTGTAGTTTTGACAAAAAACAAGGGTTTTATTTTAATGAGTCTGCTAGACTGACCCATAATCCTGTAACCGTCCAGCAAGGTTCTTGTGACCACAGTTGTCCACACCTTTTGGTTAGCAAAAGGAAACTGTAGTCAGACTTGTATGGCAGGGAGTATAAGACAACGGGTTTTTAACCTTCGCGCTTCAACCAAAACCAACATTCCGCATCACCATAATCTATAAAAAAAAGTAAACCCTATAGAGCGTGTCCACCTAGCCGAGAGCACCTAAGCCAAGAACTGTTATGTTTTATCTCTTGGAGCTCGAGTCCCACCCTCGAATCGTGCAAATGGTTTCTTCATTGAAACCCTCCTCCTCTCTATCATCGATCTATCTATCAATATTCAACATTTTTAATGTTAGTTATATTATAACTAATAATAATAATAATAACTTAAAAAACCAACACAATCTTGGGGGTTCTCTTTAGTCTTTGGTAGTGCAATAAACTAGTTTGAGCCAATTAATATAAATTTTTTTCAAATAAAATAAAATCATAATACTATGGGTCAATACCATGGTTTATCAATACCATGGGTCATCTATGCTTTTTAATTAATATGTTATGGATCTAAGCTTTTAATTATTATGTTACAATACCATACCATGGGCCAATACCATGGCTTATTAATACCACATGCCCAAAAACCATAACTTATTTCACAGTCAAAATATTTTATAAACATATATATATATATATAAAATTTAATTTTATGACATTTTTTAATTAAATCTAAAAGCGAAAAGGTTATAATTACTTTTGAGATTTATCTTAACCCTTCATCCCTCCATGTTTCGGAATACCAAAAATATTCTCATTGAGATTAAATTGAGGTTTTAATAAAATTAAAAATTAGAATACTTTTTATAACCAAGAAGATGATATAATTAATTTATCCACTCAATACATCAAATTACTCCTAGAGAACTCTTATAAACTCATAGATACATATTATTTCCAAGATATATTAAATTAAAACATGAATGTGTGTGTACACATTCAATAAATATAAACTTTCTATTTCCTTGCTCAATAACCAAATTTATTATACCTCATTATCGTACTAACCCTTTGTTTATAAGGACATATTCGGATCATGTATTAATTACGATGTAAGGCATTCCCTCTGAGAAGAACTCTCCTCAATGCCAATGTGTCTTGTTGTGAATCATTGATCTCATATGTTAGATGATAGAATTCTCGTCGACCATCGGATTGATACCTCTGAAACAATTGCAAAGCATTGGCAAGAAAACCTATAAATCGCCATAAACCGCCATATGAAGTTATATAAACGTACAATAATCATTAAAATTGGATTGCATTCATTCGGTCAACCTTCTGGTCCACATTAATGCCCTACAAGAGCTCAACCATTGCCTGTAGGATGGCTACGACATTTGCAAGAACATGGAAGAAGGTTGTCGGTTCTTAGTTCAGGCAAACACCAGAGAATTGTCTACCGTTTACCCGCCTCAATACTGGAAATCATAGCAGACTATGCAAGAATTGCGACATGTGTGGGTGAAAACTTTCATACCCATAACCACAACCACCCTGAATCCAACTTTCTCGTCCTAGTGCCTTCAAGCATGCATGCTCCTGAGCAACTTCAGATGCAACGTCCTGCCTCGAGAACCACATCCAGTGGCTAGGTTCATGGTGGAGTGGTTCAAACTGCGGCCTCGGTGCATAAGACTACACCTCTATTCGTATGTGATAAATTTGGTTTCTCATCTTGGCAGTGTTATGTTCATATTTTTCTCTTCGAAATTAAGAAGAGTTCTATTCAGTGTTTCCCTGTCTCTACACGACTTAGCACTAGGTCTAATATACATATAAAACAATATGAAAAAAAGAGAACTTCTTTTCTCTTTCTCCAAAGCGTTAAAGTTGGTAAATTTCAGAGAGATCAGTGGTTTCAACGTGTGCTTTCAAGATTGTAATGAATCTTGTAGCAATCTAAGGACTTCTCTACTAAGATGTAGCGAAAATTTCGGCTACTTTGCCAATCATCTGACACATTTTCCCATCTTGGGATGCTAACACTCTATTATATTTTCTTGCCCGCATGGCATGTCAAAAGAAATTAGATTGAGCAGCATGTTAATCTAACATCAGTGAGTAGTAAGCGAGTTGGCGCAACCTCAAGGACTGAGTTGGAGCAATGGGCCAGAAGTGGTAAGCCCGTTGTTGCAACCTCAATGACCAATGGGACGAATGTCGCAACCTCAATGACTGAGTTGGATCAATGGGCAGAAGCGGTAAGCGAGTTGTTGCAACCTCAATGACCAGTGGGACGAAAGGTGATTTGCAGCGAGATGTTCAAATTTACAAGCTAGTAGACAAGATATTATAATCAAATCGTATTTTTTATTAAATCAATCTTTAAAATGGAAGTGAGACGTTCAATTGGGTTTTGAAAATAAAATGTTAAAGGTTGATATAATTTTATATGATGTTGTTTATAACATATTCATATAGTTTTATTTTGGGTCATTTATCGTTGAGTTTATTTTTATAATTATTTTAAATTATCAAATTCTTAAATAAAATTCTTAGTTGAGTTTATTTTAAATTATCAAATTTCTAAATAAAATTTACCAACAAAGTTTTATTTGAAAGTTTTAATATATATTTTTATTAATTATAGAGTTAAGAAAAGTTTTTATGTAGAAATCACACAATTTTTGGCCAACAAGTGTAGTTTGAAACCCCTTACCCAATTATTATTATTATGAATCACACAAACCTGAATTCTGAAATTATAAAGTTAAAATTTAATAATATAATTATTATTTTTATTATATAATTTATAATAAATATTTACATTTATTTAATGTTAAAATGAATGAATTATTATTATTATTATTTTTTTTAATTTTAAAACTACAAAATTTAATCTTTTAAGATGTAATAAATTAAATTAAAATAAATTTAAATTAAAATAAATTTAATAATATATATATATATATATATATATATATACATATTTTTTTTAATTTCACTATACTTTATAAATACTCCTAGTAAAATATAATGGTGAAAAATTAGTAGTTTTTCAGCATTAGATTTTGGAATCAAAAGCCACTACATATCATTTTTTTAAATTTAAACTCTTAGGGTGGAAATCAATTGAAGCGTTGATTCAAACCTCTACTAACTTTGTGTGAGAGGTGGAAACCTTTACAAACGTTATATGTGGAGCAACATGAATATGTAGATTAAAAGTCCAAAAAATTAACATAATTGCTAATTGCACCTTCTAAAAAAATATTGGTTAAAAGTCCAAATAATTAACATAATTGCTAATTGCACCTTCTAAAAAAATATTGGTTATAGCAATTAAAAGAAAATGATAATATAAACTTTGATATAATTCAAAAAGAGACCATTTATTTTAAATTAGTTTGGTTAGTTTTCTTCATCATTATGGTACATGGAAGTTAAAGGAAACAATTTATAATGTGACATTTAAAGAATAAGTAGTTATATTATCTGTAGTATTTTAAAGGTATTTTTTATATAGTAATAATAATTATGATATTATTTTTAAATCGAGTAATGAGAGCTAAAAAGAGCGCGCCCCCCTCTGAGAACTTGCTACTGCGCCCATTGATCCTGCTTCGCGGCCACCTGGACCTCGACCTTCTACCATGGCCCCTCCGGATCCTCCTTCGGAGGGGGTTGACCCTCAACGTGCCTTCTCAAATCTGGTGAAATCTCTTCCACCGCAACGCCCCAGGCCTGCTCTCTCTAAATTTGTTAAGAAGTTGGATGTGCTTCAAGAAGTTCAGTTACCTCTAGTCTTGCCCCACATGGCCGCTTTGTCTCTTGCTAAAAAAGGTCTTATAGGTCAATTTATAGGCCTCTGGACTTCTCCTAGAACTGTTCAAAGACGGGTAGAAAGAAATTGGTCTGACAAAATTCAAGGGAAAATCTCCATCAGGTTTTGTGGGAAAGGGTAATTCACATTCCACTTTGAATCCAAAGAAGATAAGGATTTAATTTTCATAAACGGGCCCTATTTCATGGACTCCAGGGACCTGTACCTCAACAAATGGACCCCAGACTTTGACCCTGAACTGGATGCCCCTAGTGCTATTCCGGTTTGGGTATGTCTTCCCCATCTCCCACTCCACTGATAGGGAGATGAATCTGTGTGTGCCATCAGGAACGCAGTCGACAAATATATTGATCGTAGCGAACCGAAAGAAAACATGCAGGCCTGTACGAGGATTTGTGTCGAAGTGGACCTTGGCAAAGGACTCCCTGAAGCTATAAAACTGAAAGTGGACGAGTGGAGCCATATCCAGCAGCTGGACTATGAGTAGATACCATTTAAATGTAAGGTATGTCATGAATACAGCCACTTTGCCAATCGATGTTCTAAACTTGTTGATGCAGAGAGCGGCGATCAAGAAGACCAATGGGAAACTGTAAAAAAGAAGAAGTCTGCCCCGTCGTCCAAAGCCCCCCTTGAATCTGGCCCTCCTGTTCCCTCTGCACCTCGTCCCTCTTCATCCTCCCCTCCCTTGTCTACCCACCCCCCTCCTGATCCGCCCCTCCCCTCTTCATCTAACCCCTTTCTAGTCTTATCTTCCCTTGAACCTCCTTCTGTGGATCCCTCTCTCCCCCCCTTGATCCTTTCCGAACCTTCTGATCCTTCTCCCCCCCTGGTCATCTCTTCGCAGGATTCTCTAGAACCACCTCTTACTAGGCTTACCAGAAGCTCCTCTAAAGACCATGGAACTTCTAGCGACTCTTACAAGAAACCTGGACCTAGTAGAAAATCGGCCAAGCAGCATAGAGACGAGAATGCTCAGAAAGACATAGCCATGGGCACTCAAACCCCTATAGAATCTTTCATCCTGGGGCATCATGAGAAAGAGACAAATCACAAAGATCAAGAGAGGCGAGCACCTCTCCGTACGCCAAATACCCAATGATGAAAATTCTTTCTTGGAACAACAGGGGATTAGGGCACCCCTCCAAAGTTTCAGCCATCAGAGAACTTATACATAGTGAAAAACCATAAATTTTATTGATTCAGGAGACAAAGCAAGACCAGCAAGAAATGAGAGGAATAATAGAACAACAGAAGCAATACAAAGGTTGTACCAGTGACTTAAGAGGAGCATCTGGAGGAATTTCCACTCTCTGGGATCATAGTAAATGGAACTGCACATCAGTAAATCTTCATCAACATTGGATCAGAACTGTTCTGGAAAATAGAATAGACAACCAAACTACAATCATCTATAATGTTTATGCCCCCAACCACTACAAAGAAAAGGAATGTTGTTGGGATGATCTTAAGGCTAGCATCGATGGTGAAATAAACTCAAATATTATTGTGGCAGGCGATTTTAATCTTATCTTACATGCCAACGAAAAACAGGGAGGTTGCTTTTCACCTGATCCCTTCAGAAGCCGTTTGGAAAATATCATTCAAGACCATGAACTAGTGGACGTTGCACCAAAAAACTGCAGGTATACTTGGAGCAACCGTAGGCTAGGCATTGGTAATATAATGGAAAGGCTAGACAGGTTTTTAATTAATGTTTCGTTTCTTTCCTCCTTCTCAGTGGGATATGCTAGCATTCTTTCCACTTCAGCCTCTAATCACTATCCCATAATCCTCACTCTAGAAACCCACTGCCCCCTTGGGCCCATACCGTTTAAATACAGTCCCCTTTGGAATTGTGTTCCAGCTGTCAAAGAAATTGTTCAGGGAACTTGGAATCAGCACGTTGAAGGCTCTCCAGGTTTTATATGGGAAACTAAACAAAGAAGAACCAAGTAGGCTATTAAAGAATGGGCAAGATCTAATTATAAGGAGCTTGAGGAGACCAAAAAGAAAATCAAGAATGAATTAGATAGCATCCAAAGAACGATAGAAGAACATGGCCTCTCTCAAGAGAATAAGGAACAAGAAAGCGTTCTCTATACACAACTGTGTCATATAAATAGAGAAGAAGAATTAAAATGGCGATTAAAGTCAAGGCAACTCTGGCTGCAAGGCGGTGATAAAAATACAACCTTTTTTCACAAATAGGCCACGGCACGAAAAATCAGGAACAACGTAAGCTCTATTTTAGATGCTGAGGGCAACCAGCAAAACACCCAAGAGGCCATTAGAAAGGCTGCCACTGAACATTACAAAGAACTTCTAACTGAAACAAAAGGAGAAGAGGATTATGCCGATTTTCTTCAATACTTACCCAATGGAATCACCAAGGAAATGAATGACAACCTGAATAAGGAAATTGATGAGGAGGAAATCAGAAGAACGATTTGGACTCTGCATCCTGATAAGGCTCCTGGCCCTGATGGATTTCCCATTTGCTTCTATAGGGCGTTCTGGGGACTAATCAAAAAGGATTTGACTAAGATGATCAGATGGATCCAGCAAAAGGGTAAAATAGGAGGATATACCAATGCCACTTTTCTTGCTCTCATCCCTAAAGAAAACCGGCCCACTTCCTTTTCTCGGTTTCGACCCATTTCCCTCTGCAATTCCTCCTACAAGATTCTGTCCAAAATCTTAGCCTCTCGCCTTAAACCCCTCCTCCCCTCTCTGATTTCAGAAAACCAAGGAGGGTTCTTGGCCAACAGACAAATAACTGATTCCATTCTCCTAGTTCAAGAAGCCATTCATTCGAGCCTCTCTAGGAAGGAGAAAGGGTTTATCCTCAAGCTTGACCTTGCCAACGCCTTTGATAGAGTTAGGCACTCCTTCCTTATAGCTGTCTTAAAAAAGATGGGTTTTGAGTCGCCCTTCATTAGCCTCGTCACTGCTTGCATCTCTGGGCCCTGGATTTCCCCTGTGGTTAATGGTAGACCGGGTGAAGCTTTTCAATCCTCTCGGGGTCTCAGACAGGGTTGCCCTCTTTCCCCTTATCTTTTTATCCTTATGGCTGAATCCTTTAGTCAAGCTCTGGACTTCAACATAAGGGTGGGTCTCATCACTGGAAATTTGGAATGGAGCCAAGAATATCAACCACTCACAGTTTGCCGACGACACCTTGCTAATTGGAGGAGCCTCCACCACTATAGCAAGGAGGTTCAAGAATCTTCTTGACAGATTTATGGGGTTTTCTGGCGGTTTGGTCAATCAGTTAAAAAGTTATATTTATGGATGGAATGCAACAAATAAGGTCATTCACAATATTGCAAATATCTTTGGAGTCCCTTGCAACTTTGAGTGGACTCATTTCTCTTACCTGGGCATGCCAGTGAGTATAGGACCTCTGAAGGCAGGAACTTGGGACATCATCATTGACAAGGTGAAGCGGAAAGTGCAGCAATGGGGTTCTATTTGGCTCAACCCAGCAGGCCGCCTCATCCTCCTTAAATCAAGTATTTCTTCTCTTCCCCTTTGTCGTTTCTCTCTATACCAAGCCCTAGCTTCCTTTCATTACAAAATGGAAGTTATCCTCCGCCAATTCCTTTGGCAAGGAGGGAAAAACGATAAAAAGAAATTCAACTTAGTCAATTGGAAATAGGTCATTCAATCCCAGGACAGAGGAGGTCTTGGTATTAGATCCCCCAAATTTCTAAACCTAGCCTTTGGAGGGAAGATTGCTTGGAGGCTTATAAATGGTCCTTCTACCTGGTGGAAAAGGGTTCTGGAAACTAAATACTTGAACTCCCCAGACAACAGTTGTTAGATTATGATATTCCCAATAGAGACTCATCAAAAATTTGGTGTTTATGTAAAAAAGCTATTCCGTTCATGGCTCTGAATATATCCAAAGTTCCCAAGGGAGGAGCCAGTATTAATATTGGAGCTGATAAAATACAGGGACAACAGCCAATAAACAACCATGAAGAAACCATTCCTATTCTCACCTTTTTTAACAGCATGGGTATCCATTATTTGGATCAAATTTCTTGCTGGGATCCACTATCTCATCACTGGCTTGGGTGGTCCTTTCCTATTATCCCCAGTGATCTTAAAGCTAGTTTTTCTACTCTGCAATCTCTCCTCCACAACAAAGATCCCATCAAAAAGAATGAAATGGATGGCTTTCGATGGAACCCAATTGGATCAGATCACACTGTCCAAGCAGCCCACCAGCACATCTGGTACAACACTTTCCCTATGCCAATATGGAATCACTGGAGAATGGTTTGGAAGTCAGAGGCTCTTCCAAAAATTAAATTTTTTATTTGGACCCTTCTAAAAGGAAAAATCCTAACAGCATAAAATTTACAAAAGAGGGGTATCAATGGTCCCTCTCGTTGCCCCAACTGCTACGCTGCTGAAGAATCTATGCAACACCTCTTTGTCGACTGTCCCTTTGCTATTGATTGCTGGAAAAAATTATCCCCCATTGATAATTTCCCTTGGAGTTCCCAGCACTCCATAGGTGAAGTGATTCAATATTGGAAAAAGAACTGTCCTTGGAAAAATAAGAGGAGCAATTTAGTGAAGAGGGTCTGGAATACACTCCCCTACACCATGTTATGGAGTATCTGGCTAGCAAGAAACCGAAAAATCTTTAAGGACAAGAACTCGGCTACAAGAATTATCTGCAATAAGGCTAAGAGTCTCGCTCTTGAAACTATTTCTGTCAAATCTCAAAGCAACATCGATGTAACAATGTACAGTGTTGAAGAAAGGAGTTTTATCAGCTATATTCTGGATAAAAATAATAGCATTCAGAATGGAAATATAGTGAAAGACCAGCGTAGCCAGGAAACCCACAGTTGGAAAATCAGGTTAAAAGAGGAGGAGTTTGCAAATTGGTTACAAAACTGCAACAATTACTATCTTTTTTTTGACGGAGCATCAAAGTCAAACCCAGGAATTGCTGGAGCAGGGGGATTGATCTCCAATGCCAATGGGGACTGCGTCCTCTACTATGAATGGGGTCTAGGGAAAATCTCTAATAACAGGGCAGAAGCGTTGGCCCTATATCAAGGGCTAATCCAGCTCACCAGACTTGGTATAAGAACAACAAAAATCTTCAGAGATTCATCGGTTGTTATTAGTTTAATGGCTCAAAAGAAAGAATCACCTAATGTTCTCCTACAACAGGTCATTCAGCGTTGTCAACTCTTGCACCAGACAATGGTTAATTTGTAGTTTCATCACATCCTTCGCTCTTTCAATAAGCAAGCTGACAGGCATGCCAACAAGGCTTGCGACAGGACAATGGGCAGTTTACTATGCAATGCCGAGGAGACTCAGCAGCCTTTGCCATGAACCGTATCAGTTTACCTTGCATCAAACCTGATAGCTCTGATAGGTGGAAGTGGATTCAGATTTTCTAGACATACAACAAGATCATGATCAGCATTGGGATTTGACTCAAATATGATCCTCTTATTCCTTTGAACTCAATCAGTAACTTCACCGATTTCTATCTAATCGACCTCGCCCTTCTGACTCCTCAAGACAGCCTCCTAGAATTCCCGCATCTTATCCCTGTTCCTCATTTTATTCCCGTGTCTGGTCCTCATCCTCCCCGCCCTTCTATAAATTACCCCTTCTTCTTCCACTATTCAGCGCCCTTCCTCTTATCAGTTCCCCTGTTCTATCGTTCTCGGCATTCTTCCTCGAGACCCTATTTTCCTCTTGCCTCTATTTCTCATTGGATCCTTGATGTCCTGGTCGTGACTTTTGCTTCCTCCTCTGTTCGAACCCATCTGCAGAACCTCATTGCCTCTTTCCGTAGTCTCATCCTCTTCTATCCAATCTCTGCAATGGCACGCAGTGAGGACTGCCTCCACTGTGCGGATCTTCAAGCAGAGCTGGAGGAAATAAGAGCTCAACAGAAGATATTAGACAATCAACAGAGGATTTTAGATGCAAAAATTGACAATCAGAACCGTATCATCAACGACAAGTACCAAGCGGAAATCAATCTGTTCTTGCACAGGGTCTCTTCTCTACATGAGCAGTTTAACCACCTGTCTAACAGGTGCAGCCATGCAGAAGAGTCCATAGAGGTTCTGAAATATATGATGGACAAGCGCAACACTGTTGCCCCAAGCTCCTCAAGCACCAAGCACATCGATGTGGATGAAAAGCCGGAGGAATCCACAGCGCGGCACATCAGTCACATTAACATAGATTAGATATGTTTTGCAAATGTCAGTTTTTGTTGTTTCAATTTGTAAGAGTCTATTTCTGTCTAGACTTTCTCAAAGCCAGAACAGGCAGGATTAAGGAGAAAATTCCTTTTTGTAACTCCTATGATCCTGGTTTACCTCGACACTTCATGTACCTCAGGAGTCCAAGCTCCCTCCTTTTTCTTTTCAGATATTAATACAACAACCGACTTTGTAAAAAAAATAAAAATAATTTTGATATTATTAATAATTGGTATAGCTATATAAATCAAATTGTTTATATAGATATATATTATTGTGTGCTCTCTACAACTGAGTAGAGGGTAGATGTGTAGGCTTTAGATGTAATGTAAGAAAGATTGTATGCCAACATTTTTAATGTGAGTTATATTATAACTAATAATAATAATAATAATTTAAAAAAACAAAACAATCTTCGAGGTTCTCTTTGTTAGTACAATAAACTTGTTTGAGCCAAGTAATATAACAATTTTTTAAATAAAAGAAAATCATAATACCATGGGCCAATATCATGGTTTATCAATACCATGGGTCATATATGCTTTTGATTGATATGTTATGGATCTAAGCTTTTAATTATTATGTTACAATACCGTGGGTCAATACCATACCATGGGCCAATACCATGGATTTTCAATATCACATGCCCAACAAACATAACTTATTTCACAATCAAAATATTTTATAAATATATATATTTTAAATTTAATTTTATGACATTTTTTTAATTAAATCTAAAAGTGAAAAGGTTATAATTACTTTTGAGATTTATCTTAACCCTCCATCCCTCCATGCTTAGGAAGACCAAAAATATTCTCATTGAGATTAAATTGAGGTTTTAATAAAATTAAAATCTAGAATACTTTTTATAACCAAGAAGATGATATAATTAATTTATCCACTCAATACATCAAATTACTCTTATAAACTCATATATATATATATATATATATATATTATTTCCAAGATATATTAAATTAAAACACAAATGTGTGTGTACACATTCAATAACTATAAACTTTCTCTCTCCTTGCTCAATAACCAAATTTATTATACCTCATTATTGTACTATATATATATATATATTATTTCCAAGATATATTAAATTAAAACACAAATGTGTGTGTACACATTCAATAACTATAAACTTTCTCTCTCCTTGCTCAATAACCAAATTTATTATACCTCATTATTGTACTAACCCTTGGTTTTTTAAGGAGATATTTGGATAATGTATTAATTACGTAGTAAGGCGTTCCCTCTGAGAAGAACTCCCCTCGATGCCAATGTGTCTTGTTGTGAATCATTGATCTCATATGTTAGATGATAGAATTCTCGTCGACCATCGGATTGATACCTCTGAAACAATTGCAAAGCATTGGCAAGAAAACCTATAAACTGCCATATGAAGTTATACAAACGTACAATAATCTTTAAAATTCGTCTACATTCATTTGGTCAGCCTTTCTGGTCCACATCGACGCCCTACAAGAGATCGGCCATTGCCTATAGGATGGCTACGACATTTACAAGAATGTGGAAGTAGGTCGCCAATTTTTAGTTCAGGGAAACACCAGAGAACTGACTTCCATTTACTCGCCTCAATACTAGAAATCACAGCAAACTATGCAATAATTGCGACATGCGTGGGTGAAAACTTTCATAACCATAACCACAACCACCCTAAATCTAGCTTTCTCGTCCTAGTCTCTTCAAGCATGCCTGCTCCTGAACGACTTCGGATGCAATGTTCTGCCCCCAGAACGACATCCGGTGGCCATGTTGATGGTGGAGTGGTTCAAATTACGGCCTAGGTGCACTGAACTACACCTCTGCTCGTATGTGATAAATTTAGTTTCTCATCTTGGCAGTGTTATGTTCATATTTTTCTCTTCGAAATTAAGAAGAGGTTTATCGAGTGTTTCCATGTCTCTACATGACTTAGCACTAGGTCTAATATGCATATAAATCAATATGAAAAAAAGAGAACTTCTTTTCTCTGACTCCAAAGCGTTAAAGTTGGTAAATTTCAGAGAGATCAGTTGTTTCACCATGTGCTTTCAAGATTGCAATGAATCTTGTAGCAATCTAAAGACTTATCTACAAAGATGTAGTGAAAATTCCGTCTACTTTGCCAATCATCTGACACATTTTCTCATCTTGGGATGCAGACACTCTATTAAAATTTCTTGCCCACATGGCATGCCAAAAGGAATTAGGTTGAGCAGCATGTTTATCTAACATCAGTGAGTAGTAAGCGAATTGGCGCAACCTCAATGACTGAGTTGGAGCAATGGGCCAGAAGTGGTAGGCCAGTTGTTGCAACCTCAATGACCAATGGGACGAATGTCGCAACCTCAAGGACTGAGTTGGTTCAATGGGTCAGTAGCAGTAAGCCAGTTGTTGCAACCTCAATGACCAATGGGACGAAAGGTGATTTGCAGTGAGACGTTCAAATTTACAAGCTAGTAGACGGGATCTTATAATCAAATCATATTTTTTATTAAATTAATATTTAAAATAGAAGTGAGAGGTTCAATTGGGTTTTGAAAATAAAATGTTAAAGGTTGATATAATTTTATATGATGTTGTTTATAACATATTCATATGGTTTTATTTTGGGTCATTTATCGTTGAGTTTATTTTTATAATTATTTTAAATTATCAAATTTCTAAATAAAATTTATCAACAAAGTTTTATTTGAAACTTTTAATATATTTTTTTATTAATTATAGAGTTAAGAACAGTTTTTACATAGAAAACACATAATTTTTGGCCAACGTGTTTCAAATGAACAAGTGTAGTTGGAAACCCCTGGGCCATTCATTATGAATCACACAAACCTGAACTCAGAAATTATAGAGTTAAAATTTAATAATATAAATATTTTTTTATTATATAATTTATAATAAATATTTACATTTATTTAATGTTAAAATGAATTAATTTTTAAAAACTTTAAAACTATAAAATTTAATCTTTTAAGATGTAATAAATTTAAATTAAGATAAATTTAATTAATAAAAAAAAAATCTAATTTCACTATACTTTATAAATACTCCCACGAGTAGAATTTAATGGTGGAAAATGAGTAGTTTTTTAGCATTAGATTTTGGAATCAAAGGCCACCTACATATCATTTTTTAAATTTAAACTCTTATGGTGTAAATCAATTGAAACATTGATTCAAACCTCTACTAACTTTGTGTGAGAGGTGGAAACCTCTACAAACCTTATATGTGGAGCACCATGTGGAGCACCATGAATATGTTGATTAAAAGTCCTAAAACTTAACATAATTGCTAATTGCACCTTCTAAAAAATATTGATTATAGCAATTGTGGAAACCTCTACAAACCTTATATGTGAGCACCATGAATATGTAGATTAAAAGTCCAAAAACTCAACATAATTGCTAATTGCACCTTCTAAAAAAATATGGATTATAGCAATTAAAAGAAAATGATAATATAAACTCTGACATAATCCAAAAAGAGACAATTTATTTTAAATTAGCTTGGTTCGTTTTTATTATAGTACATGAAAGTTAAATGAAACAATTTATACTCAGATGCGGGAGAAATTAATGAAATCCAAGGTTCTTAATGATGGACGGACAAGCATGGTACCGCCAGCTGCAGATCAACGTGGCAACCCAGGAATTCATCTGGCGCATTATGGGTAATCTTAAGCGAGGAATATTTGGTAGGATTTCTGAATTAATGGCTCGCTCCGTCCAAGGTGAAGTTATGGCTATTATAATCATGGCGCTCTGGGGTATCCTTCCCACTATTAGTGTTCAGCCTTCCTGTTCCAGGCTCTGGCTAACTGCGGGTCTTGGTGGAAGGTTGGTCTCTGCAAACAGAGGTAAGCTTCTTGTTTGCACCCCACCCTCTTGTCTGTGGTTATGTTCTGCTGAGGGTCTTGATGGCAGGTTAGTCTCTGCTATCAGTGGTAAGCTTTCAATTGCCCTTGAGGTTAGAATTGTGCCGCCCTCCTCGTTCTCTCAGGCCTATTTTCTACGATCGAAGTGGTTTCCTGTGCTGTTTTATTGCTCTCCCGACACCGCCTCTGGTTTTACTGTGCCTCCCCCTCATCACCTCAACATGGTACGCCATCGTATGAGGAGTCGCTTCGGGGGGAGCCAAGGTGGCCGAGGGCGTTCGAAGGCAAGCTATTCCGTGGATCCTGCCCCGCCTCCTGTTAATATCCCCTCCTCTCCTGTGGATTCGCCTCCTCTTAGCCCTGCTCGCAGGCCGATTCCGCACAACGCATTTCAGACCACTCACTTCAAGTTTCAAAGCAATCTTAATAGGCCAATGATCACAGCTCATATCACTATTATCCTCTCTGAAGAAGAAATCTTTCCTCATCCTATGGTGCGCATGGCGTTTGAGCCTTCTCAGAGTGGCTGTAGAGAGGTGGGCAGTCAGAGCAGTGAGCAATTTACAGCAGAGGGAAGCCTGGAGAATCGGAAGGGGAAGATGTTCGACAGGGGCGATGCTCCCAGCGTTACTCTGCCTCCTGAAGCCTTTGTCTCGGTGGACGGGGAAGGTAATTCCATTGCCATTCATCCCCTCACGGCGATCCCAGAGGGTGAGAATGCAGGAAACAAAGATATGTGGATTGACAATGTGTGTCAGGTGGTGGAGGAGCCTCTGAATGAGGACGTGGCAATTTAAGGCCACCTGGGCCTACCCAAACATTTTCGATTTTGCTGATGTCTCGTATGGTCAAGTTCAGGCGATTTGGGTTGCAGTTCTGGTTCAACATCTACAGCCAGATGCTTTTGTTATTCTTCTCGAGCAACGGCAGTATAAAGATTTTCTGGGTTGCTGGGCAAAGTCTCTGTCTTGCTTTTGGGTCTTGTATTCTAGCTAGGTGATTATACCGTCTTATCCTTATGTTATGTTGGTCTATCTCTGGTTTCTACATCTGTTCTCTAGCTTCCTGTAACTGGTTCTCCCTATCCTGGGGCAGTTTTGCTGCTTTGAGTGTTCTCGGTTGATGTTGTTCGAGGCCTCAACCCCTTGTAATATTATTTTGTTTTTCAGTTAATAGAATTAGGCTTTGCCGAGAAAAAAAAATGAAACAATTTATAATGTGACATTTAATGAATAAGTAGTTATATTATCTGTAGTATTTTAAAGGTTGTGAAAATATTTCTTATATAGCAATAATAATTTTGATATTATTAATAAATTTTTTTTTCCTATAAAGACTAATTCTATTAAATGAAAATCAAAATAATGTTACAAGGAGGTTGAAGCCTCAGGCAAAAGCATCTGAGAGCATTCAACGCAACAAAACTGTCCCAGGTAAGGGAGACCCAGTTATAGTAAGCGAGGAACCAAGCATGGGAACCAGAGTTTAACAACAAGATCATGAGAAAAAGATGGAGTAACCACCGATGAAGTTGTCGAGACCAGAAATAAGAGGCAGAGACACTGGCCAGAACCAAAAAGAGCTACAGACTGCCGCCCCACCAGGAATAAGAAAGAAATTGCCAAGCTATCGATGCAAAACCAGAGCCGCAAACCCAAAACCACATGAACTTAACCATACGAACCAGTAGAAAAAACCAGGAAGGTCTGAAGGGGCCCAGGTGGCCTCATATTGCCATGTTCTCATTCGGAGGCTCCTCCACCACCAGGCACGCGTTGCCATACCACATTTCATCGTTTCTCTCCATGTTACCCGCATCACTGCCGCCTGGAAGAACTGGCGAGGGATGAGTGTCATTGGAAGTGCCTTCACTGACCATTGAGACATAGGCTCCATGAGAGCAGCCACCTGGTGGTTGATTGTCGCTAGGAGCACCGCCCATGTCACGCTGCTCACCACTCCCTTTCTCCTAGCTTTCATTAGCCAAATTCTGCTCATTGCCTTGGCTGCCCGCTCTGTGACCATCCGGAGAAGGCTCAGATGTAAAACGCACAGTAGTTTGAGGCGGAGCCTCTTCTTCAGAGAAGAGAATAGTGATATTGGCCATGATAACATGCCTATTAAGATTGCTCTGAAACTTGAAGTGAGTAGTCTGAAAAGGATTGTGCGGAATCGGCCTGCGAGAAGGGCTGAGAGGAGGCGAATTCGCTGGAGAAGAGAGCAGAGTAGCAGGAGGCGGGGGAAGATCCACTGAACAAACATACTGCAAATGCCCACGGCCACCACGGCTTCCCCCACGGTGACTGCTCATGCGCTGGCGTACCATGATGAGGCGACGGAAGGGAAGCACAACAATACAAGAAACTATGGCATGAAGACAATATAGCACAACGAGAATCCTCTTCAAGATCAAAGAATAGGCCTAAGAGTGAGAAGAGGGAAGCACAATTCTCATGACAAGAGCACCCGAGAGCGAACTTCTGTTAGCAGAGACGGTCCTGCCATAGAGATATGCATCTAGGAAAGACTAGAGGCTGGAAGGCTGAAAGCAAACAATGGAAAGGAGAGCCAGGACCGCCATGATTATACCATCCAGAGCCTCGCCTTGGACAAAGAGTGCACTTAATACTAAATTCAGGCCAAATCCTCCTTGCCTGAGGTGAACGTGCTTGAGCCAGATATGCTCATGGATAACCGCGCTGATCTGCAGCTGGCAGTACCAAGCGCTTCCACCCTTCGTTAAAACCATCAATTATCATTTAATTCACCCGCATCCGGGTTTGATATTATTAATAACTAGTATAGCTATATAAATCAAATTGTTTATATAGATATATATTATTGTGCGCTCTCTACAACTTAGTATAGGGTAGATGTGTAGGCTTTAGATGTAATGTAAGAAAGATTGTGTGTCAACATTTTTAATGTCAGTTATATTATAACTAATAATAACAATAATAATAACTTAAAAAAACAACACAATCTTCCAAGTTCTCTTTAGTCTTTCTTAGTGCAATAAACTAGTTTGAGCCAAGTAATATAACAATTTTTCAAATAAAATAAAATCATAATACCATGGTTTATCAATACCATGGGTCATCTATGCTTTTGATTAATATGATATGGATGTAAGCTTTTAATTATTATGTTACAATACCATACCATGGGACAATACCATGGCTTATCAATACCACATGCTAAAAAACCATAACTTATTTCACAATCAAAATATTATATATATATATATATATGACATTTTTTAATTAAATCTAAAAGCGAAAAGGTTATAATTACTTTTGAGATTTATCTTAACCCTCCATCCCTCCATGCTTAGGAATACCAAAAATATTCTCATTGAGCTTAAATTGAGGTTTTAATAAAATTAAAAATTAGAATACTTTTTTTTTTTGTAAAGCTTGGCAGGTCCATCCATTTTCTATTATATATTAGGGAAATTTACACCACACAGATTGACAAGTGGCCTCAACTTGCCCCGAGCAGAAACCAAGTCTGTTGGCCACCAGTCAGCATTATACGCCATTCAAAAACAAAATTGCTTCAGTCTTTCTAGCAAAGATAGGTAAGTCTCAGTCTCGTGTCCAAATATGATGTAGGAGCATGAGACTTGGAGGGAAAAAATCTTTAAACTTATTCCAAAAAAAATAAAAAAATTCTACAGGCAAAGGAGTGGGGTCCTTTAGCCAGCAATTTCCATGTTTTTCTAGTTTAAGATATGGATAGAATTAAGAATAAGTCATGCTATAATAATTGCTTTATGGATAAGTTGTAACAAGCTTTATGCATAATTGCTTTAAATCACTCTATGTAAAAGGCATGCTTTTGTATGGGATAAGGACCGAGAGGGCTTATCTATTAATTATAAATGAAATAATGAGACATTCGAGAGGGTGGAGCCCGGAGGCATTATCATCTGCAAAAACTCTTTTTGTGCATCTGATTGATGGTTCTATGTTAAACTATTATTTTATGCATGTATTAGTTCCGGTTCTGTTCTTTCCTGTGTTTCATCAATGGTGATTAATCTTTGTTTTCCAATTAAACTTGAGTTTAGGCCTGTTGGGGTGTTTTCCTTTCATATCAGCGTGCCTGTTCCTCTTATCTGCATTGTTGAGCTTCCAAGTGGAAACTCTGGTTACATAGGAAAATCGTGAAATACTTAGTCGGAACAGAGTTCTAGACTTGGAGTTTTATTGCATAGAGACTATAATCTCGTCGGGTCTGAACCCTTTATCGCATAGTTGGGTGGGAGTGGAACATAGTTGAACCATTGGAACGCCGAACTCCAATAGCGCGACACTACCGGAGCCGAAACATTATAGGGAGGCTTGAATAGCATATCGGGTCCGCGATTATTATCGGATCGCAAGATCGGAGCAGAGGAGCTAAGCATCGGTGTATTGAAGTCGCCGATAGCGATTTCCGAGAGCCACGTGTTATCACATCGGGGGAAAGGGCGTTGGAAGGGCCGATAATAAACCGCCGATGTGTAATTCTTTTGAATTAACACTATAGTTGAACTTAAAGCGTTGATAGTGTATATTCGTTCCTTTGGAACGAAAGCCTTCGCCTGTGTATATTGCATTATAAACACATTTTCACTTGTTTTAAAGCAACGATAGTCTATCTTTATAATTCCTATGGGATTATAATCCCGATAAAGGAAAATAGGCCTATGAGATGATTTGTGCCGATAACAAGGGTTGGGGAAAAACTCATGAAGCAGTTAGGCTAATAATAGATGACTGATACACCTGTTGAAAGAGAAGGAGAAATTCAACCAGAAATTGAAGAAATTGTATCAGGCTTCGACCATTTGTCCATATCGCCTGCACACATGCCACCATTAGTGGTATCAGAGAAACTAGTTGACATTGAATTGAATCTCAGAAGCAGGAGCATGAAAGTTACTATGGCTTTCAGAGTTGGAAGAGGACGAGGATGTGGTGGAAGAGGACGGCCTGTTGCAAATACTGAAGTAATGGAAGCTGTGCAACAGATGCAAGCTAGATTGGATCCATTAACAATAGGCATAAATATAGATGATGGAGATGTTAGTGATCCTGGGGTTGAAGCTGCAGAGGAGGAAGCTGTAGCAGTTATCCCTGAGATGAGATTCTTCCAGTCAGTATTGAGATCCACAGCTTGGCCAAAGACCGATGTTTCAATATATGAAGGAGGACTGAATCCAGAAGAATTGATAGACTGGATTAATGGCATGGAGAAATTCTTCGACTTTGAAGAAACAGAAGATGAAAAGAAAGTAAAGTTTGCTGTCACCAAGTTAAAAGGCCATGCAACGCTTTGGTGGGATGGTGTGCAGGTAGAAAGAAAAGACTTGGCAAGCAACCTATCAAGAATTGGAGCAGGATGGTAGCAAAGCTAAGAGGTAAGTTTTTACCAAGTAATTATCATCAAACTTTGTTCAGACAGATGCAAAATCTTAGACAGAGGTCTATGACAGTGAAAGAATACACAGAGGAATTCTACAAGGTAAGCATAAGAGCTGGAGAAGCCCAGGATACAGATGAGAAGGTGGCTATATATATGAATGGTCTTAGGATGGACATTCAAGATGAGATAAGTATACTATCTCCTAAAACAATAGAAGAAGCTTGTCGGGTGGTACTGAAAGCTGAAGAAAAACTCGTGAGGAAGCAGTCTGCCAGAGGGAGAGGTACTTTTCGAGGAAGGGGAAGTCAAGGTGGTAGAGGGAGATCTATAACACCTAAAGATGGAGCTAGCAGCAGCTCAACCCCGCATGCACCCATAGGAGGTGATGCAAGAGGCAGAGGGAGTTTTTCTAGAGGAAGAGGAGGCATAGGAAGAGGAAGAGAAGTAAGATGTTATAGATGTAACAAGCTGGGACATAGATCTTTTGAGTGCCTAGAGAATGCAGGAACAGGCCAGAGGAATGCAATTGTTGCTCCAGTTGAAGGAGAAGCACTAGCAACAGCAGTGGCAGAAGAAGAAAATATACCAGAGAGAGGAGAATCTTTGGTAGTTAATAAAGTTTTGCTCAAGCCAACAAAGGAGATAGTTGAACCATCACAAAGAAGGACGTTGTTCAGAACAATGTGTACGGTTCAAGGGAGATGTTGTCAGATGATCATTGATAGTGGCAGCACTGATAATTTGGTCTCTACAGAAGTGGTGGAGAAATTGAAGCCGAAGACAATGAAACATCCAACACCATACAAGGTGTCATGGCTACAAAAGGGACATCAACTGTTAGTGAATGAACAGTGTGAAGTGGAATTTCAGGTGGGCAAGTATAAAGATAAAATTGTATGTGATGTGATGCCAATGGATGTGTGTCACATATTGCTTGGAAGACCTTGGCAATATGACAGAGGAGCTATGCATGATGGGAAAAGAAACACCTACAAGTTTGGAAAGGATGGTGTCGATCATACGTTGTTGCCTCTGCAAGAAGAAGATGTACCAGGAAAGAAGATTGATCCAAAAAATCTGTTATTGGGAGGAAAAGAATACTTGAAGCAGATTGAAGAGAATGAGGTAAATTTTGCTGTAATTTGCAAGCCCAATGTAATAATGAATTCTACTAAATTTTTTGATTTACCCATTGAAATTCAAGAAATGTTGGAGAATTGTTGTGATATTAATGTTGATGATTTACCAAATGAGTTGCCACGCATTAGAAGAATTAGCCATCATATAGATTTGATTGTTGGAGCAAGTCTACCTAACAAACCAACTTACAGAATGACTCCTACAGAAAATGAAGAGGTTTGGAAGCATGTGCAAGAATTGCTTGACAAAGGGCTGATCAGAGAAAGCTTGAGTCCTTGTGCAGTGCCAACAGTGTTGAATCCAAAGAAAGATGGAGGTTGGAGAATGTGTATAGATTCAAGAACCATCAATAAAATCACAATCAGGTACAGATTTCCTTTACCTAGAATTGAAGATTTAATGGATTGCTTGAGTGGAGCAAAGTATTTTTCAAAACTAGATCTTAAAAGTGGGTATCATCAGATAAGGACAAGAGAAGGGGATGAGTGGAAAACCGCTTTTAAGACAAATGAGGGATCGTATGAGTGGAGAGTAATGCCTTTTGGGTTCTCAAATGCACCAAGTACGTTTATGAGACTCATGAATGAAGTTCTTAAAGAGTTTATTGGTAAATTTGTAATAGTATATCTGGACGATATATTAGTTTACAATAGGTCTAAGGAGGAGCACATGAGACATCTGAATTATGTCTTACAAAGGCTACAACAAGAGAATTTATTGCTGAATTTGAAGAAGTGTTCATTCATGAAAGAAGAGCTAGTGTACTTGGGCTTTGTTATTTCTGCTGAAGGGCTGAAGATGGATCCAGAGAAGATCAAGGCAATCATGGAGTGGTCTTCACCCAAAAGTGTTTTTGAGGTAAGAAGTTTTCATGGTCTTGCTAGTTTTTATAGAAAATTCATAAAGAATTTTAGTAAGATCAATGCACCTATTATTGAGACCATAAAGAAGGATAAACAACCATTTAGATGGATTGCTGAAGCAAAAAAGAATTTCCAGCTATTGAAGAAGAAGATCACTAAAAAGCATATTTTGGTTCTACCTGATTTTAGTAAGCCTTTTCAAGTGAAGTGTGATGCCAGCGGAGAAGCAATTGGAGTTGTTTTAAGTCAGGAAGATAGACCTATAGCCTATTTTAGTGAGAAGCTAAATGATTCCAAAAAGAATTATTCTTCTTATGATAAAGAGTTCTACGCAGTTGTGCAGTCATTGAAGAAATGGAGGCATTATCTAAAGTCAAAGGAGTTCACACTTTATTCAGATAACCATGCACTACAATATATTATGCAGCAGCTAAAGCTTAGCCAGAAGCATGCTAAATGGGTAGAGTATCTTCAAGGTTTCCATTTTGTTTTGAAGCATATAAATGGCCAATCAAATAAAGTTGCAGATGCTTTAAGCAGGAGAAGTTTATTATTCCAAGAGAGTCAAATTCAAGTGTTAGGATTTGATTTTCTTAAAGAATTATATGAGACAGATTGAGATTTTAAAGAGGCATTTGAAACTTGTAAGAATCCTGTTTTGATGGATAGAAGTAAATGGTTGGATTATTTCTTACAAGATGGATTGTTGTTTAAGAGAAATCAGCTGTGCATACCAAACTTTTCAATGAGGGAGAATTTAATCAAAGAGAAACATAGTGGAGGACTTGGAGGACATTTTGGTGTGGAGAAGACTTATGAGCAGTTAAACAGATTTTATTTCTGGCTGAAAATGAAATATGAAGTGGAGAAGTATGTGAAAACTTGCAAAGTCTGTCAATATGCAAAGGGAAGAAGCCAAAACATAGGTTTGTATATCCCATTACCAATTCCAGATAGGCCTTGGGATATGGTAAGTATGGATTTTGTTTTGGGCTTACCAAAGACTCAAAGAGGTAATGATTCAATTTTTGTTGTAGTGGATAGATTTTCAAAAATGGCACACTTTATTCCATGTTATAAGACTAGTGATGCTTCTCACATTGCTAATTTTTTTTTTAAGGAGGTTGTAAGATTGCATGGGTTGCCTAAAAGTATTGTCTCAGACAGGGATTCCAAATTTGTTGGACATTTCTGGAGGACACTATGGAAGAAATTGGGAACTAAATTAAGTTTCAGTTCTGCCTATCATCCACAAACTGATGGACAGACTGAAGTTGTGAACAGGAGTTTGGGCAATCTTTTAAGGAGCCTTACTGCAAAACATCCAAAGCAATGGGATCAAGTGTTGGCACAAGCTGAATATGCATATAATGACTCACCTAATAGGAGTACAGGACAGAGTCCATTCCATATTGTTTATGGAATGCATCCAAGAGGAATGTCTGAGTTGAGAAACTTGGGAAAAGAAGAGATGAGAAGTGTAGAGGGTGAAGATTTTGCTTCAGAAATGCAAGCAATACATGAACAAGTGAAACAACAGCTGCAGGATAGCAACATCAAGTACAAAACCAGAGCAAACATTAGAAGAAGACTTTGAAGTTGGAGATCTGGTTTTAGCACATCTCAGAAAGGAGAGGTTTCCAAAGAGGGAGTATAACAAATTGAAGTTCAAAAAAATTGGACCGTGCAGAGTCTTGAGGAAATTTTCTGCAAATGCCTATGAGAATGAGTTACCCCCTGATGTTGGAATATCACCAATTTTTAATGTTGCAGACCTGTACAAGTATGAAGGTGAAACTGCAGATGATACAACACAAGATCAAGAGACATAAGAGATTGACTGGGTAAAACAATTACCCACAACAAAGGAATTGCGGCCAGAAAGAATTCTGGAAAAGAAGGTGTTTAAGAAAACAAGGGGACGAGAATACTTCCAGTATTTGGTAAAATGGAAGGATCAACCAACCGCTAAAGCTACTTGGGTTACAAAAGACATACTACAGAAACTGGGCAGTTCTGTAGATGAGCTCATGGACAGGAGCCCATGAAGAATTTTGTTCTCAGGAGTCTGATGTAGAAGCATGAGACTTGGAGGGAAAAAATCTTCAAACTTATTCCAAAAATAATAAAAAAATCTACAGGCAAAGGAGTGGGGTCCTTTAGCCAGCAATTTCCTTGTTTTTCTAGTTTAAGATAAGTATAGAATTAAGAATAAATCATGTTGTAATAATCGCTTTATGGATAAGTTGTAACAAGCTTTATGCATAATTGCTTTAAATCACTCTATGTAAAAGGCATGCTTTTGTATGGGATAAGGACATAGAGGGCTTATCTATTAATTATAAAATGAAATAATGGGATTCTTGAGAGGGGGGAGCCCGGAGGCATTATCATCTGCAAAAATTCTTTCTGTGCATCTGATTGATGGTTCTTTGTTAAACTGTTATTTTATGCGTGTATCAGTTCTGGCTCTGTTATTTCCTACATTTCATTAATGGTGATTAATCTTTGTTTTCCAATTAAACTTGAGTTTAGGCCTGTTGGGGTGTTTTCCTTTCATATCGGCGTGCCTGTTCCTCTTATCTGCATTGTTGAGCTTCCAAGTGGAAACTCTGGTTTACACAGGAAAATCGTGAAATACTTAGCCGGAACAGAGTTCCGGACTTGAAGTTTTATTGCACAAAGACTATAATCTCGTTGGGTCCGAACCCTTTATCGCATCGCTGAGTGGGAGTGGAACAGAGCTGAACCATTGGAACGCCGAACTCCGATAGCGCGACACTACCGGAGCCGAAACATTATAGGGAGGCTTTAATAGCATATCAGGTCTGCGATTATTATCGCATCACAAGATCGGAGCAGAGGAGCCAAGCATCGATGTATTGAAGTCGCCTATAGCGATTACTGAGAGCCACGTGTTATCGCATCGGAGGGAAAGGGCGTTGGAAGGGCTGATAATAAACCGCCGATAGTGTAATTCTTTTGAATTAACACTATAGTTGAACTTAAAGCGTTGATAGTGTGTATGCGTTCCTTTGGAACGAAAGCCCTCCGCCTGTGTATATTGCATTATAAACACATTTTCACTTGTTTTAAAGCAACGAGAGTCTATCTTTATAATTCCTATGGGATTATAATCCCGATAGAGGAAAACAACCCTATGAGATGATTTGTGCCGATAACAAGGGTTGGGGAAAAACTCATGAATTAGTCAGGCTAATAATAAATGACTGATACACCTGTTGAAAGAGAAGGAGAAATTCAGCTAGAAATTGAAGAAATTATATCAGGCTTCGGTTGTTTGTCCATATCGCCTGCACATAGGCCACCAAAATACTATATAACTGTAATAATTGATATATGCAATAGGAAATTTAAAAGCTACTCGCATAAACAAATACTAATCATGATGAATCTAGTATTTCTGCCCATTCTGCTCATCAGAGACAGAGGCTACAGGAGCAGGATCTTCAGTAGTTGCCCCTGGCATTCCATACAGCTCCAAGATGTAAGCGATGTGACAGTAAATACGATCCATCTTGATGTCATGTTTGTGCAGCTGAAATATGATTTTCTCCATGTCTTTTTTTAGAACTGGGCAGGCCCTGCATTGTGACTGCCATCCCCACAGAGATTTGTTCCATCGCTTTCCCAACCAGACTTTTCATCAAGGAGTACAAGTACATGGTGTGTTTGAACTGTGTAATTCTACCTCGTGTATTCCCTAGATCAGGAACCATCGTCCTCTAGTCTTCTATCACCTCATCTAGTTCACTTTCCTATTTTATCTCTGCTTCACAGTCGTCAACCATCTTCCGGATTCCTTCATCTATTTCATCCTGGTATGTCACTGCTGCCTCTGCTATGAGGTGCTCAATAGGCATACGGCCCATGCGGCCTTTCGTCGTGCTCGGTCTCTTGGTTGTCCGGTAGATCGGGCCCCTACTTCCACGACCCTGCCCTCTCTTTGTTGGAGCCATACCCTATTCAGTGATGCCCTGTGGACAGTCAAACAAAGTTAGCTCCATAAACTCATTCGCATCATCCCAACACAACTGTTCATACCATGCCTCTCTACCATGCTTTGCCTTCTACGTGTTAAGGTATCCCAGTGCCCACAAGTGGCCAGGGGAATTAGGTTTCGAGCGCGGTTCCCCGAGCGTTACAGATCCATTTGGGCACATCAATCCCATCATCCAGATCAGTGTTTTAGGGCTCATCAAACCCTAATTTCAATTGCTACATGCCCTAAACAAGACACCCCTTTGAATGCCTCCTTCTGAGACAGTTTCATGACTTGAAGACATCTAGAAATAACCTCTAGAGGGACCAGTGCAGGTAAGCCCTTGCAAGGGTGCACTGCAGAGCAGTTGAGTCCATTTCCAGGGTGCTCTGCAGAGCACTTAGGCTTCCTTTCACCTGCGCTGGGCGAGATTGAGCGAAATTCACATAGGGTTTGGGCAATATTCTTATCTTTTGGAGTCATCTAGAAGGTTCCCTCACTTATCAACTCCTATGAGATCGAAAATGGATGAGGAATGAGTTAAGGTGCATCCTATCCTCTCATGCCTTCCTCCATGGAACTAATTCTAAGTATGGAAGGCCATTCAATGCCACCATTTATGATAAAACCTTCTTCATCTTCCTATAAATTGACCACTCATCTAAGTGATCAGGGGTTGGATTATGTTGAATTGTAAGGAGATAATGCTGCTATGAGATTTGGCTTTGAAGCAAGTATTGTAATGCTACAAGTTTGTCATGCTTTTGATGTGATGTGGATGGGATCCAAGTTGGAGGAATCACTTTGAATCAGATACCAATGGCTGTAATTCCTTCTTCTATTCAATAAAGTGTTTGAACCTTTCTCCCATATGTTTGTATTGTTTTATAATGCTTATATGTGTGAATCGTATTTGATTCATTTCACTTATACTCAATAGATCGTGTGCTTTGATCGATTCTTTGTTTTCTATTGTGTTTACAGGTACTTCTCAAGCGTATTAAGTACGGGAAGGAGTGACAACATCGATACAAGGGAGACGAGAGGAAAGTGGAACTACAAGTAGGTCTTCTCATATTCTCATCTTATCTATTGCTGATAGGAAAAGACTAAAACACTTTAAACTGTTGTTCTAGATACATCTATTTATCTAGGGAATTAGTATTTATCTATAGATACCAAATTCTCCAAAACAAATTGACGATTCCACTAGGGAAGATCCTCTTTCCTAGTAGCTTATCCACCTCCTAGGACATCCTTGCAGACCTTATTTGTGTTCATATATTGTAACTCAACTCTTTGCATTGAAAATTTGGTCAAAACTGTGTCAAATTGCCTCTTGAAATGGCTCGCTGTCACCAGCGCAGGCTTGTGAGGGACACAGTGCGCTGCAGAGCACACCTGGCTTAGGGAAAGTGCTCTGAAGCGCACTATCTCCCATTCAGGGCTGCTCTAATGCTTCTAGGGTCAGTTATCCACCTTTGGAATGCGTTTTTGCCAACTTTTATCTATTTGTTTGTTTGCTGATTGATCAATGAATGTTATGTCTCAGAGAACAAGTTTCTATTTCCTTGTCTAGCCCAACTTTGTTTTGATTTATTAATGTTTCTTAATTTTTTCTTTGTCATTATCGATCAATAGTCAAAGTTAGAATATAGTTTATTAATCTTCATTCAAAAGAAAGTGTCGTAAAGTCTTCTCTTCCTTCGAATTAGAACTGTTGTAAAAGTCTTCGTTCTTATGAAAGATTGATTGATTGTATGTGCATATTTCCTTTTGTTCATATTCACATTAAGGAAATCGAAAAGAAATACATGCATGTTGCATTGAAAAAGTTTGTGTGTGCTCATAGGAATAGTGTAGGGAAATTGCATTAGATTGTGCTCTTTGCTCTTTGATCGAAAGAAATCTGATTGCTCTATCCCTAAGTAGCTAGGATTTTCATCGTTAAATTGAATGGAAAGAATGCTTATCATGATAGTTGCATTCCTAGGAATTTTAGAATACATCACATGGTGAACTTGAAAGGCAAATTCCTAAGCAATATCAACTTAAAATTAACATCAATTTACCTAATGGAGCATTGTCATTAACGAGAACATTTAGTGGTTCTAGGCTAGAGACGTGTTCCAGCGTCGTAAAATAAAGCAACTGTCACTAACTTGTCTGCAATACATCCTGAGTGTGATACCTCATTCCACGTACGTGAGTATATTGTAGCTTGTTCACGTACCTTCGGGTATATAGGGCGGTGTTACAGTACGTAAAGTATATGGGAATGCTCTCATTGTGCGGTTTTGCATTAGACAACGCTTATACACACTGGGCCTCCACGTACCTTCGGGTATATATTGTTGAGAATGCAACAAGATGATGGAGCTTAGTGGAAATAAGTCACCTTCACTAAGTGGGCTTGCAGGCTATTTTTGGCGCAAAGTCTATTTTTAGACTATGTCTATTTTTAGACATATGGATCATGGTCTATGAGTTGCAGGGTGCTATTTGTGGATGATTGGTCATGTTGGTAAAAATAGATGGACTTCTATTTTTAGACATATGGGCGGTTTCTATTTTTAGACTGCCAGGCTAAAAATAGAACAGTCGAATATTATTAGCTCATAATAATATTTGGACTATAAACATTATCTTATCCTCTTGGAGCACTTCAGTTTGAGCTACAGATGTGGCACATGCAGTTGTCAGAAGGAAATACGCTTTTCTTGTGGGTCAGCTGAGCTATTGCATGCAGGACTTCAGTTAGAACTCATGTGGTTGAGTTTGGTGGAGTTGATTGTGGAGTTGATGGAGTTGTTTTCAGTTTGACTTGGTTAAACTAGTTGTATTTTAGTCTAACTAAAGAATACACTAGTGATGAGTGTTTGGTCAGTTTAGTGTGTCCTAAATTGCTATTTAAAATGTCAATCCGAGAGTCGTAAACTGCTGAAGTGAAGTGCACTGTATATGCAAGATAACCGATTTCTTAGTTCTTTGTTGTTTTTGAGTTTTTGGTTTGTTTTTGGGTTTATCTTCTGTTGATTCCCTAATGTGAGATGGCAGAATTGAAAGTCAAGTATGGATGGCAATGGTGATTTCTACAATGATTTTCCAAACTTTAAAGTTCTCAAAAAGGTTTCAAATTGGCTGTGATGAAATCAATTCTCAAAAGAAAATAAAAATGTACCAAAACAGTGAACTAGTGACAATGAAGCCCAGTATCCTTAATGCTGTATAAAAAGAAAATAAAAACTGAACTCAAAGCAATTCAAAGACTGAAAGCAAAGAAAACTAAATCACACTACTTCAACCCATATTCTGACCCTTCGCCTTTCGACTCGCTCTGGCTATAGGAAGTAATCATAAACAAATTGAGTAATATGATATCTAAATTGCAGGAAATGAAATTGCATAAAATGAAATTGCATAAAATGAAACTAAGATTTAACTACTCATTCATATTTCAATTCCTGAAAATGACATAAGTAATTCAATCACTAATTTGCAGGAAAGTAAACTAAATCATACTACATCAAGTAATATTCTGATTCCTCACTATTTGAGTCACTTGGCTATAGGAAGGAAATCATAAACAAATGAGTAATATGATATCTAAGTTGCAGAAAAGTAAATAAGCAAAGCAAAACTGAAAGAAATGACAATGCTGGAATTAAAACTCAGTAAATGAATCAGCAGAAAGGACAAGATGATCTCATGTCATTAGTCATTAAAACTATGTAATTTGCCTGGGCTGCCTACAAGAACCTGAAAGAAAAATATTGATCAGCTAGCAATCATGAGAAAGCATAAAAGAAAAGATGAACAACAGTTAGTATGAATATCATGACAGCGTAATATATACAAGCAAATGATTATAAAAGCAGTAACATAATGACAGCAAGTAAGAAACTATACAGTAGATACAGAGCCTTGGTGTACAAGGGCCCTCTGCAACCTCAGCCAATCAGTACTCAGTCACAAATTGGACTTAAGAATGTTGTCTTCTCATATATTAAAGTGCAGTCAAAACATAAAAATAGAGCACGACACAGTGGGCTCGTAAACACAGTCAAGATTACATGTAAAAGCTAACTATCAAGCGTATGATAACGCGTTATTTATAACTGAAGATGCTATAACTGATTCCTAAATTCTACGCTGCCAAACAGACACGTAAATCTCCACGTCCTGAGATCTAGCAGTATGGTAATCATGACAAATAAATCTATGGAGTGGTGGCTGTTCGATTTGGTTCACAGATTGATCCACAGGTGTTAGCACACCTCCGGAGATTGAGGAACTTGCCACACAAAACTTCACGTGGGCAAAACAGAGCCGTGCCACCGCAAAATTCTTAGTTTTGACCACTCCTTTGACCGTCTTTGACCATGGCTATTTGTGAGTGATTCGACTGAACCAAGGGGACACGCTCCATGTACATGTCATTTGCAGCTTTCCCATGTGGCCGGATTCTCCATTTGACACCTGTAACATAGTCTTCAACAAAATGGCTGCGGAAACTTGAGCTGGCTGCGGAAAGTGACAAGTTTCCGCAGTTGATTGAACAAAAATCTAAATCAAACAGCAGTCACAAACATAGTTAGGAAACCATTTTATAAGCTCTTTTTAAACTAATATGCAATGATTTGACAACTTGGTGGTTCAAGTAAATGGAAAAGAAGGCTGAAAAGGTATATAGGGAAGATGCAAGTTTGGGACTCAACATACCCCCACTGTGAAGGTGTTGCATGTCCTCATGCAACCAAAATTTTAGTCATTCCCCTTTAATCCATATGTTCTGAAGCCTCTGCTAGGACATCTAGTCCTCTTTTCTTCTTTCTTGGTGCTACCACCATCGTGGGTTTCCTTATCGGACATCTGAATTTGAAATTGATCAATTCTCTACTCAACTTTCTGCACTTTTTCTTTAGTTTCTTGTTCTTCTTTTGCCATAGTCCCAAATGAAGCATAGTATTATCATGAATAATTTTATCTACTTTGCTCTGCTCCTTAAGTGCTTTATTTTCTTGCTTGATATGCCTGTTTAGAACCTCTAATTCAAACACCTCTTGCTTTAAGGATTGAACTTGTGCATCTGGTGTCATGTGGGGCAGAGTGGTACTCGGGCCTGCAACTGTCTTTTCTAAAGATTCAAGGTAGTCGTACACCTCCTGTTGATTGGGATCTATTTCGGGTGTTTTTCTTGGACTGACTTCAAAGTCTTGTGGAGGAGGAGGACTGCTTTCTAGCTCTGGCCGAGAAGGGCTTTCATCAACATGTGGAGGACCAGTTTCAATACTTGGCTGAGGACGAGGTGGACTATGGTCAGCTGGAGGTTTCTCGGGTGTTTCCCCACCCAAGTCAATGAAGTGGGGCCGTTTTACTTGTGTTTTACTCCCCCTTCCTCTAAGCCTGTTGCTTCTTCTCAAATACGGTGGACTAGTACTCCCTTCTTCTATGCTCTATTTTCCTTTTTCCTTCTTCTTTACTATAGCAGACTGTTCTTGAAGATGCACTAATCTCTCAGACAATGTTTGATAGTCCTCTTCTATAGATGGCTCAGGTGATTGATAGACTTCTTCTATGTTTCTTTTGCCTTTCAATTTTCTGTGTTTCTTGTCCTTAGTTCTGTTCTCTTTTTCTTTTTGACCAACTTCTTGAGTTTCGGTTGTAGGAGAGTCTTGGACTATGGCACTCTTTTCTTTTCTCCTACTCCTTCTCGGTGTCTTTGGTGTACTATTTTCAGATGCCTCAGATGGATCTTGAAAGTAATTTCTTATTAAGAATTGTTCCCAGGTATCTTTGTTTTTCTTCAGTTGGTCTTCAATGAGAATCTTTACAAGTCCATGATGATATAGATGAGGTTCTATATTTCCTATGTGATTTTGGACTGTGATACTCATCTTTTTCAAACTCAGCAGTAAGAAATAAGGCAAATTAAGAGTTTGACTCTCTAAGAAGTTCATCAACAATCTAGCATGGTACATGTACATTGAACCAAAGCGTCTTTCGCAAGTGATAAACTTTTGGATAACTAATAGCAGGCTGGCCCATTCTTCTTTCAATGCATGAACATGAATTCCTTTTGTAAACACAGTGATGTCTATACCTGGGTTTCGTAGCATAATTCTCCATGCCTGTTCGTCCACGCTTTTGTTTTTAAACCATCACTCACCTTCATGGGGTAAGCCTGTGGCAGCTACTACTGTTGTTTCAATGACCGTGAGCTTTAAGTCTCCAATTTCCACTATCTGGCCATCGAAAGACCGTGCAAAGGCTTTGGTTACCTCTTTATTATGGCCCTTAAATTTTTGGATGAAGCGTAACCATTTTTCTTTCTTCAGCAAATCTTTTGCTTGAGGGTAACCTTCTAAATATTTAGGTCCTTCTGGTTCTGCCCTTAGTAATCGTCCCATTCCTTCCTCTGTTTTGAATTTCAACTAAAAATTCAATTGCATGTGAGGGTTTAGCAGAGGGAAGGTGGCTCGGTTGCAGGGTTTATGGAAAAATACAGTGGCTGCAATCGGTAGATGGATAGCAGGTAACGGGAGTGCTTCGGAATTACAGGTGGAACAGAGGATGAGCAGCCGTAGTGAGTTCACAAGATGAAGTGCAGACGGATGTGAAGAAGATGGTCTTAATAGAATGGTAAGGAAATGGAGTGAAGTAGGGATTTTGAATTAAACGGCTGCGTACGAAATGTTACACGTTTTAATGAATGGATGCGGAAAATGCGGTGGAGAGAAGCCATAATGAGATAGGTCACATCTCATGATTACAGGTGGTGAATGAAAGTGCAGTCGACTATGAATTTAAACCCGAAAATCAATCATGAGACTGTTAAGAAATGAATGCATGGTGTGCGAAATAATATCGTGGGATGGTAGTGGGTAATGGAGCTATCGTGACGATCATTGCACATAGTAGAGCTTTTATGGTTTGACAACTATGCATAATCGTGACTTTAATTGTTATTTGAAAGAAATTTTTGCTCATACCTTTGGAAACCTTGTCATTTGTTGCTCATTAGCTTTTAACCAACTGCTCTTCATTGATGTCTGGAGATGCTCCATGTCTTCATAGCATATGCTCAATCGCACCTGCATTTTCATGATTATTGCACTAACATTTTAACTGTGGATTTGAAAAACAGAGTGGTGGCTGCGGAAACTGCTTCTGGCTGCGGAAACTGCTACCAACGGCGGAAACTGACACAGCACCCACTTAGCTGAACAAAGATAGTTAGATAATAACTAACTAAGTGAAAATGGTCCTGAAAGGGACATTTATTGATGAAATGGAAAGAAATGAATGAAATGGAGTGAGATGAAGCGGAGTGAAGTGAAATGAGAATGAGATGGAGATGGAGTGGAATGGCAAATGAAGTGGAGTGAAGATGGAAAAATAAGGAGAGAAGATTTTTTTTTTTTTTTTTTTGAAAATATAGAGTGTCAGGTGTCCCTGATTTTCACTCTACATTTTCTGTATAAGACTGCCAATCTGTGATTGGTTTTCAGTCTTATACATTTTTTTTTTTTTTTTTTTTAACTGAAAGAAACAAAGGCTAGGCTGGTGGGGAAGAAGGATTCTTCTTCACTAGCCTTATTGTAGAATTCTCTTGAAACATTTTGACAAATTCCTCTTTTGAGAGTGGCTTATGATAAATTTTCAATCGGTGGCCATTCACAATGAGAGGAGTTTGAAATTCATCAATGGTCTTGATTCTTACCGCTCCATTGCTAAAGACTTTGTCAATCTCATATGGTCCAAGCCAATGGGTCTGAAATTTACCTTTGAAGTCTTTAAACTTGGAATCAAACAGTAGTGCCCAATCTCCCTCTTGAAACTTTTTCTCTTTGATGTATCTGTCATGCCACTTAGCTCTTTGATGTTGAACTAGATTAGTTCTTAAAATTGCTTCTTGTCTGATCTCATCTAGCTCATTCAGCTGCTCCATTCTGTGCTTTTGGGATTCTGATAGATTCATCCCCAACTGAATTGCCATCTTGAAAGTCTTGACTTGAAACTCAATGGGGAGCAGGACTTCTTTCCCATAAACAAGTTCATAGTTCTGTAGGCCCACAAGGCTTCAGGAAGCCTTTCTGCCCAATCTCTTATGTGTAGATGGACAGTTTTGGTGATGATGCTCTCAAGAACTTTGTTTGTAGACTCCACTTGGCCATTTACTTGCGGATGGTAAGGGGTAGATTTTCTGTGCTTGATTTTGTATTCTTCCATCGTCTTCTCCATCAAGTTAGATGTAAATTGACTTCCCTGATCTGTCACAATTTCTCTTGGGACACCAAAACGAGTAAAAATATCCTCATAAAGAAAATTAACAACTGAATTTTCAGTGGCAGAAGGCAATGCTTTGGCTTCTACCCATTTAGTGACATAATCAGTGCATACCAATATATACTTCTTCTGTTTAGATGGTGGATTAATGGGTCCAATAAAATCTAAAGCCCATTTTTCAAAGGGTTTGGTGAGTACCTGTGGTTGTAATGGCATTTCATTTGAAAGAGTCGGTCTCCCAACTTTTTGGCAGCTGTCACACCTTCTGACATATTGTTTTGTATCTTTGAAGAGGGAAGGCCAATAATATCCTAAAGAAAGGATTTTATAGGCCGCCCTTTTGTCAACAAAGTGTCCACCGCATGGTTCATCATGACATGCCTTGAGGATGTTAGGCATTTCATCTTCCCGAACACATCTTCTGATCACACAATCTAGCCTTGTTTTAAACAATTCGTTAGAAATCCATGACTAATTCGAACTCTCCTAAATAATTCTTCTTTTTTCACTAGGAAATAAATGTGGAGGTAGCTTCCCTGTAACCAAATAGTTAGCAATATCTGCATACCAAGGAGTCTTAGTAGTTACTGCAAATAAATATTCATCTGGAAACTTATCCTCTACAAGAGAATCTTCGTTAGTATTTTGGATCCTAGACAAAAAATCAGCTACTGTATTTTGTTTCCCTGGTCTATCCAACACAGTAATATTGAATTCTTGTAAAAGTAAGAGCCATCTTGTAACTTTGCCATTAGTAACACGTTTGTTCATTAGATATCTAATTGCAGAATGATCAGTATGGACATAAGTTTCATAGCCTGTTATATAATGTCTAAACTTATTGATTGCATGAACAACAACTAAGAACTCTTTTTTAGTCACATTATAGTTCAACTCAGTGGGAGTCAAATTTTTACTGGTGTAGTAATTGGCATAAGGAACAAAATCCTTTTGACCCAACACAACTCCTGGATCTGTATCTAAAGCATCTGTAGAAATATGGAAAGGAAGTTTCCAATTTGGTCCTCTCAAAATGGGTGCTTCAGATATTCTTGTTTTCAAAGTTTCAAATGCAGATTGACAATCAGGATCCCATTTGAATTCACAGTCTTTTGTAAGTAATTTGAAGAGTGGAGATGCTATTTTGGTGAAGTTTTTGATAAATCTTCTATAGTATCCAGTAAATCCAAGAAAACTTCTAACATCTTTTTGACAATTTGGAATAGGCAACTTGGAGATGACTTCAACTTTTGGTCTATCAAATTTAATTCCATCCCCTGAAATATGATGTCCCAAAGCAATACCTTCAGTAAAAATCATAAAACATTTTTCATGACTCAATGAAAGGTTTGTTTCTTTACACCTTATAAGGACTTTTTCCAAATTCTCTAATGCCTCTTCAAATGAATTACCATAAACTGTAAAATCATCCATATAAACCTCTACATAATCATGGATTAGATCAGAAAAGATTCCTAGTACTGCCCTTTGAAATGTTGCGGGTGCATTACATAATCCAAAAGGAAGTACTCGGTAAGAAAAAGTTCCCCATGGATAGGTAAATGTGGTCTTATCTTGATCTTTAGGTGCTATCTGAATCTGATTATAGCCACTAAAACCATCCAAAAATGAAAAGTACTTTTTGCCTGCTAAAGTATCTAATACCTGATTGATAAAGGGTAAAGGAAAGTGATCCTTCAAAGTTGCTTTGTTCAATTCCCTGTAATCAATGCATACCCTCCATTTACCATTCTTTTTAGGTACTATAACCAAAAGAGAAACCCATCAGTTATCTGAAATTGGATAAATGAAGTTGACATTGAGTAGTTTTTGAAGCTCTTCTTTCACTATCTCCCTAAGGTTTGGATTCATCCTTCTCTGAGGTTGTCTGATTGGTCTACTGTTTTCCTCGATATAGATGTGATGAATGCAAGTCTTAGGGTCAATACCTTTCATATCCGTATACTCCCATGCAAATGCAGTAGAATGTTTTTGCAAGATTTTGGTTAGCTCTCCCTGTTGTGATTTTTCCAAGTTTTTGTTGATATTCAATGTTTTACCTGGAAAGATCTCAATGGCGGAACTACCAAACTCTTCCATAGAGAAAAGAGACATTTGTCTAGATGATAGATACTCAATGTCAGAATCTAACTGAAATTGTGTGTGGTCATATTCTGAAGATGTTTCAAAGTTTTCTAATGTGTTCAAAATTTGACTATCTTCACTGATTTCAGAAATGGTAAAGACAGGTTGTATAGTATCCTCATCATCAACCCACTCATTATCTCCTATTTCTGTAATTGATTTTGCTGGAGGATACAGATTGAATTTCTTTGTCGAACTACCATCAGAAATATACATACCCCAGATCTACAACTGATAAAAGCATCAGCTGTGGCTAGCCAAGGTCTTCCTAAGATGAGACGGTGTCCTCCTATATTACTCTTGGGAGTTAAAATCATGAAATCTACTGGATATTCCCAAGAATCTAAGGAGACCGAAATGTCTTCTAATACACCATCTGGTTTGATAATTGATCGATCTACAAGTTGCAGTAAAGTAGGTGTAAAAAGAAGATTAGGAAGTTTTAGTTGTTCCATAGTCTGTCTACTCATAATGTTGATAGCAGCCCCTAAATCAATCAAAGTATTTGGAATTTCTACCCCATTGATATGTGTTTTGACAATTGGACTACCGGGATCTACATACTTCTGCATACTAATTTTTCCCATCATGATATCTGCAATTTTTCCTACCAGGTGGATTCTTCTTGTATCTCTCGGTTTCCTTCTTGGTATTTTAAGACTCAACTCCTTTATTGTTTTTGCTAGAATAGGAATCTCTCTAATGGCTTGTAACAAGGGAATCTTGATACAGACATTCTTTAATTCATCTAGAAAATCATAGTCAGGCAACAAGATTTTTTTTTCCACCCCTTTGTCAATTTGTAATCTTTCAGGAAAAGGAAGTGTGGATGAAGATGCAGGTTGCTCAACTATAGGAGTTGTGGGGGTTGACTCTTTTTCTTTTTCTTTTTGAGTGCTTGGGTTTTGAAGAGATGCTTTAGAACCTTTATTGGCTTCAAGAGAATCTTCCTCAGAAATGCTTTGCTTTTGAGCATCTATAGAAGGCTTATCTAAAACTCTACCAGATCTGAGTTCTACATCATTGAGAGGAACAATCATATAGGTAGGAAATTGTTGTCCTTCTACCATGTAAGCATTTTGAGGGTTTTTATTGTTGGGGTTCGGCAATGGTTGGGAAGGTAGTTGATTTGTTTTCTATTGGAATGGAAGCAAGCGTTGAGAATTTGGATTCTGTTGAGAAGGTTGTTGTTGTTGTGGAAATGGCAATGATAGTTGTGGATTTTGATTTGGAAGTTGTGGAGCTTGTTGATTTTGAAAAGGTGGAGGATATTAATAAAATTGAGCAAATCTCCCATAAGGATTTTGCATACCTTGTACCCATGATTGAAAAGGATTATGAGGTTGGGACCAAGGTTGTTGCCAAGGATTCCAAGGGGGTTGAAAGTTCATAGAGTTGTTAAACCCTTTATTTTGTTGCCCCTGCCAAGGTCTCCTTGCAACAAAACAGAGAGACTCAATTGAATTTGGATCTTCTTGAAAGACAGCTTTGAGCCCAGGAATTGAAGGACAATCCTTGGTCTCATGGTTTTCTGAACAAATCACACATGTTTCTACAACTTTTGCATCCAAGGGACATTCCCTTAGAGCATGTTTCTTTCTACATTTCGGGCAAAAGATGGCCAAAGCTTCAGCTTCTGCTTTTTGCTTGTTTTGTATTTTAAGGGTGTCTAGTTGCTCACTAAGACTCCCTAAGATATCAGTTTTGAATTCATCAAGCATGTTGCAAATCTCAGCCCTACTTACTGATCCGGTTGCAGATTTGTTTGCTCTAATGAGAGAAGGATCTCTAGGCCCTTTTCCAGTTTTAGATTTTCCCCTTGAGAGATGGACACATAGCTCTGTTATATCATGAAGTGGAAGTTGAGATATATCTCCTTTTCCCATCATGTTCAAAATATCTATCCATTCATCTCTAATGGCTTTTAATAGAAGGGCTTTCAAGGTTTCCTCATCTAAGTTATTCATTTTTTCTCTTTTCAGGTTGCATTGAAATCTTTCAAGTAAATCCTCCAAGTTTTCATCTTCTCTTTGCACCATTTTGAATACCTCATCCTTGTGATTGGTGGGCATACAATAGTCCAGGTGTCTATCCGAAAATGTTTGTTTCATATCATTCCAAGTCCTAATGGATTGAGTGACTAATCCCATGAACCATTTCGAAGCAGCTCCCTTCAATGTTGAAGGAAATAATTTGAGTTTTTGAGAGTCTTCCAGATAATCATAAATTCGACACACGACTTCAAACTCAAATAGAAATGTTTCAAGATCCTCATTTCTTAACCCATGAAAGTTTGGGAGGACAGATGGTGAGATGTTTTTCATTGTTGCTCGAGAATCCTCATCAACTATAGTGTTACACAGTAATTTGTCACCATTGGTCACCGTCCCTATTACCCCTGTTTCCGTACTTTGGAGGACTCATTTCGGGACTTGTGAGCAGTGACATAACCTGAAAACACTTGCATTATGTTCCCCTAAGTATGTACTTCATGTTCCTTGAAGACACCTCCTGCAAAATATCCCTGAAAACTGCCCTTTTTCCATTAGCGCGGGTCCACAATGTCCTACCCGCGCCAATCAATGAGATCCTCAAAAGAGGGTGCGACCATTGGCGCTCTGTCTTAGAACAACACCCGCGCCAACCAAGTTTGGTAATGATTTTTGACAAACGCGCGCCCAGATGTTTTTCCCTTCAAGTCATGAAGTCTTTTGAGGATAAAGCTCATCTTCTAGATGTCGAGAGTCATCATCTATCCTTGACATCTATCCACAGCGGCTTTTTGGAGATAATGCCAATCCATAATGGGTGTCCTGATGCATTGTATCTTCCTCCCCTTCTCCATCTATAAAAGTCTGTCCTCATGCATTTGACAAGCTAGTTTTTTTAGTAATGCTAGTTGTGATAATGCTTGTCTTGAGTGATAGTAAGAGTCTTGAAGCATAGGGAGGTTATGCTGCCGGAAGTCTAAGAGAGAGAAGGTCTATTGCAAGACATACATAGCTGCTCGCCCAGCCAGAGGAGAGGTTCAACGTCAGAACTTTGGTTGTATCTTTCTCTGTTGATTATTCATTAATAAACGACTACTATTATGGTTCCGATCTTATTGTTCATCATGATAATGTTTGATCTATTTCCTTTCTGACTGAAATATAGTTGTATTTCGTGGATTTTATGCTTGTATTCGCTTTGTTCTTTGCATGTGCAGGTATCCATTCGCGGGGATCGCAAGGATTGTGACCTGCCGGAGCAAGGGAACGGGAGTATCAACTCTTCTTCAACATTAGCGTTGGACTCCAGGTTGGTTCTCATAATCCACTTTCGATTTGCAACTAGGAACTCCCCAGTGGAGTCGCCAAATTGTTGGAGAGGTAAATCCCCTCTGCGGACAGAGGCGATCCCACTAGACCAAAATGGGTCTAGCAACAATCAATTCACGCTACCATGATGGACCCATACCCGAACTGTTTGTTGCCACGCTTACACTTCGTAAGCTGCCTCTTGATGTTTGTAGTCACAACTGTGGCCCAGTCAAACAGTGTAGGTTGGAGACACTCGGTTGCCAGCAGTAAATGATTCTTGCTGGCCTCATGGGGCACCTGTACCCCAGCCATTCGTGTGATAGTGAACAGTATCACTCGTAGCACTAGGTCTGGAACTGTGATAATATCTACCTTGGCACTGTTTGATCCAAACTGTGCCCCAGGACAAACTCGTTCCATCACCTCCCCCATCTTTTCCCCGGAAGGCCTACTACCAGTCAAGATGGGCCGTGCACCTCTCCGCGATAATCCAGTGATAAAGTAGACATCGGAAACATCCAGTTCCAATGTCTGATCTTTCAGGCGGAATACCTGATCCTCCGTATCCCAAGCATCCACGATGAATCGTAGCAGCTCCGGTTGTGCACGCAAATAGGAGGTGAGGAAGAATTTCTTCAAGCCGCAGTCCCTCAAAGCATCCATGCAGGCATCATCCTCCAATGCCATGGCATCTATGGCATCATGCTCTCTTTCTCTCCATTCTACAGCCATTCTGACGAATCCCTGCAACCATAAAGTCGAAAATTTCATCATTAGATCACTGGTGAAACCAAAATTGAAAGAAATTTGCAAAATCAACGGTCAAATCTATGGGAAAATTAGGTCGCGCGGTTGGCGCGACTGTTTTCAAAATAGTCGCGCCAAGGTCGCGCCCCCTTTGGGTAAAAAATCCCATTGGCGCGATCCCGAGCGGGAAACTCGCGCCAATGGCGCAACCCTAAAATTTTGCAATTCCTCTTGCAGGGGACCTATCTATGGATGAAAAACTGAAAAAATGGAATGAAAATGAAGCTAAGGATGAGGCCTCTTACCTGCTTCAGACGGCGGCTCGAATGCTCTCCTGGATTGATCGCAATCAACAGTTGAAGTTTGCACCCAAAACCCTCCAATGGTAAACTCACAAGGTGAAAAGTAAAAAGTAAATTTGTTTTTTTACCATTTCACTATTTATAGCATTTTTTGACCTAAAAATACATTAAAAATAATATTTTTGGGTATTTTTGGAATATATTTATGTCGAAGTGGGTTTTCCACTGTTTTTTGTATGGTGACAGGGGTTGGTGCAACTCAAGCAATGAAACGAGCTACTTTTTATACTTTTTCAAGCTCGGTAAAACATGTGAAAAGGTTATTCTAAGGTCCGCTTTCAGCTCTTTTCTGACCGTTTAAAGAAGAAAAGATTGCCGAGTTACTCCTCTTGACTCGTTAAACGTTAATAAGGGGCGGTCGTTTTAAGTTCTTTTTGTCGACCGTTAAAACATAAAAAGATTACCAGGTTTTTGTCGTTTCAAACTCGTTAATGGTTATGAAACAACGTGGTTTTGATCGCTTTTTTACTTTTTCAGGTCAAAATCACTATTTATGAAAAGTACTCCTCGATCGTAATGGTCGAGCGGTTCTTTCGAGTATTGTTTTATACTTTTTCGGGCTTGCGAGACACAACTTTACGAAAAAGGACACCCCTGGAGTTTCCTTTTCTGTTGTCTTTTCAAACTCTCTAAACATGAAAAGACGCCGAGTTCTTCCTTTGTTAGACTCATTAAAACCTGATGACATCGGATTTTGTCGAAATGACACACCACAAGCATATGTTATCCCCATCAAGCTTGTTAAAAATAATTGGGGTACTCGCCAGAAATGGCGGGGGGAAAAAAAGGAACCATAATTATTGTCGTGTCGGCAGTATGTCGCTCTTGAACATGGCACTTGTCTGCTTTCGTGTCTGGGTGGGGATATATCATCTCATTTTTCACTTTCCTCCGTGGACTTGGGTAATCCTGTTTGACCTCTCGTCTGCTCATTGCCTCGTCACCATGACCTCTGATACATTGATGTCAAATACTGCCAATTCCACTGTCGTGCCGCCGATAGGTTCAAGAGAAGTTGACCTCTGCAAAGAAACAATCTCCCTCTGATAGTTCACATAATCTTGATTCACAACATTATCTCTCTGTCTCATGTCGATGATGTGGGAAACATTATGGCCCACCTTCAATCAAGGTCACTTCCTGTCGACTTCAGCACATTATCCAGGAAGCTGATCTAGAGACTCCCTTCCGGTGCCTTGGAGCCTGCATGCCTCAATGGCAGGTTCTTCGTGTTCGACGTGAGGTTTTCATGATTGGCCTCCGATCGAATGATTCTACGGGTGTTCGACGTCAGATCACTAATTCGCACGCCGTAGATTGTACCTATAGTACCTTGAGGGCCATTGTCATTATTGGTGGTACCTCTCGCGTCTGTTAACAGTTTTCAATATTGACTGGTAATCAGACGATGTTCCTGCATGTTCGACTTCAGCTCATATATTCGCATGCTTGAACTTGTACTTTTGTTCGGGTCGAGATGGAGTGCAAGACCCTGGATTGTGTCTGTTGTAATCCAGGCGTGATTCTTGATACATGACTCATTCACTGGATGGCTGCGACCATACCTGAGTCAATTCATTGATCCTAACCAGATGGCTGCGTCCATACTATGGATCTAGATTATTATGTACTCTCTTATGGATGGCTGCGACCATACCACATACATCATGTACTTGAGCTATCAGTTGTATCTCTCAATGCAGATTCTCGGCGGCAGCTACATGTGTTCTTGTAAAGCATTTCACCCCTCTCTCTCTCTCTCGGGCCTCATGCTTTAGGGGGCATCTGTTACACAGTAATTTGTCACCATTGGTCACCGTCCCTATTACCCCTGTTTCCGTACTTTGGAGGACTCATTCCGGGACCTGTGAGCAGTGACATAACCTGAAAACACTTGCATTATGTTCCCCTAAGTATGTACTTCATGTTCCCTGAAGACACCTCCTGCAAAATATCCCTGAAAACTGCCCTTTTTCCATTAGCGCGGGTCCACAATGTCCTACCCGCGCCAATCAATGAGATCCTCAAAAGAGGGTGCGACCATTGGTGCTCTGTCTTAGAACAACACCCGCGCCAACCAAGTTTGGTAATGATTTTTGACAAACGCGCGCCCAGATGTTTTTCCCTTCAAGTCACGAAGTCTTTTGAGGATAAAGCTCATCTTCTAGATGTCAAGAGTCATCATCTATCCTTGACATCTATCCACAGCGGCTTTTTGGAGATAATGCCAATCCATAATGGGTGTCCTGATGCATTGTATCTTCCTCCCCTTCTCCATCTATAAAAGTCTGTCCTCATGCATTTGACAAGCTAGTTTTTTGAGTAATGCTAGTTGTGATAATGCTTGTCTTGAGTGATAGTAAGAGTCTTGAAGCATAGGGAGGTTATGCTGCCGGAAGTCTGAGAGAGAGAAGGTCTATTGCAAGACATACATAGCTGCTCGCCCAGCCAGAGGAGAGGTTCAACGTCAGAACTTTGGTTGTATCTTTCTCTGTTGATTATTCATTAATAAACGACTACTATTATGGTTCCGATCTTATTGTTCATCATGATAATGTTTGATCTATTTCCTTTCTAACTGAGATATAGTTGTATTTCGTGGATTTTATGCTTGTATTCGCTTTTTTCTTTGCATGTGCAGGTATCCATTCGCGGGGATCGCAAGGATTGTGACCTGCCGGAGCAAGGGAACGGGAGTATCAACTCTTCTTCGACATTAGCGTTGGACTCCAGGTTGGTTCTCATAATCCACTTTCGATTTGCAACTAGGAACTTGCATGGTAGCGTGAATTGATTGTTGCTAAACCCATTTTGGTCTAGTGGGATCGCCTCTGTCCGCAGAGGGGATTTACCTCTCCAACATATAGGAAATCCGAATGAGTTATCTCCATCCCTATTTCCCCCATTGTTACCTTTACCTCCTCCATTGTTTCCTGCTCCTCCTCTACCTCTACCTCTACCAAATCCGTTTAATACTTCCTCCGTCATGATAGTTTCCTTAGAGACTTCAGAGTCCTCTGGTTCCTCTACCAATGGCGAACGAGGAGGAATTTCCCCTCTTCTTCTTCAGGTGATTCTACTTCTTCAATTACAATGTGTTTTCCTGTAGAAGTAAAGAAAGGGTCTTTTCCTAATTCAGATTCGATGGATGGTGTGGGAGAGTTTCCTAATTCAACTACTGCCTCTTGAATTCTAGGAATCCTAAGGCTAGGAGTGTGAGTTGGAGATGATGGAGGTGTCTCTTGTCTATTTCTTGAAGTAGATGGAGTTGTAAAAATCGAACTCTTGGCCCTAGCTAAAAACCTTCCCCTAGAATCTCTTGCTCTATGCATGTCATTTTTTTTTTTTCTTCAAGTCGGGCTAATAATTCTCTTTCTGATCTTCCAGGTCACTCTAGGTGCAAGAAGAGAGCATACTCAAGAAATTATTAAACCAATAACTCTCTCTTTTCTGATCCTCCAGATCACACTAGGTGCAAGAGGAGAGCATACTTTGAGAAGTTATCAATTTTCCTTCCTTGAAATTTTCTTGTTTTTTTTGAGAAATTGGCTACCTAGTTTCACTTCCCCGGCAACGACGCCAAAATGTTTGGTCAATTTAGTGTGTCCTAAATTTCTATTTAAAATGTCAATCCGAGAGTCGTAAACTGCTGAAGTGAAGTGAACTGTATATGCAAGATAACCGATTTCTTAGTTCTTTGTCGTTTTCGAGTTTTTGGTTTGTTTTTGGGTTTATCTTCTGTTGATTCCCTAATGTGAGATGGAAGAATTGAAAGTCAAGTATGGATGGCAATGGTGATTTCTACAATGATTTTCCAAACTTTAAAGTTCTCAAAAAGGTTTCAAACTGGCTGTGATGAAATCAATTCTCAAAAGAAAATAAAAATTTACCAAAACAGTGAACTAGTGACAATGAAGCCCAGTATCCTTACTGCTGTATAAAAAGAAAATAAAAACTGAACTCAAAACAATTCAAAGACTGAAAGCAAAGCAAACTAAATCACACTACTTCAACCCATATTCTGACCCTTCACCTTTCGACTCGCTCTGGCTATAGGAAGTAATCATAAACAAATTGAGTAATATGATATCTAAATTGCAGGAAATGAAATTGCATAAAATGAAACTAAGATTTAACTACTCATTCATATTTCAATTCCTGAAAATGACATAAGTAATTTAATCACTAACTTGCAGGAAAGTAAACTAAATCATACTACATCAATTAATATTCTGATTCCTCACTATTTGAGTCGCTTGGCTATAGGAAGGAAATCATAAACAAATGAGTAATATGATATCTAAGTTGCAGAAAAGTAAATAAGCAAAGCAAAACTGAAAGAAATGACAATGCTGGAATTAAAACTCAGTAAATGAATCAGCAGAAAGGACAAGATGATCTCATGTCATTAGTCATTAAAACTATGTAATTTTCCCGGGCTGCCTACAAGAACTTGAAAGAAAAATACTGATCAGCTAGCAATCATGAGAAAGCATAAAAGAAAAGATGAACAGCAGTTAGTATGAATATCATGACAACGTAATATATACAAGCAAATGATTATAAAAGCAGTAACATAATGAAAGCAAGTAAGAAACTATACAATAGATACAGAGCCTTGGTGTACAGGGGCCCTCTGTAACCTTGACCAATCAATACTCAGTCACAAATTGAACTTAAGAATGCTGTCTTCTCATATATTAAAGTGCAGTCAAAACATAAAAATAGAGCACGGCACAGTGGGCTTGTAAACACAGTCAATATTACATGTAAAAGCTAAATATCAAGCGTATGATAACGCATTATTTATAGCTGATTCCTAAATTCTATGTTGCCAAATAGACACGTAAATCTCCACGTCCTGAGATCTAGTAGTATGGTAATCATGACAAATAAATCTATGGAGTGGTGGCTGTTCGATTTGGTTCACGGATTGATCCACAGGTGTTAGCACACCTCCGAAGATTGAGGAACTTGCCACGCAAAACTTCACATGGGCAAAATAGAGCCGTGCCACCGCAAAATTCTTGGTTTGACCACTCCTTTGACCATCTTTGACCATGGCTGTTTGTGAGTGATTCGGCTGAACCAAGGGGACACGCTCCATGTACATGTCATTTGCAGCTTGACCATGTGGCCGGATTCTCCATTGGACACCTGTAACATAGTCTTCAACAAAATGGATGCGGAAACTTGAGCTGGCTGCGGAAAGTGACAAGTTTCCGCGGCTGATTGAACAAAAATCTAAATCAAACAGCAGTCACAAACATAGTTAGGAAACCATTTTATAAGCTCTTTTTAAACTAATATGCAATGATTTGACAGCTTGGTGGGTCAAGTAAATGGAAAAGAAGGCTGAAAAGGTATATAGGGAAGATGCAGGTTTGGGACTCAACAATGAGTTGTGTGAATTAGTTATTAATTAATTCACTAATTATTAACTCATAAAGCAACTGAAGAATACATTAGTTAACTTAGTGCATGTACAGTTCAGTGGAGATAGGTGTTAGAGGTTGAGATTGCTATCAGTTGTGACTATAGTTGTGCATGAGATTTTCACATGCATGGATGGAGATTGCCTATGAGGCTTGCGAAGTATAACCAAAGGAATTCGATTTCACAGAGTGATTGATTCTCTTGCAGGATTGCGTAGTGGAGGCAGGCAAACAGTGGAGGAGATTTGAGGCTTCAGATCTGAGCTAGTTTGTGTGTAACAGGTGGAGATAGTACTGAGTACTTGTGAGGAGTATTGTACTATGTATTGTTACATGTTCTCTATCATTATAATATACAGATAGTGTGGGGTTTTCAGCTATATGCTTTCCCCGGGTTACATACTTTGTTAATGTGCGCATGCGATTGATGTTTCATTGTTTTTATTGTTGCTAAATTGATGATAAACGTATAGGAGGTTATGTATTATGCATGTATTCCGCAATAGTGTATGATCAGGATAATCTCTGTGAATAAGTGTCATATTATTCAAAATTTATACATGGTATCAGAGTGGTTGATCATCAAATCTATTATTCATAAAGTGTTTACATTTTATTTCTTCAGGCAGAGTCTGTAATCGGGCCAGGTAGCCTCTGGATTCATCCTTCCTTTGGAAGGTGAGATATCCAGTAAAAGCCCATACAATCAATCTTTGTACGAGAAATACTTTCACGAATTTTAGATCAGAGGCAGTTGAGTTTTGAGCTGGTGGAATTCGAATTTGCAGCAATGTTTTCTTGGTATCAACGTGGCAATGTCTTTCAACGGATTGCAATTGGAGTATGCTCTTGAGGGCAGCTCGAACTATATTGCATGGAAGGATAGGATGGAGGCGGTGTTAGATGATAATGGGCTGAAGGAGTTCATAGAGGCTGAGGTCCTAAAGCCTATTGATACTGTGCAAGTTAATGCTTGGCAAAAGAAGACATCAAAGTGTCGAAGGATTCTGTTGGAGGGTGTGAAGGATCACATTGTGTCCAACCTACATGGAAAGGCTTCTCCATACTTGATGTGGAAAGCGTTGACAGATCTATTCCAAAGCAAGAGAGATCAGAGGAAGTTAGTGCTCAAGGATAAACTCAGAAACATTAAATGCGAGAAGGGAGACAGTATGCCCAAGTATCTCACGAAGTTCACTCAGTGCAGGGATGAGCTGGGAAGTGTGGGGGTGACTGTCGATGATGAGGACTTGGTGAGCTTGGCTCTCCTTGGTCTTCTGAAGAGTTGGCATTCCTATCAGGACTCTGTCAATGGTCGGGAGAAATTGCTAGGATGGGAGAGACTTTGGTTAGATCTTGTGCAGGAGGAGATCAGGCGAAATACCAGGGACAGATCTTCATCAAAGGCAACTGATGAAGAAAATTGCGCTTTGGCTACCAAAGCAAAGAAGGGGAAGAAAAAGAAAGCTTCTAATTCCAGTGCGAAAGGCAAGAAGCAGGACATGTCCAAGGTGAAGTGCTTTCACTGTGACCAGCACGGACACTATGCCACAAATTGTCCGCAGAAGAAGAAAAACAAGCAAGCTGCTGGATCTGCAGCAGGAGAGGCCTTAGCCTCGCATTTTGAGCTTGATTTTTCATTGATCGCATGCTTGGTATCAAGTGTGATGGGATCAGTATGGTTCTTGGACAGTGGTGAGTCATGACAGGAGATCGAGATTTGTTTTCTGATCTGGAGGAGAAAGATCTTGGAGTGCACATCAAGATGGGCGATGATGGTAGATACAGTGCGACCGATATCAGTACCATTTCCTTTGAGAGGGAGTCTGGTAAACCCTTCATATTGAAGGAAGTGATGCATGTTCCAGGATTGAAGAAGAATCTTATCTCTGTGGCGATGTTAGAAGACAAGGGATATGATGTTGTTTTCAGCGAGGGAAAGGCTTTCCTGCGCAGTAAGACAACTGGAGAAACTCGGAAGATAGGGGTTCGAGTCAGGAACCTTTATCAGTTGCATGTATATGGCTGCGCAACAATGGCATGCAAGGCAGAAGGATTGGTGAGCCAGGATGATGGCGAGCTGTGGCACAGGAGATTGGGTCACCTTCACCATGGAGCCTTGAAGATACTGCAGCAGATCACTACTGGGCTTCCTAAAGGCACTCTTGCGCAATCAGATCAGTGCAAGGGGTGTACTTTGGGAAAATTTATGAAAGCCACCTTTCACGAGAAGGATAGTCGCGCCACGACGATCCTTGAGAGAATTCACACAGACGTGTGTGGACCTTTCTCAGTTGCTTCGACAACAAAGCACATGTATTATGTGATCTTTATTGATGATTTCTCTTGAAAGTGTTGGATCTTCTTCATGCAGAAGAAGAGCGAGACATACTCAAAGTTTTGTGAGTTCAAAGCACTAGTCGAGAAGGAGTCAGGGAAGAAGCTGAAGGCTCTTAAGAGCGACAATGGTGGTGAATACATCTCTGGCGAGTTCAAGGACTTTTGCAGTGCAGAAGGGATTCGAAGAGAGCTCATAGCTCCCCATAACCCACAACAAAACGGGGTTGCTGAGCGGAAGAACAGAACGATCGTGGGTGCTGCACGGGTGATGTTGCATGATCAGGGCCTACCCCTTCACTTGTGGGCGGAAGCATGCAATACTGCAGTATATGTGTAGAACCGTTGTCCTCACAGGATACATGGCATGAGTACACCCGAGGAGGCTTACTCTGGTAAGAGGCCTGATACTTCTCATTTGAGGATTTTGGTACTAATGCTTACATGCATGTGACGAAGGATGGCAGGAAGAAGCTGGAGCCGACCGCAGAGGTTGGGATATTTGTGGGGTACACTGATACGCCCCACAACTATCGTGTGTATTTGTCAGATAGTGGCAAGACTGTTGTGCGACGAGATATAAAATGTCAGAAGGAGAAAGCCATGGAGTGTTCGCTTGATAGGGAGCCACACTTGCATGCAGATGAGGAGCTATTAGTTCCTAAGGATGAGCTTCAGGACATGGATCAGCCACAGGACGAAGTTCATGGAGTGGAAGAGACCACTCATGCAGCGCCAACCATCAGAGGGCGAAAGCGCTTGACAGAAGCTGAGCGACTGGCTCAAGATGCAGAGAAGGTTGTAGGACCACCTACATCTCAACGTAGACAGAGACAGTCACCTGATCGGTACACTGGATACATGGCTCTTGTGAGCAAATGTGTTGTGACTGAGCCATCCTCTTTCGAGGAAGCTGTGGAGGATCCTGCATGGGTAGATGCCATGGTGGAAGAGTATGATTCGATTGTCAGAAACAGTGCATTGAAGATTGTCCCAAGACAAGAAGAGAAATCAGTGGTGGGTTCGAGATGGATCTACAAAGTTAAGCAGGCAGCTGATGGGAGTGTGGAGAAGTACAAGGCAAGATTTGTTGCTCGAGGCTTTTCACAGATAGAGGGGATCAATTATGAGGAGACCTTTGCACCTGTCGCAAGGTATTCTTCCATACAGACGATTCTTGCTCTCTCAGCGCAGATGGGGTGGCACATTCATCAGATGGATGTGAAGACTGCGTTCCTCAACGGAGTCATTGAGGAGGAGGTGTACATAGAGCAGCCCAAAGGTTTTGAGATCTTCAGCAGCGAGTCGCATGTGTGCAGGCTCAAGAGAGCACTGTATGGGTTGAAACAAGCACCACGTGCTTGGTACACACGGATAGATAGTTATTTCACCGAACATGGATTCTCCAAGAGTGAGGCGGATCCTAACCTATACCAGATTGTGGTGGAGGGTAAGTTGCTTATCATTGTACTTTATGTAGATGATTTGATTCTAACAGGTGATGAGCTGTTGATACTTTCATGCAAGGATCATCTTGCTAAGGAGTTTGAGATGAAGGACTTGGACCTCCTTTATTATTTCCTGGGATTGGAAATTTGGCAGCGCAGTGATGGGCTATTTGTTTCTCAAGGTAAGTATGCTCGGGAGATACTGGAGAAGTTCAACATGCATGGCTGCAAGCATGTTGATACTCCTCTTCTTGGAGGTTGGAGGAAGGAGGATGCTACTTCGGCGGAAGTAGTGGATGCCACTGTTTATTGACAGTTGGTGGGGTCGCTTATGTATCTGGTCAATACACGACCCGATATATGCTATGCTGTTAACCAGCTTTCAGAAGTTATGGTTAAGCCAACCAAGCTCTTCTGGAAGGCAGGCAAGCATGTATTGCGTTATCTTAGAGGCACATCGGGATATGCATTGTGCTATAGACAGGAGGATGAGGTGAAGCTATGTGGCTTCACGGATGCAGATTGGGCAGGGAGCCCAACGGATAGAAAGAGCACATCTGGAGGGGTCTTCAGTATTGGGTCGACAATAGTTTCTTGGTACAGCAGAAAGCAAAGATCCGTGGCACTCAGTTCAGCAAAGGCCAAGCATATGGCAACAAGTTTGGCTGCATGCGAGGCTATATGGATGAGGAAGATCCTGGTTGCGTTGTTCAGTTCTCACTTGGAGCCTACAATGATTTATTGTGATAACCAGAGTTGCATTAAACTCTCGGCTAATCCAGTATTTCATGATAGATCCAAGCACATTGACATCAGGTACCATCATATCAGAGATTGTGTGCAGCGGAGAATCATGTTACTTTCATATATTCCAACGGAGGATCAGGATGTTGATATCTTGATGAAGGCGCTCACCAGGAGCAAATTCGAATACCACCAAGGTAGGATAGGGGTTGCTGATAATCCATATCTTGTTGAGAGGGAGTGTTGAGAATGCAACAAGATGATGGAGCTTAGTGGAAAGAAGTCGCCTTCACTAAGTGGGCCCGCAGGCTATTTTTCGCGCAAAGTCTATTTTTAGACTATGTCTATTTTTAGACATATGGATCATGGTCTATGAGTTGCAGGATGCTATTTGTGGATGATTGGTCATGTTGGTAAAAATAGATGGACTTCTATTTTTAGACATATGGGCGGTTTCTATTTTTAGACTGCCAGGCTAAAAATAGAACAGTCGAATATTATTAGCTCATAATAATATTTGGACTATAAACATTATCTTATCCTCTTGGAGCACTTCAGTTTGAGCTACAGATGTGGCACATGCAGCTGTCAGAAGGAAATACGCTTTTCTTGTGGGTCAGTTGAGCTATTGCATGCAGGACTTCAGTTAGAACTCATGTGGTTGAGTTTGGTGGAGTTGATTGTGGAGTTGATGGAGTTGTGTTCAGTTTGACTTGGTTAAACTAGTTGTATTTTAGTCTAACTAAAGAATACACTAGTGATGAGTTGTGTGAATTAATTATTAATTAATTCACTAATTATTAACTCATAAAGCAACTGAAGAATACATCAGTTAACTCAGTGCATGTATAGTTCAGTGGAGACAGGTGTTAGAGGTTGAGATTGCTATCAGTTGTGACTATAGTTGTGCATGAGATTTGCACATGCATGGATGGAGATTGCCTATGAGGCTTGCGTAGTATAACCAAAGGAATTCGATTTCACAGAGTGATTGATTCTCTTGCAGGATTGTGCAGTGGAGGCAGGCAAACAGTGGAGGAGATTTGAGGCTTCAGATCTGAGCTAGTTTGTGTGTAACAGGTGGAGATAGTACTGAGTACTTGTGAGGAGTATTGTACTATGTATTGTTACATGTTCTCTATCATTATAATATACAGATAGTGTGGGGTTTTCAGCTGTATGCTTTCCCCGGGTTACATATTGTGTTAATGTGCGCATGCGATTGATGTTTCATTGTTTTTATTGTTGCTAAATTGATGATCAACGTAGAGGAGGTTATGTATTATGCATGTATTCCGCAATAGTGTATGATTAGGATAATCTCTGTGAATAAGTGTCATATTATTCAAAATTTCTACATATATGGGAGGACAACACTAGGTTGTCATCCATCCTTAAGTAACTGAGTCGGCTGCCTTGTACATTATGATACACCGAACACAACATTTAAAGAGATTGCTTGCCCATACTTCTTGGTTCGCCAGGAGGTATTCTGCAGTTCACAGTTGCTTGGTAAATCTTTTGCCTAGCTTACCCCTTTTTGTTTATTTCTTTTTTGATAATAAAATTAATTAGCAATTGTGACGCGACATCGACCCTTACCCTGTCATTCACGGAGAGTAGCGAGAAAACCGCCTTTGCCACCCGAAGCTACACCTATTCGGTCAAAGCGGTCTTGCTTAACTGAGTCAAGTACATCAAGAACTCCTAGTTCTTCATCTGAATTACCTGAATCATCTATTTCGGTAAGTAATGAGACTCCAGTTACTCCAACCATTTCTGGTACATCCGTTTCTAAAGGAGAAGTTCCACAATTACCTAAGAACATCCTAGTGAAACAGTAACCGAAGTTGTTCAACAACAAGTTGATCCTCAACTTGAAGTTGCTCAACAATAAATTACTTCTGAACTTGAATCAGTTCAACCAGAAGTTAATCCAAAACCTATCACAGTTCAAACAAAAGTTACATCTGAACCTGAAGTTGTTCAGGAACCTCTTTCTGAAACTATTGTTCTTTTACCCGAACATCTAGACTTCGAATTTTAACATTCAGAAGTTGTTACTTTACCAGAAGACGATCAACTGGTTACCCCTCAGACATCAGTAACTACTGAAACTTCAACTTTATCAACACTAGAAATCTTTTACGGACCTGTTGTGGCCACAACCACCACCCTATTAAAACCTGCTCTAGTGGAAAATTTGAATGGGTCCCCTAGACGTTTGACCTTTCATTTCTAACTGGAGTTGTTACATGGAATTATGTCTTCTAAGCTGAATGATCATGCCCCCTTTATAAATCTCTACAGAATGACTTGTTTATAACCCAGTCTAGCCCTTCATTCATGTTCTTTCATCGAGACTTTTCTCAATCCTCATAAACATTCATGGTACTCTATGCCCGCACATATAACCAACCCCCACTCTTTACTATGGGTGTATATGGACTCAACCCTCAAAACCTTCTATCACGTCCTTATTTCTATATCAATGCTTTGATAATAGAAATACTATACAAATATGCATAACTTACCCTTTTCGCACTTCCTCGGTCTTTACACATCTCTTGATGCATGCCTTTATCACTTATCACAATCCCTTATCCATGCCTCCATCTCATATCACTTTTTGCATTGGAAAAGGCTAAAGGTCCATCTCCCATGAATAATTGCGATGCGATCAAGTCTCCGATCGCATCACATCTCGCAATCAGCGCTCTCAACCAGTATATAGACCCAAGCTTCAAACGTTTCGCGATATGGCGGACCCACTGGGATCATTAACCGAAACATATATATTTTCGGGTCCGGCCTATCACAAATCGCAATCGGCAGAACCCAAGGTTTATACGTAAGGCGCGATGCGATATGGCGGACCTGCCAGGACTAATAAGCACAACATATATATTTTTCGGGTCCACTTCCCCCAATCGCAAATCATAATCAGTAGTCGCCGATAGTAAAACGACATGCGATATGCGAAGGGGCGATGAGCGGACCCGAAGATAGCTATAGACCCGAGTGCATAGTATTTGAAGTCCGGCCTTATGGTTCGGCTGCGGGTTTTCCCGTGTATTCCCATGTGTCCCGATATAGTGTTGTGGTCCGGGTTTTCTAAAGGAAACTCTGATAAAATGAATGGTCCAGGTTTAACAGCTTAGTAATTATGGTTGCTTTGCATTGTGAGATTAAATGGAAATTGTGACTGAAGGCAAAGTTTGTTTGTGCGCATGCCTGTCATATTTCTCATAATCATAGCTAATATGAACTATTTTTGCAGGTGAGGACCAAGAGAAGAAAGGCGAGTTTGAGTGGACCTAATAACGAATAAATGTGATTTATATCAAGATGACACCTTTGCACCACCGGTGTCGATATTGCAAAGACATACTCTGCAAGAAAGGGATACGAACTGCCATAGTGCATAATGGTGGCACACTCTATGTTCACTGGAAGCACTCATGACAACGCTGATCCATCAAGATGTTATTACCTCCAGATACACCTTAAATCATGCTAGATGTGGGATGATGAGCGCAGTGTCTTCAGTTTCCTTCAAGAAATAATAGGGAATAACGTCCGCTCCATACAAGTGCAAAGAGATTACACACAGTCACGCTCTTTTAATCGACATCCTTTCATTTCCCCCAACAAATGTAGCCTCAATGTGTCAGTAGTTTAACGGACCATTCTACATCTGTAAATTTTATTTGTATATTGAATAAGCCAGGAAGATGGAGGGTCAGGGGGATACGGAGGGTCAGTTTCTTCCTGCATAAGTATTACCTCCATAAATGGAGGGAGGACTTTTTTTTGGCAGAAGAGGGGTCAATTTTATTATGCGAATAAAGAAGACTGTTTCGGTCAAGAAGAAGCCTGTTTTTTCAGATTCATTTTCCTTTTCTTTTATGTTTGGAATCAGGGTGTTGCGATTGGCATGAGGATATATATGTTTTGTTTTTGTACACATTGAGAATTGGCAGTTCGTGACTAGTCTTGGTTGTTCAAATATAATTTGTTACCATGGTTAATTCATGAGCAGTCGCTGATTCGAAACATTGTTAAACATCAGTTGCAAGTTTTATTTGTATGGAAAGGAATGTGTATTCCTGTATGAGTAATTAGATTGCAATTAAGATTTAATACAACCTTGTTCATCTGTGAACCAGTAATTGATTCATTAGGACTTAGAATCTATACATGATGTTTAATCTCTTTTTGTTATGCACTTGCATGATAGATTAGAATAGTTAGGACTAGCATAAGTAGTTAGAATTAGTATAGATAGGCTCTGATACATATAGGTATGCTATTTCTTTTGTTGATCTAATGGAAGTCTTCCTCCAAGGATGTTGGGTAGCGGAGGCTCGGCGTAACGGTTTTGGGGCTTAAAGCCTATAAGTTAGGGTAATAATATTGTAAATCTCTGAAATGCGCAGAGTGCGAAATGTAATAGGTTGAATCAAAGGGTTGTCCGCCCAAAAATAATATAGAATTATAGGAAGTAAGTCGGCCTGTCCATGGTACGCGGACCATGGGAATGTATAAATAGAGTGAGGCTCTAAGGGTAGAAGGCAGTTTTTGTTGGTTAGATCTGAAGTGTAATGGGTTTTTGCAAGTAATCGTGCTCTGAGTCTGTACGTCCAGGTCGTGGGTGTTAGTGGTTGGATAGAGGCTCTGCAACTATGTGCGCGGACCCCTGCAGCTGGGTGCGCAGGGCAAGGAAGTGGATTGTAATGAATCAAGAATATTAATAAAGAGAAGTTGGTTCTAAAATACTGTGTTGATTCAGAAATATTGTGGATCTGGTTAAATTTTTGGTTTATATATCTGTTTTGATCTATGCGCTTATGCTTATATTCTGAGTTTATGCAAATCTATAACATTTCTGGGTGCGCGCACTAGTTATGTGTATTAAATGTTTGCTGAAAGACTGTAAGAAGTAGATCTAATCTATAACAAACTCATTAACAATAAGTATTAAGGAAGTGCCTTATTCCAGATCTACGTGGAAGCAGAGCGGCGCGAGGCCACAGATTGGTTCGCGAACCTTCCAAAACACATTTATACATCCCAAGGGTGCGGAAACCTGGTTCCAGCACCCTCCCCTGCTACCTCGGGTGAAACTTTAGTCCGCGCTCCACGGACTGTTGCCGAAAGGGCCTGTAGCACGGGATTTGTTTGGCTAATAACTCTTCTGAACTTGGGTCAAGGCCTAATAAGCCAACAAATGGTTTCGTTGTCGGGACTAGGATCTGCCTAAGGGATGTCTGATGTCAGAATTTTGAAGCCCTATGAAGAAAGAGATTGAAGATTGTTTGGATTAGAAGTGGTACGAGGTCGTAGTAGGCCTTAGCATACCTGCGTACAGACCAAGAGTTAAAAATGACAAGTGTGATCAAGCTGCTGGTATTCAAAGGAGCAGGAAGCGAAGATCCAAAACAGTTTTGGTTCGTAGTAAGGGCAGTGTGGGAAGCGCACAGAGTTACGGACGATAACATCAAAAAGGCTACTCTGGTTAGCGCGTTGCAGGACCGCGCGTTGACGTGGTATATAAAGTACTCGAGCGATCACCCGAGTGCGGGAATAACAGAGATCCCGGAGGCATTGAAAAAAGAGTTTAACTGGCCGAGGAGGAAAGCACACCACAGACAACTGTCACCTACTGCAAAAGTTTACCCAGACCCCCCAGCAGCTATTTTTCAATTTTTGCAGATCGGTGGGCCACGATTAACGGGACTGCCGAAGTTATGAATTATTGATGGATCTAACACCTGCCTACAGGATGCAGACTGAGGTGTGAGGTCAGGATCCACCCGCAGCGATGGTGCGTGGTGGGTTCCAGAGGCAAGGACGAGGACAGGGAGTGGGGCCAGGAAGGGGCCGCGAGCAGCTAATTTGCTATAAATGTGGACGACCAGGGCACTATGCGCGGGATTGTACCAACCCGACCAGAATATTGTGCCCTTAATGTGAGCAGTTTGATCATGAAATGATATATTGCTCCACATTGATAGCACAAATACGTGAGAAGAGGGCAGCACAACCTACGACGACGCAGAACGTCCAAATGATGAGGGTCAAACAACACGAGGAAGACCCTAACGTGAACATGATGCTTAGAAGTGGCGCAGCCACAGGGGAGGATAAGAGGAAATTAACCAAGGACGATGCCGGGGTTCGCAAGGAGATAGATCTAGAAGCTAGGAAGAGCTTCGCGGAGGTCTCTACCCTAGGTAGTAAGGATCAAACCGAGTCGGCAAGGGATCCCTCGATGCTAACTACCTTTTTAGAAACATGCATGAAATTGCTTCGTGATAGTAGGGCGGTTAAAGGGTTACAAGAGCTGATAACTAGATGTGCAGGGTCAGGTGAACCCAGCGTGGTTCGAAAATTGGGGAAACATGCTTCGCGTACTAGACGGGAGATGCGGTTAACGCCGCAGATTGGCGACTATGAGATGGATTAGATTAACCTGGACTTAGGCTCAAATGCAAACGTGCTACCTAAACAGACTTGGGAGCGCATGGCCAAGCCCGCACTGCAATGGACTTTAAGGTAATATAAATCGTGGATGACAATAGCCCTTACCCTGCGTTGTTAGGGATAGATTGGGCCATAGATATGAATGGGGTCATTAATTTAAAGAAGCAGAAAATGATATTTGAGAAGAAGTCACTCCGCGTAGTTATTCCGCTAGACCCAGCTGAAGGAGCGCGCTACACTGAACCCATGCGCGATGAAGGAAGTGATGATGAACTGGATTGTATCTATAAGATCACTGCACGAAATCAAGATTGGGTAAATCCGACTGCAGAAGGAAGAATATTGTGGGAGCATGCAGAGTCCTGCACTACAGATTTAGATGAGGAAGATAAGCGGTGGCATAATTGGTTGAACGGAGTAACAACGTTAAAATGCAACATGATGACTAGGTCGCTGTATTGTGTAAAAGCTCAGGACTAAGAATGTTAAGGGATAAATTCCCCTAGGGTTTTGGGTTGATACCCTAGCAGATCAAAGGTTATTTACAGAGAGAAACACACATTCCATACAGCCATGATGCTAATATAAACAAACTATACGAAAAAGGGTGCACCTGAGGGTCCTTCGTTTGAGAAGATCCAGTTAGGGTCCAAACCCTCTTTGAGTTCCTTTTAGTCCTTCAACCTGCAAAACAAACAATTCCAGAAAGTACAACAGTATATTGACCAAGCATCATAAAGAAATCATCTTCATAACATAAGGAAAGGTAGTTAGTTATACAATTAAAAACAACCATTCACATATGAATTATAACATTGACATCATGAACATGAAGAAGATTTATATCAGGAACAAGACAAGTGTTTCTTTTATTATAAATAACTAAAGTACAGAAAGGAATGATTTCACCTTATTCGTCCTTTCGCAGGCTCCAAGCGGAACCGTCCTCCGGATTCGTCCAGTCTCAAGCCTTCAACAAACTCCTTCCATGACTTAATCCATCATCTCACGTAGAAAGACATCATCACACAAGGAAACAAGGGTTTCCTATAAATGGGGGAAGTGCTGGAAGCATAAGGATCTTCAGACCTGGTCAGGGAAAATCTCAGCAGAGTGATCTTTCTCTCTCTTCTCTCCTCCTTTAGGCCTTCCCATTGAAGCCTTTTTATACTTCTCCTAAAGTAGTTTTTTAGTTGGGAATTCGTTGGGAACAGTTGGGCCATAGGCACTAATAGGTAATCAGCAGTTAAAACCCATGATCTCCACCCGAAATTAAGGAGTTTTAATTTTTGTAAAGTGTTTTAAAACATATACGCAGGTTTGTTATACACAAACCCATGTACACACGCATTTAGCTCAGGGCAATGTCGCGTATAGGGAGTAAAACACTGTTTTTTGAATATTTGGACCAGGTTTGGAAGGAGGGGTTGCCCTAGGCCATGAGTGCAGCATCACAAACATCAAGAGTGAGGTTTGGAGCTATAATAGATGCCCCCTAATATATGAGGTCAGAAGGGGTACATGATGGCCGAAATGTATTAAGCAAGTTCATGGAAAGGAAATCTGCCAAAAACTGAGAAGGACTTCACCAGAGTTCAGCCTGCCAAAAACTGAGAAGGACTTCACCAGAGTTCAGCCTGCCAAAAACTGAGAAGGACTTCACCAGAGTTCAGCCTGCCAAGCCACAAAAGGAGATCAGAAAGAAACATTGTCTGAGGCGGGCATACCCATGCTCAGAGAAAGTAAAGCATGTCCGCATATCAAGTACAAGCGGATCCACTAAGTATACAAGTATAAAGAACTGGAAAATACATAATGGATCATCTAATCACGATCGAACATGTACATGTCTGAATATCGCATATAAGAATGTCAATGATGCTGAAGAATGAACCGGATCACTGATATCAAAGACTGATCACAAAAGGTACCAAATGAACATGATGGAGTAGGATGGTACTACATTGCAAACTCAGGTGCCAGCATATAGAATGTTGCTATGAATGACTACAACATATAAGGTAGAGTGCTATCAACTAGCAGCAACAGGAACAACTGTCAAGTGACCCAAATGAATGCTGATGTAACCTGAGGTCTTCACCGACCGCCATGGTACATTTCTACACTATGGGAATAAATGATCTGGAGTTGACCATGTGAGAAATCGTTTGATTACTGGTCATTGATGTATACCGTTAACAAACGCGAGACTACTCATCAATAATGATAATGAGCGTCAAGGTACCCAGTACAATCTAACAAGTGTGAATAGATGAGCTGGAGTCGAACACCTGTAAGACTCTATCAATCAAGAGATAATGATGGTTTTCCACTGTCGATAGTGAAGGATCTACCACTAATGACTGCAAACCCCAAGGTACTGCCAAATGGACTCTAGATCTTTGCCCCAGAGCAATGAGTCGTAGTCGATGGGGAAAGATCTGAGAGAAGGAAGGCATTAAGGCATCCTTCATCAATCTAGCGCGAGTGTAACTCGTAGGCCAATAATGTGGAAGGAATCAGACGAAAAATGTTAGGGTCCCACCCTAACCCCCTTATTTATGTCATGGGATCACGTCATAGTCAAGAGTCAATAAAGCCCATATTAATATTTGTAAGTGGTTAACCCGCAATTAATGACGGGACCACAGTTAGTTGCAAATGGGCGGTAGTATTAGATAGATGGTAAATGGGCGGTAGTATTAGATAGATGGTATTAATAAAACCCACAGTATTGGCCCGTGGTATTGCATGTATGAGTCATATATCAAGGATAGAGACTCCCTGCGAGGAGTATCGTGTCTTGTTTTGTAATCGAGCTCTGCTCTATTGGAGGTTGCCCCCTCGAAGAGGCCTGTGAACATTTCTCTCTGAATAATAAAATCATTGCTATTATGTGCTCTGGGTATATTTTCTTCGCATATTCTGTGTTCTCGGTATCTTTTCTTCGCAAATTCTATGTTTGGGTATTACTTTGCAGGTTAAGAGCATAACAAAAAAAGATGTAGTAACCCAACCGAAGCACGTTTCCGACGTACACAAGATGTGGCTAGCGCACGACAAAAACCCTTTGAACCAACCAATAATGAAAGCTAAGACAGAGGCAAGGTATCCACCAATAGGGTCGAATGGAAACCAAGGTACTGCACGAATCCCAATGTGTGATAATGTAAGATGATGTCGAACACAAGCGAAACCACTCAGTCAAAGACCCATGATACTGATCGATGCTGAGCGCAAGGTGACCTATCAATAATGAAAATAGGGCCAGGGTGCAGCTCTAGGCCTGTCCTCAGAGCAAGATGTCGTCGTTAATAAGGACAAGACCTGCCAGCAAGAAGTTGATGGGGACCTTCTCAAACTGGCACGAGTAAAGGACCAATATAGCTGATGTGATGATAGACATGATACTGACAACCAGGGATGGCCGACTGAAAAATCAGTCAAGAGACACCACAGAGAGGTCGACTCAGGCTAACTTCCCTTGAAAAAAAGCACGACTCAATGTGACTATGTGGCAGCATATGATGACTTTGTATAAGTTCGTCATGCAGGAGGCACGAACGAACCCTCCATATGATTGGAAGAGATAACCAATCGGGGGAGGACTAACTCAATAACAAGGTTAAGGCATGCTTAGGTCAAACTAAGTCCTGCCCAAAAGGAGGAGACTTTGCTTTGAGTGCTTTGTTCAAGGGCGACACGATTGACTCTAGCTGCTAACAATAAGTGGAAATATTGTCCCGTTCCCGCTCTTTTTTTTTGGAATATATAATTTTTTTTGTCTTTTTCTTTAAGCTGGAAAAAGAATAAAGGAATGCTACAGTACAGTGGAAAGAACGAGTGTCGGTGAAACAGATGATCTAGTTCCTGGGATTGGAACGTTCCTATGCTCAATGCAGGGAGGTGAAAACTGGTCAAAGACACTCAAATGTGTGTTCCTTCCATAGATCAAGGTGTGTCAAGTTGCAGAAGGCAAGGGCATGTAAGTTTGATTTCACAGTAGTCATGGTCAAAAGTTGGCTTAAACATGAGTCCAAGTGAAGCCGGCTTAAGGCCAAAAGAGTGCAAATGGTCAAAATGCAATGCAGTAGTACTACTCAACACAAAGGAGCCTTTAGGGTATAAGGCCAGCATGAAGTGAAGAAGCAAAGAGGAATGAGTCTTCATCGCATAAGTCATGGCGGGACTACAGAGGACTCCCAAGCCTACTTAGATCGGAGCAGCATGAACAACAAATGTCAGTGAGGTGCTAACTGCAATGCCCATGAAAAGGATGACTCTACCATTGTGTCATGATTAAAAACATCGGTGAGTGAAAGTGGTTTACGAACCATAACACAATGGGGTCGACCCTATGGCAAGTGTATCTACAAATGGAGGCTAGTGTGCATAATGCAACGGAAAAATGGATTCCCTAACCTATATGCCAGTGAGAAAACGATACCTGCCATGACGGGTCAGCAGTCATGGAACTGACTCGAAACTGTCGAAAAACGTCCAAAATGTCCTGAAAATCAAACCATTCTCGACATTCCAAGCTCCCAAGTTAAAAGTTACATGAGACCAAACAAAATCAAGTTTTGAAATTTTTTTGCATTTTCAAAGCCTATAAAATAGTTTTTGGACTCACCATTTTCACCATTTGAGTTTGAGAGCAGAGGAGTGGAGCAAAAGAAGCAAACTTTTCCATACGCCAAATTCAACCATTCAGATCCTTCCAAAATCACCAGGTAACCTTTATACTTGTCTTGCATTCAATTGTGACTAGTTTTAGAATTTTTAATTTAAGTTTTACCACTGAACTGTTTGTCAAAAATTTCACTGTGGCGTATACGCGGATTGGATATATGAAACCTGCGTACAAGCGGGCCCTACACGTGACTGTGTGTAATTTAATGGATCGGCGTATATGCCGCGAACATTTCAAACAAAAAAAACTAACGGTATAAAATCATTTTTTCTTCAGGATGCCAGTCATTTGGCGAGAAAGAGAGCATACCTCAGTGGATGATGAGGTTATGAACGATCCCAATGATTTGGATGCCTTACGGGGATGTGGTTTGCTAAAATTATTCAAAATGCCGAATATGAAAGCAAACACACCCCTGCTTGAGATGCTCATTCACTAGTGGAGCATCGAGGATGATTCTTTTATGATTGACCAGATGCCACTTAGGATAGAGGTGGAAGATATTTATTTCATCACAGGCCTTTCCTGAAGGGGAGAGGTAGTACATTCGAGGGGCAGGACACGAGGCAGTCTCTCGATCGAGGACTACGTGCATATATATTGCCCGGGACATCCAGAGAAGATTGGAAGTCAAATTCCAATCAAACATGTGGAGAGTCTATCGTCGAGGATAATCTTGTTCACTATAGCTAGAGTGAACGGATCAACTTCTCTGCACCAGGCATCACGACCAACCATGAGATTGGCAATAGATTGTCTCACCACCATATTTGACTAGTGTACTCCTCTTCTGGCCAGCTTGAAAAGCTAGCTTACTTCCATCAAGAGAAGGCAGACCAAAAACTTCGGATATGGGACTATTTTTTGTTCTTTATTTTTTGAGAGGGTCCCAGTAGTCGTCCTAGAGTGCCAGTTTCAATCAGCACCCCACGAGATCCACACATGGGCAGGTGGGTTGACTTGATGAAACATCTAGGAGGTGGGGACGTCCCATGGACTGCATTTGACGATGACTTCTTCTCTTGGTGGGAGCAGCAGATCATTGCCATAGATGACTATCCTTATGCTGGGTTGGATTTCCGATGGGATCCCGATCTAGTATTACCACCGACCGCAACATGGGGCGACATAGGTAAGTGTTTTTATTTATTTTTTTTTGTGATTTTTTTCGAATTAATGAATTTTTAAAAATATTTTTGAGAGGATTCAAATGATTAATATGATGATCATGTTCCAGATATTGGGCCGGTACGACCAGATGAGTTCCCACGGCATAGACGTCGCGGCTGAGGGGCCGAAGAGGCAACTGCAGACACAGAGCGACTGCTACACACAGTTCAACGGCACTTGGTGAGACTCACTCACGGAGTACCGATGGCGGCGGTAGAGGATCTTCCTATAGATATGCAGCGTCATGTGGTTGGCATGCCACGTGACTGGGTTCGCACTCTTAGGCGTGTGGCTAATGCGATAGTTGCCTACTTAGCCACTCATCCTGAGCCGGGGCATTAGATGTACTGGACATGATTATGGGCATTTGAGTCCCAATTTTTGTATATTATTTTGGACACACTTATGTACACTTGAGATGTTTTATGATATATATATATACAGTTCGAATTTTTTATGCTTGATTTTATTGTGATGAATGATTGATGTGCCAGTCTAATGCTTGATTAGCGATAGAATCAGCTAACCAATTATGAGATCTTGGAATGTGAAAATAATTAATGTAAGTAAATGATCTTTGCAACAACCTCACCCTTAAATACTGGCGATATAAACATGGATCCCTTACCCGATAAATGTTATTCAATTGTGACACTATCAATTATGAATCAAGATAGACTACCAACGAATCGATTTCATAAGAAATGGCTTCGGATAGTAAATTAATGACGACAGTATACTCAGCCATATTATTTGAAGCGGGACCAATGCATACTCCCCTTGACACCATCAATTGACCAGTTGGATAGTAGAGTACCCAAGCTGCGGAAGCAAGGTTCCGAGTGTGCCGACTAGCACCATCGGCGAATCCAAAATAGACCAAGTCATCCATCAACTCCTGCCACAGCAGACCAAAAAGTGTCGATATCAAAAAATCTTGATGAGATATGTACAAATATACAAAATGTACAAAGAAGCCATTGCCTAGTTACTACTTAAGCAAAGTACTTCTTGAGGTAGAGCCCGTTTCGGGGCTCCGCCAACTTGTTTCCTTCAAAATTGATTAACTCATACGCCCCTTTTTCTAAAACTCATTTAATAATGAAGGGACCGTACCACATAGGCTTGAACTTGCCTGCCCCCAAGGTGTCCTTATCTTGGTCATAGACCAAGACGAGGTCGCCTTCAGAAAATACTCGAGGATGGACAACTTTATCATACTGCATTTTAACCCTTTTCTTATGAGCCTCATTGATTGTGGCGGCATCTCGACGCTGCTCATCGAGATGTTCCAAATGAAGGAGGCGCTCTTCGAGACTAGAAGTCTCTGGAAGGAGCTCAACAACTAACTTAAGAGATGGAATTTCACATTCGATAGGAAAGATAGATTCCATCCCATAAACTAACTGAAAAGGTGTAAAACCAGTAGCAGTCTTTACGGAGGTTTGGTATGCCCAAAGAGCCGGATACAACATAAGATGCCAATTGGACCAATTTTTGTCAATTGTCCTTTGCAGGATTGTCTTAAGAGTTTTGTTGACTGCCTCGACCTATCCATTGGCCTGAGGATAATAAGGAGATGAATGTTCCTGGCGGAAACCCAATTTAAGAGCCAATTCAGACATTAGTTGATTCTGGAAATGACTGCCATGGTCAGTGACAATCTCTCTCGGGATACCGAATCTTGAGATAATCTGATTAAAAAGGAACAATGCTGCCGTTTCACTATCGTTTTTATAAGTGGGCATGGCCTTGGCCCACTTCGTAAAGTAGTCTACAACCACGATAATGTACTTGTGATTCGCCACTGAAGGCGGATTACAAGTTGTAAAATCAATACCCCACTTAGTAAAAGGACCGACAGTGACAACGGGAAAAAGAGGAGCTGGATGTGCACACATCTTCCGAGTATAGATTTGACAGGGGTGACAGCGTTTGACCGCTTCAACACAATCTTTGAAGAGCGAAGGCCAAAAATAGCCAGCACGTAAGATACGCTGGGCTGTAGCAAGCCCTGAAAGATGACCACCACAAGCTCCACTGTGGCAGTCATTGAGCACTGACTTTGCTTCCTCTAGGGTTAAACAACGTCGAAGGATTGAATCAACCCCTCGACATTATAATGTATCACCTATGATAACATAGTTCTTGGCCAGGTGACGTAATTTCCGACGTTCATCCTTAGAGAAAGTAGAGGGAAACTTCGAAGTCTGGAGATATACAATGATATATCCATACCAAGGGTCGAGTGAAGAGATGAGGAATAAATGTTCATCGGGAAAAATTTCCTCATAAATAGTATCCTCTCCACAAGCAGCTCGGAAATTAGCTTGGCGAAAACCATTGATTTCTTAGACTTGGCAGAAAAGAACTCGAGATCAAATTCTTGTAAAATGACTATCCATCGATTATATTTGCCCCCAATCACTCGCCTACTGAGGACAAATTGAAAAGGATTGACCATCGCTAAGACAAAAGTTTTGCGTAGTAAGATATAATGATGGAGCCGCTGGACAGCATGCACAACTGCCAAAGCCAACTTCTCAATCGGAGAATAGCGAAGTTCAGGACCTATCAAGCCTTGGCTTAAATAATAAATCACATGCTTCGTGTGAGCATCGTCTTCCTGAACGAGAACCATCCCAATGGTGATTCTGCTGCAGCGAGATATAAAAGGAAGTCCCTACCATAATTGGGTGGACTCAAAAGCGGGGCAGAGACTAATGCCTTTTTGAAAGCATCAAATGGCCGCTGCGCAAAGTTGTCCCATACAAATGGAACTCCTTTACGTAGCAAACACATAAATCCTTTAGTGATATCAGCATAGTTCGCTATAGAACTTCTTAAGAAATTAGCTTTCCCTTGAAGACTTTGAAGCTGCTGAATTGAGGATGGGGGAGGCAACTGAATTATTGCCTCAACCTTGAAGGGATCAACCAGAATCCCTTCATTTGACACGATGAACCCTAATAACCGACTAGATGTAACCGCGAAAACGAACTTATTGGGATTCAACAGGATCTTATAAAAACGACATCACTCAAAAACCAATCGAAGGTGACTAGGATGATCAGTTCTCTTTCGAGAATGAGCAGCTAGATCGTCCAAGTATGCTTCGATCATATGTTTAATGTCATGAAAAGCATATGACATGGCCCACTGGAAAGTAGCTCCAACATTTTTAAGACCAAAAGGCATCTTTCTGTATGCAAAGGTACACTAGGGACATATAAAAGCTGTCTTATGTTGATCTTCAGGACGGATAGAGATTTGATTATAACCGGAAAAACCGTCCATGAAGGAAAAAATCTCATTACCCACACACTTGTCAATAATCTGATCAATAAATGGTGTGGGGTAATTATCTTTGGGACAAGCTTTATTTAGGTCCCTAAAGTCAATGCAGACTCGGATTGTTCCTTGCTTTTTATCCACAGGGACTGGATTAGAAACCCAATTGGTAAGAGGAACAGGGTATATAAAACCCGCCTTGAGCAGCTTCTCTACTTCAGCTTTAATGGCTACTGCTTTCCTAGGATTAATCGGCCGAAGCCTTTGACGAAATGGTTTGGCATTTTCATACGTCTTGATCTCATGTTGAACTATAGATGGATCAATGCCAGGCATTTCTTCATAAGACCAAGCGAATACATCTCGAAATTCCTTGAAAAGGTCGGTGTAAACTTGAATTTCTTCAGGTGAAAATTCGACTCTGATTAAGAGATTCTCGATCACGTTAGGGTTCGTAGAGATGTTTATAGATATCGTTTTTGAAATCACCGACATATTACCTTCGGCACGAAAGTGTGCTGGAGTCAAAGAATTTGATACCATACAAACATCACTAGTAAAGAGCTCGGAGAACCTAGATTCTACTTCTTGCAATGGAGGAAAAAAATATGAGCAATGGTGTAAGTCTTCCTAAGGTCGATCTATACCCATCATTAATTCAAGGATTGCTTCTTTAGAAGGTAAAACCGTATCTAAGCAGTCCAAGGTAGAGGTAGAATCAAGGGTCCAGGTTGGGGCCACATCACCATCTAGCTCCTCCTCAGAAAAAGGAGTAGAGTGGTCGTCTACAGAGTTAACGATAGACTGGTATCTAAGCTCAGCTGCAGACATAGGGAATTCCATTCCATTAACTTGTCCTTCAGCTAATGTGGTCGTAGGTGAAGGCAAGGTCCAAGGGTCTGAAAAATAATGAGTTCGGAAGAACTCTTTTCGAGGAGACTCCTTAGATGATGAAACGACATTGATTCTAGCGATAGGAGAGGGAAGATCAAAGGTACCCATCAATGAAGAATACATCCCAACTCCTAGATTCTCAGTAGGCAGACGAGGGTTATCCACTAAAGGAATAGTAGAGTCAGAAGTTACTTGAGGATCGACTGGACAATAATCCAATTGATCAACCTTAACAATTTTCCCTTCATGAGGAAAGCAAATGACACGAAACAGAGTCAAAACAACGACATCCATTTCGTATACCCAGTTCCTTCCTAAGAGGATATTGTAGTTTAGGTTAGCATCAATGACCTCTACTTCAATATTAACGACCTTCCCCCCAACACATATGGAAAGGGCCGGGATAATCCCATGTGGCTTATGAGAATGTCCATCAAATGCAGTCAGGAGGGTAGGTGAAGGAACAACCGAAGGTGATCCAATAGCCTTCCAACATGACATCGACATGACGCACGTGGAAGCTCCTTCATCAATAACGGTACGAAAAATGTTAATTTTCCGGTATGTAGACTTTATTTGGAAAGCCATATGATGAGGGAGTCGCTTTTTGACATTTAACATGTCGAAAGTGAGCACTAAAGAGTTAGTTGGATCAACTGCCCCAATCGCCGAAAGTAAAGCACTTCGTTGAGCTGGACACGACTGGAGAACCTCTAAAGCAGACATGGCACATGGACTCTGAGCCAGATCCTCAACAATGGAGTAATTCTGGGCGGCCCTAGCATTAGGATTAATAGTCACGCGTTTAGCGGAACCTTTCGGTATCCGTGGTATAGTCTCAACAGGGGGTCGCTCAATATGAAGGTCGGTATTTTCGGGAGTAGTTTCGTCCTTAGAAGTTTCTGCTTCGCCATAATCACGTGACCGAGTGGCCACATGGACATTGGAACCCATCATGAAAACATTTGATGACTTTTCCCCTTCCTTGTTGCCCCCTGCGAAGGTACTAGGGTTTGAACTCACGCCAGCAAGAAGTTGCTGCCCTTAGGGAAAAGGGTTGGTTAACACAGCTTGAGAGCTAGAAGTCCCTTGCTGCCCTAACAAGCGCTGAGCATCTTGAATCTTGGGTCAGAGATGAGTTAAATGATCTCCATTGCATAACTTGCATGGAAACTTGACTTTCTTTTTAGACTCATTTCTACCATCACCAGCATTATTGCTGGATTTATTTGCGTTAGTCTTCTCATCTTGAATCTTTTTCTTATCTCGTCCTTTCTTCTTCCCATTGGAATTTTGATTTCGTTTGGGGTTGGCAGATTGGACGACATTAACTGAAGAGGGTTGGGAAGACGAAGGGTTAGACGATGTGACCTGGTTGTTAGAAGCAGTTTGTAAAGACAACTGCTGCAGTTGACTCAACAGGTTCACCGCATTTGTGTCTACCGATCCAACGATGCCATCCACGTGGGGACTTGGCTTTGACTTGGCTATATCAACCTTAGTCCTGCGAGCATCTGGCAAGATTTTTTGTAGAATCCCAGACTAAGAATAAATCAACTCTAATTGTTGGGCTCTAAAAATAGCTTGCTCCTCATAATAGACTCAGGACAGGGAGACATCCTTAGAGATTTCAGGTTGTAAAGATTTCAAAAACCATTCGAGATGGTATTCGGGGGAATTTTGGCTTTAATAAGCCTCTTTATCCGTCTCCATTCCTAAATGTGGTTAGAAATGTGAGTTGTCGTGTCTTGACGGAAATTGGCTAGAAGTTCAGTTCTGGCATCATAACGGACGGGCAACTAGAAATGATTTAAGAAAATATTAGCTAAGTCGGCGAAAGATGTAAAGCTGCCCCCTGGCAACTCTATATACCACTTGGCTGCATTACCAGTCAAGGTGCGTTGAAAAATTCTCAACCTAATCGAGTCATTAATAAGGGAGTTTGATGAGCATCACAAATGGAATGTGGTTACGTGGTCGCCCGGGTCTTCGTCGCCCTTCCCCTCGAACTTTGGAATGTCCGAAGGGAGTTTGGTTGGGACCGGAGGCCAGGCCGAATTATATTTGATTGGCTCATTTGTTAATTTCATGAGATCTAGCAAGTTCAACGTTGCCAAAAAGGGAAGCCTAGGGGGACCTTGGGGATGCCACCCAGACTGGGCAAAGTTCCCAAAGTTCTGAGAAGATGGGCTTGGATTTTGGAAGGCACCAGGCTGCCCGAAGTAACCCGCAGAACTCGCTGAACCAAAAGGTAGATCTTGTGATCCATCAAAACTCGAAGTTTGACCAACTCCGGCCGAAAAACCTCCATAACCAGTGAAGCTCCCTCCTAAAGGATTATAAGGAGTCGATAACCCCTGATAAGGATTCCAAGCAACAACTAAGGGAGGAATACTTCAAAACAAACTAACTGTGGAGTACGGCGTATTCCCTTGTTGGCCGAAAAACAGATTCCCAGTTCCCATGCCACTAACCACAGGGTTAGTCCAACCTTGAAAGGGATTACTGCTTTGTCCTGTAGCGGAAAAGGGCATAGATCCTATCATCGGGTTGGAATGTGGTATATGACCACTTCCAAAAGGAAAACCCTGAAATGAAGCCGATCGACCCATCATTGATGTGGAGGCATTAAATGGAACTGACGGAATACTCTGTGAATGGGTGCCAAATGGGAAGAATCCAATACTAAAAGCATTGGCTTGGGAATTTCCACTCGTAGAAGGAATGGAGGTAGACCCAACTAAAGATGTGCTAGCAAAAGACCCAAATAAAGATGCAGAGGGGATGGAGATGGTTCCTCCCCCTTGTACTGATGTTGGAGTCTGCATAGTTGTAGCACTTGTGGTAGAAGCCATGCTTCCAGTAGTAGCCATTGATGGTAAGTGCGTAATATGACCTAGACTTGACGGTCTATGCGTCAGAGACCTAACGTATTGTAATACTTCTGGATAACTAGAAGGTAAGGGAGAATTTGGAGCTGCTAACGACTCTTGAAATTCTTCTACTTCTATGTTATCTTCCGATTGAAAAAGAACTCGAGAAAGAGCTGGAGTGTTCCTCTCTTGTTCCGCGGAAGTACTAGGCCTGTTTTGAACACTAATGACCCTATGAGGAGGATGAATCCCCGATGCGTCAGCTGCCACGGGACGAAACCCACCGGCAGTATTACCTCTGCGCCTTCTAGGAGAAGGCTCTAAACTTGGTGGTGAAAGACCATAAAGTCTTCGAGACCGTCTAGGTGATTGGTCAGCCACTTTGAATTTTTTTATATTAAGTTCTAGCTAAAGACTCAAGAAAAAATGAAAGCTAGGCCAACTAAGACCACATAGCACACACTAAAAAGTCCCTAAAAGATATCAGCCAGTCAAACAACTTTCGAGTATTTCCGCTCCGGTTGATGAGGACCGGACACCAAAATACAAGAAAGTGAAGTAAGGGGCCTTTCGAAGATAGTCTAGGATAATGACTGCCTAGTCCTACCAGTGAAGGTAACAGAGGAAGTTACGCTGACCTCCTAACAACAGCTTGTGTCGGTGCAAGCCCCCAAGCTTCGCAAGGGTGCCCTCTAGTAGTACCGTTGAGAGTGATAGAACGTCGACCTCAAGTGCCACGGGATTCCCCTCCGCAACCACCTATGTAGATCCCTAGGAGTAGCAACTAAGGTTACCAAATCGTATCAGAATCCAGGCGGAACAGTCTTGAGGTTAGATTCGACAAGTAGGAGAGGGGGTATCTCTCTTCCTTATCTTCAAAAACCCTCGTGCTTAACTCCCAGATCCGGAGCTTTCCTGGTCTCCCTAATGCTATTGGATTTTTGCTCACTATTTAGACTCCTATGTTTGATAGTTTAGATGGACTTGGAGAGTTTTCTTTCCACTCACCTAATCCAAGGCCCTAAAATATCCTAAAACTTGTTGGTGTGTCTAACTTGACAATTATGAAAAGTTCTAGTATATTTTAATTAGTGCTTGTTTTTAAGTGGGCTGTTCTTAAGTCGAGGGATAAGCGGAAATGAAACTTGTGGTGTTTTGACGCAAAAGAAATTAATAAAAACCAAAATATATGCCAATGCATTCGTTTTGTTCTTCGATGAAAGAAATTTCTACTAGGTTTAGAGGAACTTCAAAGAAAGCAACAAATTTTTCTTTTCTTTTCTTTTACTCAAGCTTCACACTCACAAAAGTTAACAAAGCTATGGATGTCCTAAAAAGATATGCAAATTTATCCTAATGCAATGAGTACATGTTGATGCAAGACTTAAGACTACTCTAAATCAAGAAATGAAAGTAACTTGTTTATCAATATGATTTTCCACTTAAAATGTTTAGATGGAATATGAGTTGCTAATGCTCATTTTCGTCTCTACACTAAAAGCAAGTTTCAAGACAAACAAAAATGCACTTTCATTCACTAAAAGAAACTAAATCAAAACAAAGTTCAAGAAAGCAAAACCAAGTTTTTCAAGAAGTTTTCTTCAAAAGCAAAAACAAAAACGTCTTTTCAAAAGTGCTCTCAACAAGACTAAAACTTTATGATTGAAAAATCAGCAACAAAACACTTTGCAAGCTGACAACACAAAATGGATGCAAACTCAACAAAAAAAATGTGTTTAGAGATGCTCTTAACAATCAAAAGTAGCAATAAGAGCTTGGCAACAAAGACCAAAAGATCAAAAAGACAATTTTCAAGAAAGTGTCAATCAACAACTTTCGGAAAGCAAGAAAAGTAGATGGTCACAAAAATGTAGTTTCGACAAGCAAACAAAAAGGTCACCAAAACAAGATTTGACACAAAGATTGAGATCAATCTTCCCGCCCTGAGGAATCAGAGCATCCAAGATTCCCAACAAGAAATCTTGCGTGCTTAAACAAAAACGATGATGCTTGCAAAAAAAAAAAGACCAACACCTTCCACAATCAGAGAGAATTGAAATCAGATACTTGCTGTAAAACTAAAGACTGACACATAAAAGTAACTATTCAGGACTAAATCAAACCAGCAGACAGACCTTCAAAAACAAAAAGATTTGAAAAATCTTGAAAATTACAAGATATACACGACTATGTTAGTGCACAGCTGCGTGTATACGCGACTCAGCCTACGGAAACATGTGTATACGCAGGTTTACTTAAGGAAACATGCATATATACGCTTCTGTAAACTGGAAAAACAACATATATAAAAGATTTCAAGAAAAAACAAAAAACAGTCTGAAGAAACTGATCAAACTTACAATTCAAGTTCCTACAGGAACAGACTACACAGTAACAGCAAGCAAATAGACAGCTGAGCCCTGATTGGGTTGAATAAACCCAAATTAGGAACAAAAATACTGTTGTCCCCAGCGGAGTCGCCAATTCTGTTAAGGGATAAATTCCCCTAGTGTCTTGGGTTGATACCCTAGCAAATCAGAGGTTATTTACAGAGAGAAACACACATTCCATACAGTCATGATGCTAATATAAACAAACTATACGAGGTGCACCTGAGGGTCCTTCGTTTGAGAAGTTCCAATTAGGGTCCAAACCCTCTTTGAGTTCCTTTTAGTCCTTCAACCTGCAAAACAAACAATTCCAGAAAGTACAGCTGTATATTGACCAGGCGTCATAAAGAAATCATCCTCATAACATAAGGAAAGGTAGTTAGTTATACAATTAAAAACAACCATTCACATATGAATTATAACATTGACATCATGAACATGAAGAATATTTATATCAGGAACAAGACAAGTGTTTCTTTTATTATAAATAACTAAAATATAGAAAGGAATGATTTCACATGATTTGTCCTTTTGTAGGCTCCAAGCGGAACCGTCCTCTGGATTCGTCCAGTCTCAAGCCTTCAACAAACTCCTTCCATGACTTACTCCACGATCTCTCAAGTAGAAAGGCATCATCACACAAAGAAACAAGGGTTTCCTGTAAATGGGGGAAGTGTTGGAAGCACAAGGATCTTCAGACCTAGTCAGGGAAAATCTCAGCAGAGTGATCTTTCTCTCTCTTCTCTCCTCCTTTAGGCCTTCCCATTGAAGCCTTTTTATACTTCTCCCAAAGTAGTTTTTTAGTTGGGAATTCATTGGGAACAGTTGGGTTATGGGCACTAATAGGTAATCAACAGGTAAAATCTGCGATCTCCGCCCGAAATTAAGGAGTTTTAATTTTTTTTTAAGTGTTTTAAAATATATACGCGGGTTGGGTACACACAAACTCGCGTACACACGTGTTTAGCTCAGGGTAATGTCACGTATAGGGAGTAAAACACTGTTTTTTGAATATTTGGACCAGGTCTGGAAGGAGGGGTTGCCCTAGGCCATGAGTGCAGCATCACAAACATAAAGAGTGAGGTTTGGAGCTATAACAGAGAACTGGCGATGTATGATGGGCTGACAGTGGTAGATGAATTCCTAACCAAGTTTGAACACGCGGTACCAGAGCACCATCAGTTCTATACGTTAAAATGGTCGTTGCACGGGACACCAGGCTGTTGGTGTGGGACGCATGAAGGAACCTTTGAAGACTGACACGGCTGTAGGCGGATGATGCAGATAAGGTTTGGGAAGCTGAAACTACGAATAACTGAGAAATATGATGGATGTGATGACCCGCGCATGCACCTCACCAGATGGACCCAAGCCTATGGAGAAGAACCCCAGACGGAGTGGGTACACTTATTTTATCATACCTTGGATGTCATCCCAAGGAATTGGTATATTGAAATAGAACTCCAACATGGTACGAGTGATTGGGATATCTTGCGTGAAGGGTTCTTATTGACATTCTTATTTGAGGGCCAATGGATGGATACTGTTCACGATGCACTGCAAGTTGTGAAGGCCGCAATTTTGAAAGTACCACTGGAACCAGAAGAAATAGTGCAGCCAGATCAGTCGCGTCAGTTGAGCCAGGCCCTAGAATGTTACAACGTGCAGATAGAGGATGATGAGGACGACCCCAGAAACATCAATATTCTAAAAACAGAGGGGAGTCGCAAGGTTCAAGGACCAGCGATCGAGGACCCCGACATCACCGCGCCGCTGAAAACAAAATAGGTGAACATTGGTACAGAGGAGGAGCCGAAGTATGCGACACTTGGGGACTATTGGGATGATGCCACGGTGGAGAAGGTTGTCGAGTTACTTCGAGAATATCAAGACTTATTCCTGACCAAAATCACAGAGTTAATGGAATCCTCGACGACCTAGGGATGATGAAGATAACTCTGAAGCTAGACCTAAAGCTAGTTCAGCAGCGGCCTTATCAGTTGAATCCAAAATACAAAGCGAGGGTCTGCGAAGAGTTGGACAAAATGCTTGTAGTAGGAATAATTGAACCAGTGGAGGAATCCGACTGGGTAAGTCCTATGGTTGTACAAGAGAAAAAATATAAAGGTGAAATTCGCATCTGCGTGGATCTCAAGAAGCTCAACAATGCATGTGTTAATGATCCCTTTCCGACGCCATTTACAGACAAGGTACTGCAAAATGTGGGTGGACAGGAAGCCTACTCCTTAACAGACGGTTTCTCAAGGTATCACCAGATCAAGATCGCGCCAGAGGACAAGAGTAAAACAACTTTTTCCACCGAATGGGGCTATTTTCAGTACACTGTGATGCCCTTTGGACTGAAGAACGCGCCGACGATATTCTCACGCGTTGTGGTAGCTGCATTCAAGGACTTTATACATAAGTTCTTGGAAGTATATCTGGATGATTGGACCGTATTTGGGTTAGTCAAGAAACATATTGCGAGCTTACAGTTAATGTTGGATACTTACCGGTGACAACAAATTGCGCTAAATCTAAAGAAGTGTACTTTCCTCGTCCCATTCAGAAACTTTCTCAGCCATGTGGTCTGCCGGTAAGGCCTGATGGTAGACCCGAAGAAGATCGCTGTCATACTCAATTTGCAAGCGCAGCGAAGTGTCAAACAATTGCGTGCCACGTTGGGACACATTGGATACCATCGAAAGTTCATCAAGAGCTACGCACAGAACACGACACCGATGGAACAGTTATTGAAAAAGGACACTACTTATTGTTCGAACGAGGAATGTAACAAAATTTTGGAAACTCTCAAGGAAAAGATGGCATCAGTACCTATTTTGGTCTTTCCAAAATGGGACATCGAATTTCATGTACATGTTGATGCGTCATGTATCGCGCTGGGTGCGGTACTCACACAGGAAGGAGCGGAAGGAATTGATCACCCGATCATGTTCGCAAGCTGACAATTGTCCAAAGCTGAAAAGAACTACTCCACCACTGAGCATGAGGGGTTGGCGATGGTGTACGCGCTCCAGAAATACCGCCACTATCTACTCGGGGGACACTTTAAGATGTATACTGATCATTCCACGTTAAAATACTTAGTCAATAAGCCTGTGTTGGGGGGGGTGCATTTGTCGATGGTTGTTATTGTTTCAGGAATATGATTTTGAAGTCATCGTAAAGCCGGGATGTCTAAACACAGGCCCATATCACCTGTCCTGAATTGAGAATGGTGAAGAGCCCACAAACTTAGAGGAGGGACTACCTGATGCACAACTCTATGCCTTGCACATCGCAGATGGCCACTTTGAGGATATAATCCACTTCTTAACCATAGGAACCGCACCTCCGGAGTACTCTGTGCAGCAGAAGAAAGAACTGGTAATACGCGCAGCAGACTTTACTGTTATTGCAAGGCATCTCTACAAGATGGGCAACGATGAAATATTACGCAGATATGTACCTGAATTCGATCGAGGACAGATCCTTACTGAAGCACATGTGGGGGGGGGGGGGGGGTTGCAGGAGGACATTATGCGAGATGTGCCACAGCATAGAAGATTCTCCGCGCTAAACTATGGTGGCCAACTCTACATCAAGACTCAAAAGCGTACTGTCGGGCCTGTGACGTATGTCAACGGACTGGGAAACCATCGCGGAGGGATGAAATGCCACTCAAGCCATAGATGACACTGCAACCGTTCGAAAAATGGGCAATTGACTTTGTGGGGCCTATCGCACCTCAAGGGAAGATGGGCGCGCGCTATATCATCACCGCGATAGAATACTTGACCCGATGGGCAGAAGAACAATCGTGTATGGACTGCACGGCTGTTATAGTTGCGAAATTTTTGTTCAAGAATGTGTTGACACGGTTTGGCTGTCCCAAAATTCTAATGAGCGACTGGGGAACGCACTTTCTAAATGAGACTATTAGCACGCTCACTAAGGAATTCCAGATATATCATCAACATAGTACGCCATACCATCCGCAAGCAAATGGGATCATTGAAGCATTCAATAAGATTTTGGAGACTGCGTTGACCAAGGTATGTAATGCGCAGCGAAACAATTGGGACTTGCGCATCCTTGCTGTGCTATGGGCATACCGAACCACGTGCAAGAAGTTAACAGGCCAGACACCTTTCCGGTTAGTCTACAGCACGAAAGCTGTAATGCCAATGGAATATATTGTACCTAGTTTGTGAATAATAGCAATGATAGGCAAGGCAAACTGCGGGGCTTTGGATGAACGGCTCACGCAACTAGAGGAACTTGAGGAGGAACGGTTTTTGGCCGGATTCCATCAACAGGTACAAAAGCAGCGAGAGAAAGATTGGCATGATCGCCACATCAAGGTGCGCACATTCAAAGAGAATGATCTAGTATTACTATATGACAACAAGTTCGAGAAATTCCCTGGCAAGCTCCAAATGCATTGGTTGGGACCCTATGTAGTCAAAGAAGTTACAGATGGAGGCGTGGTCCAACTTTTCAAGCTCAATGGAGACCCCTTCCAGGGCAGAGTAAATGGCAGTCGCCTGAAGCTCTACACGGGTGGGCCGATTGCCTGACTAACTGACCGAAGGGCAGTCTCACTGCTCCAACCAGTTGAAAGAGAGCGTGGGACGATAAAGCAGTCTGTGGAGAAGTTGCGCGACAACAGTGGTGCGCATAGATTTGGTCTATCACAAGGGTCGCGGTTGTGTGGAAGGGGCTGCGCTGCTGCGTCAACAAGTAGAGAGGTGACCGTTGCTGTCACTATTCATGATAAGATGTCTGACTCATGGCGAAAAGGAGTGGGCGACGGGCAATTAAGAGATGAGGTACGAACCAGATCCGGAATGATCTGCCGCAGGATTAATGTTACGACACTAGAAAAGGAGGGAACCGATGAATTTTAATTTTGAAAAGCTTATAAATCACAAGGGGGCATTCGCCGAATGATCTGCGCTGTTGGGAAAAGTAAGCTATTGTGCCTTCTCGCCGGTATGGAATTTTTCATTATTTACGCTCAAGGAGTAAGCCCGAGGGTTGTGATATGCCCAATGGAGTTGCAGGACTTTTTGAATAATATGGTGTTGACGGATGCAGACACCGCACAGAGTTTAGCACCGACGGTAGGGGATGTGCCAGAAATTCTTAGACACGAAGCAGAACTGGTCCGAATGCCGTTGCCTAACTCATGGGCTGGCCGCCGAACCCTAAATGACAAGGGAAGGACTGTACACACGGAGGCAAATGGTGGAATTGTAGTTAACAGTTAGTCTCTGATGCACCTTGAAGATTGGGATTTCGCGGACAACAACAATGGTCTTGCAAAATTGCAACACAAGCTGCAGCAAATAGTGCGTATAGTAGACCAGAAATTGGAAACTTGCTGCGTTGGCACGGAGAGTTCCCGTATGCAGCACCCCAAATTGAGCTAAAATCCTATGAGGGGGTGCTCTGTGTTAACCGAGCAGAGTAGAACGAGCATCATCGGTTGCACGAATTAGTGGCAACAATCAAGCAGAAGCGGGAAGAAGAGTTGCAGGAGACAAAGAGGGAGCAGCAGAACGAAGTGTGTCACTCACGGGGAGGTAGACTGCGAATCCTATGCAGCGCATATTGCTGCACCGACGAGTGACTCAGGACGAGTCACGATGATTGTGTTGGGGGCTTGTTGGGTAGCGGAGGCCCCGCGTAACGATTTTGGGGCTTAAAGCCTATAAGTTAGGGTAATAATATTGTAAATCTCCGAAATGCGCGGAGCGCGAAATGTAATAGGTCGAGTCAAAGGGTTGTCCGCCAAAAAATAATATAGAATAATAGGAAGTAAGTCGGCCTGCCCATGGTCGCGAACCATGGGAATGTATAAATAGAGCGAGGCTCTAAGGGTAGAAGGTAGTTTTTGTTGGTTAGATCTGATGTGTAATGGGTTTTCGCAAGTAATTATGCTCTGATTCTGTACGTCTGGGTAGTGGGTGTTAGTGGTTGGATAGAGGCTCCGCAGCTTTATGCGCGAAGGCATGATAGAGTCCGCAGTTGTGTGCGCAAACCCCTGCAGCTGGGTGCGCAGGGCAAGGAAGTGGATTGTACTGAATCAAGAATATTAATAAAGAGAAATTGGCTCTGAAATACTGTGTTAATTCGGAAATATTGTGGATCTGGTTAAATTTTTGGTTTATATATATGTTTTGATCTATGCGCTTATGCTTATATTATGAGTTTATGCCAATCTATAACATTTTTTGGCGCGCACACTGGTTATCTCTATTAAATGTTTGCTGAAATATTGTAAGAAGTAGATCTGATCTATAACAAACTCGTTAACAATAAGTATTAAGGAAGTGCCTTGTTCCAGATCTACGTGGAAGCAGAGTGGCGTGAGGCCATAGATCGGTTCGCAAACTTTCCAGAACACATTTAGACATCCTAAGGGTGCAGAAACCTGGTTCCAGCACCCTCCCTTGCTACCTTGGGTGAGACTTTAGTCTGCGCTCCATGGAATGTTGCCGAAAGGGCTAGTAGCGCGGGATTTGTTTGGCTAATAACTCTTTCGAACCTGGGTCAGGGCCCAATAAGCCAACATGGGAGCAATCTTTCAACACCTGTAACAGTTTATGGGGTCCTTTAAAACCCGTCAAAACTAGCCATTCGAAACAAAAGCAGATCTAATTGGGGTCTACGATCGGGTTAGTTCCCCTTGTTGGCATAGCGAAAATTCGTCGTGTCAATAGGACCAGACGGTGAAGTTCTTCCACCTGGTTTAATTGCTATAGACGAAGAATTGGAAGAAGATTCTACACCTGGAACCCCATTCCACTTTGGAGCTGGGCTTTATCTTTACCCTCATACTCCTCATTTTACCACTCCGTTTGATCTTGCTTATTTTCAAGTGCCCATCGATTCTTTAGGACAACTTTTGGGTCAGTTAACTATGGCTGAACAATCGTCAACATCCCAGACTGTATCATCTGATGCAGTTGCGGTAGAATATTCTGTTGCAACTTCTTTGATGTTTTCTACCACACCTGAGTCGCACCTATATGGTGAATCATCCGTCCCGGTTGGTTACCAATCTTTATCTAGAACCCACTCAGGGGTTGCTTCTACACCATGGTCATCACCCATGTCCTCAACCAGAATTCTACCTGGTTCTTCTTTAACGGGAACTCAACAGTTTGATCCTACATATCAATATCAAGCTGGGAAATCTGGTCAACAAAGACCTATGTATCCATTAAATACTGGATTGCCACCATATGGAGAGCAATATGCTTATTCACCTTATCCTCCCTATTCTGGAGGACTGTCATATGGTAATATCCCGCAGTATTCAGGTCAACCTAGAATTCGAGTTTGTCAATGGCAACCAACAATGCCAGTTCAACCAAGGCTTGTGTATCCAACACAACCAATGCAAACTGTGTCAGCTATTCCCACTACACCTATAGTCTTACTTTACCACAGTCACAAAACTGTTGTATCTCAACTAGTACAAACTGGCCCTTCTACCTCGCAACCACAAGTTTCGGGTCAAGAAGCTCAAGTTTCTCAGGTTGTTGTACAACAACCACTTGTTTCCGGGGTTCAACAACAACCTCAAGTTAGTATACCCTTATCTGGATTGACCCAAGCTTATTCACAACCCAGCCAACCTTTCATTGTTGGGCAACAACAACTGTTAAATCAACAACAGTTGTACCAACAACAACAACAGTTTATTCAACAACCGTGGCAGCCACAATTTCAACAACCTTAATTCCAGTAATTCCAACCCCAATTTGGACTTGCCCAATAGGCTCAACCTGGGTTTGGACAGTATCAAGCTTACCAAGGTCCTGGTTAACAAGGCTTTGCAGGTTATGGACAACCACAAATTCAACCTGGTTATCAACAACCACCTTATGCAAAATTTGTTCAACAACAACCTTATCAAGGTTACCAAATGCATAGGCCCTATGTTGGCATGCAAAGACCTATTGCTCAGGAAATTCCATCATATCCTGGGTATGCTCAACCTGACCTGAATCAACAGTTGCCATTTGTAGCAACTTTAGAATTACCAGATTTAAATCAGCTCACTAATGATCCAATCTTATATGCACCTTGGTGGCCAGTGATTCCACATAAGTTACCTTTTGACATTCTGAAATTCAATGGAAATCCTAGAGAAGACCCATCAAATCATGTCATGACCTTTCATTTGTGGTGTTCATCAAACTCCTTAAATGATGATTCGGTTAGACTCCGTCTTTTCCAAAGAAGACTTACTGGTCCGACTGCTAAATGGTATATTGAGTTACCAAGAGCTTCTTTCGACAACTTTACGACTTTAGCCACCACATTTTTGACCCATTTCCAGTTACCCATCAGATACGAGACTAGAACGGAACTCCTATCCAACTTTAAACAGACTACTGCTACCCTTGTATCTAATCATATTCATGAGTGGCGGCATCGTCGTCGAATGGTTAAGACATATGTTCCCGATCAACTTTTGGCTGAGTGGTTCATAAAATCCTTGTTGCCATCAATCATCGAGGATGTGGAAAAAGGTGGAGTTGTCATAGAAGAGCAAGTAATTTCTCGTGCCCAATACTTGGATTTGATTTATACACAATTCGGCACGCTCTACGACAAAATTCCCAATGCACCCCGACCAACTTTCACTGTTCCTCCTCCTCCACAATCGAGTAAGGACTCTCATGTCGACGATGGTGTGATCAGTTCTTCGAGCACGCAAATGGCAGGAAGACCATCTAGTCAAACTCTTTCCATTACCAATCAAACTACCAATGCATCAGAAAACACTCTTGCTTCCGAAGTTAATGTCATGTCATCTGACAAAGGCAAAAATAAAAAGCAACCAGGAGGCAAGAAAAAGGGGAAAAACAAGAAGAAACAAGATAATTCCCCTCAAGAGAAATCATCTGATTCCTCTACTTCGGCAAGGAAACCTCATTATCCATGTCTAATATGTAATGACGAGCATTTTACAAGAGATTGTCCACACCGCTCAGAGGTCTCTAAACTTTTAAAGACTTCAAACACATCTACAATGTTGACTGATCCGTTTCCAAACCCAGAGACACATTTGGTTGCGACAGACCATGCTTCCACATCCCAAGTACTCATGTTATCCATCACAAAGCCAAAAAATGAAGTTTTGGTGTCAACGAGAAACAAAGATTATGGAAATCCACCATCATCGTCGAATAATCAGGCCACTGATCAACCTAATCCTTTGACTTCGACTTCATCTGAAAATATTCCACCTATTGTACCAGAATTGACAATAAAACCACCAAAGGGAGTTGTGCATAAATCGACATTTAACCCTCGGGCTCGAGCAACTCAGAATTATAACATAGTGGAAGATCTTTCTCAATCACCTTCTGCTATGTCGACACTCGAGGTGTTACAAAACTGTCCCTCCCAGAAGCAGGCTTTACTATCAACAATTGGTGGAATAGACCCTACGGATTCCAATCTTGTGGTTTTTAACCATGCGGGATATACACCACAGTTACCGGCGCAGTTAGCTTTCCTAATTCAAGTAAAAGCTCTCAATAAGAATGTTCATCGAACTATTATTGATGAGGGGGAATCTACTTGCATTATGTCAATGAGTTGTTGGAAAAAACTTGGTTCACCACCATTGTCATGATCACCAACCACATTAAAAGCTTTTGACAGAAGAACATATACTCCTTGTGGGATTTTGAGTAACCTGCAAATCGAACTAGGGGGAAAAACAATTACTGTTGAAGTTGAGGTAGTTGACAGAACCCTCGATTACAACATTTTACTGGGAAGGCCATGGGTATATGCTATGGCTGCTATGGTTTACACGTACTTTCGTACTATTGCATTCCCTCATAAGGGTGGAATCAAAGTCATCGATCAGCTAGTCTTATTTGCAAAAAGTTCACAGGCTACAGGAGGCATTCCGTTGGTACAGGAACCCCCGCTGTCACTTCAAAGTGTTGGAGTAGGTCTCTTTAAATATCCTTCCCTAATGGGTACTTTTACACTACCGTCACCATTTGATTTGGCGGAAGTAGCAAGAGTAGAGACTTGCAACATGATTTCCTCCACCTCATCTGATTTAAGGAGGATTACCAACAAGTTTGAAGTTGATAGTAATATTGAGGTAATGCCGCTAAGCCCCATTGAACTAGCATAGCAATCAATTTTTCGGGCTTGTGCGACAAACCCAAATCTGCATTCACCAATTGTATGGGTAGACCGTTCGTTAGAATATGGTACTTCTTCGGATCCTTTCTCACGTATACATTCTACAGATGAAGGAATCGTCCAATCAATGATGATAGGAGAAGAACCTTGGGAAGATTATCATCATCATTCCCATCTTCCAGATGACATCGAAGATTATTCAAATGAACTAAACCACCCTTTAGTTGTTGATTTCCTTTCGAATTCAGTTTTCATAGACACAGTAGAATCTGAGCGAAACCTGTCAAATATTGAAGAAACGATTTCTATTAATATTTCGACCAAGCCTAATGTTGTAGAGAACATTCATGTCGGCAAATCTTGTTCTCCATTAGAACTTGATAGTTACCGTACTCTCTTTCATGAATTTAGAGATATCTTTGCATGGTCTTACAAGGAGATGCCGAGCATTGACTCTAGTATTGTTGAACACGAAATCAAAATGTACCCTGATGTCAAGCCAGTTCGACAGCGGCTTCGACCTGTTCATCCAAAGAAAGTCGCTGCAATTAAGGCAGAAGTTGAAAAACTCTTGCGGGCTGGTTTCATTTACCCTGTACCTCTTATTGACTGGGTTTCCAACCTTGTTCCTGTCATGAAGAAACAAGGGACAATTCGAGTGTGCGTCGATTATAGGGATGTAAATCAGGCATGTCCAAAGGACAATTATCCTACTCCTTTTATCGACCAGATTATTGACAAATGTGCTGGATGCAAAATATTCTCATTTATGGATGGTTTTTCTGGCTACAATCAAATTAATATCCGCCCACAAGACCAATCGAAAACAACTTTCATTTGTCCATGGGGCACATTCGCCTATAGGAAACTCCCATTCGGTTTGAAGAATGCAGGGCCACATTTCAGAGGGCAATGAACTATGCCTTCCATGACATCAAGCACATTGTTCAACCTTACCTTGATGATTTACCTGCTCATTCACGAAAGTGGACTGATCACCCGCAACATTTAAGAGCAATATGTTTACGATGTCGAAACTACAAGATATGACTCAATCCACACAAATATGTGTTTTGTGTTGGTTCTAGTCGGTTTCTTGGATTTGTAGTGTCTAGAGAGGGGATTCGACTCGATCCATTAAAGGTTCAGGCAATTTTTGATTTGCCTCCACCTTCAAATCTTTTACAGTTACAGAGACTCCAAGGGAAAGCAAACTTTTTGAGGAGGTTCATTCCTAATTACACTGAGATGGCTAAAGGTTTTACACGTCTTTTGAAAAAGGAGATACCCTTCCATTGGGATTAGGTTGCGCAAGCTTCCTTTGATGCTCTTAAAGATACCTTGATTAGAGCTTCATTAATGTACTCTCCAAATTATCAAAATGACTATTACCTGTATCTCACCACTGCAGATACAACCATTGGCATGGTTTTAGTCCAAGAAGAAAATGGGATTGAACATCCGATTTATTACTTGAGCCGTAATCTCAACGATACAGAAAGTAAGTACTCTTATGTTGAAAAACTAGCTTTGGCAGCTGTGCAAGTTGTTCAAATATTTCGCCATTACATCCTGCTCCGTAAAACAACTGTCATTTCGGATTGCAACCCTATGACATACATTTTGTCATGTCAATTGCTGGGGGGAAAATACTCAAAATGGATAGTCATTTTGCAGGAGTTTGATTTGGAATTCATCAAGTCCAAATCAAAGAAATCTCTAGTTTTCACAAAGTTACTTTGCAACCTTCCCTCGACCTCCATTGATTCAACATTTGAACCATCGATTTTGGATGAGTCTCTATTTCTAATATCGTCATCTGATGCGTGGTATGGAGATATACTGATCTATCTCTAGACCCAAACTTTCCGGTCTGATACCTCTCGCTCGCAACAATGACGTATTCGATACCAAGCCAAAGGTTATATGATCATTGCCAACACTCTTTACTGTCATGGTATTGATATGATTTTACGGAGCTGCCTCACGCATGAGGAAGATGAGAAAGAATTGAATGATTGCCATTCTACCCCTTATTACCCGCAAGCGAATGGACAAGTTAAGGCCATCAACAAAGTCCTGAAGCGGATGTTGCAGAGAATGATAGGGGTTCATAAGCAATACTGGCACTTAATCCTATACTCTACCTTGTGGGCATATCGAACCTCGGTGAGAAATGGAACTGGATTCACACCCTTTAAGTTGGTGTATGGTTTGGAAGAAATCTTACCGATACAATGCGAAATTTCATCGCTCAAACTCACGATTGACATGTTACCCGACACTTCTGAAGAAGAAGCACGTTTCTTGGAATTAATCCATCTGGCTGAAACCCGTCATGATGCCGCATTGTCTAACGAAGCGCATAAGAAACATACCAAGGCACAATATGATAGAAATGTCAAACCTCGTATCTTCTCAGAAGGAGACCTAGTCTTACTTTACAATCAGGAAGCTAATAATATTTGAGTAGGGAAATTCAAACCAATGTGGATGGGTCCTTATTTGTCAAGCGTGTTCTAGCAAAAGGCGACTATGCGTTAGTAGATTATGATGGGATTCCATTGTCGCAGCCCCGAAACGGGCTGTACCTCAAACGTTACTATGCTTGATTAAGTGTAGTAAAATTCACTGTATATATGCTTTCATTGCATGTGTGTGTGTATCTTTTAGAGATTTTATCTAGTTAGTAATCTGCTTTTCATTTGTTGCAGATGTCGGAATCTTCGGAACCTTTGGTTGGTTATGCCGATGGTGCTAGTCGTAGTACGCAGAACTTGTCTTCTACAGCATGGGCTATTTTCGCTCCGAGTGGCAAGTTAGTGAGTTTTCAAGGGATTTGTATCGGTCGATCGATGAAAAACATCGCTGAGTATAGCGTGTTGATTGAACTGCTCTCTGATGCCATTTCACTTGGCATTCGCCGAATCATTGTTAGGCTGGACTCGCAACTTGTAGTACTACAACTAACAAACATTTATACTGTCCAAAATCCAACAATTTTCATATGTTCCTTAGAGTTCGTATTTTGGAAAGACATTTTGAACACATTCAATATCAACATATTTCCAGAAATATTAACACATTAACTGATTCTCTAGCGAATTATGTGTTAAATAGACATTTGCGACACATGTAAAAGTAATATTTTCAATTCACATCATCAGTTGAATATGATTGCATATAACCATAGAAAACTCTGAAAGTAAAATAAATAGGTGTTTTAAAAGTTTTTACAAAATTTGTGTCCAAGACACGTTTGGTCATCTGACCCAAAAAACTCAAAATGCATGCAAAATATCCTAAGTAGATATAGTGGTGCTCGTGGTAACAGGTCACAACCTGTGCTATCATGCATAAAAGCCTCACCCAGCGCTAGGAACGCCAATAGTGTGGCATTGCAGCCTCATTGGTAACTCCTTGATCCAGACATTCAGAATACCAAGGGTAAATCCCTCTATGTGATCCTGCAACTCTGCTAAGGTCTCGGCCAAATCCAAATCCTAGAGAACTGCTCTCCCAATGTTTCTCCGTGCTGGCCCACCTGCAACCTGTTGGTGCCCCGCAAGTTGAACAATACACACATCTGCATGCATAAGAGTGATTTTAGTTTAGTTTTGGAAACATTAAAAACATAAAAAACATGTAGAAACTTGAAAAATAAAAAAACACTTTGGTCAAGCTACTTACCTATAGCACCCCATTGTGCTCCAACTGGTAAAATCAAATCTGGATCTCCATGGAAATCCGTCCCTGAGTATGGATGCTCCTCGATGACAAGGTGTTGTTGTTTGAGCCAACTGAAAAATGCAGTGGAAAAAATTATTGTTGACTGACCCGCATGTCGAGCCATAAATTCGACCCACCTCTGCATACGTGGATCTCTAAAACAAGCTGCACCCAATGATACATGTTGTGGTTGCATCAATGGGATTCTCTCTAAGGTAAAAGCGATTAAGATCGAACCATAGACAAAATTCTTCGTCTTACTACTTTTTACCTTAGTCAGTTGTTCTTTCAGTGAGGAAAGCACAACCTTGCACCAGATGAAAAATTTTGGCTCCAGACACTCCAGTGCATATTGCATATAATATCTGTTCACCAGATGTAGTTTCACACTTCCAGTCAATTTTGTGATTGTGAAGAGGATCGTTCTCAATGGAAAATCACCTACATCCCTGGTGTTTATTTTTCCATCCTTGCTAAGTTGTGTACCTGGCCGACAAAACTGTATAATATAATCTCTCACCGATTCACCTCCACAGGCAAGTCTAGAAAGTGAGATGGGGGCACCTCGCTTCGACAATCCGTTAAGAAAGTAAATATCATCAATGGTAATAGGGACCATCTTGTCCCTAATGTGAAAAGTCTGATCTGTCGGATCCCATGCATGAACAAGGAACTGCAGTAGTTCTATTTGTTGCCTCATTCCGGACAACTTGAAGTATTTGAGTAACCTACAGTTTTTAAGGGCCTCAACTGTACCTGGATTGTTTAGGGCAACCATGTGTTGTTCTTCGTGCTCTCTTTCTCACCATGTAATCGACATTCTGATCCTATGAAAGCCTGAAACACAATCAAAAGCTTAATTAGGATCCTTTCCATGCAAAAAACAAGACAAATTTTGGAGCAAACAGCTAAATCAAACTTGGGAAACTTGCCCGCGCAGCCCAGGGATAGAGATAGTGCGCTACAGAGCATGCAGGCTTCTATCTGGGTGCTCTTTAGCACAGTTTTTGATGTGAAAGCCTGCGCTGATCACATAGCAAAAATATGAAACCCCAGGGGCCCTAAAAAACCCTAAAAATTGCATGAAATGAGAAAAGAATGACTTGAAAAGAAAGAAGAGAGGTTTAGCTCCTACCTGGTCCGAACGGCTCGAGAAATGGTCCGCAGAATCTCTCGTAATCAGCGGGTGAATATCGAGGTAAAAAACTAGCTTAGAGCACAAAACTGAATGGTAAGTTCCAAGTGGTAAAAATGTCATGGTAAAAACTTGTTTTATGCTTATTTCATGTTCATTAATCGAGTAAACATTAGTATTTACCTATTTTTTCCTATGAAACATGTATTTTTTAATTCATTTGGTGGTGTTTTGAGCAGGTTTTGCAACTGACTTACATAATTCGATGTGCTCAATTGTAAATTGTACCTTTGACCTGTTAACTCTGCTACATAATCCAACATTTGAGGATCAAAGGTGTTAGTGTCGGTCTTCAGCCCTCCATCGGTGATCAAAAGCTCTTTGCATGTGCATAGGTAGGTGTCTCATCAGTATCAGTTTTGCATCCCGTTAGGCATGCCATAAAACTGATGGAGGAGCTGGTCCTTGTTCCCTTCTTGGCTTTGCTGGATCAGGACATATCATTTAATGAGCTTGTGTTACACTTGTTTTATTTTTGTCTTGAAGTCCCAAGTCTTAGGTCTAGGGTTTTGGTCAAAAATCACTGCAAGGTCATGAGTCAGAGGTCTAATAGTCCCCAGCAAGCCGGAAGGAGGTATGTAAATATGTTCCATTGATATTTTTCATCAGGTACAACTCATTTATACCTTGGATTTAAAAACCCTGTTTTTAAACCCAAGGTCATGTGAAATTTGCAAAAAATAAGGAAAATTTTCAAAATTCTTCAAAATGCCGGCAATAACCCTGGTCTCCTCGCCAGAGTCCGTCAGATGGTCAACCTGCAAAAAGAACGGAGTTAAAGCACTCAAAAGATCAAATTCAGGACAAAGTGAACTCAAAACAGTGTTAAAAGTGAATGTAAAAACAAAAACATTAGAAAGTGGGTTTGGTAAGTTAATTTTTTCAAATTGGGCCTATAAAGAGTAAATTTCCCTCCAAACAACCTCATTATGCATTTGAGAGCTTGCAAAAACGAGTGAGAGGTCAAAAGAGGCGATTTGCAGAAAGTTGGAGTCATTCTCAAGGGCGCGACCACTCAGGCTCAGTGCGCGACCAGTTGGGTAGGGCGCGACCACTCAGCGACCCCTCTGCAGTGTATTTTTCTAAAGAAACAACAGGCCCATCCTTTGCAAGGAAAATAAATGAACAACAGCAAGGATAAAAAATGTTATGTAAAAAGAGAAAAGAGCAATAATATGGCAAAATGACCAAATAAAAAAAAAGATGTTGCTGTGCATAGTCATTGGAAAATAGAAGACACACTGCTGTTGCATATCCATAGCAAAAACAAGAAAAATGTAGCTGTGTATATGTATAAAATGGACATATTGCTGTAAATATTGTTTGCAAAAGAATATTGTTGTGTCTCCCCAAAACTAAGCCCTGTTTTCCTCTCTACCCCTTCCCTAAAATCCTGTTCAATTAAGATCCCTTTTTCCCTTATGACAAGATGTAAAAGAATCCTTGTTCCCCTATGACTAAATGTACATAAAATCCTTTGAAAAACACTGTTTACCTTATGATGTACATTGAAAAAAAAAACAAAAAACTCAAAGGAGCAAGCTATCTATGCTGTCCTATACCCCTGTTGCAAATGCATGTCCTTTCCCTTGATGACTATCATACGTATTTTCCCTAATAAAGTATTTCTTTGCAAATGATTTCCTAATGATGGAAGATGAGATGATATGTTTGACATTTTGTGAATTATCCCTTAAAAATCCCTGTTTTTACATATTTTCCCATTCCTTATTAAAAATCCCTCCCCTAACATTTCCCTTATGATTTTTTCCCCTTGAAATCAGCATACTTCTCAGCATTTTTGCAGGCAAGGGCAGCAGTTTACTCTATCTATTTGCTTCACTTTGCTCAAAAGCACCATGTCAACCACTGAAACCTATGAGCAAGGTGATGACCGGTATTCTTCCATAGAGATCGAGGTACAACAGAGGCCTCGTAAGGGTGGCAAAGGTGGTCATCATAGGAGAGAGGAACCCACCTCTTTGGCAGAATTGCAGGCCTGTCCTATGGCAGTGAATTGTTTCCGTTATATGTCATGTTTTCAGTTCTGTGAGAGGCTTGCCCAGATTCAGCACCACAGGGAGTTGGCCCGCTTATTTGTTTTGCACCTTCATGATGAGCAGGTCACTCTTGCAGGGGTGAATTTTGTACTATCTCCGGAGGTGATTTCAGAGGCTACTGGGATACCAAATGTGGGTGAGGTGTGGCCCAAGCGCAAAATGCTGGATTATGTTTATTTTGAGCCATATGTCAGGCCAGCATTCATGAGTCACTTGTCAGGGGTCTTTCCCTTCAGATTCCTCTGGGGGGAGTATGCTCCGATCATGCGGCTTATCATGCATTACTTCACATGCGAGGGAAGATTTTCACAGTTCTTCTCTTGTCACATTCGCCTGTTGATGCACTTTACCCGAGTGAGGATGATGAACATCCCGGTTTTCTTCTTCCAGGACATTCAGAGGATGGTGTTCGTGTTTCAGAGGCAGTCCCCAGCTCAGCAGCATAGGAGTTTGTGCCATCATGGTCTCATCCAGCTCATTGTTTCCCATCAGTTGAGTCAGCAGGGCATTCCATGGGCAGACTTCATTTCTCATGAGTTCTTTACAGTGCCACCACAGCCACACCCAGAGCCAGAGGTCATTTATGAGGAGGGAGGTCCATCTCACCAGCCCGAGATCATTGTTCCGAGACAGGTTGCTTCCTCACCTCAGGTCACCTACCAGAGAGGTCACAGGACCTTGTTTGCAGCAGCTCGACGAGTACTTTCTCCACAGCAGGTGGAAGGGGTCTCGCCATCATCATCTACAGGTCAGCGAGTGTTATCTCCACATCAGGTGGAAGGGGCCTCGCATTCTTCATCAGCAGAGGCAGTACGGGAGGGCAAGCAGCCCATGGTTGAGGACGAGAGAGTTGGCGATACACATCATGATTTCATTGACCTTGATGCTCGCTCCCTCACTTCAGATTTGCATGAGATCATCCGACAGAGAGAGGCGGAAAACCGCTTGTTACAGCAAAAGCTCGACATGGCCCAATGGACAATAAACTATCTTGAGCAGCGCAACAAGCAACTTGAGGATGAGAAAGAGTTGGATGAGCTGTGGAGGATTCGAAGTGACCGAGTCATCAACCGTAGGAGGCCCGGTGACTTGCTGCCCAAGGAGAGGGAATCCATGCTTATCCGTGTGAATGCACATTTGGAGAGACTGTTGGAGAAAGCCAACCAAGACAAGAGGCTGCTACGGAACATGAAAAATCATTATTGGGCGAGAATGCATGTTTGCAAAGCAAAGATGAAGATACTCCAAAGGAAGTTGTCCGAGGCCCGCAGGAGGAAGAAGAAGACCAACCCGCTCCGTATCTTGGCTGAGGCCTCTCTCACTCACCATGATACTCATTAGCCTCCTCCTAGCAGCAAACCCAAGAAATTTTGAGAGTTTTGAGACATTTTTGGCATTTTTGAGAATTTTACAGGTTTTGGCCATTTGAGTGGTCTCACCCCGCGCGCGACCAGTCATGGGGAAAGCTTAGAACGGGGAAAACTCTACATTTTTGGAATTGTCATGCAAAAATACACTTGCCTATGGATGGGTTTCAGATTTTATGAAGATTTGGGCTTCCAAAAGCTCAAAATACATGCAAATTTTGACTTTCTGCCCCTTTTTTGAGTTGCAGAAAGCTGCCTTGGGAGAAATGACTTTCGAGGGGTCAAATCAACTCCAAATTCAGAAATTCCAGTGGGGTTGGAAAGTAGACTCATAGACCTTTCCAATGAGCTATCTTTCACCTAATATGGACACCAGGAAGGTCCTCAAACAGAGCTGTCAATGCGCGCGACCAGTGAAAGTGAGGGGCGCGACCACTCAGGGAAATTTCACTGCTTTGACCGGTTCGGCCAGTAAAACACTGTTTTCATCTTGGTTGACTTTTGAGGCATGTAAATGATGGATTTTTGTGTAATTTTCATGGCACTTAGATAATTTTACTCTCCTTCATCACTTCTAGAAGTTTCCTTGATGTAAATGGTAAATATTTAATGCATGGATAGGTTTCCTAGGTTTTAGAGGCAAGTTGTTTTGACTACCTATTATCTAGTGCTTAGTTTAGAATTAGTTGAAACAGCTCCTAGGAAGCTGAGCTCGACCCCTAGAGGTGGGGAAAGGAGTTAGACCATCTATATTATGCCTTCTCTTACTCATTTTCATGGTTGGACTCTTGAGGGAGAAGCTCCTATTGTATATTTTACTTGTATCTCTGCAATTTGAGGAAAGGGAAGACCAGTGTTTTGCAGACATCATTGGGATTCTTGTGGACTATTTTGTTGATGGTGTGTTCTCTTATTGTAATTGTAAGTGTGTTTATGTGTTCCATCTCTTTCTTTACTGCAGCTTATTAAACAAATGAAGTGATAAAGTTTGAATTCATGCTTGCCATGCTCAGCTTTCAAATTTGTTTAATGTTTATGTTTTCCACTGTCTAGAGAGGATTCAAAGTCATTGTTTGCCCTCTTTAGATTCTCTTTTTTCTTCTTTGATCATCCATCTCAGCTAAAGGCATCAGCACAAACTCCTACCTTGCCCCAAAGACCCACCTGCAAAAACTGAGCTCAATCCCCGCACCCTGAATCACACTCCCTCCAATTGCCACCAAAAACACCAAAAACTTTAAATCAACCCCCCTTATCAGTTTACTAGCCTAATATCAGTGTTCCTAATTGGGTCATCTCATCCTATTGAAAGATCTACCGAGTTTGACCGGAGAGAGCCTTCTCATACCCTGTAGGGCTAGCTACGAGGTGAAATGGTTTGATGTTGCCTTGAAGGTTTACCTTCCTCAGCCTAGGGTGAAATCTCAAGTGCTAACATAGTGGCGACCATACTGGGGAGAACAAACTGATCTTTTGCTCATTGACGTGTTATTTCATAAGTCTTAGACGGAGCCTGAAGTTACGCCAGGTAGCCTTCGAAAACGCTCTTGTTTTACATCAGCGTTAGTAGATAAACGCTGCTTCAGTCCATCTCCGTGAGCTTGTGAATACAACACTTCATTTGTATTTTACCCCAGTACATGTATCAAGTTCAGATCTGATTGTTGACGGTGGACAACGATCAGACACATTGAAAGGCTGAAATCATTCACTGGCGACTCCTTCATTGAAAACTCCAGAGATCAATGCTTCATGGTGACTTCACTGCAGAAAGATCAGTAGCTTTGAGATTTTCAAGATGGACCGGATTGCAAGAAGATATGCTCCCTTGAGCCGAGATCACATCCCCGGTTTTCCAAATAAAATTCCGAAGGTAGATTGGTCAAGGAATCTGCCTATATTTAATGATGATGGTAAGAAGGATGCTGCTTTACATCTAGTTAGATTTCACATGCATATTCGCAAGTTGAAGGTTGATTTTCCTAAAGATTGCTTGATGAAGATATTCTTGGCCACTATGGAAGGTGCAGCCCAATCATGGTATGAAAGTTTGTCGCCTGCTTGTATTTACTGTTTAAAGGATTTTCATGCTATGGTCATTGAAAGATATATGGACTCTTATCCATCATTACATCTAGTTCAAGACTGTTGCAAGCATGCTTATAGTTTTATTGAAAGCCTTGAGAAGTTTTATGAAGATGATAATTTCATGGATGAAGAGATCATGGAAGCCCTGTATGAAAATCCATTTCAGCAGCACACAGAAATCTTAGAGGATACTTGTCAAGATCAGCAAGCTGAATATTTCCATATGGTTGAAAATGAGGAAAGAGCAAATGTTGTTTCAGATTTACCCACAGAAGAAGACAACAGCATGCAACCCATCAAAGAGAGCTCTACTGTTGAGATCGTAGACAGAGTTTTGGATTCAGATGTTCATGAACAACAAGATGAGATCTTTGTTCAAGTAAGTGAAAACTCTTCTTTCAATCATAATTTGGATAGTTTGATTGCCATGTCATATGAAGATGATCAACAATGTTTCCAAGTTTCAGAAGATCAGGACTGTCATTCAGAGTTTTCATGTTTTGAAATGTTATTTCAAGAAGACAAGACTTGTTTGAGCAAAGGGAAACAAAAAGCCTTATCTCCTTTGTCTAAAGAGGAGATAGATCAACTTTTGAAAGGTCATGCTACAACCCAAGCTAAAGCAGATTTGCAGTGCAGACATGGTCACGAAAGTGTTGGTGAAACTTCTTCCTCTTTTGAAAATGATGACAGTCTTGTAATTAGTTTTATAGATCAGCAAACAGATAATATTTTCTTTCATGAAGATGATGAGGCTGTCATGTTTGATGATCTTGAGGATTGTTTTCTGTTTAAGAATGACCTAGACCATGAAATTGAGGAATATAAACTTGAGAGAGACAATATGTCAAAATTTCTCACGGTCAAGGAATTTACAGCCAACACTCATATGGCAGAAGCTTATACTTCTCTGTGCCTTCCTATCAATCAACAACCCACTGTTCTTTCAGATCAGAATGAAGCGAGTACTTATATTTTTGCAGCTGGATCTCCAAACAAGGTAGTGCTTCAGGATTGTCAAGATCCCTTTGGCATTCTTCTGCAAGCATTAGAAAAGATACATGTTGCCTGGTTCATTATCATAAGCTTTGGTTTCAGTGGTTATTTTGAGTTGCCTACAGGTTCATCGTTTCGCCTGCTCGAGATAAGCGAGAGCAGAAATTTGGTATGTAGCCATCTGCTGGATTGGTTACATTGGAAAGCTCATTATACATGATTGTACATATTTCATTAGTATGCAGGTGGTTGTCATCATGATTCCAAATCTTGATGGACTGCTGCCCTTCTCTTGTTTTAGTTAAGTCAGTCATGAGTCATTTGTGTTTGGTCTATCAAGTGAGTTTTTTCAAGTTATTTCAGTTTGCCATCGAGTCGGTTTGAGTCAAGCTTCAGTTAAGTTTCAGTTAGTTTTCAGTCAAGTTTTCATTCAATAAATGTGTCAAAGTTTTGTGTCAAAGGTGTAAATAATGACTCCATCGCCCAATGATTGCAAGCACTGGTCTGCCCTCCCAGAGGTCTAAGGTTCTTGGCACCTCCAAGGAGCTACCATCCCCATTGGAGCCAATGTTAGTGTCGGTCTTGAGCCCTCCATCGGTGATCAAAAGCTCTTTGCATGTGCATAGGTAGGTGTCTCATCAGTATCAGTTTTGCATCCCGTTAGGCATGCCATAAAACTGATGGAGGAGCTGGTCCTTGTTCCCTTCTTGGCTTTGCTGGATCAGGACATATCATTTAATGAGCTTGTGTTACACTTGTTTTATTTTTGTCTTGAAGTCCCAAGTCTTAGGTCTAGGGTTTTGGTCAAAAATCACTGCAAGGTCATGAGTTAGAGGTCTAATAGTCCCCAGCAAGCCGGAAGGAGGTATGTAAATATGTTCCATTGATATTTTTCATCAGGTACAGCTCATTTATACCTTGGATTTAAAAACCCTGTTTTTAAACCCAAGGTCATGTGAAATTTGCAAAAAATAAGGAAAATTTTCAAAATTCTTCAAAATGCCGGCAATAACCCTGGTCTCCTCGTCAGAGTCCGTCAGATGGTCAACCTGCAAAAAGAACGGAGTTAAAGCACTCAAAAGATCAAATTCAGGACAAAGTGAACTCAAAACAGTGTTAAAAGTGAATGTCAAAACAAAAACATTAGAAAGTGGGTTTGGTAAGTTAATTTTTTCAAATTGGGCCTATAAAGAGTAAATTTCCCTCTAAACAGCCTCATTATGCATTTGAGAGCTTGCAAAAACGAGTGAGAGGTCAAAAGAGGCGATTTGCAGAAAGTTGGAGTCATTCTCAGGGGCGCGACCACTCAGGCTCAGTGCGCGACCAGTTGGGTAGGGCGCGACCACTCAGCGACCCCTCTGCAGTGTATTTTTCTAAAGGGCACGACCACTCAGGCAGGGCGCGACCACTCAGAGCAGGGGGGCGACCACTCAAGCTGTCTTCTACAGAACCACTCCAAAGCGACTAAATCGCCCTCTTGCTTGCTCAATTGATCGAGGTAGGGTCTTCTAGTGCGTTTGAATGCTTGAAACATGAAATGATGGGCTTGCATATATATGTTTATCACCAAGAAATGTAAGGAGAAATGGATTTGGGTGCTTGCTTGTTCATGTAGGCATTATGCTAGGGTTGATGTTTTTTCAAGGCTTTAAATCCCTATTTATTCCCTCCTTGTTTCCTATTAAATTCACAAATGTCATAATATGTTTATATCTTATCTCATTTGCAATAAATACTAAATCTCTCATCCCAAAATTCCTAAAACCCTATCCCTCCCCCAAATCCCTTTACAAAACCCTAATGCCCTTTCATGTATTCTACCCAAACCCTAATACCCTCCACACGGCAAGGAAAATAAATGAACAACAGCAAGGATAAAAAATGTTATGTAAAAAGAGAAAAGAGCAATAATATGGCAAAATGACCAAATAAAAAAAAGATGTTGCTGTGCATAGTCATTGGAAAATAGAAGACACACTACTGTTGCATATCCATAGCAAAAACAAGAAAAATGCAGCTGTGTATATGTATAAAATGGACATATTGCTGTAAATATTGTTTGCAAAAGAATATTGTTGTGTCTCCCCAAAACTAAGCCCTGTTTTCCTCTCTACCCCTTCCCTAAAATCCTGTTCAATTAAGATCCCTTTTTCCCTTATGACAAGATGTAAAAGAATCCTTGTTCCCCTATGACTAAATGTACATAAAATCCTTTGAAAAACACTGTTTACCTTATGATGTACATTGAAAAAAAAAACAAAAAACTCAAAGGAGCAAGCTATCTATGCTGTCCTATACTCCTGTTGCAAATGCATGTCCTTTCCCTTGATGACTATCATACGTATTTTCCCTAATAAAGTATTTCTTTGCAAATGATTTCCTAATGATGGAAGATGAGATGATATGTTTGACATTTTGTGAATTATCCCTTAAAAATCCCTGTTTTTACATATTTTCTCATTCCTTATTAAAAATCCCTCCCCTAACATTTCCCTTATGATTTTTTCCCCTTGAAATCAGCATACTTCTCAGCATTTTTGCAGGCAAGGGCAACCGTTTACTCTATCTATTTGCTTCACTTTGCTCAAAAGCACCATGTCAACCACTGAAACCTATGAGCAAGGTGATGACCGGTCTTCTTCCACAGAGATCGAGGTACAACAGAGGCCTCGTAAGGGTGGCAAAGGTGGTCATCATAGGAGAGAGGAACCCACCTCTTTGGCAGAATTGCAGGCCTGTCCTATGGCAGTGAATTGTTTCCGTTATATGTCATGTTTTCAGTTCTGTGAGAGGCTTGCCCAGATTCAGCACCACAGGGAGTTGGCCCGCTTATTTGTTTTGCACCTTCATGATGGGCAGGTCACTCTTGCAGGGGTGAATTTTGTACTATCTCCGGAGGTGATTTCAGAGGCTACCGGGATACCAAATGTGGGTGAGGTGTGGCCCAAGCGCAAAATGCTGGATTATGTTTATTTTGAGCCATATGTCAGGCTAGCATTCATGAGTCACTTGTCAGGGGTCTTTCCCTTCAGATTCCTCCGGGGGGAGTATGCTCCGATCATGCGGCTTATCATGCATTACTTCACATGCGAGGGAAGATTTTCACAGGTCTTCTCTTGTCACATTCGCCTGTTGATGCACTTTACCCGAGTGAGGATGATGAACATCCTGGTTTTCTTCTTCCAGGACATTCAGAGGATGGTGTCCGTGTTTCAGAGGCAGTCCCCAGCTCACCAGCATAGGAGTTTGTGCCATCATGGTCTCATCCAGCTCATTGTTTCCCATCAGTTGAGTCAGCAGGGCATTCCATGGGCAGACTTCATTTCTCATGAGTTCTTTACAGTGCCACCACAGCCACACCCAGAGCCAGAGGTCATTTATGAGGAGGGAGGTCCATCTCACCAGCCCGAGATCATTGTTCCAAGACAGGTTGCTTCCTCACCTCAGGTCACCTACCAGAGAGGTCACAGGACCTTGTTTGCACCAGCTCGACGAGTACTTTCTCCACAGCAGGTGGAAGGGGTCTCGCCATCATCATCTACAGGTCAGCGAGTGTTATCTCCACATCAGGTGGAAGGGGCCTCGCATTCTTCATCAGCAGAGGCAGTACGGGAGGGCAAGCAGCCCATGGTTGAGGACGAGAGAGTTGGCGATACACATCATGATTTCATTGACCTTGATGCTCGCTCCCTCACTTCAGATTTGCATGAGATCATCCGACAGAGAGAGGCGGAAAACCGCTTGTTACAGCAAAAGCTCGACATGGCCCAATGGACAATAAACTATCTTGAGCAGCGCAACAAGCAACTTGAGGATGAGAAAGAGTTGGATGAGCTGTGGAGGATTCGAAGTGACCGAGTCATCAACCGTAGGAGGCCCGGTGACTTGCTGCCCAAGGAGAGGGAATCCATGCTTATCCGTGTGAATGCACACTTGGAGAGACTGTTGGAGAAAGCCAACCAAGACAAGAGGCTGCTACGGAACATGAAAAATCATTATTGGGCGAGAATGCATGTTTGCAAAGCAAAGATGAAGATACTCCAAAGGAAGTTGTCCGAGGCCCGCAGGAGGAAGAAGAAGACCAACCCGCTCCGTATCTTGGCTGAGGCCTCTCTCACTCACCATGATACTCATTAGCCTCCTCCTAGCAGCAAACCCAAGAAATTTTGAGAGTTTTGAGACATTTTTGGCATTTTTGAGAATTTTACAGGTTTTGGCCATTTGAGTGGTCTCACCCCGCGTGCGACCAGTCATGGGGAAAGCTCAGAACGGGGAAAACTCTACATTTTTGGAATTTTCATGCAAAAATACACTTGCCTATGGATGGGTTTCAGATTTTATGAAGATTTGGGCTTCCAGAAGCTCAAAATACATGCAAATTTTGACTTTCTGCCCCTTTTTTGAGTTGCAGAAAGCTGCCTTGGGAGAAATCACTTTCGAGGGGTCAAATCAACTCGAAATTCAGAAATTCCAGTGGGGTTGGAAAGTAGACTCACAGACCTTTCCAATGAGCTATCTTTCACCTGATATGGACACTGGGAAGGCCCTCAAACAGAGCTGTCAATGCGCGCGACCAGTCAAAGTGAGGGGCGCGACCACTCAGGGAAATTTCACTGTTTTGACCAGTTCGGCCAGTAAAACACTGTTTTCATCTTGGTTGAATTTTGAGGCATGTAAATGATGGATTTTTGTGTAATTTTCATGGCACTTAGATACTTTTACTCTCCTTCATCACTTCTAGAAGTTTCCTTGATGTAAATGGTAAATATTTAATGCATGGATAGGTTTCCTAGGTTTTAGAGGCAAGTTGTTTTGACTGCCTATTATCTAGTGCTCAGTTTAGAATTAGTTGAAACAGCTCCTAGGAAGCTGAGCTCGACCCCTAGAGGTGGGGAAAGGAGTTAGACCATCTATATTATGCCTTCTCTTACTCATTTTCATGGTTGGACTCTTGAGGGAGAAGCTCCTATTGTATATTTTACTTGTATCTCTGCAATTTGAGGAAAGGGAAGACCAGGGTTTTGCAGACATCATTGGGATTCTTGTGGACTATTATGTTGATGGTGTGTTCTCTTATTGTAATTGTAAGTGTGTTTATGTGTTCCATCTCTTTCTTTACTGCAGCTTATTAAACAAATGAAGTGATAAAGTTTGAATTCATGCTTGCCATGCTCAGCTTTCAAATTTGTTTAATGTTTATGTTTTCCACTGTCTAGAGAGGATTCAAAGTCATTGTTTGCCCTCTTTAGCTTCTCTTTTTTCTTCTTTGATCATCCATCTCAGCTAAAGGCATCAGCACAAACTCCTACCTTGCCCCAAAGACCCACCTGCAAAAACTGAGCTCAATCCCCGCACCCTGAATCGCACTCCCTCCAATTGCCACCAAAAACACCAAAAACTTTAAATCAACCCCCCTTATCAGTTTACTAGCCTAATATCAGTGTTCCTAATTGGGTCAGCTCATCCTATTGAAAGATCTACCGAGTTTGACCGGAGAGAGCCTTCTCATACCCCGTAGGGCTAGCTACGAGGTGAAATGGTTTGATGTTGCCTTGAAGGTTTACCTTCCTCAGCCTAGGGTGAAATCTCAAGTGCTAACAAAAGGTAGTCCTGATTGGGTTTTTTGCGCACAGAAGGATGCCCAAAAATGGATACAAAGTGCCCCAAAATCCTTACAAATCCTCTTAAGGCCTCCACCGATCGAAATGGTTGCAAAGGAAAGCCCTTGGGAGGGCAGAAATACACTATCGGGAGGTGAAAATACCGCAAAAACCATGTAAAAACCAAATTACAGGCTTAAGGATCTGCATTAATCTCAGTCGTTGGATCTGGCCGATCAACGGTCCAGATCGCGTTGGCATATCGCAAGTCGGGGGAGGCAGCGGCAACGGCATGAGACATCGTCGATGAGCGATTGCCGATATCGCATCGGCGTATCGCAATGGAGGACTTACAAAAGGGGCTTTATTATTGTGCGATGAGCGATCGTCGATATCACATCGGCGTATTGCTATCGACGTTTCCAATGGAGCATGGCCTTTTGCATATATATGAGCGATCGCCAATGGGCTGGACCCGATGGCATTATTAATTCCTTTTGATAAGATGTTCGGGTCCGCGACAATATCGCTATCGGCAATATCAAAGAAATCGGGGCTTTTATGTTTTGCGATTTGCAATCACCGATGGGCCGGACCCAACGGTGGTGTTAATTCCTTTTGATAGATTATCGGGTCCGCAGCAATATAGCTATCGACGCTTCACCAAGGATTGGGGCACAAGACATCGCCGATGAGCAATCGTCGATATCGCATCGGCGTATCGCAATGGAGGACTTACAAAAGGGTTGGGCTTTATTATTCGCCGATGAGCGATCGCCGATATCGCATCCGCGCTTTCAAAGAGGGCAGGGCCTTTCGCGCATATATATATTTCTGACCCGATAAGCCAGACCCGATGGTGTTATAAGTTATTTCTGATAGATTATCGGGTCCGCAGCGATCGCCGATATCGCATCGGCGTATCGCTATCGGCGATTTCAAAGGGGCGGGGCTTTAACATAAGTTATGTTGCGATGCGATGGGCCGGACCCGATGGATGTACAACGCTCCATTTTATAAAATTTCAAATCTGTGCTTAAGCCATTTTCAATGGTTTTGGGCGCATTTTCTGTGTATAAGGAAATATTAAAAAACAAAGGACGGGTCTGTTTTAATATGAATTGCGACCCTAAAGGCGGACCCGATAGTTGAATGAACCATGCATGCACCTCTTAAAAGTCAAAGTTGAAGCAATTATGGGTGGGAATGAATAGTTTGGGCAGCGTTTCACTGTTTTAAAGCAGCACAGTCATAATGGAGCCGTTTTTAATGATCAGCAGCAGAAATTAATCAGCAGTATGGCCGAGGAGGAAGCAGGACACCTCTGGGGAGTTCAGAGCATTCAATGGTTATGGTTCCATTGGTATTTCACGCCACCTGCTCAAAGGAGGACTGCAGAGCACCAGAGAGGTCAAATCCATTTACAGCACAGCCAGATTTGTATCAGCAGCCCCATTTCTGAATGTAAATGTGGTTGGTGGCCATTTATGGGCTCCTCCACGCATAGCTAACAGGGAGATTGTGTAATGAGACACCATATATACTGAAAAAACAGATGTAGTGAGTTTGATGAGTGTTAGATGAAGGTGACTCTATTGTAAGGTTCAACTTCTGGAGACTGTAACTACTTTGTAACCTGCAGTGTCTGGTCTTCATTTCCAGCTAATACAAGCTTCTTTTGCTGTTAATTGCTCACTTTCCATTTCTCTTTCTTGTTCTAGGCTGTGCCTGTTTGCATTGATTCATGTTCTGTTAATGTTTAGCATTAGAGGGGCTGTCATCCCACCTCTGTGTTAGGATTTAGCATGTATCATTGAAAGTGTATGTAGGTTTTTTTTGTTTAATGCATAGAGAGCTGTCATCCTGTCTGTGTATTAGAAACTAGATTTACATACCTTTTAACTGGTTGCAGCCGGCCATCACAGGGTCCTGTGCATGTGCTGGTGTGGTCAGTCTTCTCCATTATCACCTTATCCTCAAACTGTGAGTAATTGGTGGTTAAAAGCCTTGTAGTTTGGGGGTGTTCATCCATGTCTGGGGTCAATCATAGTAGAAGTGGTTATCTGTATTGAATATGCAACATTTGTTTCATTCATCCACCATTTATCCAACTATTTTGTTGAATTTGTAATGTTCCCGAGCATCACCGATATGCAACCTAGGTGAGTTTCTTGGGGTGATAACATTAAATGGTGCCGTTGCCGAGGAGAAGAGAATCGAAGCTCAGCTTCCCTGGGAGACGACATAGCTTCAAGCTTTGATGAAAGACAAGGTTTAAGCATAGATTTTGGTTGTAATCATCTGTTTGGCGACTCCACTGGAGGAAGGCAATCCTTTGGCGACTCCACATTGAAGTTCTGGTCTAGTTCGTGAAGCATGCTCGGAGAAATCTTCAGAAATAACTAGCTGGCTAGTGCCTGATCCTAAGAGGATCGATAAGCAGAAGAAAACTTGCGGAAGGGAGCATCAGGATTATGTAAGCCTTAAAGAATTTTTATGTGTCACTGTTAGTGAAGTTCACCTTGAGAGATTCATGCAGCTCCTTGTTATTCATTTCCCTTTCGGACCTCAGTTGAAAGAATCATCCATGCTGTCTATCCTATTCCTCTATTTCTGCTATTCCATTCATTGATTCATTCTACTCAGTTCACCAGTATCTTTTTACCTTACCTCAGTCATGGCAAGCCAACAAGCTCTTACAAAGATAGAAAGAATAGTTGCTGCTAGGTATGGGCCCTTAGTTTTTCCTACCCCTTTGAATGCTATGCCTATAGGAGATTATATGGAATATATGCCTAAATTTACTGGTGCAGAAGGAGTATCAGCTGAAGAGCACCTCGAATCTTTCTATTGTTATGCTGATAACCTAGATATCAATGAAGAGGATGTTTGGATGAGGGTTTTTGTCCAAAGCCTAGATGGGGAGGCTAGAAAATGGTTTAGAGATTTACCCCCTAGGTCCATTGCAGACATTGATGCTTTAGATGATGTATTTTTAAAGCACTGGGGAAATAATAAAGATCTGCTCTTCTATCATGATGAATTTTGGAACTTGCAGAGAGAAGATGGTGAGCTGCTGTCTGATTTCAATATCAGATTCAATCAAATGCATAGCAGAATACCAACTGAAATAAAACCTACCCCTTCTTCTACCATTCTCACATATGCCAATGCCTTCGATTCTCAGTTCTTCCTGTTGTTAAGAGAAAGGAGATCTGCTTCTCTAGCTGATATGCAAGATGCAACTTTTGAAGTTGAATCGAACATTCTAGCTGCAGAGAGACTTGAAGATGATGCCGAGTGCAGAAGTCAGGGAGGTAAATCCTCATCATCCTCAGAGCCTGAGATTGATGAATTAGCTAGGATGATCGAGCTTTTGACCTCTGAAGTTTCCAAATTAAAGGCTGAGCAGTATTCTAAGGAAGCAGGAGCTCCTTGTTCCATTTCTCTTCCAGCTCCAAATCTATATAAAGAAGCACAGGAGAAATTGCAGATTTTGCAGAGAAACAGGGATGCAAACGAGGATCAAAGGGTGAAGACCCTTTGTCAGAATATAGTCATGAAAGAAGAGCTATTTGAAGAGGAGGAGGTCCATGTTTTAGAAGGTTCCCCCTTCTTAACCCGAGCTGCTTATGAAGAAGCACTATCCAGAGGCACTGCCTGTCAATTTGTTGTACCTGCAGAACAAAAAGCTTATCAGCAGAAGCAGTCAGCAGCAGGTCCCTTCCTCCAAGAATCTGAGCTTGAAGCCAGATCGTCTTCACATGGATATGCAGATCTACCAATTTTACAGCCTGCTGTGGTCCCCAGCCCAGTAATCAAGAAGGGAGAAGAATTTCCCCCATCATCTTTTTTTTCCTTGTCTACTCAAAAGGAAAGCCCTCATTGCTGCCCCTTGAACACTGAGGCAGAACATAATTCAGTGCTCAAGGCTGAGACTGATCACCTCAGTTTTGATGTTTTAATACCTGCTCAGTGGGTCCCCACACAAATTGAAAGGGCAGCTTTCCAAATGACAAAGGAGGAGGATGCACAGTTTTGGGATTCCTCCTTGGATGAGGATTGTTCTATGAAAGATGCTGGAGTAGATGATGTCTTTATGTCCCCTGCACAAGAACACTGTGGTTCACCATTCATATTAGTTGTGCAGACCAAAGATAACACAGACAAGTATACACCAGAAACGAGTATTCAGCTGGTATACAGAGGCTCCCATGAAGAACATCCAAGGAGGAAAATACACAGAAAGGGAGTGAAATTTGATCCCTACCTACCTGTCAAGCTCAAATGTCCTAAACTCTTTGAGGTAGAGGATCAAATCAATCCAATCCTGCTGATCTATGATGAACCGGGCTGAAAGCAGGAGAAACAGTTTGGTTTCCCTGCAAATGGGCAAATTTTGAAGTTTAAGTTTTCAGGCTTTTATGTTTGTAATTAAGTTCTTTTACAGTTTTATGTTGTATGCTTAGTTGACTCCATGCCCGATGAACACTAGGCAAGTGTTTTTTTTTTTTTTATAGTTGTTTTTGTATGAAGGCATTGGTCTGCAGGTTCTTGAGACCTCACAGGGAGGATCTAATCCCCAGGAGGAGCCAGTGTTAGCTCTGCTACATAATCCAACATTTGAGGATCAAAGGTAGTTCTGATTGGGTTGTTTGCGCACGGAAGGATGCCCAAAAATGGATACAAAGTGCCCTAAAAGCCTTCAAAATCCTCTTAAGGCCTCCACCGATCGAAATGTTTGCAAAGGAAAGCCCTTGGGAGGGCAGAAATACACTATCGGGAGGCGAAAATACCCCAAAAACCATGTAAAAACCAAATTACAGGCTTAAGGATCCGCATTAATCTCAGCCGTTGGATCTGGCCGATCAACGGTCCAGATCGCGTCGGCATATCGCAAGTTGGGGGAGGCAGCAGTAGCGACATGAGACATCGCCGATGAGCAATCGCTGATATCGCATCGGCGTATCACAATGGAGGACTTACAAAAGGGGCTTTATTATTGTGCGATGAGCGGTCGTCGATATCGCATCACGTATCGCTATCGGCGTTTCCAATGGAGCATGGCCTGTTGCATATATATGAGCAATCGCCGATGGGCCGGACCCGATGGCGTTATTAATTCCTTTTAATAAGATGTTCGGGTCCGCGGCAATATCGCTATCGGTAATATCAAAGAAATCGGGGCTTTTATGTTTTGCGATTTGCGATTGCCGATGGGCCGGACCCAACGACGGTGTTAATTTCTTTTGATAGATTATCGGGTCCGCAACAATATCGCTATCGGCGCTTCACCAAGGATTGGGGCACAAGACATCGCCGATGAGCGATCGCCGATATTGCATCGGCGTATCACAATGGAGACTTACAAAAGAGTTGGGCTTTATTATTCACCGATGAGCGATCGTCGATATCGCATCCGCGCTTACAAAGAGGGCAGGGCCTTTCACACATATATATATTTCCGACCCGATAAGCCGAACCCGATGGCGTTATAAGTTATTTCTGATAGATTATCGGGTCCGCAGCGATCGCCGATATCGCATCGGTGTATCGCTATCGGCGATTTCAAAGGGGCGGGGATTTAACATAAGTTATGTTGCGATGCGATGGGCCGGACTCGATGGATGTACAACGCTCCATTTTATAAAATTTCAAATCCGCACTTAAGCCATTTTCAATGGTTTTGGGCGCATTTTCTGTGTATAAAGAAATATTAAAAAACAAAGGATGGGCCTGTTTTAATATGATTTGCGACCCTAAAGGCGGACCCGATAGTTGAATGAACCATGCATGCACCTCTTAAAAGTAAAAGTTGAAGCAATGATGGGCGGGAATGAACAGTTTGGGCAGCGTTTCACTGTTTTAAAGAAGCACAGTCATAATGGAGCCGTTTTTAATGATCAACAGCAGAAATTAATCAGTAGTATGGCCGAGGAGGAAGCAGGACACCTCTGGGGAGTTCAGAGCATTCAATGGTTATGGTTCCATTGGTATTTCACGCCACCTGCTCAAAGGAGGACTGCAGAGCACCAGAGAGGTCAAATCCATTTACAGCACAACCAGATTTGTATCAGCAGCCCCATTTTTGAATGTAAATGTGGTTGGTGGCCATTTATGCACTCCTCCACGCATAGCTAACAGGGAGATTGTGTAATGAGACACCATATATACTGAAAAAACAGATGTAGTGAGTTTGATGAGTGTTAGATGAAGGTGACTCTATTGTAAGGTTCAACTTCTAAAGACTGTAACTACTTTGTAACCTGCAGCATCTGGTCTTCATTTCCAGCTAATACAAGCTTCTTTTGCTGTTAATTGCTCACTTTCCACTTCTCTTTCTTGTTCCAGGCTGTGCCTGTTTGCATTGATTCATGTTCTGGTAATGTTTAGCATTAGAGGGGCTGTCACCCACCTCTGTGTTAGGATTTAGCATGTATCATTGAAAGTGTATGTAGGTTTTTTTTGTTTAATGCATAAAGAGTTGTCATCCTGTCTGTGTATTAGAAACTAGATTTACATACCTTTTAACTGGTTGCAGCCGGCCATCACAGGGTCCTGTGCATTCGCTGGTGTGGTCAGTCTTCTCCATTATCACCTTATCCTCAAACTGTGAGTAATTGGTGGTTAAAATCCTTGTAGTCTGGGGGTGTTCACCCATGTCTGGGGTCAATCATAGTAGAAGTGGTTATCTGGCTTGAATATGCAACATTTGTTTCATTCATCCACCATTTATCCAACTATTTTGTTGAATTTGTAATGTTCCCGAGCATCACCGATATGCACCCTAGGTGAGTTTCTTGGGGTGATAACATTAAATGGCGCCGTTGCCAGGGAGAAGAGAATCGAAGCTCAGCTTCCCTGGGAGACGAAACAGCTTCAAGCTTTGATGACAGACAAGGTTTGAGCACAGATTTTGGTTGTAATCATATGTCTGGTGACTCCACTGGAGGAAGGCCATCCTTTGGCGACTCCACATTGAAGTTCTGGTCTAGTTCGTGAATCATGCTTAGTGTTATAGCTCCAAATCTCACTCTTATGGTTTGTGATGCTGCACTTATGGCCTAGGGCAACCCCTCCTTCCAGACCTGGTCCAAAAATTTAAAAAACAGTGTTTTATTCCCTATACGCGACTTTGCCCTGTGTTAAACGCGTGTACACGCGGGTATGTCATACCCAACCCGCGTGTATCTATTAAAACACTTAAAAAAATATAATTTCCTCTTTTTCGGGCGGTGATCGCGGGTTTACCTGCTGGATCACCTGTTAGTGCCCGTGGCCCAACTGTTCCCAACCAACTCCTAACTAAAAAACTACTTTGGAGAGGGTATAAAAAGACATCAAAGGGAAGGCCAAGGGGAGAGAGAAAGGAGAGCAAGATTATTATGCTGAGATTTTTCCCTTAGACCAGGTCTGAAGTCCTTGGTGCATCCTGCACTTCCCCCATTTTGCATAGGAAACCCTTGTTTCCATGTGTATTGGTGATCATTCATCCTTGACATCATCAATGAGTAAGACTTGGAAGGAGCTCTTGTTGAAGGCTGGAGGCTGGAACGAATCCGGGAGGAAGCTTGCTTGGAGCCTGCTGAAGGTGTTCAGGTGATATCTTTCCGATATATGTACTTTATTTGCCTTTATATATAAAGAAACACGTCTTTGTTCCCGAATAATCTTTCTTTATGCTTATGAGATTCTTGTGTTGAATTCTTATGAAAGTAGTTACTTAAAGATTTTTTTATAACTAACTTTATAGCATAAAGATGATTTATACATAAACTTCTATACATGTACTGTTGTGTTCTTTGATTTGTTTGTCTTGCAGGTCAGAGAAAGAAGAAGGGAACTCCAAGAAGGGTTTGCACCCTAACGGTCTTCTCGAACGTAGGACCTTAGGTATGTACCCTAAACATTAGAATTTGCTTAAAAGTAAAAAAGATGGCTGTGTGTGTGTGTTTCTTTGTATAAGCAATTTTCAGTCTGGTAGAGTCTTAGCCCAAAGGACCCTAGGGGTATTTTCCCTTCAACCAGAATTGGCGACTCCACTGGGGACAACACTCTTGTTGTTCCTAGTTTGGGTAGTCCTCAAGCCAATCAAGGTTCAGTCCCTCTGTTTGTTGGTTCTGACTGTCTGATATTTTCTTGAACTCCAAGCTTTTCCAGTTTTTCAGTTTGTGTTTTTTATTTTTCTTGAAACACTTCATATACACACTTTTTCTGGATTACAGAAGCGTATATACGCAAGTTGCGTATACGCAGGTTTCCTTAGTTACAGTCGCGTGTACACGCATTCTGCAAGTAATTGCAGGCGCGTATTTTCCATAATTTTCAAGATTTATAATTTTTCTTTTGGCTGAATGTCTGTCTGGTGGTTTGGGTCAGTTTAAAGCAGTCAATTCCCAGTGACAGTTCTCTGTTTAATAGGGGGCATCTTGTTTCGAACTCTCTCTAGTTATAAGGAGTGCTAGTCTTGTTTTTCGTTGATTGCAAGCGTCATTGATTTTTGACACACAAGGTTTCTGTTTAAGAATCTTGATTGCTCTGTTTCGGCAGAGTGGGAAGATTGTCTTAAAATCTTTGTGTCCATTTTGTTTTCATGACATTTGTGTTTGCTTAACGAAATCATTTTTATGACCATTTGCTCCTTCGTTTCGGGAAAGTTGTTTGTTACCATTTCCTTGAAACTTGTCTTTTGATTTCTTGGACTTTCATTGCTGCTTTTGATTGTCAAAAGCGATTTCGAACACATTTTATTTTTGTTGAGTTCTCATCATTTGAAAGGTGTCAATTCACAAAAGTGTTTGGTTGCTTGTTTATCAATCATTGGTGTCAGTATTTTTGAGAGTTTTTCCTTTGAAAAAGACTTTTTGGTTTGATTGAAAGAAAATCTTTTGAAAGTTTTTGAGTTTCGCTTTCTTAAACTTGCTTCTCATCTGATTTCCTTTTTTTTGCGAAGTGAAAGTGCTTTGTTTTTTTATCTTAAAACTTGTTTTTATTGTTTGGACGAAATGATTAGTAACAAATCATCTTCTATCTAAGCATTTCAGTGGCAAGACAAAATTTGGTAAAGCAGCAACTTTCCTTCTTTGTTTTTAGAGTAGTCTTTGAATCGTGCATCCACATTTAGTTCTTGCATTAGGGAAAGATTTGCATCTCTTTTTAGGCATATTTAGTTTTGTTAGTTTTTGTGAGTGTGGAGTCTGAAAAGAAAAAGGAAATTTTTTTTGTTTATATTACAAGTGCCTTTTGAACCTCATAGAAATTGCTATTCATCGAAAACAAAAGTGCATGTGCATGTAGCTAGGTTTTATTAATTTCTTTTGCGTCCATAAAACACCACAAGTTTCACCTCCATTACCTTTGACTTAAAGAACAGCCTAATAAAATCAAGCGCTTAATTAAAATCCACTAGAACTTTTTGTTTTAGTTATTACACCAACAAGTTTAGGATTTTAGGGCCTTGGATTAGGCGAGTGGAGAGTTAACTCTCCAAGGCCACACAAAACGTCAAACATAAGAGTCTGATTAAAGAGAGTAAATCCAATAGCGTTAGGGAGACCAGGAAAGCTCCGGATCTGGGAGTTAAGCACGAGGGTCTGTGAAGACAGGGAAGAGAGATACCCCCTCTCCTACTTGTCCGAACTTACCTCACGACTGTTCCGCCTGGCTTCTGCGACGAGTTGGTACCCATAGTTGCCTCTCATAGGGATCTGCATAGGTGGCTGCGGAGGGGAATCCCGTGGCACCTGAGGTCGACGTTGTATCACTCTCGACAGTACTTCCGGAGGGCACCCTTGCGAAGCTTGGGGGCTTGCACCGGCGCAGACTGTTGTTAGGAGGTCAGCGTAACTTCCTCTGATACCTTCGCTGATAGGACTGGGCCCTCATCATCCCAGACTATCCTCGGAAGGCCCTTTGATTCACTTTCTCGTATTTTGGTGTCCGGTCTCAATCACCCGGAGCGGAAATACTTGAAAGTTGTTTGACTGGCTGTATCTTTAGGAACTTTATACTGTGTGCTCTGTGCTCCTAGTCGGCTTAGCTTTTAATTTTTTTTTTTGAGTCTTTAGTTAGATCTTAACAAAAAAATTCAAAGTGGCTGACCGGTCTCCAAGACGGTCTCGAAGACTTCGTGGTCTCTCGCCACCTAGTTTAGAGCCTTCTCCTAGAAGGCGCAGAGGGAATACTACCGGTGGGGTCCGTCCCACGCCGGCTGACGCATCGGGGATTGATCCTCCTCTCGGGGATATTAGCGGCCAAGCAAGGCCTGGTACTTTTGAACAAGAGAGGGACGCTCCAGTCTTTTCTCAAGTTCGCTTTCAAGCGGAGGATAACGTAGAGGTAGAAGAACTTTCAGAATCATTAGTGATTCCAAATTCTCCACTACCATCTAGTTACCCAGACGTATTGCAATACGTTGGGCCTCCATTATATAGACCAGCGAGTCCAGGTTACGCTACGCGCTTACCATTTATGATCACTACTGGAAGCATGGCTTCCACGAGTGCTGCGACTATGCAAACCCCAACATCGGTGCAAGGGGGAGGAACCATTTCCATCCCCTCCGCTTCCTTGTTCGGATCGTTTGCTAGCACATCTTTGGTTGGGTCTACCTCCATTCCGTCCACGAGTGGAAATGCCCAAACCAATGCTTTTAGTACTGGTTCCTTCCTTTTTGGCACCCAATCACAGGGTATTCCGTCAGTTCCGTTCAGTGCCGCTACGTCCATGATGGGCGGATCGGCTTCATTTCAGGGTTTTCCTTTTGGAAGTGGTCATATTCCACATTCCAACCCAACGGTAGGATCCATGCCTTTTTCTTCAATAGGACAAAGCAGCAATCCTTTCCAAGGTTGGAATAACCCTGGGGCTAGTAACGCAGGAACTGCGAATCCATTCATTGGCCAACAAGGAAGTAGGCCGTATTCCACGGTTAGCATGTTTCAAAGTATTCCTCCCCTCGCTTCGGCTTGGAACCCATATCAGGGGTTATCGACTCCTTACAATTCTATAGGAGGAAACTTTGCAAGCTATGGAACTTATACGGCAGGAGTTGGTCAAACTCCGAATTTTGCTGGACCACAAGGCTTGCCCTTTGGTTCAGCTGGTTCTACTGGTCACTTGGGGCAGCCTGGTGCCTCTCAAATCCCAGGACAATCTTTTCAGAACTTGGGGAGTTCTGCCCAGTCTGGGTGGAATCCCCTAGGTCCTCCTAGGCTTCCATTTCTGGCAACGTTAAACTTGCCAGATCTCACTAAGCTAACGAACGACCCTATCAGATACAATCCAGCCTGGCCTCCGGTCCCAACCAAACTACCTTCGGACATCCCAAAATTCAAAGGGAAGAGTGGTGAAGATCCGGGCGATCATGTAACCACATTCCATTTGTGGTGCTCATCTAACTCCCTCATCGAAGATTCGGTTAGGTTGAGACTTTTTCAGCGCACCTTGACTGGTAATGCGGCTAAATGGTACATAGAGTTGCCAGGGGGCAGCTTTACATCGTTCGCAGACTTAGCTAATATCTTCTTGAATCACTTTCAGTTGCCTGTCCGCTATGATGCCGGAACTGAACTTCTGGCTACCTTTCGTCAGGATAAGGCAACCCACATTTCTGATCACATACAGGAATGGAGACGGAGAAAAAGGCTCATTAAAGCCGAAATCCCTCCGGAGTACCGTCTAGAGTGGTTTTTGAAGTCTTTGCAACCTGAGATCTCCAAGGATGTCTCCATGTCTGGGGTCTATTCTGAGGAGCAAGCCATTTTCAGGGCCCAGCAGTTAGAACTGATCTACTCTCAGTCTGGGATCCTCCAAAAGTACTTGCCAGATGCTCCTGGATCTAAGGTTGATTTAGCTAAGCCAAAGCCAGGTCCGCATGCGGATGGTATCGTGGGGTCTGTAGACTCGACTACAGTGAACTTGTTGAATCAATTGCAGCAGTTGTCATTACAAACTGCTTCTAACAACCAAGTCACAATGTCTAATCCTCAAGCTTCCCAAAGTTCTTCCATTAATGCCGTCCAATCCGATAACCCCAAAGGAAATCAAAATTTCGATGGAAAGAAGAAAGGACGTGGTAAGAAGAAGAACCAGGATGGGAAGCCCGATGCAAATAAATCCGGCAACAACGCTGGTGGTGGTGGAAATGAGTCGAGAAAGAAAGTTAAGTTTCCTTGCAAGTTATGCAAAGAAGACCATCTAACTCATCTCTGCCCTAGAATTGAAGACGCTCAGCGCTTGTTAGGACAGCAAGGGACTTCTAGTTCGCAAGCTGTGTTAACTAACCCGTTTCCCCAAGGGCAGCAACTTCTTGCTGGCGCAAGTTCGAACCCTGGTACCTCCGCAGGGGGCAACCAGGAAGGGGATAAGTCATCAAATGTTTTCATGATGGGTGCTCACGCTAATGTGGCCACACGGTCACGCGATTATGGTGAAGGTGAAAATTCTAAGGGTAAATCAGTTCCCGAAACTAACAACCCACTTCATATTGAGCGACCTTCTGTTGAGACTATACCTCGGGTGCCGAAAGGTTCAGCTAAATGCGCGACTATCAACCCTAATATTAGGGCAGCCCAGAATTACTCCATTGTCGAGGATCTGGCTCAGAGTCCATGTGCTATGTCCGCGTTAGAGGTTCTCCAGACATGTCCTACTCAACGAAGTGCCTTGCTATTTGCAATGGGGGCAGTGGATCCAAGTAATTCCTTAGCTCTCTCTTTTGATATGAGTAATGTCAAAAAGAGACTTCCTCATCACATGGCTTTCCAGATAAAGTCTACCTACCAGAAAACGAATATTTTCCGGACGGTTGTAGATGAGGGAGCTTCCACGTGTGTCATGTCTATGTCATGTTGGAAGGCCATTGGATCACCGACGGTTGTTCCTTCACCCACCCTATTGACAGCATTTGATGGTCACTCTCATAGGCCGTACGGGATTATCCCGGCTTTTCCTATATGTGTTGGAGGAAAGGTCGTTAATATTGAAGTAGAAGTCATAGACGCTAACCTAGATTATAATCTCCTATTAGGAAGGAACTGGGTATACGAGATGGAAGCCGTTGTTTCGACTCTATTTCGTGTCATTTGCTTTCCTTATGAGGGGAAAATCGTTAAGGTTGACCAATTGGACTATTGTCCAGCTGATCCTCAAGCAAACTCTGACTCTACCATTCCTTTAGTGGGTAACCCCCGTCCGCCTATTGAGAGTCTAGGAGTCGGGATGTATTCTTCATTGATGGGTACGTTTAACCTTCCCCCTCCTACAGCTGGTATAGATACAATTTCATCCTCCAGGGATCCTTTACGGAGAGAGTTTGTCCAAACTCTTTATTCTTCGAATCCTGGAACCTTAGCTTCATCTGTGACCACATCAGGTGACGACAAGGTGGGTGAAATAGAATCTCTTATGTCTGCAGCAGAACCTAGATGTGAATCTATCGATAACTCTGTAGATAACCATTCTACTATTTCCTCTGGGAAAGAAATAGATGGTGATGTGGCTCATTTGCGGACCCCTGATTCCACCTCTGCATCGGATTGCTCGGATATTGTTTTTCCATCGGATGAAGCGATATTCGAAGCAATGACGGCCGTAGATCGACCTTTGGAAGATTTACATCGTCGGTTATACTTTCATTCCCCTGTGCATGAAGTAGAATCTCGGTCCTCCAGTTCGACTAATGATGTTTGTACGGTCCCTTTGGCTCCGACACATTTATTTGCCGAAGAGAGTATATTGATTGGTTCGATCGTCGTACCTATAAACATCCCTAGGAGTCAGTTGGCGGAGCCCCCTGACGGGCTCTACCTCAGGAAGTGCTTTGCTTAGCTTTGGCCAGGCAATGGCTTCTTTGTATTTTATGTATATTTGTACATATCTTATCGAGCGTTTTTCTGATATCAGCACTTTTGGTCTGCTTTGGCAGGTGTTGATGGATGATTTGGTTTATTTTGGATTCGCCGATGGTGCTAGTCGGCACACTCGGAATCTTGCTTCCGCAGCTTGGGTACTTTATTACCCAACTGGTCAGTTGATGACATCGAGAGGCGTGTGTATCGGTCCTGCTTCAAACAATATGGCCGAGTATACAGCTGTTATCAATTTATTATCCGAGGCAATCTCTCATGGGATCGACTCGTTGGTAGTGTATCTTGATTCTCAATTGATAGTGTCTCAGTTAAATAACATTTATCGGGTTAGAGATCCATCATTATATCGCCAATATTTAAGGGTGAGGTTGTTGCAAAGATCATTTACTTACATTAATTATTTGCACATTCCAAGATCTCAAAATTGGTTAGCTGATTCTATCGCTAATCAAGCATTAGACTGGCATATCAATCATTCATCATCATAAAATCATGCATCAAAAATTCAAACTGTATATATATATATATCGCAAAGCGTCTCGAGTGTACATATGTGTGTCCAAAAATATACAAAATTGGGACTCAAATGCCCATAATCATGTCAGGCATATCTAATGCCTCGGCTCTGGATGAGCAGCTAAATAACTAACTATAGCATTGGCCACGCGCCGAAAAACGCGAACCCAGTCACGTGGCATCCCAACCACATGACGCTGCATATCTGGAGGAAGGTCCTCTATCTCGGCCATCGGTACTTGATAGCTCAATCTCGCCAAGTGTCGCTGGACGTTGGCGAGGGTCCTTTCCGCATCCGCAGCCGCCTCTTCGGCTCCTCGGCCACGCCGTCCGTGCCGTGGGAATCCATCTGGTCGCACAGGCCCAATGTCTGGAACATGATCATCATATCAGTCATTTGAATCTCATCAAAAAAATATATTTTTCAAAGTTCATCATTATGCTTGAAAAATCCTAAAAATCATAAAATCATAAAAATCAAAAAAATCTTACCGATCTCGCCCCATGCTGCATCTGGTGGCAGCACTAGGTCAGGATCTCCTCGGAAATCCAGTCCAGCATAGGGGTAGTCGTCTATGGCGATGATCTGTTGCTCCCACCAAGCAAAAAAGTCGTCGTCGAATGCATTCCTGGGCACTTCCCCACCCCCCAGACGTTTCATCAAGTCAGCCCACCGGCCCATACGTGGATCACGTGGACTACTGATGGGAACTGCTACCCTGGGGCGGAGTGCGGGAACCTTCTCGAAGAAAAACGTGCATAAAATGGTTCCGTACCCAAAGTTCTTGGTCTGTCCCTTCCTGATAGAAGCAAGCTGCTCCTTCATGTTGGCAAGTAGAGGAGTACACCAGTCAAACACCGTGGTGAGACAGTCCACTGCTACGCTCATGTTTACTCGTGATGCCTGATGTAGCGAAGATGACCCGTTCACTCGAGCTATGGTGAACAGGATTATCCGCAGTGACAAACTCGCCACGTGTGGGATCGAGATCTGGCTCCCGACCTTCCGATGACCTGGGCAGTAAAGTTGTACATAGTCGTCTACGCTGAGACTATTCCGGGTCCTGCCCCGGGAGTGGACTACCTCTCCCCTTCGGGAAAGGCCCGTGATGAAATATATATCTTCCACTTCTATCCTGAGTGGCATTTGATCAATCATAAAAGCTTCTTCCTCGACATCCCAATAATCAATAAGTCTCTCGAGCAGACGCACATTTGCTTTCATATTCCGCAACTTGAAGAATTTTAACAATCCGCATCCCCGTAAGGCATCTAATGCCTCATCATTCTCCATAAATTCATTATCTACAGCTGAGTGCTCTCTTTCACGCCATGTGAGAGTCATCCTGGAAGAAAAAATCATTTTCATCCATTAGTTTTTTGTATAAAATTTTTTTCGCTGCGCACACGCGGTTTACCCTATACACAGTCGCGTGTAGGGCCGTCGTATACGCGATTTATATACATCCAACCCGCGTGTACGCCGCAGAGCAATTTTTTGCAAAAATCTAACGGTGAAACATTAATTAAACTTCCTAAAAACTATCACAATTGATTGCAAGACAAGTTTAGTGCTTACCTGGAAGTTTTCGGCAAGTTTGAACGGTTGAATAAGTCACGGGGAAAGTTTGCTCCTTTTGCTCCACAATTTGCTCTCCAAGTCAAACGGTGAAAATGGTAAGTCCAAAATTTCTTTTTATAAGTTTTGAAAATGCAAAATTTTTTCAAAATTTTATTTTGTTTGGTTTCATGTCACTTTTAACTTGGGAGCTTGGAATGTCGAGATTGAGTTGTTTTTCAGGACATTTTGGACATTTTTCGACGGTTCGAGACGGTTCCATGACTGCTGACCCGTCATGGCAAGTATCGTGTTCTCACTGGCATATAGGTTAGGGACACCATTTTTCCGTTGCATTATGCATACTAGCCTCCATTTGACCGATACATCTGCCGTAGGGTCGACCCCATCATGTTATGGTTCGCAAGCCATTTTCACTCGCCGATTCTTTAAATCATGACATGATGGTAGAGCCATCCTTTTACATGGGCATCCTAGTTAGCACCTCACTGACATTTGTTGCCCATGCTGCTTCGTTTTGAGTAGGCTCGGGAGTCCTCTGTAGTCCCGCCATGACTTATGCGTTGAAGACTCATTCTTCCTTGCTTCTTCGCTTCGTTCTGGCCTTATACCCTAGAGGCTCCTATGTGTGTTGAGTTGTACTTCTGCATTGCATGTTGACCATTTGCACCTTTTGGCCTATAGCCGGCTTCACTTGGACTCGTGTTTAAGCCCACTTTTGACCATGATGTCTGCAAAAATCAACCTTGCATACCCTTGACCTCTGCAGCTTGGCATACCCATATCCGTGGAAAGGACATACCTCTGAGTGTCACTGACCAGTTTTTCACCTCCCTGCATTGAGCATAGGAACGTTCCTTTCCCAGGAACTAGAGCATCTGTTTCACCGACACTCGTTCTTTCCACTGTACCATAGCATTCTTTTATTCTTTTTCCGGCTTATCAGAAAAAGACAAAAAAATTAAATATTCCAAAAAGAGCGGGAACAGGGACATTACTTCCATTTATTGTTGGCAGCTAGAGTCAGTCGTGTCGCCCTTGAACAAAGCACTCAAACCAAAGTCTCCTCCGCATGGGTGGGATTTAGTTTGACTTAGGTAAGCCATAACCTTGTTATCGAGTCAGTTCTCCCCCGATTGGTTATCTCTTCCAATCATATGGAGGGTTCGTTTATGCCTCCTGCATGACGAACTTATACAGATTCATTATATGCTGCCACATAGTCACATTGAGTCGTGCTTTTGTTCAAGGGAAGTTAGCCTGAGTCGGCCTTTCTGCGGTGTCTCTTGACTCATTTTTCAGTCGGCCATCCCTGGTTGTCAGTGTCATGTCTATCATCACATCAGTTATATTGGTCCTTCACTCGTGCCGGTTTGAGAAGGTCCCCATTGACTTCTTGCTGGCGGGTCTTGTCCTTATCGACGACGACACATTGCTCTGAGGGCAGACCTAGAGACCGCACCCTGGCCCTATTTTCATTATTGATAGGTCACCTTGTGCTCAGCATCGATCAGTATCATGGGTCTTTGACTGAGTGGTTTCCCTTGTGTTCGACATCAGCATACATTATCACACATTGGGATTCGTGCAGTACCTTGGTTTCCATTTGACCCTATTGGTGGATACCTCGCCTCTGTGTCAGCTTTCATTATTGGTTGGTTCAGAGGGTTTTTGCCGTGCGCTAGCCACATCTTGTGTACGCCGGAAACGTACTTCGGTTGGGTTACTACATCTTTTTCGTCCGATTCCTTCCACATTATTGGCCTATGGGTTACACTCGCGCTAGATTGATGGAGGATGCCTTAATGCCTTCCTTCTAGCGGATCTTTCCCTATCGACTCTGACTCATTGCTCTGGGGCAAAGATCTAGAGTCCATTTGGCAGTACCTTGGGGTTTGCAGTCATTAGTGGTAGATTCCTCGCTATCGACAGTGGGAAACCATCATTGTCTCCTGATTGATAGATTCTTACAGGTGTTCGACTTCAGCTCATCTATTCACACTTGTTAGATTGTACTGGGTACCTTGACGCTCATTATCATTATCGGTGAGTAGTCTCGCGTTTGTTAACGGTATACATCAATGACCGGTAATCAAACGATTTCTCACATGGTCGACTTCAGATCATTTATTCCCATGGTGTAGAAATGTACCACGGCGGTCGGTGAAGACCTCAGGTTGTATCAGCATTCATTGGTTCACTTGACAGTTGCTCCTGTTGCTGCTAGTTGATACCATTCCACCTTATATGTTGCAGTCAGTCATGACGACATTCTATATGCTGGCACCTGAGTTTGCAGTGTAGTACCATCCTATTCCATCATGTTCAGTTGGTACCTTATGGGATCAGTCTTTGATTTCAGTGATCCGTTGCATCTTTCAGCATCATTGACAGTTTTATATGTGATATTCAGACATGTACTTACTCATTATGATCAGATGATCCATTATGTATTTTACAGTCATTTATACTTGTATACTTAGTGGATCCGCTTGTACTTGATATGCGGACATGCTTTACTTTTCCTGAGCATGGGTATGCCCGCCTCAGACAGTGTTTCTTTCTGATCTCCTTTCGGTGGCTTGGCAGGCTGAATTCTGGTGAAGTCCTCCTCGGTTTTTCGGCAGAGTTCCTTTCCTTGTACTTACTTAATGTATTTCGGCCATCATGTTCCCCTTCTGACCTCATACATTAGGGGGCATCTGTTATAGCTCCAAATCTCACTCTTATGGTTTGTGATGCTGCACTTATGGCCTAGGGCAACCCCTCCTTCCAGACCTGGTCCAAAAATTTAAAAAACAGTGTTTTATTCCCTATACGCGACTTTGCCCTGTGTTAAACGCGTGTACACGCGGGTATGTCATACCCAACCCGCGTGTATCTATTAAAACACTTAAAAAAATATAATTTCCTCTTTTTCGGGCGGTGATCGCGGGTTTACCTGCTGGATCACCTGTTAGTGCCCGTGGCCCAACTGTTCCCAACCAACTCCTAACTAAAAAACTACTTTGGAGAGGGTATAAAAAGACATCAAAGGGAAGGCCAAGGGGAGAGAGAAAGGAGAGCAAGATTATTATGCTGAGATTTTTCCCTTAGACCAGGTCTGAAGTCCTTGGTGCATCCTGCACTTCCCCCATTTTGCATAGGAAACCCTTGTTTCCATGTGTATTGGTGATCATTCATCCTTGACATCATCATTGAGTAAGACTTGGAAGGAGCTCTTGTTGAAGGCTGGAGGCTGGAACGAATCCGGGAGGAAGCTTGCTTGGAGCCTGCTGAAGGTGTTCAGGTGATATCTTTCCGATATATGTACTTTATTTGCCTTTATATATAAAGAAACACGTCTTTGTTCCCGAATAATCTTTCTTTATGCTTATGAGATTCTTGTGTTGAATTCTTATGAAAGTAGTTACTTAAAGATTTTTTTATAACTAACTTTATAGCATAAAGATGATTTATACATAAACTTCCATACATGTACTGTTGTGTTCTTTGATTTGTTTGTCTTGCAGGTCAGAGAAAGAAGAAGGGAACTCCAAGAAGGGTTTGCACCCTAACGGTCTTCTCGAACGTAGGACCTTAGGTATGTACCCTAAACATTAGAATTTGCTTAAAAGTAAAAAAGATGGCTGTGTGTGTGTGTGTTTCTTTGTATAAGCAATTTTCAGTCTGGTAGAGTCTTAGCCCAAAGGACCCTAGGGGTATTTTCCCTTCAACCACTTAGAGAAATCTTCAGAAATCACTAGCTGGCCAGTGCCTGATCCTGAGAGGATCAATAAGCAGAAGAAAACTTGCGGAAGGGAGCATTAGGATCAGGTAAGCCTTAAAGAATTTTTATGTCTCACTGTTAGTGAAGTTCACCTTGAGAGATTCATGCAGCTCCTTGTTATTCATTTCCCTTTCGGACCTCAGTTGAAAGAAGCATCCATGCTGTCTATCCTATTCCTCTGTTTCTGCTATTCCATTCATTGATTCATTATACTCAGTTCACCAGTATCTTTTTACCTTACCTCAGTCATGGCAAGCCAACAAGCTCTTACAAAGATAGAAAGAATAGTTGCTGCTAGGTATGGGCCCTTAGTTTTGCCTACCCCTTTGAATGCCATGCTTGTAGGAGATTATATGGAATATATGCCTAAATTTACTGGTGCAGAAGGAGTATCAGCTGAAGAGCACCTCGAATCTTTCTATTGTTATGCTGATAACCTAGATATCAATGAAGAGGATGTCTGGATGAGGGTTTTTGTCCAAAGCCTAGATGGGGAGGTTAGAAAATGGTTTAGAGATTTACCCCCTAGGTCCATTGCAGACATTGATGCTTTAGATGATGTATTTTTAAAGCACTGGGGAAATAATAAAGATCTGCTCTTCTATCATGATGAATTTGGGAACTTGCAGAGAGAAGATGGTGAACTGCTGTCTGATTTCAATATCAGATTCAATCAAATGTATAGCAGAATACCAGCTGAAACAAAACCTACCCCTTCTTCTGCCATGCTCACATATGCCAATGCCTTCGATTCTCAGTTCTGCCTGTTGTTAAGAGAAAGGAGATCTGCTTCTCCAGCTGATATGCAAGATGCAGCTTTTGAAGTTGAATCGAATATTCTAACTGCAGAGAGACTTGAAGATGATGCCGAGTGCAGAAGTCAGGGAGGTAAATCCTCATCATCCTCAGAGCCTAAGATTGATAGATTAGCTAGGATGATCGAGCTTTTGACCTCTGAAGTTTCCAAATTAAAGGCTGAGCAGTATTCTAAGGAAGCAGGAGCTCCTTGTTCCATTTCTCTTCTAGCTCCAAATCTATATAAAGAAGCACATGAGCAATTGCAGATTTTGCAGAGAAACAGGGATGAAAACGAGGATCAAAGGGTGAAGACCCTTTGTCAGAATATAGTCATGAAAGAAGAGCTGTCTGAAGAGGAGGAGGTCCATGTTTTAGAAGGTGCCCCCTTCTTAACCCGAGCTGCTTATGAAGAAGCACTATCCAGAGGCACTACCTGTCAGTTTGTTGTACCTGCAGAACAACAACCTTATCAGCAGAAGCAGTCAGCAGCAGGTCCCTTCCTCCAAGAATCTGAGCTCGAAGCCAACTCGTCTTCACATGGATATGCAGATCTGCCAATTTTACAGCCTGCTGTGGTCCCCAGCCCAGTAATCAAGAAGGGAGAAGAATTCCCCCCATCATCTTTTGTTTCCTTGTCTACTCAAAAGGAAAGCCCTCATTGCTGCCCCTTGAACACTGAGGCAGAACATAATTCAGTGCTCAAGGCTGAGATTGATCACCTCAGTTTTGATGTTTTAATACCTGCTCAGTGGGTCCCCACACAAATTGAAAGGGCAGCTTGCCAAATGACAAAGGAGGAGGATGCACAGTTTTGGGATTCCTCCTTGGATGAGGATTGTTCTATGAAAGATGCTGGAGCAGATGATGTCTTTGTGTCCCCTGCACAAGAACACTGTGGTTCACCATTCATATTAGTTATGCAGACCAAAGATAACATGGACAAGTATACACCATAAACGAGTATTCAGCTGGTATACAGAGGCTCCCATGAAGAACATCCAAGGAGGAAAATACACAGAAAGGGAGTGAAATTTGATCCCTACCTACCTGTCAAGCTCAAATGTCCTAAACTCTTTGAGGTAGAGGATCAAATCAATCCAATCCTGCTGATCTATGATGAACTGGGCTGAAAGCAGGAGAAACAGTTTGGTTTCCCTGCAAATGGGCAAATTTTGAAGTTTAAGTTTTCAGGCTTTTATGTTTGTAATTAAGTTCTTTTACAGTTTTATGTCGTATGCTTAGTTGACTCCATGCCCAATGGACACTAGGCAAGTGTTTTTTTTATAGTTGTTTTTGTATGAAGGGATTGGTCTGCAGGTTCTTGAGACCTCACAGGGAGGATCTCATCCCCAGAAGGAGCCAGTGTTAGCTTTGCTACATAATCCAACATTTGAGGATCAAAGGTAGTCCTGATTGGGTTGTTTGCACACAGAAGGATGCCCAAAAATGGATACAAAGTGCCCCAAAAGCCTTCAAAATCCTCTTAAGGCCTCCACCGATCGAAATGGTTGCAAAGGAAAGCCCTTGGGAGGGCAGAAATACACTATCGGGAGGCGAAAATACCCCAAAAAGCATGTAAAAACCAAATTACAGGCTTAAGGATCTGCATTAATCTCGGCTGTTGGATCTGGCCGATCAACGGTCCAGATCGCGTCGGCATATCGCAAGTCGGGGGAGGCAGCGGCAACGACATGAGACATCGCCGATGAGCGATCGCCGATATCGCATCGGCGTATCGCAATGGAGGACTTACAAAAGGGGCTTTATTATTGTGCGATGAGCGATCGCCGATATTGCATCGGCGTATCGCTATCGGCGTTTCCAATGGAGCATGGCCTTTTGCATATATATGAGTGATCGCCGATGGGCCGGACCCGATGGCGTTATTAATTCCTTTTGATAAGATGTTCGGGTCCGCGGCAATATCAAAGAAATCGGGGCTTTTATGTTTTGCGATTTGCGATCGCCGATGGGCCAGACCCGACGGTGGTGTTAATTCCTTTTGATAGATTATCGGGTCCGCAGCAATATCGCTATCGGCGCTTCACCAAGGATTGGGGCACAAGACATCGCCGATATCGCATCGGCGTATCGCAATGGAGGACTTACAAAAGAGTTGGGCTTTATTATTCGCCGATGAGCGATCGCCGATATCGCATCAGCGCTTTCAAAGAGGGCAGGGCCTTTCGCGCATATATATATATTTCCGACTCGATAAGCCGGACCCGATGGTGTTATACGTTATTTCTGATAGATTATCGGGTCCGTAGCGATCGCCGAAATCGCATCGGCGTATCGCTATCGACGATTTCAAAGGGGCGGGGTTTTAACATAAGTTATGTTGCGATGCGATGGGCCGGACCCGATGGATGTACAATGCTCCATTTTATAAAATTTCAAATCTGTGCTTAAGCCATTTTCAATGGTTTTGGGCGCATTTTCTGTGTATAAGGAAATATTAAAAAACAAAGGATGGGCCTGTTTTAATATGAATTGCGACCCTAAAGGCAGACCCGATAGTTGAATGAACCATGCATGCACCTCTTAAAAGTCAAAGTTGAAGCAATGATGGGCGGGAATGAACAGTTTGGGTAGCGTTTCACTATTTTAAAGCAGCACAGTCCTAATGGAGCCGTTTTTAATGATTAGCAGCAGAAATTAATCAGCAGTATGGCCGAGGAGGAAGCAGGACACGTCTGGCGAGTTCATAGCATTCAATGCTTATGGTTCCATTGGTATTTCACGCCACCTGCTCAAAGGAGGACTGCAGAGCACCAGAGAGGTCAAATCCATTTACAACACAACCAGATTTGTATCAGCAGCCCCATTTCTGAATGTAAATGTGGTTGGTGGCCATTTATGGGCTCCTCCACGCATAGCTAACAGGGAGATTGTATAATGAGACACCATATATACTGAAAAAACAGATGTAGTGAGTTTGATGAGTGTTAGATGAAGGTGACTCTATTGTAAGGTTCAACTTCTGGAGACTGTAACTACTTTGTAACCTGCAGCATCTGGTCTTCATTTCCAGCTAATACAAGCTTCTTTTGTTGTTAATTGCTCACTTTCCACTTCTCTTTCTTGTTCCATGCTGTGCCTGTTTGCATTGATTCATGTTCTGTTAATGTTTAGCATTAGAGGGGCTGTCATCCCACCTTTGTGTTAGGATTTAGCATGTATCATTGAACGTGTATGTAGGTTTCTGTTGTTTAATGCATAGAGAGCTGTCATCCTGTCTGTGTATTATAAACTAGATTTACAGACCTTTTAACTGGTTGCAGCCGACCATCACAGGGTCTTGTGCATCTGCTGGTGTGGTCAGTCTTCTCCATTATCACCTTATCCTCAAACTATGAGTAATTGGTGGTTAAAAGCCTTGTAGTCTGGGGGTGTTCACCCATGTCTGGGGTCAATCATAGTAGAAGTGGTTATCTGGCTTGAATATGCAGCATTTGTTTCATTCATCCACCATTTATCCAACTATTTTGTTGAATTTGTAATGTTCCTGAGCATCACCGATATGCAACCTAGGTGAGTTTCTTGGGGTGATAACATGACCACAGATCACAGTTTTATCTCTTTTTCGAACTCTATTAAAAATGAAAAAGGAACCCCCTTGGGATCCTCTTTAAGCTCTTTTCAGACTCTCTAAACATGAAAATATTGCTGAGCGCTTGTCCTTTCCAGCTCGTTAACGGATTGGAAACAATATCTCTCTTGTATTATTTTATGCTTTTTCGAGCTTGAGAGATTAATTTATGAAAAAGAATTTGTGGAGTTTTTTTTTTGTCCCTTTTCAAACTCTCTAAACATGAAAAAGATCGAGTTATCTTTGTCTTTAAACTCATTAAAACATCAAATAGCGACAAACTTGTCCATCTAGACAAGACTGAGTTTCACCTTTGCTAGACTCATTAAAACATCAAATAGCGATGGATTCACCCGAAGGGTGAAATTATACAACAAGCATATGTTATCCTCCTCAAACTTAATAAAAATAAAGAGGTACTGGTTAACAATGACTGGGGAAAATGGGAAAAAGGGGAAAACCACTTTATGGTAGCAGGTCGCTCTTGAACATGACACTTTCACTCCATCACCGTGACTATTTGGGTTGGGTTATCAGCTTGATGGCTATCATACCGTTGGTCTATCATACCATCCATCGCTTTGTTTTGGGTCAATGCTACCAATTCATTTTAGTGTCACCGACATGTTGAAGAGAAGTCATCCAGTCAAAATTCATCCTTTGCAATACCATAAACCTTCATTTTCATGATCGCCATTCTTGAACCTTGTGTCATCAGTCAAATTCCATCTCTAAAATCACTAAACTCGTTTTGTGTCGTTGATGTGGGATACATCAAGGCCCTCCTGCGACGAGTCACTTCTTGTCGACATCAACACATTATCTAAGAAGTTGACTTAGAAACACCCTTCCAGTACCTTGAAGCTTGTATGCATCAATGGCAGGTTTCTCACTTCCGGCGATAGGCATACATCAATGGCCTTCAACCGAAAGACTTTGTATGGTGTTCGAGATCAAATCATCCATTCACACCATGCAGAATGTACTGCAATACCTTGAGGATCATTATCATTATCGGTGATTTCTCTCGCATCAGTTAACAACTTACATCATTGGCTGGTAATCAGATGGTGTCTTCCCATGTCCGACTTCAGATCACATATTCACATGGTTAGACTCGTACTTGAGCGAAAGATTGAACGAGATAGAAGACCCCAGATCTAGTTTCATCCATCCGGGCTGTGATTTCAGGAGTACTAAATCATATGTACAATGGTTTTACATTGATGGTCATTCCGATCATGGGTCTATATCTGTAGACGACTGTTTATGCACATGTGATGAAAGTTTATAAGCTGAGCATGGGTATGCCTTCCCTAAGCAATTCATGAAAAATCAAATATCATGATATATGTATTGTAATTGATGCAGGTCACCTTCCACTTCGATACCTCCTCATCACATCGTAAAGCATTTCATTCGACATTGGCATTTTTCCGACTTCATGCTTTAGGGGGCAGCTGTTACAAATCCATTTGGGCACATCAATCCCATGATCTAGATCAGTGTTTTAGGGCTCATCAAACCCTAATTTCAGTTGCTACATGCCCTAAACAAGTCACCCCTTTGAATGCCTCCTTCCCAGACAGTTTCATGACTTGAAGACATCCAGAAATAACCTCTAGAGGGACCAATGCAGGTAAGCCCTTGCAAGGGTGCGCTACAGAGCAGTTGAGTCCATTGCCAAGGTTCTCTGCAGAGCACTTAGGCTTCCTTTCACTTGTGTTGGGAGAGATTGAGTGAGATTCACATAGGGTTTGTGGAATTTTCTTAACTTTTGGAGTCATCTAGAAGGTTCCCTCACTTATCAACTCCTATGAGCTCGAAAATGGATGAGGAATGAGTTAAGGTGCATCCTATCCTCTCATCCCTTCCTCCATGGAACTAATTCTAAGTATGGAAGGCCATTCAATGCCACCATTTATGACAAAACCTCCTTCATCTTCCTATAAATTGACCACTCATCTAAGTGATCAGGGGTTGGATTATGTTGAATTGCAAGGAGATAATGCTGCTATGAGATTTGGCTTTGAAGCAAGTATTGTAATGCTACAAGTTTGTCATGATTTTGATGTGATGTGGATGGGATCCAAGCTGGAGGAATGGCTTTGAATTACACACCAATGGTTGTAATTCCTTCTTCTATTCAACAAATTGTTTGAACCTTTCTCCCATATGTTTGTATTGTTTTATAATAGTTATATGTGTGAATTGTGTCTGATTCCTTTCACTTATATTCAATAGATCGTGTGCTTTGATCGATTCTTTGTTTTCTGTTGTGTTTACAGGTACTTCTCAAGCATATTAAGTATGGGAAGGAGCGACAGGATCGATACAAGGGAGACGAGAGGAAAGCGGAACTACAAGTAGGTCTTCTCACCTTCTCATTCTATATATTGCTTATAGGAAAAGACTAAAACACTTTAAACTGTTGTTCTAGATATGACTACTTATCTAGGGAATTAATATTTATCCGTACATACCAAATTATCCAAAACACCAGGCCCCTCACAGTGCCTCTCCCCCTTGCCATGGTGCAATTGCCTGTCATCCCACTACAGCTGGAGCCAAGCCCTCAGGCCCGTCCGGAGCCTAGCTCTGCATTTGCTATGATACCCGCATGAAACTCCCTCAGCCAGCAGTTGCCTGCCATGTTTATGCTTGCCCCTCTATCCCATATACTGCCCAAGGTCCCTAGCTGTGCCCTTGCTACCATGAAGATGCCCATTTTCCCATGGTTTTCTTAGCATTTTACTCACATAGCTAATATCCCGACCCCTTGCCCGTGACTCTTTCCTACCTCTCCCTTCACCACTCAACCCCCCAGACATGGCACGCCCGTTATCCCCTATTCCCCTGGTCTGAGCAACTAAGTAGGGGCTTGTGTCTCTGCTCGACCCAACATTACCAATGCCGCTACCGAGACTCTGACTTAAATGCGATAAAAACAAAACGCAGAGCCAAGCCATGGCCCTCCCTTTCCTCCCCCTGTTTCTCCCATAAATCGCTAAACCCCATTGGGATGACCTCTTTCCCCTCCCTTCCCCCCAGTGAAACCCCCACCAACTCATGTAATTGATACAGGAACCCAACCAGATCATAGAAATGATGCAGGAACGAGACCGAATTACATACCAGAGAACCGTTGCTAGCTCGCAGCCAAGGTGCCTTCGCCCCTCTTCAGCTCTCAGTCGCCTTCCTTCTCCACTACAATTTTCTCTTGCTCGACACGTCGAATGCCATTCCCATCTCTGCCACCCTGCCTTATTCCTCCCTCTGCCACCTTGCCAGCCCACTGACCATGCATTCATGGCTAAGGACACTGCACCCCCTGCCTTGAGCATGTGGGGGATGGCGGTAGTTATTGTCCTTATACTAACCATATCACATCAAAGCCTGTCACCTCTGACACCCTCTCTCATCCTAATCGAGAGAAAATTAGAGTACTTTTTATAACCAAGAAGATGGTATAATTAATTTATCCACTCAATACATCAAATTACTCCTAGAAAACTCTTATAAACTCATATATATATATATTATTTCCAAGATATATTAAATTAAAACATGAATGTGTGTGCACATTCAATAACTATAAACTTTCTCTCTCCTTACTCAATAACCAAATTTATTATACCTCATTATCGTCCTAACCCTTGGTTTATAAGGAGATATTTGGATCATGTATTAATTACGCCGTAAGGCATTCCCTCTGAGAAGAAATCCCCTCAATGCCAATGTGTCTTGTTGTGAATCATTGATCTCATATGTTAGATGATAGAATTCTTGTCGACCATCGGATTGATACCTCCAAAACAATTGCAAAGCATTGGCAAGAAAACCTATAAACTGCCATAAACCGCCATATGAAGTTATACAAACCTACAATAATCTTTAAAATTGGTCTGCATTCATTCGGTCAGCCTTTCTGGTCCACATCGACGCCTTATGAGAGCTCGGTCATTGCCTGTAGGATGGCTATGAAATTTGCAAGAATGTGGAAGAAGGTCGTTGGTTCTTAGTTTAGGAAAACACCAGAGAACTAGCTTCCGTTTACCCACCTCAATACTGGAAATCACCACAGACTATGCAAGAATTACGACAGGCGTGGGTGAAAACTTCATAACCATAACCACAACCACCCTGAATCCAGCTTTCTCATCCTAACCTCTTCAAGCATGCCTGCTCTTGAGTAACTTCAGATGCAACGTTCTACCCCCAGAACCGCATCTGGTGGCCAGGTTCATGGTGGAGTGGTTCAAATTGAGGCCTGGGTGCACCAAACTACACCTTTGCTCGTATGTGATAAATTTAGTTTCTCATCTTGGCAGTGTTATGTTCATATTTTTCTCTTTTAAATTAAGAAGAGATCTATTCAGTGTTTCCCTGTCTCTACATGACTTAGCCTTGGGTCTAATATGCATATAAATCAATATGAAAAAAAGAGAACTTCTTTTCTCTCACTCCAAAGCGTTAAAGTTGGTAAATTTCGGAGAGATCAGTTGTTTCACTGTGTGCTTTCAATATTGTAATGAATCTTGTAGCAATCTAAAGACTTCTCTACAAAGATGTAGTGAAAATTCTGTCTACTTTGCCAATCATCTAACACATTTTCTCATCTTAGGATGCAGACACTCTATTACATTTTCTTTCCCACACGGCATGCCAAAATAAATTAGATTGAGCAGCATGTTAATCTAACATAAGTGAGTAGTAAGCGAGTTGGCGCAACCTCAATGACTGATTTGGAGCAATGGGCCATAAGCGGTAAGCCGGTTGTTGCAACCTCAATGACCAATGGGACGACTATCGCAACCTCAAGGACTAAGTTGGAGCAATGGGCCAGAAGCGGTAGGCCAGTTGTTGCAACCTCAATGACCAATGGCACGAATGTCGCAACCTCAATGACTGAGTTGGATCAATGGGCCAAAAGCGGTAAGCTAGTTGTTGCAACCTCAATGACTAATGGGACAAAAGGTGATTTGCAGTGAGACGTTCAAATTTACAAGCTAGTAGACGAGATCTTATAATCAAATCATATTTTTTTACTAAATCAATATTTAAAACAGAAGTGAGAGGTTCAATTGGGTTTTGAAAATAAAATGTTAAAGGTTGATATAATTTTATATGATGTTGTTTATAACATATTCATATGGTTTTATTTTGTGTCATTTATCGTTGAGTTTATTTTTATAATTATATTAAATTATCAAATTCTTAAATAAAATTCTTACTTGAGTTTATTTTTATAATTATTTTAAATTATCAAATTTCTAAATAAAATTTATTAACAAAATTTTATTTGAAAGTTTTATTAATTATAGAGTTGAGAAAAGTTTTTATGTAGAAATCACATAATTTTTGGCCAACATGTGTTTCCAACTAACAAGCGAAACCCCTGGGCCATTCATTATGAATCACACAAACCTGGATTCACAAATTATAGAGTTAAAATTTAATAATATAAATATTTTTTTATTATATAATTTATAATAAATATTTACATTTATTTAATGTTAAAATGAATTAATTTTTTTAAAATTTAAAACTATAAAATTTAATCTTCTAAGATGTAATAAATTTAAATTAAGATAAATTTAATTAATAAAAAAAAATCTAATTTCACTATACTTTATAAATGCTCCCACGGGTAGAATTTAATGGTGGAAAATGAGTAGGTTTTCAACATTAGATTTTGGAATCAAAGGCCACCTACATATCGTTTTTTAAAAATTTAAACTCTTAGGGTATAGATCATTTGAAACATTGATTTAAACCTCTATTAACTTTGTGTGAGAGGTGGAAACCTCTACAAACCTTACATGTGGAGCAACATGAATATGTAGATTAAAAGTACAGAAACTTAACATAATTTCTAATTACACCTTCTAAAAAAATATTGATTATAGCAATTAAAATAAAATGATTATAGCAATTAAAAGAAAATGATAATATAAATTTTGATATAATCCAAAAAGAGAGAATATATTTTAAACTAGCTTGATTAGTTTTTATTATACTACATGAAAGTTAAATGAAACGATTTATAATGTGACATTTAATAAATAGGTAGTTATATTATCTAGAGTATTTTAAAGGTTATGAAAATAATTCTTATATAGTAATAATAAGTTTGATATTATTAATAATTAGTATAGCTATATAATATAGATATATATTATTGTGGGCTTTCTACAACTTAGTATAGGGTAGATGTGTAGGTTTTAGATGTAATGTAAGAAAAGATTGTATGTCAACATTTTTAATGTCAGTTATATTATAACTATTAATAATAATAATAACTTAAAAAAACAACACAATCTTCGAGGTTCACTTTAGTCTTTATTAGTGCAATAAACTAGATTGAGCCAAATAGTATAAAAAAAATTCAAATAAAAGAAAATCTTAATACCATGGGCCAATACCACAATTTATCAATACCATCGACCATTTATGCTTTTGATTAATATGTTATGAATCTAAGCTTTTAATTATTATATTAGAATACGATGGGTCAATACCATATCATGGGCCAATACCATGGCTTATCAATACCACATGCCCAAAAACCATAACTTATTTCACAATCAATATCAATATATATATATATATATATATATATATATATATATATATATATATATATATTTTTTTTTTTTTTTATTTTTATTTTTTATATGACATTTTTTAATTAAATCTAAAAGCCAAAATATTATAATTACTTTTGAGATTTATCTTAACCCTCCATCCCTCCATGCTTATGAATACCAAAAATATTCTCATTGAGATTAAATTGAGGTTTTAATAAAATTAAAAATTAGAATACTTTTTATAACCAAGAAGATGATATAATTAATTTATCCACTCAATACATCAAATTACTCCTAGAAAACTCTTATAAACTCATAGATATATATTATTTCCAAGATATATTAAATTAAAACATGAATGTGTGTGTACACATTCAATAACTATAAACTTTCTCTCCTTGCTCGATAACCAAATTTATTATACCTCATGTATTGACCCTTGGTTTATAAGGAGATATTTGGATAATGTATTAATTACGTCGTAAGGCGTTCCCTCTAAGAAGAACTCCCCTCAATGCCAATGTTTCTTATTGTGAAGCATTGATCTCATATGTTAGACGATAGAATTCTCGTCGACCATCGGCTTGATACCTCCGAAGCAATTGCAAAGCATTGGCAAGAAAACCTATAAACCGCCATATGAAGTTATACAAACCGCCATATGAAGTTATACAAACGTACAATAATCTTTAAAATTGGATTGCATTCATTTGGTTAGTGTTTCTGGTCCACATCGACGCCCTATGAGAGCTCGGCCATTGCCTGTAGGATGGCTACAATGTTTGCAAGAACGTGGAAGAAGGTCGCTAGTTCTTAGTTTAGGTAAACACCAGAGAACTGGCTTCCGTTTACTCACCTCAATACTGGAAATCACATGAGACTATGTAAGAATTGTGATAAGCGTGGGTGAAAACTTTCATAACCATAACCACAACCACCTTGAATCCAACTTTCTCGTCCTAGTCTCTTCAAGCATGCCTGCTCTTGAGCAAGTTTGGATGCAACGTTCTGCCCCCATAACTACATCCGGTGGCCAGGTTCATGGTGGAGTGGTTCAAATTGCGGCCTGGGTGCATGAGACTACACCTCTGCTCATACGTGATAAATTTAGTTTCTCATCTTGGCAGTGTTATGTTCATATTTTTCTCTTCGAAATTAAGAAGAGGTTTATTCAGTGTTTCCATGTCTCTACATGACTTAGCACTGGGTCTATATGCATATAAATCAATATGAAAACAAAGAACTTCTTTTCTCTGACTCCAAAGTGTTAAAGTTGGTAAATTTCGGGCAGATCAATTATTTCACTGTGTGCATTCAAGATTGTAATGAATCTTGTAGCAATCTAAAGACTGCTGCACAAAGATGTAGCGAAAATTCTGTCTACTTTGCCAATCATCTGACACATTTTCTCTTCTTGGGATGCAAACACCCTATTACATTTTCTTGCCCACACGGCATGCCAAAAGAAATTAGATTGAGCAGCATGTTAATCTAACGTCAGTGAGTAGTAAGCAAGTTGGCGCAACCTCAATGACTGAGTTGGAGCAATGGCCTAGAAGTGGTAAGCCAGTTGTTGCAACCTCAATGACCAATGGGATGAATGTCGCAACCTCAAGGACTGAGTTGGAGCAATGAGCCAGAAGCGGTAGGCCAGTTGTTGCAACCTCAATGACCAATGGGACAAAACATGGGACGAAAGGTGATTTGTAGTGAGATGTTCAAATTTGCAAGCTAGTAGACGAGATCTTATAATCAAACCATATTTTTTATTAAATCAATATTTAAAACAGAAGTGAGACGTTCAATTGGGTTTTGAAAATAAAATGTTAAAGGTTGATATAATTTTATATGATGTTGTTTATAACATATTCATATGGTTTTATTTTGGGTCATTTATTGTTGAGTTTTTTTTTTTTAATTATTTTAAATTATCAAATTTCTAAATAAAATTTATCAACAAAGTTTTATTTGAAAGTTTTAAAATATATTTTTATTAATTATAGAGTTAAGAAATGCTTTTATGTAGAAATCACATAATTTTTGGCCAACGTGTTCGAACCAACAAGTATAGTTCATTATGAATCACACAAACCTGAATTCAAAAACTATATGATTATGAATCACACAAACCTGAATTCAAAAACTATAGAGTTAGAATTTAATAATATAGATAATTTTTTTATTATATAATGTATAATAAATATTTACAATTATTTAATATTAAAATGTTTTTTTTTTTAAACTATAAAATTCAATCTTTTAAGAGGTAATAAATTTAAATTAAGTTAAATTTAATTAATAAAAATAAAAAATCTAATTTCACTATACTCTATAAACACTCTTAGGGGTAGAATTTAATGGTGGATAATAAGTAGTTTTTCAGCCTTAGATTTTGGAATCAAAGACCACCTACATATCATTTTTTTAAAATTTAAACTCTTAGGATGTAGATCAATTCAAATGTTGATTCAAACCTCTATTAACTTTGTGTGAGAGGTGGAAACCTCAACTAACCTTATATGTGGAGCAACATGAATATGTAGATTAAAAGTCCAAAAACTTAACATAATGGCTAATTGCACCTTTCAAAAAAATATTGATTATAGCAATTAAAAGAAAATGATAATATAAACTTTGATATAATCCAAAAAGAGACAATTTATTTTAAATTAGTTTGGTTAGTTTTTATTATAGTACATGAAAGATAAATAAAACAATTTATAATGTGAAATTTAATGAATAAGTAGTTATATTATCTATAGTATTTTAAAGGTTGTGAAAATATTTTTTATATAGTAATAATAATTTTGATATTATTAATAATTAGTATAGCTATATAAATCAAATTGTTTATATACATATATATTATTGTGCCCTCTCTTCAACTTAGTATAGGGTAGTTGTGTAGGCTTTAGATGTAATGTAAGAAAGATTGTATGTCAACATTTTTAATTTATAATTAATAATAATAATAATAACAAAAAAACACAATCTTCGAGGTTCTCTTTAGGCTTTGTTAGTGCAATAAACTAGTATGAGCCAAGTAATATAAAAAATTTTCAAATAAAAGAAAATCATAATATCATGGGCCAATACCATGGGTCATCTATGCTTTTGATTATGGATGTAAGCTTTTAATTATTATGTTACAATACTATGGGTCAATACCATACCATGGCTTATCAATACCACATACCCAAAAACCATAACTTATTTCATAATCTATATATATATATATTATGACATTTTTAAATTAAATTGACCAAATTAAATAATTAGAAATTTACACATTAATAATCAATCCTTCTTAATTGTCCTCGTTGTCTTTGTTACGCTCTGTCTGATTCAATGTTAGACGATTCAAATATTTTACGTCATTCGATCGACAACCTATATGAACTATTATTGGACTATCAAACTCCTTCAACTAATTATACATCTACCCTCATGACTAACTAACTATACATCTACCCTTATGACAAAGGCTTTCCTGTTTTTTTCTTTTTGGCTCCCGTGTCATCGGAAGCTTCTGAAAAAGAGGCAAATAAGCTGCAACGTTTTGGATTCTGGATCAAAATTTGCCCAGGCTTGACATATTTTTAGCTTTTCCATAGTGTTTCCATATATTTCCTGCGGGCTCGTCGTTATCACAGTCTTTATTTTACCTTTTTTTTTGGTGGATTTTTTTTTTGTTTTTGTTTTTTTTTTAAATATTTCAGAGTGATGCAACAAGTTCATGGCAACACCATCAACTGATCTCCAATAGGAGCAACATCATGAGTTTATACCCACAACATGTGAGCTCAGATGACGAGATTAGGACCCTCTGGATTGGAGGTTTGTAGAGTTGGATTGGGATGGTAAGGAGGCACTGAAGGAGGTTGAGGCTTAGACTATGGGCAGCTACCATGTCTACAGCAGTATGTGGGAAGCGTTTTCCACCTTTTGAGGATGTCCATGGATCTTCTCCCATTATTTCCAAAAGACTGCGTTACACCTCCTCCTTTTCTCCTTCAAACAATATCTCCAAGCTTGTAGCCCTATTTCCGTCCAGGGATTTCTTTTCATTGATTTGTCATTATTTTGTTATAATATCTTTACAATTGTTGTAAATTAACCCTCCTTCCCGCTCCATAAAGTTTCTTTTGTTGTGATTACTCCCTCAAGGATCCGAGGGAGCATTAGCAGGGTCTGTTGTAATGATCTCCATTCATTCATTGGCAAAATGTATTACTCATTTATTGTGGTTGCTAATGCACTACTGGTTGTTTTATTTGGATATGCCTTTTGTGGACTTGAGAGTCTTGTTACTTTCATTGTGTTTTTTGGAAAACATGTCAAATTAAGGAGAATACTTGTGTTTTGTTCTGTGTAGTTGGTCGCGACTTCAGTATTCAGTCACGTTTGGCATCTATGTTTTGATGGTACAGGAATTGAAGCACATTGGCATCTTTTCTGTGATTGTCCAGGTCTTCTGAGAATTGAAGCACATTGGGAATATTTCTAGAAAATATATATGACTATGAACAATCCCAATTTATTTTTTTGATAGGGTATTGACCCATGGTTGTTCATATTTGCAGACAGACTCTTATATTTATCATTTCCTTCATTCAAAAATCGGTACAGTAGCACATTGTTTACGTTTTGGCAATTCTATTATAATAGTGTACTGGTGATCATCAATGGGCATGCGGTGTATAACATACTGGTTGACAGCTCACGTGTGAGTCCCATATATCACACCATCCAAATTCTTTGTTCCTGTCAAAGATCTCCGTATACACAACCAGGTGAACTTTGATAATTGTCAACCCTCAGTGTAATGAGAGGATTCCATTATTACAGTTTCCACTGAAGGGACAAACCCTAATTAGTAGGGTTTACCATTCAATCAGAAAAGAAACAACACCTTTGTGGTGTGGAAGGAAAGAAACCCTAATCTACCATGTTCCTCCCATCCCATAAAATATCCATCCTTGTAGAAACGTTGGATCCGTTTTCTGCATGACATCAACAACAATAAAATTGGACCGTTGTTGATCACTGGTCGCAATACTTACAACAATCTTGAAATCCACCATGTTGTATCTGAATAGAATAGTAGAGGACATGTGAGTGATATATTCTCTTCTCTACGGGCTATAGTGCCAGTGAAACCCAAGGTAATTCTATCTGGTAATTGTTTTCGTTTTTCCCTCCTTGAGATCTTGGCGCTAGAACTGGTTAGATCTTGGTGCTGTGACTAGTTACAAGTGGTTCTAATTGTTCACTATTGTGTGATATAGAAGGCAGGCAAAGCTACAATGCTCTTACAACAAAAGATTACGCGATTCAATTGAACAACCATATAGAACAACTGGAAGAAAGAAATCGGGAGTTAGAAGCGTTATTATTAGAGATATCATCACTCATATGTTGTCTCTGTCATATTTCTGGTTACATTTCAGCATCTCTCTGTTATACTTCTGTTTACAATTCAGCATCTTTTCAGCCTGTGTTAATATGCGACCTCTCTGAACATTGTTGATTTCCCTTCGATCTTGCGCCTTCTGAACAATTTTGGGAATATGTCCTTCCCATGTTCCACGATTTGCACAAATGTTTTTTGGCAATATTGGCTGGCGCCCATCTTCTATATGTAAATCCTGATGTGACATATACCTATGTTCAAAAGGTTTTTTCATTGTAAATTTCCATACAGAGGAAGAAAGGGACAGTATCATCAAGGAAGGGCTTTGGTTTTGGGGTAATGCAGGCCTCTTTGTTACCCCTTGGTTTGCTGATTTTGACGCAAACACAATGAAAATCTCAACAACACCTGTTTGGGTGAGGCTTCACAACCTCCCATTACATTTCTGGCATCATAAAATACTATCTGCTATTGGGAATTCCTTGGGAAAATTCCTAAAAATTGATGAAGACAGATACAGCAGAGGGATTTTCACCTTTGCCAGAATTTGCGTTGAAGTGGATTTGAGTGAGGGGCTGCCTGATAAAATTTTATTGAACTATAACAACAAGGAGTGGATACAACCCCTCGACTATGAAAACACTGCCTTCAGATGTCGCAGCTGTCGGCAAACAGGACACCTTCAAAATTCTTGCCCACAGGCCAGAAAAAATCCAAAAGGAAACAAGAAACAGCAAAAAAAGCCAAATGGATGGCAGAATACAGAACCGCAGGCAGAAGAGAACACTCAGACAGAGCACACAGTAAACCAAGAGGAACCGGATACAAATATGGAACAGAACGACACACAGGGAAAAAAAGCACCAGACCCACAAATGGAGGATCACTCTCAGCAGCAAACAATTCCACAGCTGGAAGTTAGTGGCAACAAAAGAACTCATGGATCTGAAGGATCAGAATCCGACAAAGAACCTCCAGGGAACACACAAGAATACCAACAGGCCATCATAGTCCCCCCTTCTGACTCTCAGGGTTGGCGTAGGGTGGAGAAGAAGAAGGGCAGAAAAGTATAGGCTCGATGTAGTAGTAAACATATTTTTTATTTTTATTAGTTTTTGTCCTATACATGGACAGCTATCTGCATATGCTCTAAGCATCTACAAAATGTAATTTATTTCAAGTTATGAATATAAATTACGACTTTTTCTACGGGAAAAAAAAAAAATCCATATAGCTTTTTTCCTCTGAAAAATAGAGTTATGTGAGTTCACTGTATTAGCAGATTGCCTCTTACTCATAACATCCACTTATGATGTTTAACTTGTTTCAGTGAATACAATGTCATATTCTTCTCGCTCAACTTATTATATTTCTTCTACTTTTGGCCTCTATTTTGGTTTTCTAAAAAAAATGGCCTTTATGTATTTATGTCTATTTGATAAGTATTCTATATGGTTAAATGCTTTTTAAGATGTATCATAAGTTTAGATTTATCAAAAACAATAAAAGTAAGTCAAATTTCTTGAAATATGTTTGTTTTTGTTTTGTTTGTTATTTTTTTAATTAGTTAAGATAACTTTTCTTGAAGTATGTTTGTTTTTGTTTTGTTTTTTTTTTTAATTATTTAAGATAACTTTGGTTTATATTTGTGTTTATTATTATGTTAGTTTTAGATAAATGATGTGATTCATATGAGTGAAGTTAATATTTTTATAATTATGATTAACTGTAAAATTTTAAGAATGTAAGAGATTAAAGTGTTAAGACAAGATTTCCATGACTACAAGATTTTAGGTCATTTAAAAAGTCAAGAAAGTTTGTCAATAGAATATCCTACAATAATAGAAGTCTAAGAGACAAAATCTCCTTTAGACATTTTACTGAACATTTTATGTGCATCAACATATGTAGAAAGAGCTCCATAGGATTATCAAGATACCCCTTACACACATCCAACAAGTATTGCAGTACATGAAACCATGTCCCATTCAAGAATTTGAAGAAAAAGTTTCATGGCTTCATTTACATTCCCATCCTCCACATACCCCAATATCATAACTTTACAAGATACTACATTTCATTCAGTCATTCTGTCAAACACTTTCTATGCAACCACATTTAACATACATATTTACAATAGCACTACCCACAATGGCATTACACTGCAGCCCACCGGCAATTATGTCATGGTGGACTCCTTTGCCATGTTCCATATCTACCAAATTAGCACATGTCGAGAGAACACCGGTGATGGTGAAATGGTTAGGTTGGGTACCTATTTTTTACATATCACAATAAAAAGTCAGTTCCTCCTCGTAAAATCCCTACCTCGCATAATCATCCACCATTTGGTTTAGACATTTACTTAGGTAGGTAGGGTGCCCCTATCTCCCATCTCCCTATAGAGTACTTTTGTCACATCTTATTTCTTTTATGATACTACTTCCTTTCCTGCCTCGTATAATCGTCCATCATTTGGTTTAGACATTTACATAGGTAGGTAGGGTGCCCCTATCTCCCATTTCCCTATAGAGTACTTTGGTCACATCTTCTTTCTTCTATGATACTACTTCCTATTCTACTGCCTTATGAAGTTTCCTTTGCAACACCTGGTGCAATTTCTAGTATATATTTATTCCAGTTGTGTACTTATATGTGTTTTATTGAGATTTATGAGAAGTGAGGATTACCCCTCACACAAGTTATACTAAGCTTAGATCTTACCCTTGTAATTGTGGAAACAGAAGGGGCATTGGGTGAGAGATTTGCACACTTCGAATCACAAAACCATATTTGTAGCTAGTGAATTTAGTTAAGATATAAGGTCAAATTTATCTTTAGTTAACACATTATAAGTGAGATTCATTGATCTAGATCAAATAGGATAACTTAAGGATTCTTGAAATATTGTTACAAATAAGACCTCAAAGGCCAAGTCTTGGCCCAAATCTTTTTCAAGAGATAGACTTGCAAGGTGTTCAAACTACATCAATATTTTGAGACCAATTGACTTTGATTATTCCAATATGAAACAACTCTACATTTATAATCAGGAAGATCTCTAATTCTTACCTAATTAGCTAGGGTCCAAAAATAACCTACATAAATTAATGTTTCAAGAACAATCATTCATTAATGAAGATTATAATTTGTTGTCTTCCAATGTTGTGTGAAGACTTAGTACACTTTATCTTTCTCGTAATTTCAAAGGTTCAATCAAGGTGAGAACTATGGTTCAAAGTAAAAGAGGCTCAAGATCAACTCCCATATAAGAGAATATACAACCATTGAATCGAAGAAAATAACCCCGACCTCATTCCGGCCCGATGCATAGACACAGGCATGTGTTAATTATTAAAAAAAAGAAAACTAAAAAACCACTGTTCACACACAAGTAATAGGAATTTATTCAAAATGCAATCTTATAGGGGATTTTGTTTAATAATCAATATAAAAACTCCATGTTTCGCTATAACGTTTATGACAAAAATTTTCAGGATTTTTAAGTTTCTAAAATTTGTGAAGTCGAAGGTTGGCCAATCTTTCCATGTCCACAAGACCTGTGAGCAAGGTCTCGACCCCCTCTCCATATCGTGGTATTTTAAATAGTCGGGGGGGGGGGGGTCAGATTTCTATTGGCATAAACATCTAGATGGCGAAGAAAATAACCCTGACCCTAGTCGGGTCCGACGCATAAACAGAAGCATATGTTAATTATTGTAAATAATAAAAATTTCATACAAAGTGAAAAGTATTAGTCAAATTTAGAGGATGCAGACAAAGAAATAGAGTATATTAAAATATTTATGGATTGAGTAATCACAATGAATAGATATGTTCCAAGGGGCCATGTGATAAATGCCTAGATATGCTAGTTAAGAGTTTCTATGACACAATAAAATCCACTAAGTAAATAGTTTGGTGTTATACTACAATAGACTCAACAAGATATTGGAAATAGATTTACACATTATGTAGTATGATATAATCTACTAGGAAGGCATGCTAGACATATGTAAAACTAGAATATTAGTGAGATTGCCCACATGTAGTGAGACGAGCTAGTGAAGGCTACATCCAGACCACATTATTTTATTTCAGTAAAATGCACAATTGTCATCACCTATTTAATAACCACTATGTTGGGCATAAATTGACAATATCTTATGCAATAGTTAAGGTTAATGTATACAAGTAGTATAAAGATTTTCGTATAATGCATTATCTAGATGTGGGATGTTTTGAAGTAGTTAAGAGGATTTTTATCAAGTCAAAATGGCTTATTCTGTTAAACAAGAGGTAGGGAAATTATTTAGGGATTTCTACTTAATATGTTTTACTGCTATGTCATTGCATACTACCACCTTAAGATGCTATGATATGATCATATGTATGAATTTGTTAAAATCAAATGGTCATTAGTAATATCTTGATATTGTTGCACGATAGAGAATTTAATGAATATGTATAATTAATCTAGTTAGAAAGGCTACATAAATAACATAGATTAATGTTTGTGCACCACAAGTATAGTAAATATATTTGTAATGGAAGAAATCACAAGCATACATAATATAATTATCAAGATAAATATATAAAAAAATATGGAGAAGTTGGATAAATCTTCTATTCTTACTTCCAATAGAATTTCTAAGCCCATAATAAGATTTATATCCTCCATTTATCCTTTTCTTAATGCTATAATTCCAACTTAGCCTGTGATGGATATCAATTCCAAGATATTTGAATGAAGGAACTTCCTTTAAGTTGTTGTTGTCATATATGAAAGTATCATATGTTCTTTCTCAATTTAATTATCACGACTTTAGTTTTGTTAGCATTAACAATCATACCCATCTTAGAGGATTCTTCATTGCTTTCCAACATCATAATGGCTCCTTTCTAAAAGAAAAATATCATCAACATCTAGGAAAAGAGTTATGACTATACTACTGAGCGTGGGGCCAACACAACTTGTATCTTCCGAACACTCTTCTAGCCTATAAATGTACATGCAAAAAAGTGTAGGGGGATAAAGGACACCCTTGTTTGGATTTGTTATTACATTTAATCTCTTTCTACCAACCTCAAGTGGTCCTTGGCATGTGACTTATGGATGGCTGCAACTATAAAAAAATGATAAAAAAAATTCCACCACATACCAGATGTTAATGGATGGAAAGCAAGTACTAGACTTCCATCTCTAGTACGCATTATTATGCTTCTTGGGGCACCTTTATGTTCCTTGAAGCGAGCGTGCCAAGCTGATTTGGGAGGAGCACTACAGTCAGGTCACAAGATACTTTGGTTTGGAGAAAACCATGGCAATACTGCAGAAGTAATTTTATTGGCCAAAACACCAACACGATGTTGGAAAATATATCAAATCCTGCACTGCATGTGCCATCACCAAGCTAACCCTTAAGAAGCAAGGATTGTACACTCCTTTGCATACTCCTAGATATCCTTGGGAATCCATCTCTATGGACTATATGTTTAGTCTTCCTTCTACCAAGCATGGTAATGACTATGTATTTGTGGTCATTGATAGATTTTCTAAGATGGCTATACTGGCTGTTTGCAAGAAGAGTATCACAACAGAAGACACTGCCAAACTCTTCTTCAAATGAGTGTGGTTACATTTTTGGATTCAACTAACCATTATATCACATCAGGATAGTACGTTCTTGAGCACATTTTGGTCAAGCCTCTAGTCGTTTTTGAGCACTAAGCTCACCAAGCCGACTGCATTCCATCCTCAGAGTGATGGCCAGATAGAGGTTGTCAACATGATGATAGTGCACATAGTAAGAATGTACAAATCCAAGAATCCAAGAGCATGGGATGAGAGTCTTACCTATGTGAAACACAATTATAACAGAGCTCTCTATAGCTCGACTGGAAACAACCCCTTTCAAGTGGGTTTGGGATTTCAACCATTTTGTCCCATTGATGTTGCAATGCCTCTTGCGCTACGCATGAAGACTTTACGTGTGTTCAGTCCGAAGCTGATAAAGCCACTAGGTTTATTGAATACATCCAACATTCTTTGAGCGGGTTCATGATATCCTGGATAAAGCCAATTCCAAGTACAAATAACGTCATGATCAACATCGGGTGCCACATAAGTTTCAAGTGGGCGAAAAAGTTTGGTTGCATTTGCAGAAGGAATTCCTTACCAGAGCCCATTAGAAGCTTCAACCACTCTGATATGGGCCTTACACCATCACCAAGGTTGTGGGTGATAATTATTTCGATCTAACTATTCCCCCATTCCTTGGCTTGCACCCAATATTCAATTTGGATTGCCTTTGGCCATAATTTCCACTATTGTTGGACACATTAGACATTGTTGAGCAGTTGATACCAATAGAGCTCAAGTTAGATTGCATTGAACAAGCCAGGATTGATCGAATCATGGACAAATAAATTAAGAACACTCAACAATAGAGGATCCAATTGTAATGGGTTGTCAAAGATGGCCAACTCTTGTACCAAGGCAGGTGGCTCACTAGGGATCAAATTCGACAGAAGTTTCCCCATCTCATGGAGGCACTCAATGCAATGGGGACCATAGCTTCCTAAGGGGAGAGGATTGATGTAGGTGGATATTGGTGGCCACCCTCCTATTACACTTAGACCTCCAACACTATTTCCTTTCAGTTTCCTAATTTCTAGCACACTTTCTTATTTCGATAATTTTCTAGTTTTGGTAGTTTTCCGAGTCCTGAACTTTTGGAGTCGTTTTGAGGCCCTAAATGGAGTTTTTTGAGGTATAGACAAATGGGAGGGCTCCTTTTTCGGTCTAAATTTGTTGTCCTAGGATCAATATTTCTAACGAGGTATCATGCATGCCAAACGAAGATTGCATGCCAAAGTTACGACATCGAGAAATTAACGTTCCAACTAACCCTAGCAGGGCCCACAAGCTTTTGGCGCTTCATCTCCTGGGGTTAGGTTTTTGGATGCTTAGGGTTTTCCATTGTTTCTTTTTGATAAAAGGCCTCTAAGCCTCATTGTAACAAAGTTTAGAAGGCATGTAGCTGTAACATCTCTTCTCATAGATAAGCTACCATCACCCGAGCTAATTTGTTTCTTTTTTGCATGTAAACAATTTTCAATAGTTGTTATTTATTAATTGAAGTTCTATTTCATTGTATCTATATGTTGTTGCTTGAATATGTATTTCATTTACTTCCTTCATAAATCTGGATCACAAAGGTACCTACTTTTCAATAAAAGTAAAATTGATCTCTTCTTAAAGGATTTAAATAGGGATTTACAACTCTTAACTTATAAGGATAACATCAAAAACCTCTATCATAATTTTACTACAACCCTCTCCACTTCCATTAGCAAGTTCTATATTGAAGTGTAATATAAAAATAATAATATAACTACCATCCCTTGGTATGATAATGATTGTAAAATTTCTAGAAAAGTGATTAGGGATGACCCAAACAAATTTTTAAAGCTTGATAAGATAAATATATACAAATATTTTATTAAAAGGAAGAAAAAATATTGTATCAATTGAAAAGAAAAGAAATTATTGCATCTATCTAAATATAATCCTATGAAGTTTTGGAGGAATATGCTAATCCGTAAAACTAAATAAAATAATTTGATTCCCTTGAAGAATTGGAAATCCTACCTTAAAAAAATGTATGAATCCCATAAAGCCATGGATGTCATTTTGAATGCTCCTATAGAGGATGATATATTTTCCTTGGAGGACATTGAGTTTGGGCTTAAGAAACTTTCCAATAGTAAGTTAAGGATATTGGAGGCTACCATGCTAAAAGATTTAAAAGGGGAGGGTTATCACCATCCCTCACATACACAAGCTCTTCAACTTGGCAATGAAGCAAGGATTCCCTAAGCCTTGGATGTAGAGCCTCGTTGTGGCTATATTTAAAAGTGAGGATAAAAAAACACCCTATAATTGTAGGACCATTAAGCTTAGCCACATTTTAGCCATTTTGTATAAAATTATTTTGAAAAAGAAAATTAGTCTATGGTTGATAATCCATGGTAGAAGAGTTAAAGGAAGATATGGGTTCATGAGATAACATTCAATTATGGACCACCTTGTTACTCTCAAGATCATTGTGGAAGAATGTTTCAATAATAAAAATAATTTATTCTATTATTTCTTTGAATTTAAGAAATCTTTTGACATCATTCCTAGGGGGGAAATGTGGAAGATGTTGAAAGAGACAATAGTTCCGCTTGAGTTGAGGGTTATTGAGACAAGGTTGTAAGAAAAATTTATTGCCAAGTTTAAGACCACTTAAGGTTGGTAGGAAGAGATTGAATGTAATAAAAAATCCAAACAAGGGTGTCCTTTATCCCCTACACTAGAAGAGTGCTTGGAAGATACAAGTTGTGTTGGCCCCACGCTCAGTAAAGAAGGTTTCCCCCTCGAAGAGGATACTTTTTAAGTCGTTGATCTATGTTTTCGTGAGTTGGTTGCATAACATAGAAGGTCGAGTTGGTTGTGTTTTGTCGGTTCCACTTCCTTAACTGTGCATGGGGATTCAAATAAGATCATAGTAGCCTCTCGTCACATGTTTACCCCAGTAGAATGGTTAACTTGGGTAAATGTGGGAGGGGGTGTTACATCATCATCTATCATAAATCCCATCTTCAACTCATAGAACTCCTTTTCCATGACATCATAGTACCTTTCAGATAGGTACTTCTTCTTGAAGAGTCTCTCGAACTCATTCCAGACCAACTCCTCTTATTTTATGCCTCCGACGTTCTTCACATCTTCCCACCAGATATCTAATTTCCCTTTAAGACTGAAGGTAGATATTTTGGCTTTCATGTTCTCTAAATACTCATGCAGTCTGAAGAAATTATTCATCCCAAGCAACCATGCTTCTACATCTTGTGACCCCTTCATCTCTCTATCTAATGTAGGAGGCTTAGCTTTCTTGAAATTTCCCGGAAAATACTGCTTCTCACTGCTCCTATAAGGATGATGGTGGCAATGGAGATGATGTCTCTCAAAACCAGAACTATAATAGAATCCATAGGCATTGCCCATCCTGTCAGGTGTATCCAATGATTTGTCACCTCTGAATGTGTCCTCTCTATCCAACCTGTGTCCTAATTAAGACTTGTTTCCATATGCTCCATTAGTATTTTCCTCCTATCCATGACTGACCCTTAACTATCTCTATCTCTTGAAATATGAAAGACTCTGAAGGATAGCTACATTAACTTCTGGTTGCTTTTCCTGAGCTCTGGCAAGACTATAGCTACATTAACTTCTGGTTGCTTTTCCTGAGCTCTGGCAAGACTTTCCTATGCCTCAATCAACCTGTTATTATCTGCCTTACAATGTCTTATTTATGCCTTAGAACTTTTAAGTGTATCTGCTATATCAGGGGAATAGTCATCTCCTTGTTGCTCATATGATTTGTAAGGAGAGTCACGTGAACTATAGTCCACCATTCTACTAGTCATATTTGTCCTTCTATCTCCTACAAGCATGCCATGTTAGATAAACTAATAGAAGCATAATCAAATCATACCTCGATGAAGTTCAGGGGAGGCTATCTCACCTGCACAAGTCAATCGAGATTACACAAACACACACACACACACATATATAATGACATCAACATATCAACATCATCAAAATCACCATGCATGATGATGCAAACCATAACACTAACTTTATACATGATAACCATAGCCACTACAATGCATGCATAATAAACACATACACAATTAACATGCATGCATAATAAACACATACACAGCTAACATGCATGCGTAACAAAATGTACTATCCCATCTAGTCTAAGTGTTTGAACCTAGAAGCTATGATACCATCCTGTAATGCCCCCTCCCACTTTACCCACTTTAACCAGCCTACTAGGGTAAACAAGAGACAAGTGTTACTACGATATGACCCAACCTTCAAGTTCCAATTATGGAAGTGGGGCCAACAAATTGAAACCTTTCGACATCCCTAGGGGACTACAAACCACTCAGGAGCCAAATAGCCACCTCAGGTGATCAATCCTTGATTTGGAACCCTTTTTCACTGACCTAGCTCTATAACCACACCCTTGACACCACATCCATGTGGTTGGGAGGCTATAACCGCACTCACATGCTTCCCTCCATGCGGTTATGACCTAAATCGTCCAATTTTGTGCCTGCGGTTCCACGATCTGAGCCAATTTTTGGGCTAGCCTCTAGACCATTGCCTAGAATTGTTTGTAACTTTCCAGAAGCATGGAAATGACGATAACAATAATAAGCAATCAAACCTCAAGCAATAACTTGACCTAGACATGCCTAATCCATGACATACATTTTGTCAAACATATGGTACACATGAAGGCTATAGGTCATGAATGCATATTTGTTCATAAACTAATAATCTTCATATGAGAATCACCAAGAAGGCCTAATACCCTCTCAAGATAGCTACAATAACATTTGTTAGTCCATGCATTCATCAACCATTCATTAAATTATCAAAATATGACAAGAGCCACAGATAAAGCACATCATATAATCGTGTATATAACCAACATATAACTAGAATAGAGAACATAACAAATCAACCATATTGTCAACATGATAATCAGTACAAGTGTTCATAAATCACAATAGGAAAATAGCTCTTATTAACATATGAAAATGTCAACCAAGTTAGGGACTTCTATGTACCATCTGACCATAGATTGGGTTGAACCAAATCTCTCTTTTAGCCAATCATCCCCGCTCCATATTCCAAGCATGAACGTGGGATCATAAGGGTTAAACTAAAACAAAGCCAACCAAGGCTTCTAGAGGCCAACCACCTCAACCCTCAATCGCAGTGATTTCATCTCACCAATCCAGAAATCAGTAACAACAACCAAATCGGTCTCTACCCAAGCTTTCCAAGGCTCTAAGAACTAATAACTCAACCCACAACTAAATTAGGGCTCCGGAGCATTTGTTCCAACCCATGGCTCTAGGGACTAATAACTCAACCCATGAGGCTCTAGAGTGTTTGTCCCAACTTGTAGGCTCCAGGAATTAGTAACTCAACCTAAGTTGCTACAGGGTTCCAAAGCGTTTGTTCCAACCCACAGTCATAGGGAACCTAAAAACCAATCAGAAAAAAAGTGGGAAACCCACAACACCATGGCTATCCAGGAAATGGAAAGGTAAGGTTGAAACCACTGTCAAACCAAGTAAATCTCCATGCCAATGACATCACATAACCAGAGAATCACGTGCATGCATCATGCATCCATAACTAGCAAGGAAATCATAGATGCAACTTATTACCCGCAAAATAATCCAACTGTAGTTGTTGATCCAACTATCTCCTCGCGCTTCCCTGCTCTTTGCTTGCTTTCTCCAAATCCAATTGAATGTTAGAGAGCTCCAAGAATGCTCTAGTGTACAAGAGTATGAGAGAGAGAGAATGATAGGAGAGAACCAAAATTGAACTAACAAAAGGTGTTAATTGTTTTTTTGATGTCTTTTTGTCATTGATGCCTCTATTTTCTTCATTTTCCCTCTAATTTCCCTCTCATGCATGTTTGCATCTCTTCATCTCCCCTTTTTCCTATTTTCCTTTATTTTCATAATTAAATACCGATTAATGCCTCTTTGCCTTTGCCAATTTCCATAGGCATAAATAAATCGTAAGTGATGCACACTATAGTGTTTTTCCCACAATTTGTCTTGGAATATGTGTCCCATGACCTTGGTCTTATTTTATTTACATGGAAAATCAACCAGGGGCTATTACATTATGAAATTAATGGTTAATGCCCGAGAGGATTATTATGTTAAGATTGTTGTCATTATATGTAGAGGTCTATTTTTATATGTATTCTAAAAGGAAAGGCTTGTGGGAATAGGGTTGCGTAGATGATCTAATGGCTATATCTCATGTAATCTCAAGATCATTGTAATTGTGATTCATTGGTTGTATATTCTCTTATATGGGAGTTGATCTTGAGCCTCCCTTACTTTGAACCATAGTTCTCACCTTGTTTGAACCTTTGAACTTACGAGAAAGATAAAGTGTACTAAGTCTTCACACAACATTGGAAGACAACAAATTATAATCTTCATTAATGAATGGTTGTTCTTGAAACATTAATTTATGTAGGTTATTTTTGGACCCTAGCTAATTAGGTAAGAATTAGAGATCTTCCTCGTTATAAATGTAGAGTTGTTGCATCTTGGTATAATAAAAGTCAACTGGTCTAAAAAATTTTGATGTAGTTTGAACATCTTGCAAGTCTATCTCTTGAAAAAGATTTGGGCCAAGACTTGGCCTTTGAGGTCTTATTTGTAACAATATTTCAAGAATCCTTAAGTTATCCTATTTGAGCTAGATCAATGAATCTCACTTATAATGTGTTAACTAAAGATAAAATTAACCTTATATCTTAACTAAATTCACTAGCTACAAATATGGTTTTGTGATTCATAGTGTGCAAATCTCTCACCCAATGCCCCCTCTGCCACAATTACAAAGGTAAAATCTAGGCCTAGTATAACTTGTATTAGGGGTAAGTCTTGCTTCTCATAAATCTCAATAAAACACATATAAGTACACAACTAGAGTAAATATATATTAATACATAATCCAAATATCTCCACATAAACCAAGGGTTAGTGCGATAATGAGGTATAACAAATTTGGTTATTGCACAAGGAGAGAGAAAGTTTATAGTTATTGAATGTGTACACACACATTCATGTTTTAATTTAATATATTTTGGAAAGAATATATATCTATGAGTTTATAAGAGTTTTATGGGAGTAATTTGATGTCTTGAGTGGATAAATTAATTATATCATTTTCTTGCCTAGTCATGCACGACTTGAATAAATTTACATGAATAATAACATCTAGTAAATTCTTATATATATATTTTTACTCCTACATAAATTTGTGCATATAATTGCATAAATTATGGTGGGTAGTAATTTTTGGTAAACATTTTTATTCACATGAGTATAAATAATATTCCAAGTTGCTTCGTCCCAAAATTGAATTTGAAATGTCAATTATATACCTTCATGTGTATAGTAAACAATGTTTACATGAAATTTAAGATTAGTGAATGTTAATAAATTTTGTTTACTTGATTGAATATGATAAAATATGTTAATAATCCATTTTCAAAGTGAAATTTTCTTCCATGCATTGCTTATATAAGAACTGTAACATCCCTAACGTAATAACAATTTACGGGTTGGTTGTAAACCGAAAGTCGTGGTAACTCAGCGTAAATAACAGTTATGAATAAGTTACTAGTTAGTTTCGGAACTAATTATTGATAACTGATTTGGGATCAAGCAGAGCATTTAACGGCCCAATACCGAACTTGCTGGAAAAACGGACCAAAGAGGAGGACTGCAACTTAAATGTAAGGGGAGTACAATCATTAGGGGGGCGGAACTATTGAACGGTCTCCTTTAAGTTTAAAGCTGTTACAAACGCTGTCTAGATACGTGACGGTTCTCGTGGCCGACAATAATGTCAATTACTTCATGAGGCAGAAGGATTTTGAAAAGAATTTTCTGTAGGCTGCACATCGTTCTTTCTGCTCGATACAGTTTTCCTGGTCGGCGAGGTCAGTCAGAGGTTCCAGCCATGGGGACTTTACGGCTTCTTTCTGTATGGTGGACAGCCATAACACTGTAGCCGACACCATCTTGGCTCTTCGGCGTTCTGCGGCCGTGGATGTGGCTGACATACAGATGCTGAGGTGGGCAATTCGGGACGGATGGGCAAGTGTTGTAAGTTTCTTACTGTCTCTACACTTATATACCTGCTTCAGATTAAAGCTTCGGGTTTCCTAGGTGGGGTTTCATTTGGAGTTGACAGTATATGCAAGTTTATTTTACATCTAGTGCCTCCATGCGTGGGGTTTTGTATACTTTTTGTAGCTGCGTTGAGACCATTCACCGGAAATTTTACTTTGATTGTGCGCCTAGACCACAAGGCTTCCCATGCCGGCTCTGCCCATAGGGCATCGGATGCAACTCTGGCTTTTGGGATGCCTACCCCTTTTTCTTTTTATAAGGGAAATTTATTTGCGTCCCTTCCTGGGCTCATTAGAACTTTTCCGGGTTTCTGATGGCATCGATTTGGTTGAATTTAGAGCTACAGAGGGTAGGTGTTTACGACCTTGGTAGATTAAAGAGTCTCAACCTATGGAACCACGACTTTGCGAGAAAGAGCCTGTTGTAACTCAGACTTGTGCAGAGCCCAATATATTCCATATTTTCATAAAAAAACTTACGAGGAAAAAGAGCTCTACTCTGGATTAATGCCTTAGATTATATTTACACTCTGAAAACCGAGTTTAAAGAGCAGGTGCAATATTCCGGTTATGCAGAGGTTTTACTAGAAGATGGATTGTTTATGTGTCTTCTGGGTAGAGAAAATATGATAATGCATGCGTTAAAAATTGGTTGTTTTATATGTGGTTCTTAGCTAAGAGAACGTGTTAATGGGTGAAGTTAAAGACTGAATTATTTTATGTGTTTTCTTGGTAAAGAAAACATGTTAGTTTATGCAGTTTTTCCTTCTACAAATTACATGGGAATTTGTGTTGAATGCTTTATGAATCTAGATAACTTTTGATGTTTTGAAAATGCATTACATGCTTGAGGGAGTTAGCTAACAAGGTGCTTGTGGGCACATAGTTATTTATTCTTGTAGCTTCTTTTGGTAAGAGAATACGTACTTCAAGTATGTGTTCTTTGTATGTTAGCAAGAGTATGATAAAATCTTGGAAAATAACTGTGGAAAGAAATGCATGTGCAAGGGCGCAAAGCAGTAGTTATTACCTGGTATGTAAACATAACTAATGTGTTATATGTTTCAGAAGAAAACATGGACTTGTAACACTAATGGATAGATCTCTTAGATAGAGATGTGTGTGAAAAGTAGAACAAGAATTTACCCGAATAGATGTACTAGTGGTAGTATGTGATGCTTGCTCATGCAGATGAGTAGATGGTAAAAGTTCATTTATAGAAATTGTCTAATGGATTATTGATATTGTAACTAATCTTGTTGCCAAGATTGTTGTCAACAGCATTGACAGGAAAAGATGGCGGTTAGTGCCAAAGGAAGTAATGTTTAACATTGGCAGGAAAAGGATTATTCGTCCATGCAGATGAGTTCAAGCTGCAGAACAATTATGCCACAAGGAATGTTGCATGTGGCGGTATGTAAATAAAAAAAGTACATGTAAATTGTATTAGCTTTAGCTAGTTATGTGACAGCTTAATGATAATTCATTGTAAAGATTTTAATACAATGGTTAAGGGATGGAATCCCTTATGAGCCATTGAGTGAGGGGTGAAAACCCTCACGAGCGTTTAATAATAAGATTAAACGTTTGCTGGTTTTCACCCTACGGGGTTTCCAGGGTATATCCGTGTTCTATGGTGTGATTGATGTGATTGCCTTATGTGTCTGTTGTTAATGATGGGTCCTTAATGATGATGGTTCTTTATTTGATGTAACCATAATGTCTTAGTACATGATTACTTAATATGGTTAAGGATATCAAGTAATGGATGCAGGGATTCATGAGACAATTTATGTCAGAACACTACCACATGATGGCTAATGGTTATGAAAATGGTTATGCAACTTATTGTCTTTCACTGCAATTTACTTGATGTATTAGTGAATGTTATATCTAATGGTTATCGATGAATTGAGGAGTTGAGTTTCAGATATGGGTTGTTTGTATAAAAAATTCTAACTCCCTACTTTTACCTGCGAGGTTACCGGGGTATGTGACAAGTGGTATCAGAGCTAAAGGTTGCAGTACTGGCGCCTTTGGGAATTGGTAAGCGGAAAGGATATTGAGGTACGCCATCAGTAGGCATTAACTCAGGTATGAGTTTAATTAGTCGCATATTCATTTATGTCGTACACTACTTTTGGCATGATGGGTGTGATTCATGTTTATAACTACTTTGAGAAGTAAGTAATAAGTTGTTGCATAACTACGTTCACAACGTTGGATTCCTAATGAGGATAAACGACAATGAAACTTTTGTCGCACTTACAAACAAAATTGAACACTTATTACACTTAAAAACAATATTGAACACTCATTGAGGAAATGACAATCAACTACCAACTTTTGATTTGCACATATGGCAATAACAACAATGCATATATTGAACTAGATTGAAATTACAATGAACAAAACTTAATGAGCCAATGCATGAATATAAAATTAGGGGGAACATCCTTGAATAGGATGAAAAAATTGTTTTAAAAAGGACATTAGAAGAACCCCTTTAAATATTGAAAAACATGCAATGAGTCAAGTAGCGAGACTTGACTGTCATAACTAACTTTTGATTCAGTCTTGTCATGAATGCATGAAGACGATTGATAGTTGAGATTGGTTAGTGTTGTATGACTAACCCATAGAACTTATATGCATTAATTGAATTGGACTTAAGATTATTACAATTTGTAAACAAGTGAAGGTTGATTGATGTTACGAATGTGTGTATGAAGATTCTTACTCTCCTTGTGCTATAGTTCCGGTTGTTTATGAGAAGAGTTCTTAATTTTATTCACCATGAGAATGCATGATGAATAGTATATGCTTATGTCTTCATAGATTTAATGATGTTACCCTTTAATTAATCGAAATTCACTAGCATGATATGTGTTCATGTTAATCATTACTTGTTGGGAGATAAAAATCATTCGAGCTTCGATTTAATGATGGTTGAATTTATCTCTACTATGGGAATGATGGATTTCTTATGCATGTTGCATTCAGTGTGAGGTTAATTGTAAAGGCATGTTCAGTGGGTAACATTTCTAGGACCCATTCGTGGTTTGATTACATGCGATAATTATTCATAAATAGACTACCTGTGTTAATACAGTTGTCAGTAAACTCTAATTACCTTCCCCAACTATAGATGCTTCCAAAGGAAATGGAAGCAAGGAGAAGGAAGAAGACCGTGCTGTAGGGACAGACGGAGATGGGAAAAAAGAGTCTGGGAATGACTAGATAGCGCTTGATGTGCATGTGAGTATTCCCTTGACCATGCTTAAGGAGTTGGAAAATGATAACTATAGTGTGTTGCTGTTAATGATTTTCGTAATGTCTCCTTGAAGTCATTATTCTGAAAAGGTCACCTAGTAGTGTTATGATATTTGTTGCATCTAGCATCAAGTGGTAACTCTGGTGCATGTGTGACACTTAGGAGGTTATGTTTCTAATTGCATAAGTAGAGCAATTGTTTCCGGTAAGGGTGGTTTAATTTGTTAGTTATGCATGTTGATCCAAGGATAAGATAAGTATCTTGCTCACTATCTTGAAGAATACATATTAATGTTTATATGATTTCTTAGTAGAGAAAGTATTTGAATGCATGCAATGAAAGAATGGTTCTTTTCTAGATTTTCTTGGTAAAGAAAATGTGTTAATGCATGCAATTAAAAATTGATTATTTTGTATGCTTTCTTAATAAAGAAAATAAGTAGTTCTTATTGGGAAGACTCCACGTGAGTCTTGTATGTGAAATGCTTGTCTCTTGTCTATAAAATCCTTACTTGTTTCATGAAAAGAACTATGTGCATGGAAGTAAAGTAATTGTGTTAGGAGAACACATGTTGCATATTGGTAGCTATTGTGACTTTGGAATTATAAGTCTGTGTGTACTTAAAGAAAGTGGTCATGTTAGCTTCCTCGAAAAATAATAGTCTCTTGGAGAGATTGTCTTGTTGGATGAGCTGTGTTGATTGCTTGATTTTGATGCATAAACGATAAGTAAACCTTGTTTTTGCATCTTGATTTTTATGCCTAAAGATAGATATCTTTAATCATTTCTTGAAAGGGAATCTTGAGAAACCCTCACATCAGAAGATAGAGAAATGAGGATTAAAATGACTTCCTTTAAGAAAGAGGTATGTGGTTTGTTGTATGAAATGCTGGTAGTATTCTAGTGAAAGGAATATGGGTTGCATACATTAAAGAAAGGCTTATATGATAAGCAATGGTATGCACAAAGATTAGTCATTATGATATAGAGTTATGATCTTTGTATATTAGAGAGATTATGTTTAATTACATTAACAATGCATGACTAAAGCTAGCCATAGTAAACGTAAGCTAATACTCCATTAATGATGATTTGAATTGGAACAACAGACTATGGCAAAATTGGAAATGTTTAGATTATTAACTCAACTGTTGTTGACATTTATACATTAATGAGTATTTGCATATGCTTTTATACATGACAATATTGTATGCATGAACATTCTTGGAAATGGAATACGTGTTAACTGATGCATATTTATAACTAACGTTGCTGATGGGATTAAGTAGTGATAGCTTAATGGCAACAAGAAAACTCATCACATAAATTGCTGCAATGTGAAATGCAATTATAAATGAGAAAGAATGATGTTATATGATATGCATGAATTATGTTATTTGGAAAATTTGCATGCGTACAACGTGTATGAGGAATATGTTTCCCATCAATCTTGATGTTGTGGACCCATGATGAGGGATAAGTGTAAATGCATGGTGTACATGCATGTTTATTTTGTAATGATAATGATTATATGGTTCATTGTGTAATTACTTTGAGAAAGAGTAATAAAAGAGAAATTTAACATGCCAGACAGTTGCAGATAGTTGGGTTGATGGAAATTACCTGCCCGGAGGGGTTGATGGTACTTGTCTACCCGGATATGCCTTGGGTTGATGACAGTTACCTGCCCGGAGGGGTTGATGGTACTTGTCTGCCCGGATTTCCTCTCCCTAGAGATCAATGATCTCAGTAAGGGAAAAGAGTTTGCCAAGACCGTGAAGAGGGGTAAAAAGCCTGAGGCAGCTCTGTTGATTTGGAGCCTATTGGAGGAGGCCCAAAATTCCTCATAGACGGGACGCTGTCAGAGGAATAGGCAGGACGCTGCCAAGAGGAATCCTATATTGGACCCTATGAGGTCATTGGAATTCTTGAGCTGGTTGGCCAGTGGAATTCCATGTTAGACCTGGTAAGGTCTCTATCAAAGAAACTGTCTGGATGTGAAAATGACTCGGTTTGGTTGTGGAAACCAGTTCCCATGGGTTGGGAATTCTTTAGTCCATTGTGGTCTCATGGCTAAAGGAATTAACTAATCAGCTATATGTTATGTTAAAATGAATTTTACATATAGTTGTGTAAAATATGTTATGCACATTTAACAAGAAATGAGCTTAGTGCTCAAGAAGGAGTAATTGGAAATTTTAATTCCTTTATTGTATTATTAATTTTGTGAACATCTTAGTGAGAGCTAAGACGGTGTTTGCTTGATGCAGTGATTGACTGTTTTGATGATTAGAGAGCTAGGTGCTCTTTTGGTACTTTCAGAAGTACTTTGCTGATGTCTTTTAGTAAGAATTCTTTCAGTGTGCACGTGAGCAGTGATTTATCATTTGTTGATTAGTGCTAATGCTCTTTAAGTACTTGTAAAAATACTGTGATTTAGAAATCATTTAGCATTGCACAATTGATTGATTGTCAAACATATTTCATTTGACTCAAAATATAGTGACTAATGTGATTGAAATTGTTAGTCATATACTACAGGAATTACTTACCGTGGAGGAATGAAGAGTTTTCCAACCACTATTAAAATGTTTACATGAAGGTATTCATGATTTTAAGAATAGATGGTAAGTAATGGTAAGTTGACACAGAGAATTGTTTATTATGAATGAATAAGGGCCAAGTGGTGGCGATTAGAAGTTGCATATTTTTGCAAATACGAATGCTTATGTTTATTGATGCTTATAACTAATGATATTTCTTATGACTATATCATTACTATTTTGTTTGTTGTCATTTCCTGGAATGACAACTTTGATTTTAAAGAGGAAGGATCACGTTTTGTGTGGTTTGTATGGCATACAATGAGTAAAATCTCAAGTTCTCAATGAAAGGTAAACACCGAGGACGGTGTTCCTGTTAAGGGGGGGAGTATGTAACATCCCTAACGTAATAACAATTTACGGGTTGGTTGTAAACCGAAAGTCGTGGTAACTCAGCGTAAATAACAGTTATGAATAAGTTACTAGTTAGTTTCGGAACTAATTATTGATAACTGATTTGGGATCAAGCAGAGCATTTAACGGCCCAATACCGAACTTGCTGGAAAAACGGACCTAAGAGGAGGACTGCAACTTAAATGTAAGGGGAGTACAATCATTAGGGGGGCGGAACTATTGAACGGTCTCCTTTAAGTTTAAAGCTGTTACAAACGCTGTCGAGATATGTGACGGTTCTCGTGGCCGACAATAATGTCAATTACTTCATAAGGCAGAAGGATTTTGAAAAGAATTTTCTGTAGGCTGCACATCGTTCTTTCTGCTCGATACAGTTTTCCTGGTCGGTGAGTTCAGTCAGAGGTTCCAGCCATGGGGACTTTACGACTTCTTTCTGTATGGTGGACAGCCATAACATTGTAGCCGACACCATCTTGGCTCTTCGGCGTTCTGCGGCCGTGGATGTGGCTGACATACAGATGCTGAGGTGGGCGATTCGGGACGGATGGGCAAGTGTTGTAAGTTTCTTACTGTCTCTACACTTATATACCTGCTTCAGATTAAAGCTTCGGGTTTCCTAGGTGGGGTTTCATTTGGCGTTGACAGTATATGCAAGTTTATTTTACATCTAGTGCCTCCATGCGTGGGGTTTTGTATACTTTTTGTAGCTGCGTTGAGACCATTCACCGGAAATTTTACTTTGATTATGCGCCTAGACCACAAGGCTTCCCATGCCGGCTCTGCCCATAGGGCATCGGATGCAGCTCTGGCTTTTGGGATGCCTGCCCCTTTTTCTTTTTATAAGGGAAATTTATTTGCGTCCCTTCCCGGGCTCATTAGAACTTTTCCGGGTTTCTGATGGCATCGATTTGGTTGAATTAGAGCTACAGAGGGTAGGTGTTTACGGCCTTGGTAGATTAAAGAGTCTCAACCTATGGAACCGCGACTTTGCGAGAAAGAGCCTGTTGTAACTCAGACTTGTGCAGAGCCCAATATATTCCATATTTTCATAAAAAAACTTACGAGGAAAAAGAGCTCTGCTCTGGATTAATGCCTTAGATTATATTTACACTCTGAAAACCGAGTTTAAAGAGCAGGTGCAATATTCCGGTTATGCAGAGGTTTTACTAGAAGATGGATTGTTTATGTGTCTTCTGGGTAGAGCAAATATGATAATGCATGCGTTAAAGATTGGTTGTTTTATATGTGGTTCTTAGCTAAGAGAACGTGTTAATGGGTGAAGTTAAAGACTGAATTATTTTATGTGTTTTCTTGGTAAAGAAAACATGTTAGTTTATGCAGTTTTTCCTTCTACAAATTACATGGGAATTTGTGTTGAATGCTTTATGAATCTAGATAACTTTTGATGTTTTGAAAATGCATTACATGCTTGAGGGAGTTAGCTAACAAGGTGCTTGTGGGCACATAGTTATTTATTCTTGTAGCTTCTTTTGGTAAGAGAATACGTACTTCAAGTATGTGTTCTTTGTATGTTAGCAAGAGTATGATAAAATCTTGGAAAATAACTGTGGAAAGAAATGCATGTGCAAGGGCGCAAAGCAGTATTTATTACCTGGTATGTAAACATAACTAATGTGTTATATGTTTTAGAAGAAAACATGGACTTGTAACACTAATGGATAGATCTCTTAGAGAGAGATGTGTGTGAAAAGTAGAACAAGAATTTACCCGAATAGATGTACTAGTGGTAGTATGTGATGCTTGCTCATGCAGATGAGTAGATGGTAAAAGTTCATTTATAGAAATTGTCTAATGGATTATTGATATTGTAACTAATCTTGTTGCCAAGATTGTTGTCAACAGCATTGACAGGAAAAGATGGCGGTTAGTGCCAAAGGAAGTAATGTTTAACATTGGCAGGAAAAGGATTATTCGTCCATGCAGATGAGTTTAAGCTGCAGAACAATTATGCCACAAGGAATGTTGCATGTGGCGGTATGTAAATAAAAAAAGTACATGTAAATTGTATTAGCTTTAGCTAGTTATGTGACAGCTTAATGATAATTCATTGTAAAGATTTTAATACAATGGTTAAGGGATGGAATCCCTTATGAGCCATTGAGTGAGGGGTGAAAACCCTCACGAGCGTTTAATAATAAGATTAAACGTTTGCTGGTTTTCACCCTACGGGGTTTCTAGGGTATATCCGTGTTCTATGGTGTGATTGATGTGATTGCCTTATGTGTCTGTTGTTAATGATGGGTCCTTAATGATGATGGTTCTTTATTTGATGTAACCATAATGTCTTAGTACATGATTACTTAATATGGTTAAGGATATCAAGTAATGGATGCAGGGATTCATGAGACAATTTATGTCAGAACACTACCACATGATGGCTAATGGTTATGAAAATGGTTATGCAACTTATTGTCTTTCACTGCAATTTACTTGATGTATTAGTGAATGTTATATCTAATGGTTATCGATGAATTGAGGAGTTGAGTTTCAGATAATTACTTATGGGTTGTTTGTATAAAAAATTCTAACTCCCTACTTTTACTTGCGAGGTTACCGGGGTATGTGACAAGAACATTCATATAATATAATTTACTCACACTCATAAAGCTTCCATACATGAAGAAAAGGATTTTTTAGGCAAGAATATGACACCATGATTATTTGTGAAATTCACTGATGACATTGGTAATTGGCACTTGGAAATTTGCACATGGGTGGATTTACTTGGCACTTGGAAATTTGCACATGGGTGGATTTACTTTTCCAATTTGGTCTACCATAAAGAATTGGTGGTTGATTTAAAGGTTTCGTGCCCTTACTTTCCCAATTTGGTTGACCAGGATGATTTGTTCAAGGTTGGGTAATTTTTTGAATTTGTAGTGATTAAATGAAAAATTGTTTACATATTTGTGTGTCAAATATGTTAAACGATGTAGTCTAACTTATAGATGAAATATCATTTTTCACGAGAATTCACAATACAATTTCAAGATTTTTTGTTATTTAAAATACATTTTTGAATACATAAATGTATTCAACACCTTTGAAAACCCCTCGGCACTCAAATTATGTAGATTAAACAATTTAAACTCAAGTTTTTAAAAATCTATGTCATTAAAATTAACGACAAAAGTTGTCGTGAAAAAAGTCATTTCGTCTCAAGTTAGACTATGCCATTTTAAACAATATTTGAATCAGAAATAATGTATATTAATCCAAGTTTACAACAACTTCAAAAAATAATGTGGAGTGGATAAATTAATTACATAATCTTCTTGCCTATATATGAGCAAAGAATTTTATAAATTTCAGTCGGCAATAATTTTACTGCCACCTAAATTTATACAAAGAGTTGCTTGAATTATAATGGATAGTAACTTTGAATGTCCGAAATTACCTCGTTCTTCGGAATTGAATTTGAAACTTCACTTATATAGCTTATATAAGTTCATAGGCTTTAGCGGTCAAATAACTATCTTGAGATGGGTCCCTTGTTTTGTTTAATCGATAGTGATAAATTATGGTAACAATCTATTCCTAGAGTGAAATTTTCAAAAGGTTATGTACATACGTAAATTTTTTTTTCAAAGATAAACTCTTCGATTTTATCTACGAGGTGTGAGTGAAAAGATTTGTGAAATTAAGTTCTTGATTTTATCACACAATGGGTGAGTGGTAAGATTTGTGAAATTCATAAAAAGTATGAGAGACATTGGTTTATGTACTTACTTTTCCAATTTGGCCGTAGATTAGCATATTCGAGGCTTTATAAGTTGAGTAACTTCATGAATTTCACAAGAGGTTAATTAGCAATTGTACCAAATGTTGCAATGGAAATGCGGTAAGTCATAGCATATGAAAAACGAACATAGATGAAGAGTGAAGAGTGAATCCTCGTCATAGAAATAGATTCTTCGAACCAACACCCACTCTTTTAGAGTGAATGTTTATGGATCCTTCTAAGCATCAGCGTGTGAAAAAAGAGCATAGATGAAGAGTGAATCCTCGTCATAAGAATAGATTACCCACTCTCTTAGAGTGAATGTTTGTGTATCCTTCTGAAGCAACAATTGAGACTGGACATTCCCCATTGGTTCAGTGTCCAAAAACATATCATTTTAGTATTTGATTCACCAAAACAATGCATTGTCATCATCTGTAAAGGCACCATCAAAGACATAATCATTGACTATAGTAAATTATGATCTATCATAAACAACTTTAATTTAACATGGACAACAATGATCATCCATATTCAACCATTTCTTGACCATAATTCACCTTTCTAAATAATAATTTTACCATTTTTAACTATAGTAAACCAAAATCACCTATAGTCAATGTTCTACTAATCTTCTCCATGCTCATCTTCAACTAGAAAAATTACATCGTCTTTAAAGTACCAATCAACATTTTCCACATTATGAACACTATTAAATTTTAAAACTAAAAAATAACTTAATTATATTTTGAATTTTACTAGTATCGTATATCACTACCATCTTACATACCATTATATATTTGACCATTGTTATGTATTTCAATTAAGTTTCCCCTCTCAAGGAGGATTCTCACGAGTGACTAGACTAAAATTTTGACTCATCTATCTCATTAATTTCGGAAATACAAACCACAACAACTGACTTGTCCTACAAATTTAAATAAATAAAAAAGAGAAAGAAACACATAATACATCATCCCTACACGCTGCTCTTGCCAAAGAAAATCATCACGGTGCTAGTAAAGGTACTCAACGGGAGAAGGAAAAAAAAAATAAAAAAAAAAATACAACAACCTTACATGCTAGTCTGGCTAATGAAAATCATCAGGGTGTTAGTAAAGGTAATACAAAGTTTATAGGAGAAACATCTATTCATACCAATTGCAATTTAAAATTATTACAATGTCACAACCAATTTTTTAATACTTGTCTACTCATTTTCACTATGAAATAATTGTATGCTCTGTACCATTTTCACCATTTTTAAATTGTTTTATACAACTGTTAGTGATAAATCTAATACAATGGCCATGGAAAATAAATAGATCTAATAAGTACCCTGTCGAACATTTTCACAAGTTCCACGACAAATAATTTGCATCAAATGTATTAAATTTTTGTTACTCTAATAGAATCTTTACAAAAACCTAAAAAAATTAAGAAGTAAGGAGTCAAATAATTTCGTTGCTAAGTATTATGTGAAATAATTTCGTTGCTAAGTATTATGTCAAATAATTTGTATGTATATAAAAAATTGAAATTAGTTTAACACCCTAGTCTTACAAGAAGATTCAAATTTCTGTGTAACGGTACTCAACATTTTCAAAAGTCCAGAGTTATGTGCGACGATATTTACACAACTACAGTCTAATATAATCTATATGACTTCAAAGGATTTTCCCATCGGCAAAATGGAGATATGGAATTATTCAAATATACATGCGGAATAGTATTCAACATTCCGGAAAGTATCAGATATAAGCTTCACATATGAATCAAAAGGATTTTCCCATCGGTAGATTGCAAAGGTGCAACTTGTTGATTTATTTTAACACTGAATATCTTACCCATAATATAATCAGGCAATCAACCACATAGAGTTTGTTTTTTTTATAAGAGAAAAAACTGATAAACTTTCATTAAGAAAACAAAAGTTGTTACATTTTCAACAATATGATGATCCTTGTTTTTGAGTGAAACAATAGTCTGTAATAATCCACATAGAGTTATCATTTGATTTCATGTGTGGTTACATAGGCACGGGCTCATGGACAATTATCATGACCAAATTCTTCATTTCATTGCTGGCGACGATGTGCCTATCTCGATGGAGCTCGATGTCTCATTGACGCTGCCTTTGATGGATATATTATGGATTGGGGAAACATATTCTATGATAGTTTAGCCACTCAAATCATGAATTATAGGAGCAAACATATTTTTCACAGAACAAAATTCCCCCATTTTATATGAGTGCCTATATAATAGATGCCATCTGTTTCACCTCTGATTTTACTTCTATGGGATGCAAATGGACTATAGAAGATCCTACACATATCCATATTTATCATGACATACTCTGGGAATCAAAATTTCGCCTTCATTTCAATATAAATTGCTATGAAGTAATCCTGCCCATCCACCCAAGTTTCTTTGATAAGAAATCTCCTAGGGTTTCTCCTAAAGCCAACAATGATTTGCTAACAATTGGAAGATGGTTTAGAGAACAATCCTTCACTTATATCCGGATCTTCGACAACCTTGCAAAACCTCATGTGTTGCCCCTTTATTTTCCCAATAAACTCTTAGCCTGAGAGATAGCGTACCAAACTATAGGGAATGACCTTTCAAAGATTTTGAAATATGCTAAAAGACAATGTGACCTATCTTTCATATTCAATGTGGTGTCTATGCTCTTGACAATTTCAGGTATGCTAGTCTTGCACCGAAGAAATTCAATGTTTAAATTTTCCAACTATTCCCAATAGACAATATGATTCTAATGATACTGCTAAGAATGTAACTTAGGCAATTCACGAATGAGCCATACAAGTTTGATGGTTTATTTGAATCAACTTCTATCTATGCAAAGGTTGAGAAACAAACAACAACACAGTTAAGTCCCAAGGAATTGATTTAGTTTAATCAATACAGGAATAAAAGGATAGCTCACTTGCCTATGGATTTATTGAAGCTCCATAAAAAAATACAAAACATGATAAAGTCTTGGCTAGTACAACACAGGTCCCTAATGTATCTCAGATAAAAGAGACATGTATTTCCTCTTCTTCTCAGGTAGAAGAAACTCTAACAGACAAAAATCTGGATGCAATATGGGAGTAGTTCACAAAAGAAACAGATCCTAAAAGTCTGAAGACTCCATTGCAAATGAAGATTACATAGACCCCAGAAGTTACAGGGAAGACCTCGCTTACTATTGGGGCTTCCAATAAATATTTGGACACTGATGATTTAGAAGTCATCTTGGTATTCCTGACCTTTGAGGTTGTTTTGAAAATTGAAGAAATTCCTCCTCTTGATGTGTTTTATAGTCCAAAACATAGAGTCATGGTTAGCAGACAAAGAAAAAGAAGGAAAATTGAACAAACCCAAACCTTAGTCCCTGGTAATGCTTATTTTGAGGTAATTTGGAAATATGCTCAAGCTACTCGTGCTGAGGATCTCAAGAGGCTCTCGCAATTTGCAGGAGCATATGCCAGTGTTACTATTGATAAAGCCTTTGAAGTACAACAACTCATAAGGGAGAAAGATGAAAGGATCATGCAGCTACAGATAATGACAAACAAATAATCGCTCAACAATGGCAAACACAATTTACAGATCTTCAAAAGAATTTTAATGACTTAAATATTCAACATGAATATGATTTGAAAAGACGAGATAATCAAATCTGGGAACTTCAACAAAATATTGAGTAGTTAAAAGTGAATCCCGGGATAGCTGAGTTTAAGAAGGAAGTAGAAAAACTAAATACTCTCCTTTCTCAACAACAAGTTATTTTCTATTAGAAATTGGCCACTATCCATGAATTATGTCAATCAAGTGATTCATTAGTGAATTAGTGGTATGATATGAGGACATAATATAAGGAGATTGAGGAGAAAATTTCAGATTATATAGAATGACAAGATAGTACTGAAGGGAGATTAGCTGATCTCCCTAAAATTGAAGAATCACAAAAAGAGATTGTCTTCCAAGAGTGGGAAATAAAACTCAAGCATGCAGAAATGGAAATTTTCAGTGCTAGGGATATTTCAAACAATCTCACTGAATCTGTCAGTGACTGTATATTGCTGGCCAACATGATTCCAGACTGTCTCGAGGAAACTTTTCCCAATATTAAATTGATAGCTAAAATATGGAGGGAGTTATCAAAGAAGAAGGCTGAGATCATAAAGAATCTTTCAAAGGTTGACTTAGAATGCCATTGGAATTTCTTAGTAAAACCTCATAATAAGTGGCTAATGCTGAGGTTTCTCTCCAACAAGACCACTCATCTGCTTCCAACACTTAACGATGTGATATTCACTGCATGGATGTGCATACAACCTCATTATCCACCCATTTTTAGCCAATGTCAGATATGTGTGAACTTCAACTGCATATGGGAGAGAAACCTTCATCTCAGTCGTAGTCAAGTTGTTACAACTGGAATCTATTATTGTTTTTTTACTTTATTTTAAGTGTGGTTTGTTAAAACTACTCCGGTCTTGTATGGTACTTTACTATATTTGTATTTTCACTAAAAAATATAAATCCCCTTCATTGATATGAAGAAGAGGTTCTGAATTTTGCAAGAAATTTTTTGGTTTTCATTATTGTAACTTGAAGTGATCTTAATAGAAAGCTAAACCATTACTGTTTCGCTCATGGGTAGAGTCAAGATATATCGGGTACTACTATCTGTGTGTTATTACTATGCTTAAGAGTTGAATGGGTATTCATCAACTAATTTAATTAACTATTTAATTAAAGTAGTTATTTTTATTTGTTTTAACCCCAGAAATGATTTCATGATCTATATTGTAATGTTAAATGTGAGATCTTTCTAAAGTCACATATATAGAGAAAGTTTTCCTGGGATAGATATTTTAAGTCTATTTATTCTTTATTTATTATTTTTATTTACATCATTATCCTCACACTTATATATCTCATCCATGTGTATAACTTTTATTAAGGGAATCTGGTCCCATAATCCCAGTCGGGGCCACCATTCCAAATGAAAAAGGAGTTGCCTTGAGTTCCCGACTGGGTGGTTTTCCCCTATGTTGAGTTTGATAATTTCGAGCCTACAAAAATATCTTATCATATGATGGTGGGATGATGAAGAAGGGGATGAAGGATGAGTACATGCAAAAGACATTCTTGTAGCTAAGCATGCAAGTTGATCTATAGAGGCAAAGCAAAGGGACACCAACTCGCAACCACAACTCAAGACTTGAGATCATTGAGGACTCCTATCACCAAGCCATGAGGAGGTGAAAAAAAAAGAGAATTAGAAAGTAGAGGTCACTCATAGCAGCAATAGTGGCTCAACATTTCCACATCGTTCAAGAAATTCATATCAACAGTGCCATGTCATGTCTTGTCATGAGTTTTCATATGCCACATCATCATTGTGGACCATGCATACTGTATTCATTGTAAAATGGAAGTCTAAATGACACATATGTAATATGGAGAGTCATGTAAGCTTAAAAGTCATAGGAAGTCAAACAATCATGAGGGTAGTCAAAGAGTCACAAGGAGGGGAAGCATCACCCCTTGGTTATATATACTCCCTCATTGTATGAGCAAAGGAATTTTCACCTTGGTTGCTCCCCACAAGGCATTAGAGAGATCAACTAGTTCTTTGGGGAGCAAGGAGTGGCTCTAATGTCCCATTATTATAGCTAGTGATGTACATTGTAAACATGTGTCTTGGAAATTTTACTTAATAACAGACGCCTTCAAGGCCACCACATTCTTTATGCATGGGCTATGAATGTTTGTAAGACTATTATGCAAATGTTTGTATTTCATGTTTGCTTTCACATGTGTTAAGATAGTTGAACTATTTCGGTTATTTTAGTGCTTATCTTATTGAGAATGTGTTGTAATGGTTGTTATTGTTGTCCCATCCTTGTGGACTACTCTTCAGGATATTAGACAAATATTTCTTCATTTGTTGGTTGTAATGACCATCACATCCTCTGTTAGGCCCCTATACTACTAGTGTAACCCCTTATTGTTATTAGTATAACCCACTTATTATATTGATGTACCCAAGTAGTGCCCATATTGTTACTATTATGCCACATAGAAGCCCACCATTGTTACTGTTGTGCCCTACAATATTATTGTTATGTAGGCTTTGATTGTATTGGGACCACTTAGACTCCTATATATAGAAAGGAGGTATTTTCATTTGTATCATCCAAGAATTGTTCATTTATGTAATGTAAAGGAGGTTGCCCCCTCGAAGAGGCTGAATTCTAAGGCGTGGATTTATCTTTTCTATCTTTTCTTGAGCTGGTTTCATAACATTTGGTATCAGAGCTTTGGATTCTAGGGTTTCGCTACTCCAAACAGGTCATCGTGGAATTTTCGCTATAACTTTTTTTCTGTGACGTTTCAGAAGTTGCAAAAAAAACCCATTTGAGAAGAATGGGCGCTGAACCTTGGGTCCGAATTTCCGATCTTTTCGCGCGATATTTTCGGAGATATGATCTGCGGAAGTTGGTCTTTTTGCAGACTCCTGAATTACACTCAAAACAGGTAACCTGGGGAAAATCGTCATAACTTTCTTTCTGAGCATCGGATTGAAATTTCGTAAGAAGGTACAGAAAGAGGACGGACTGTAGTTTCTGTGTATATATTTTTCAGAGTCAAAGGTTGAAACAGTGACACGTGACACTTCATACAAGTTCGCTCTACTGAACTAGTCTATAATCAGGTCACTGCGGGAGATTGTGCATAACTGTTTCTTGGAGAATCCAATTTGGATCAGACTTGTGGCATTGGAAAGAGGACACAGAGGGCTACTAAAGGTCACAAGTTCAGAACTTAAAGATCCGAAAGTACAGAGTTACAGTCGTTTCAAGGTAGAGCACCTAAAATCAAGAAAAAGCAAGATGAGGAAGTTTGATGGCAAGGATCCGGTAAATTGGATACTTCAGATGGAGCAATATTTTGATATACATGGTGTACAACTGTTACAAAAGGTATGTATTGCATCTTCATATTTAGAACCAGATCAATTTTTATGGTACAAAGGGCTTTGTTCTCGTAAAAAACTTGTTACGTGGTCAATTTTCACGGAGGAAATGATAGCACATTATGAGGATATACAGAGCAACACCTTCTTTAGAGCAACACCACAACAATTGGAAAGAGTAAAAGGGCTTTGTGACATAATGGAAAGCAAAATTATGGAAACCAGGAAGCATACCCCTCACAACTATAAAGATGGAATTGTTGTTTCTCCCAGCCTTCCACAACCTACAAGGGTTACACCACAACAATTGGAAGAAAAAAGAGAAAAAGGGCTTTGTTACAATTGTGATAGCAAATGCACTAAAGGTCATAGGTGTGCTGATAAGAAATTATTTTACATAGAATATGAAGAGGAGGAAGAAAAGGATCAAGAAACATCAAAAGAAGAGGATATACGTCAGGACACCACCCCAGAGAAAGAAGAAATGAATCAGACCATATCTTGTAAAGCATTGGCAAGAATTACCACTCCTCAAACTCTCAAGATAGAAGGACATATCAAGAAGAAAAAGGTGCAAGAAGTGAAAGATCACATCGAGAAAGAAGAAATGAATCCAACCATATCTTGTAATTCAATGGATGAAATTACCACTCCTCAAACTATCAAGATAGAAGGACACATCAAGAAGAAAAATGTTCAAGAAGTGAAAGATCACACCGAGCATCAAGAAATGAATCCGACCATATCTTGTAAAGGACTGGAAGAAATTACCACTCCTCAAAAGATAGAAGGACATATCAAGAAGAAAAAGGTTCAAGTAGAGAAAGATCATATCGAGCATCAACAACAAGTTCTCCAACTTTTAAAGGATAACGCCACTTCGGTGCAAAATCAAATGAAACAACAGGTAGATCAACATCATAGTGAAAAATGTTTTGATGTGAGTGATTTGGTATTTTTACTGCTACATCTCAAGCAAGCTATTTATGAGAAGGAAATGTTGGCAATACTACATGCACTTAAAAAATGGCGACCTTACCGAATGGGAAGACGCTTCAAGGATGAGGATGTGGAAGCATTGTTTTGTGCTATTTATATTATCCAACCAAATTGGATAAACGAAGCAACGGATGAATGGAAGAAGAACGAAGAAGTATGGCCACTTATTCAAAAGTTGCAAAAGATCCCAATTCAAGCAATATTGCCAGAAATTGAAGAGGAAGGAAAAATCATATTGGAACCTGGAGCAGTCACAGAAACAAGAACCCGACAGCTACGAAATCGATCAATTTCAGAGTATCTCATCAAGTGGAAGAACTTACCCGCTGAATATTCCACATGGGAGGACAAGAATTTTATATAGAAGCATCAAGAACTACTCAAGCGTTGAGGACAACGCTTTTTGAAGGAGAGGGGCATGTTAGGCCCCTATACTACTAGTGTAACCCCTTATTGTTATTAGTATAACCCACTTATTATATTGATGTACCCATGTAGTGCCCATATTGTTACTATTATGCCACATAGAAGCCCACCATTGTTACTGTTGTGCCCTACAATATTATTGTTATGTAGGCTTTGATTGTATTGGGACCACTTAGACTCCTATATATAGAAAGGAGGTATTTTCATTTGTATCATCCAAGAATTGTTCATTTATGTAAAGTAAAGGAGGTTGCCCCCTCGAAGAGGCTGAATTCTAAGGCGTGGATTTATCTTTTCTATCTTTTCTTGAGCTGGTTTCATAACATCCTCTATGGAATATTCCACTGGATGTTAGACAGATCCTTCTGGTTCATGTGTGTCTCTTCTTGGGTGGTACTACTACCTCTCACTTAGGGGCTTACTTTTTCTCCCCTTTCCACAATAGAATAACCTTGACACATTTACAACTGAACACTCACCAGACACACTTTTTCACTTTTTGAAGACACCATTGCTTCCCTCTCTCGTGTTCACAGTTAAAGCCAAGGCATCTATTTGAGATATATGGCAACCGAGCCGATATTATGGACGGGGATCCTACACCAATCAATGTGAGGTCTAATTAGGACTTCACATCAAAGAGATCACTTGGTTGATGGATTTCCAACACCGTCAACTACCTGTCATCCTGCTACCATGCCTATAAGATCTGATCCTATAGATCTATCCCATAAGAACTCATAGTTGCTATGTGATTCACCTGCACTCTTCTACTAAGAGAATATGCAACCCTGTTTCCTTTCCCTTAATGTACCTGATCTTGAAATCAAACTCATTGATTCATATTCGATTAGTAAAACAAGTATCTCAATCCACTGTGATCACTCATCAGTACAAACCTCTTGCCAAGAAGATAGTGCCTCCACATCTTCAAAACATGGAATATCGGTGCCAACTCAAGATCATGTGTAACATAATTCTGCTCATGCTCATTCAATTTTATTGATTCATAACATACCACCTATTCCTCCTGCATCAGGACTCCACCAAGTCCTCCCTTGCAGACATCTATACACACCACGGACTCTTTATCTGGATCTGCAATTTTAAGAACTAGACCATTTTTCAACAACTGTTTCAACCGATCAAAACTAGATACACATTCCTCTGTCCATTCAAATTTCTTACCTTTCCTTTGCAATGACGTGATGGGATAAGAAATCCGTGAGAAGTTCATGATGAGCCTCCTGTAGTAACCTGCTAACCCCATGAATGACCTTACCTAATCCAAATTCCTAGGAGCTGCCCACTCCATGATAACCTTTATCTTTTGTAGATCCACTGCTATGCCTTCCTTGGAGACATCATGCCCTAAGCAATGTACCTCTGTATGAAATAAACTGCATTTTCTAAGCTTTACATACAACTGATGCTCTCTTAGGAACCTCATTACTGTTGCTAAATGTTTGGCATGCTCTTCCTTATTCTTAGAATATATCAATATATCATATTATAAAAAACTTGTCCAGATAAGGACATAACATACTATTCATCAAGAACATAAGTTGGAGCATTGGTCAAACAAAATGGAACTGCAACAAACTCATAATGCCCATACTTGGTCCGGAAAGCAATCTTGTATATATCCTCTTCTTAAATGCGTACATGATGGTATTCTGATCTCAAATCAATCTTTGAGAACATTTTTTCTCCCTTCAACTAATCAAACAAGTCGTCAATCCTCAACAACAAATACCTGTTATTAATGGTTACCTTATTCAACTGCTTGTAATCAATGCATAGCCTGAGAGTACCATCCTTCTTTTTCACAAATAATATTGGTGCACCCCAAGGTGATGCACTTGGCCTAATGTATCCCTTGTCAAGTATTTCCTTCAACTGCAGCTTCAACTATACTAACTTTGGTGTGCTCATCCTATATGGTGCCTTTGATGCTGGTGTTGCCCATGGCACCAACTCAATAGAAAAGTTCACTTTTCTATGAGGTGATAACTCTTAAATATCTGAGGGAAATACATCCTGAAGATGTTGTAAAACTAGTTACCTTCTCAATAAGTCTGCATCCTCAACATCCTTACCTTTATCACTAGAAATATGCACTGCAAATAACACACACCCTTTTCTGCGACTACGCTTTGCCTGCATAGCCATAACCATTATGAATAATGTTTCCTTCTTCTTACTGTGCAAGACCCTATGTTCTTCATTGTCATCCAAGCACTTAATAGCCTTGTCATAAAAAGCCACCTTGGTCCCATGAATATACAAACAGGTCATACCCAAAAAATATTATGCGATACCAACAGAAGCACATTCAAATGCGTTGATGTAGGCATACCATTCAACTCAAATGCACAAGATTCTGTCCAATGATGAACTCTTTTCTTCGTACCTATAGCCAACTACACTAATCAAGATTCTGCATGCACTTCTTTATTCAAACCACACTTATCTACTAGGTAAAAATTAACATAACTATAATTAGATCCAAGGTCAATCTAAATAGAAACAACTTGATCACAAACCTTACGTCCATCTCGATAATATATTCCTGGTGATCCGCTTGCCTGTTATCCAATGCTGCATAGACATGAGGGATGCTCTGCTCAACATCCCCAACAATTTGCGCTTCCTGTGAACTGTAAATAAGAGGTCTACCACCTTGATTCTGTAGACAATCTCTTTTAAGGTGCTCTTTACCACATGTCCAACACTACAACTGTCTCCTACCATCACCTCTATTCCATTGTTCTCCAGGATGAGGTCCATTGAAATTCTTGTAAGGCACAACATTCTCTTTCTCACTTGCATCCTAGAGTCTTGTCCTTTTCGGTCGCCATTTACATTTAGTCTTGTCTTTCCCTTTTGAACCTTGTGAGACTTTGTCTTGTGCTCTGATTGCTCATAACAGTGCTTCGAGTTACTAATGACTTCTTCAAGTGACCAAGGCTCATCATACTCAATCCGATCTCTAAATGCTAATCCACTGAAAAATCTCTGATCTTTGGCCTTCTCATCCTGAAGATACGGTTCATACCTCAACAACTCCAAGGACTTGGTCATACACTCCTCATCTTTCATTGATCCCATCTTTAACTCATAGAACTCCTTGGCCTTACTGTCGTAGTACTTCTCTGATAAATATTTCTTCCTAAAAAGTCTCTTGAATTCATGCCAACTCAACTCTTTTGTCTCGATGTCTCTAACCTGCTTCACATCTTCCCACTAGATGTATGCTTTCCCAGTTGAAGATAGATATTTTGACCTTCATTTTCTCTGTGTAATCATGCAACTCAAAGAAATTCTTCATCCCGAGTAACCCTGCCTCTGTATATTCTGACTTCTTCAAATCCCCATTAAAGGTAGGTGGCTTTTCTTTCTTGACCCATCTAGCAAATATCCCCTGTTGTTCCTCCTATAAGGATGATAACAATGATGACCATGGTACCTATTGGAACCAGAACTAGAATGGAACTTGTATCCATCACCTCTTCTATTTGGTGTGTCCAAGAACCTACCATCCCTAATTGTTTCATCCCTATCTAACTTGTGCCCACCATGAGATCTACTGCCATATGACCCATTATTCCTATCCTCCTACCCATGATTGATCCTAAGCGGCCCCTGCCTCTGCAACTCTGACAAAATTTGAAGGATAACTACATTAACCTATACTTGTTTCTCCTGTTCCTGAATGTTTCTGTCATTATCTGCTTTGGAACTTCTTATTTTTCCATCAAACTTCTCAATGTGTCTGTTATGTCAGGAGAATTCCCATCACCATGCTGCTCATATGATCCATAGGGAGAATCTCAGGAACTATAGTCTGCCATCTTGCTAGTCATCATTGATCTTATTCCTGCAAGTATACTATGTCTGCTAAACCAAAATATAAACATAGCCAACATACCTCAGTATAGTTCAGGGGAGGATATCTTGTCTACAAGGTCAACCAGATTAGCGCAATACATGTATAAACATAATCATAGCAGTATATAGACATTATATCAATATCATCCAGTTACCATGCATGACCATGCCAACTACATACCATGACCTAATGCACGAAAACTATAACCATGACAATGTATGCATACATTCACATAGACAACAAACATACATAAGGAATTCATATTCAACTAATCATGCATTCACGACAACACATCCCAATAGCTACACCTTCAACTTCTACATGACAACACAACTGTAACAATGAATATCACAATGTATACATAAAAAACAACTATACCACAAAAATAATGAATGCATATGCAATCTACATGTACGCACGACAAACACATTCTGCCCATCCAGTCCAAGGGTTGAACCATGCTATGATACCACTTTGTAACACCCTCTTCCTACATTTACCCAAGTTAACTTGTCCACTGGGGTAAACATGTGACAAAGAGTTACTAACATGTGATTCAACTCCCCATGTATAGTTAAGGAAGTGGAATCAACAAACCAAAATCAAACTGACCTTCCTCATGAGCTACAGGAACCCCAGACGCTAACCAACCACTCCAGGTGCCTAACCCCTGAGTTAAATTACATTTTGATTGAAATGGACCCCAAATCACTCCCATGAGAATCCCTACATGTGTCTGATACCCTCCAGTCACTCCAATAACAAGGAATCCATGCGAATGTGGCCTTTTTTAGGCTATTCTGTGCCAACAATCCCGAATTTTGGCTACTTTTTCGGGGCTAGGACTCAAGCCTTTTCCAAGAACTTCATGAATATTTCAGAATTGATAAATATAAATGATATGAGACTACTAATGCAAGCACTTGAAAACGGACTTGACTTGACCCCTACCAACCAGGACAAGCATTATGTCAAACACATCTTGAACATGTGATCTATAGGTCATAACAACATATATGAACATAGGGACTTCATACTTATCTGAGATTCATCAAGAATTTTGGGTGTGCGTTATATTATTTCTACGACTAGCCCTTATGTTTAAGCTGGGGGGGGGGGCCTAGATGCCCCTTCATTGCACTGGGCGTAGCGCCTCGGGGAATTTGTATTTGGACCCGATATTATGTGGGCGGACCTACCTATGGTTTTCTGCATGGTTTTCGCACATGGTTTTGGGCATGATGGTTTTCTGCCCATGGTATTTTGTAGATCCAATCAAGGGAATTGTGATTATGTTCTAATCCAGGGTTAATGGATTGGGGTTTATAGATGCTTCGAAATGTATATATATGTATTGTAACGTTGAAAGGAATATAATGAAAAATCAATCTAGTAGTCTCGGTTTTGGGATCTAGGGGAAAATCTTTGTGTATATATATTTTATGTTTTATGCTCTCACCATTGTTTATTTTCTATTTTTAGAATTTGTATGTAGGTAATTTTTGTATGGGGTTAAAACCTACATTTGGTGTAAGAGCTATTTTGGCTTCAAGGGGACACCTTTGCTGCGAGGGGTTTTACTTGACCCTGTGGTAGACCTTGTTTAGTGGGAGATCTGCATGATCGATTCTTGTGGTGAAGCTACTAGTGGATAAAGATCAGTGGATCGCGGTAGATGTGTGTACTAAACCAACGGAAGTGCCAGCTTAAGACTGGGCGAATTTGGGTCGGAGGGAAAAGAGCACAATACAATTGTGTATCTCAGATTCAATATTGTTGAATGTATTAGGGGAAGCTTCGACGAAGGCTTTGTGGGACAAGTAGAGAATTTGTACCAATCTAAGTCTCTGGTGAATAAACTGTTCCTACGGAAAAAGCTGTATAACCTGAGGATGAAGGATGGAGAATCAGTGACAGAGTATATAAACACCTTTAATACTGTGGTAAGCGAGTTTTTATATGTTGATATAAAAACTATAGATGAATATAATTCTATCAGTTTTTTGTGTTCTCTACCAAATTCATGGGATAGTCTGGTTGTTGCAATAGGTAACAATACCACTGCCTTGCAGTTTGATGAAATAGTCTCATCCTTGCTTTCAGAGGAGATGAGATGGAAAAATATAGAGAGCTAGAATGGTGATGCCTTGTCTATACGAGGATAGTCCCAGAACAGAAACAAAAATAAATCCTCGAGTGGGAGATCTCAATCTAGAGGGAGATCTATATCTACAAGAAAACCTGTAAAGGTGTGCTAGAAATGCAGAAAGTAAGGGCACTTAAAAAAGGACTGTAGATCTAAAGCTCTTGAGAAAGGAAAGAGATCTGATGATGCTCCTCCTGCAGAGGCAAAAACCATGTTAGATGAAGGTGGGGATGTGTACATGGCTTCTTCTTCAAGTACACATGTAGATCATGAGGCATGGTTGACTGACTGACGTGCACCCTTTCACTTCACTCCCCATAGGGAGTGGTTCTGCGAGTATGATAAATATGATGGTGGTGATGTCTTCTTAGGGGTTGACAGTAAGCCTATAATCACCAGTCACGGAAAATTCAGGTTGAAGTTGTAAGGATTATAACACTTCTGGGTGTTCTGCATATTCTTGCATTGGAAATAAATCTGATTTTTGTAAGCAAGCTGGATGGTGCAGGTGTAAAAATAGTGTTCGAGAAAGATACTTGCAAGATGGTTCAGGGAGCACTGGTATTGATGCGGGGAGTTCGGATTGGAAATCTGTACTAGCTCCAGGGTAGCATTGTTATTGATGGGTGCAACAGTTCTATGGTTCCTGAAAGTGGAGTAGAAAATCTAGTGGTCTCTGGAGAAAATACCATGGTATGGCATCAAAGGCTTGGACATATTGGAGAGAAGGGCCTTCGAATACTTTAAGGTAATGGTATGGTAGAAGGTATGTCTAATGTCTCTCTAGATTTTGATTTCTGTGAAAATTGTGTATATGGGAACCAAAATCGGGTGAGTTTCCCCTCTAACGCTAAGAGGGCGAAACGAATATTAGAGCTTGTGCACAATGATGTGTTTGGATCTGTGTTGGTTCCATCACTGGGTAAGTCTGTGTACAATATATCATTTATAGACGATTTCTCAAGGAATACATGGATATATTCCAAATTCCAAATTCTTTCAATGTAAATTTTTCTTTATCTATTACTGATGATGATCCCAGAACTGTTAGAGAAGCAGTAGATTCAGAGGATGGAAAACTATGGAAAGAGGCCATCGTTGAGGAAATGTCATCTTTTGCACAAAAATGAGGCTTGGGATCTGGTGGATTTGACGGTTGGAAGGAAACCCATTGGAAGAAAATGGGTGTTTAAGAATAAGATGAATGCAGAAGGCAAGGTGGAGAAATACAAGGCTCGATAGGTAGCAAAAGGTTATTCCTAGGTGCCATGAATTGATTTTGGTGGTATTTTTTCTCCTGTTACCAAGGTAGCTTCTATTAGATTATTTTTATTTCTTGTTGTTTCTTTTGATTTTGAGATAGAACATATGGATGTGAAGAAAAAATTTCTTCATGGGGATCTGGAAGAAGAGATCTACATGAAACAACCTGAAGGATTTGTGGTGAAGGGTAAGAAAGAACTGGTATGTAGGTTAAAAAAGTCTTTGTATGGGTTAAAACAATTACCAAGGATGTGGTATCAGAAATTTGATACATATATACGAGGACTTGGCTTCACCAGAAGCAAAGCAAATCATTGTGTGTATTTTAAATTAATTGGTGACCATTTTATTTGTTTGGTGTTGTATGTGGATGATATGTTGCTGATTGGAAATAACAAAGAAATTATCTAGGAATTGAAGACCCAATTGTCCTTCAAATTCAACATGAAATATCTTGGTGCTGCAAACTATATTGTTGGCCTGGAAATTAAACGAGATCGGGCAAAGAGGAAGCTCTGGTTAAACCAGAGGAAGTATGTCGAGACAATACTACAGATATTTAATATGCATGATAGTAAACAGTGAAGGTTCCTATTCCTGTAGGTGTAAATTTATCTGCTAAACAATGTCCCAAGACACAAGAAGAGGAAGAGGACATGTCCCATTTCCATATGCAAGTGAATTCGATAACCTGATGTATAAAATGGTCTATACTAGAACATATATTACACATGAATTTGGAGGTTTTAACCCCATACATAAATTATTTGCATACGAATTCTAAAAACAAAAATTAAACAATGGCAAGACCATAAAACATAAAACAAATATACACAAATATTTTCCTTTGGATCCCAAAACCGGGACTACTAGATTTATTTTTCATTATCTTCCTTTCAATGTTACAATAAATATATATACATGCCAAAGCATCCATAAACCCCAATCCATTAACCCTGGATTAGAACATAATCGTAGTTCCCTTGACCAGATCTACAAAAAATACCATGGACAGAAAACCATCATGCCCAAAACCATGTGCGAAAACCATCCAGAAAACCATAGGTTGGTTTTTAGGGTCCAAACAAAATTTCCCTAGGGCGCTGCCCTGGACCCCATAGAGCAGGGCTACTTCCCCCCTTAAACCCCTTGACAGGGGGGTTATCGCCCCCTTGTGAACTCCCTGTTGTGCTCGACACAACAAACAAGGGGTCTTGTGGACCCCCCTGCGACCCACCCACGCGTTGGCTAGTCGTGGAAAGAATATAACACACACTGAACATTCTCCCACTTGTTGTTTTATTTCCACAGGGGGCTAAAGGATAGCTTAGTCATTGGTCCAACCCTATAATGTCCTTTGTTTCTCTACACCAAGAGAACTTTTGAGTGTTCACAATTTCTGTCAATGAATCTGCAGTATTCTTCAAAGTGTCCACCTTTTCCAACAACACCTTTTTGTCCTCAACCATATCCCTTACAAAGTGATACTGAACACCAATGTGCTTTGTCTTTGAATGATAAGCATGGTTATTTTCCAAGAAAATTGCACTTTGGATGTCACAGTCTATCCTTACAACTCGTTGTATTAATCCCATGCTTGAACACAATCTCTGCAACCAAAATGCTTCCTTGCTTGCATGAGCGGTTGCCATGTATTCTGCCTCTATAGTTGAAAGTGACACTATAGATTGTATCTCGCTCATCCAACTTACTGCACCTCCAAATAGGTTAAACGCATACCCAATTGTAGATTTTCTCTGATCTAGATCTCCAACCAAGTCTTCATCAACAAAGCCACTAATGTCCAAAACTCTGTCAAATCGTAGTATTCCTTGGTAACACAGACCATAATCACTAGTGCTACGCAAATACCTGAAAACCCGCTTCACTGCTATCCAATGCTCCTTCCTTGGTTTTGACATAAACCTGCTCAATACTCCCACTGCATGTGCAATGTCTGGTCTAGTATAAACCATTGCATACATCAGGCTACCGATTGCACTTGCGTATGGAACACGGGACATGTCCTCTTCCTCTTCTTATGTCTTGGGACACTGTTCAACAAATAACTTTACACCGACGGGAATAAGAACCTTCATTGGTTTACTATCTTGCATATTAAACCTCTACAATATTGTCTCAACATACCTCCTCTGGTTTAACCATAGCTTCCTTTTTGCCCGATCTCATTTAATTTCGATGCCCAAAATATAGTTTGCAGCACCAAGATCTTTCATGTTGAACTTGGAGGACAATTGGGTCTTCAATTCCTGGATAATTTATTTTTTATTTCCAATCACCAACATATAATCCACATATAAGACCAAAGAAATAGCATGGCCACCAATTAATTTAAAATCCACACAATGTGTTATGAAACCAACTCACAAAAAGATAGAAGATATAGATCGATGACTTCAAAATTAGCCTCTTCGAAGGGGAAACTCCTTTACATTACACAAATGAACAATTCTTGGATGATACAAATGACAAGACCTCCTTTCTATATATAGGAGTCTAAGGGGTCATAATATAATCAGAGTTGACATAACAATAATAATGTAAGGGCACAACAATAACAATAGTGGGCTTCTATGGGGCACAATAATAACAATATGGGGACTAAATGGGCACAAAAATATAATAAGGGGGTTGTACTAATAACAATAAGGGGTTACACTAGTAGTATAGGGACCTAACATGCCCCTCTCCTTCAAAAAGTGTTGTCCTCAACGCTTGAGTAGTTCTAGATGCTTCTGTATAAAATTCGCGTCCTCCCATGTGGAATCTTCAGCAGGTAAGTTCTTCCACTTGATGAGATACTTGGAAATTGATCGATTTCGTAGCTGTCGGGTTCTTGTTTCCGTGATTGCTTTAGGTTCCGATATGATTTTTCCTTCCTCATTAAGTTTTGAAAATATTGTTTGAACTTGGAGCTTGTCACCTATAACCTTCTTTAAGCATGAAACATGGAAAACTGGGGGCACTCGGGAAGATGCAGGAAGCTCCAATTTGTATGCCATAGTACCAATGTTTTGCAGCACCTTGTAAGGACCATAGCACTTTGGTGATAATTTATTATCCTTCTTATCTTACGTGAGGGACATTTGTTTGTATGGTTGTATTCGTAAGAATACCCAATCGCCAATATCAAAACTTCTTTCACTACGATGTTGATCTATCTATTGTTTCATTCGATTCTGCACCAAAGTGGGGTTATCCTTTAAAAGTTGGAGAACTTGTTGTTGATGCTTGATGTGATATTTCACTTCTTGAACCTTTTTCTTCTTGATATGTCCCTCTATCTTGAGAGTTTGAGGAGTGGTAATTCTTTCCAATGCATTACAAGATATGATCGGATTTATTTCTTGATGGTCGATGTAATCTTTCACTTCTTGAACCTTTTTGTTCTTCATATGTCCTTCTATCTTGAGAGTTTGAGGAGTGGTAATTCTTGCCAATGCTTTACAAGATATGGTCGGATTCATTTCTTCTTTCTCTAGGGTTGGTTCCTGGTGTATATCCTCTTCTTTTGACGTTTCTTGATCTTTTTCTTCCTCCTCTTCACAATCTATGTAAAATAATTTCTTCTCAGCACACTTATGACCTTTAGTGTATTTGCTACACAATTGTAACAAAGCCCTTTTGCTATTTTTCTTCCAATTGTTGTGGTGTCAACCTTGTAGGTTGTGGAAGGCTAGGAGAAACAATACTTCCATCTTTATAGTTGTGAGTGGTAGACTTCCTTGTTGCCATAATTTTGATTTCCACTTTTATTGCCAAATTGCATGCCTTTTCCAATGAATCAAGTTCCCGAAGGCGAACCTCATGTTGGATATTATATTTTAAAGTCCCTGTTAGCCTTGTTGGCAAATGACCCAAAAATGGATCCAAATATGCTCTTTAAAGTCTCCATAAGCTAGCAAAATCATGCCAATGGACCCAAATATGCTCTTGAAGTCTTCAAAATTTGCTTAAGATCATCCAAAGATCGAAACAAGCGCAAGAGGAGAGCCCTTAAAAGGGAGGAAAAACACTATCGGGAGGCTAAAACACTGAAAAAGAGTGACAAAACCACATATTGGAGGCTTAAACTGAGAAATGCACAGCAGCCGTTAGATCTGGCCGATCAATGGCCCAGATCTAAGAGGCAAATCGAAATTGGCCAACATAGAGGAAATAAGTATTGGTGGAAGACACCCCCGATCAGCGAGCTCCGACAATCGGATCGGCGGGTCATAATCGGCGGAGGAAATCAGCGAGTATCGACGCAGACCAGGTGAAACTTGCGATAGCGATCGACGATTAAACGTGGACCATCGATCAAGTGTGTAGATCGATAGCCCATGTTACATTGGGGTTTCGCTATCAGGGAAGCATTAAGGAGCACTAACCATGGGCCCTGTGCGACCCAATGAACCGGACCCGACGACAATATATATGATATTTCATAAATTTTGAAGTCCACAGAAAGGTCGTTTTTAGTGTATTTTGTGTATTTTCGTTATATAACGAAATACAAAGGGAACCAAGGAGCGATGCCGATGCGATAAGGCCTGGACTCAAAAGGGTTCGGGAATGAAATATATAGAATTTCAGGTCCGCCAAAGCCATTTTTCATATATTTTCAGTGTATTTACGTATTCCGGAATACAAAGAAAATACACAGGGCTAGGCTGTCTGTGACATGCGATAGCGACCCTAAAGGCAGACCCGATAGATAAATAGGTCATATCTAAGGACTTTTGAAGTCTGGAAGAACAGAGATGGGCAAGATTTGCATAGTTGCAACGTTTTTCTGTGTTTAACAGAAAAACAATCATTGTAAACATTTAAAGGGAAAACAAAGGCCCGATGACCCATTCTATCACATAACAGAGGCCAGGAAATAACCGTCGACAGACAATGCAACTCATCCAAACCAACAAACGATCATGGAGCAGACAATGCAGCTCATCCAGAATAACATAAGTGATTGTGGGGCATCTCTGGCACGAGAGAGCTCCCAGACAGCGCAACAAACTAACAGAATGCAGTTACTCTGCTGTCAGAAGAAGAATCCTCCTAGCCCACGCTTGCCTAGTCAGGGCATCAAACAGTTAAAGGGACAAAGAGGATAGATTAAGACTTCGAGCCTTTGAGAGCTTAGGAGCATTGTAAAGATCTATAAAAGGTTGAAAACTAAATGTATGAAGGGTTCAACTTCTTGAGACTATTGAGACTTTGCTACTCAAGCTTCTCATCTTCATTCTAGCAAATACAAGCTTCTTTTGCTGTTATATGTTCAATGTTAATTTCCTCTTCTGTTCTAAGCTTGCACTTGAACAGGTTGTTCATGTTTTCTTTTGTATCTAATGCCAGATAACTATCATCTTATCTCTGCATTGATAAATTAGATTTGCAAGCTTCTTTTACTGCCTGTAGCTAGCTATTCATATGTGTTTATATATGCATCTGCCAGTACAGTCAATATTCTTCATTTGCTGCCTGTAGCTAGCCATTCATGCGTGTTTATATATATGCATCTGTCGGTACAGTTAGTATTCTCCATCTATACATTGAATCTACAAACTATTGAACATTATTGGTTTAAAGCCTTAGAAAACTGAGGGTGTTCATGCATGTCTTGAGTAAAAACAGAGTTGAAATGGTTATCTGGCTTGATACAAACCATCATTCATTCCAATAGTTTAGAGAATAATATTGAAGATTATATATTACCCGGCATCTCTGAGCTGCAACCTAGGAGAGTCTCCTGGAGTCATAACATAATTGGTGCCGTTGCCGGGGAGAGGAAACTGAAGCTCAGCTTCCCTAGGAGACGACACAGATCCAGCTTTGATGATAGACAAAGTCTGGGCACTTTTTTGGTTGTAATCATCTATTTGGCGACTCTACTGAAGGACGAACCTTTTGGCGACTCCACTTCATAGTTCTGGCTTAGTTTGTGAGTCATACTCAGAGAAATCCTCAGAAGCCACAATCTGACCTGGTATCTGATCCTGAAAAAATCATCAAAGAAAGAAAAGTATTGCAAAAAGAAGCATCAGGTTCAAGTAAATCTAAACAATATTTTATATCTCTTCAAGAAAGGTCTGTTATAGAACAAATACATGTTAAGAGTATAGCTTCTAATACTAGTAGTGAATAAAAACTCTTAGAGATTTATAAAGCTCCTTATTCTTTAGGTTTTCCTTTTGTTGTAAGCCCAAAGGAAACCTCACCTCCTATCCATCATACCCCTTTAGTTTTGTCAGTCACTCCTCAGCCCTTTATCATTCAGACTGCCAGTACCCTTATAGCCACCACAACTATGGCAGGACTACAAGCACCTACCAAAATGGAAAGAATCATAGCTGCTAGGTATGGACCTCTAGTATTGCCCACTCCTTTGAATGCCATGCCTACTGGAGAAAATCAGAAGTATATGCCTAATTTCATTGGGACTGAAGGTGTTACAGCTGAAGAACATATTGAATCATCCTATAGCTATGCTGATAACCTGGACATTAGTGAAGATTATGTTTGGATGAGAGTCTTTGTCCAAAGCCTAGATGGAGAGGCTAGAAAATGGTTTAGAGAACTGACCCCAAGATCTATAGCAGACATTGAGGCTTTAGATGATGCATTCCTAAAGCATTGGGGGAATAAGAAGGATCTCCTCTATTACTACACTGAGTTTGGGAACTTAAAGAGGGAAAATGGTGAGTTCCTGACTGATTTTAATAAGAGGATTAATCGTATGTACAACAAGATACCAGCTGAAGTAAAACCCACTACTACCTCTGCTAAACTCACCTATGCCAGTGCTTTTGATTCTGAATTCTGCCTACTGTTGAGGGAGGGGCGATGTGCTACTTTGAATGACATGCAGGATGCAACCTTGGAAGTATATTCAAACATCATGGCTGCAGAGAAACTCAAGGGAAATATTGATAGAAGAAGACAGAGGGGTGAGTCTTCATCATCTTCAGATCCCAAGATAGATAAAATGACCAAAATGATTGAGTCATTAGCCTCTGAAATCGCCAAATTAAAAGTTGAGCAGCACTCTAGGAAAGGAAGAGTTGCTAACACCTTTGCTCCTCCAAATCCAAATCCATATAGAAGAGCAAATGAGCAGTTGCAGATTTTGCAAAGAAGCAAAGATGCCAATGAAGAACAAAGGGTGAAGACACCTTTCTAGAATGTAGTCATGGAAGAAGAGCAGTTTGATGAAGATGATGAGATCCATTGCATGGAAGAAAAAGGTAGTGCCCCTTTTTTGACCTTAGATACCTATGAAAATTCAATGACCAGATCAGCCAAGAGTGGGACGATGAAGCTGTTCTACAAAATAAAGATCAGCACAAATATAATCTGAGGTCAAAGATGAATAATGCCAAGGAAACTCCTATTCAAAGAATTTCTATCCCTGTAGAACAACAAGCTAATAAGCAGAAGCAACCAACAATTGATCCTATAATCCTCAAAGCTCTAGTTCTTGAGGTAAGATTCCTTGACAAGTCTCCTTCTCCTTCCAGTTTTCAATCAGAAATTCAGAAGCTAAGAATACCTATACCTCTAATTTAGCTAGTGAAGAATGAGTCCTTCAAGAAATCTATCCTTGAGGCCCTTGCGCCTAAAGCCATCCAAGCCTCCACTGATTATGTAAATCTGCAAGATGACCAACCAACGGTTATTCTCAGCCCAATAATTGAAAATTGTGAAGACAACTCCCCATCATTCTATGTCTCTCTGACTATTCATGATAAAATCCTTCACAATTGCCTTCTGGACACTGGATCCAACCATAATCTAATGCCCAAGGCTACCATGGATAAATTGGGTCTTGACATTGCCAAGCCTTATCATGACCTGTTTTCTTTTGACTCTAGAAAAGTGAAATGCCTGGGATTAATCAAGGACCTAGCCATCACTTTGCCTCAACTGCCCATGAAGAGCATGATGATGGATATTGTGGTAGCAGATGTACCCCCTAAGTTTGGCATGTTTCTTTCCAGAGGCTGGATCAAGAGATTAGGTGGAACATTGCAAAATGATCTGTCCTATGCTACTGTCCCAGTTTTTGGAGGTGAAAATAGGAGATTGTATAGAGAGGCTCAGTTGGCTTATATTATCAACGATGAAAGGAATCCCACTAATCATCCCATCTATGCTATAGACACTGATTTGGAGCTTGTTTTCTTCAGATTGAAGAATCTCAGTTGGCCTCCACGTAGCTTAAAGAACCAGTTGGTCAGATCACAGAGGAAGCAGGCCCACAAGTTTGGGACATGTTCTTTGATGGAGCTTGCTCTAAAGAAGCTGCAGGGGCAGGTGTAGTCCTTGTGTCCCCCACAAAGGAACGCATTCATTCATCTTTCATATTAACCTTTTAGGTCAACAAAAATTTTCAAGCAAAGCATTCAAGGCTGAAAGCATACAGAGATGAGGTGAAATATAGACCATCTCTGCCTGACAAAGTCAAATTCTCCAAAGTTTTTGAAGAGGATGATCAAATTAATAGACTTTTACAAGTCTTTGATGGCTCAATCAATGGGCGGTTTTCGAAACTTTATTTCATTTAAGGCTTTAAAGCCTTGGTATTGTAAATATGTTTTTTCCAGATTTTATTTCATGCTAAATAGACTCCATGCCCAATGGAACACTAGGAGGAAGATTTGATTTTGGTTTTACAGGAAAGGCATTGTTCTGTAGTTCTTGAAACCTCACAGGGAGGCTTTCATCCCTAGAAGGAGCCAGTGTTAGCCTTGTTGGCAAATGGCCCAAAAATGGATCCAAATATGATCTTTAAAGTCTCCATAAGCCAGCAAAATCTTGCCAATGGACCCAAATATGCTCTTGAAGTCTTCAAAATTTTCTTAAGATCATCCAAATATAGAAACAAGCGCAGGAAGAGAGCCTTTAAAAGGGAGGAAAAACATTATCGGGATGCTAAAACACTGAAAAAATAGTGAAAAAACCACATATCGGAGGCTTAAACTGAGAAATGCACAGCAGTCGTTAGATCTGGCCAATCAACGACCCAGATCTAAATGGAATATCGCAATCAGGCAACACATAGGACTTAAGTATCGGTGGAAGACACCCCCGATTAGCGATCTCCGACGATCGGATCGACGGGTCGCAATCGGCGAAGGAAACCAGCGGGTATCGACGCAGACTAGGCAGAACTTGCGATAGCGATCGACGATTAAATGTGGATCATCGATCAAGTGCGCAGATCGATGGCCCACATTACATCGGGGTTTCGCTATCGGGGAAAGATTAAGGAGCACTAACCATGGGCCCTGTGTGACCCGATAAATCGGACCTGACAACAGTATATATGATATTTAATAAATTTTGAAGTCCACAGAAAGGCCATTTTTAGTGTATTTTATGTATTTTCGTTATATAACGAAATACAAAGGGAACCAAGGAGCGATCCCGATACGATAAGGCCTGCACCCGAAAGGGTTCGGGAATGAAATATATAGAATTTCAGGTCCGCCAAAGCCATTTTTCATATATTTTCAATGTTTTTACGTATTCCGGAATACAAAGAAAATACACCAGGCCAGGCTATCTGCGACATGCGATAGTGACCCTAAGGGTAGAACCGATAGATAAATAGGCCATATCTAAGGACTTTTGAAGTCTGGAAGAACAGAGATGGGCAGGATTTGCACAATTGCAACCTTTTTTCTGTGTTTAATAGAAAAACAATCATTCTAAACATTTAAAGGGAAAACAACGGCTCGAAGACCCATTCTATCACATAACAGAGGCCGGGAAATAATTGTCGGCAGACAGCACAACTCATCCAAACCAACAAACGATCATGGAGCAGATAGCGTAGCTCATCCAGAATAACAGAAGTGATTGTGGGGCATCTCTGGCACGAGAGAGCTCCCAGAAAATGCAACAAACTAACAGAATGCAGTTACTCTTCTGTCAGAAGAAGAATCCTCCTAGCCCATTCTTTCCTAGTCAGGGCATCAAATAGTTAAAGGGACAGAGAGGATAGATTAAGACTTCGAGCCTTTGAGAGCTCAAGAGCATTGTAAAGAGCTATAAAAGCTGAAAACTAAATGTATGAAGGGTTCAACTTGTTATCACAAAATCAGGTACTGAAGGCTGCCAATCAGCAAGACTCTGTGTAACTGTTTCAAACCAGGCTTTAGACTAAGGCTTAGCCTCCTTAGTCAGAGAGGGCTCTCTCACAGACTATGAATATTGACTAATGACAAGGAAAGATGGCTAACTCTTATAAGACACATGAAGAAAATATGCTGGCTGGACAAATATCAAATTAATTCCCATTGGGTTTATGGAGTCTCACACATCTCAGCAAACAAAAACACCATCTTTTCATAGAAATCAGGGCTCTTTACATCTAATGTTCAAACACAACTTACATAAAACACAGTTTGCCAAAACATACAGGAAGTCAGAGCATGATACATGAGTTCTGAGTGATTATGCAATGACAAGACTGTAAAAGAACACTAAGAGAATAAACCACCATACATTTGAACAATAAGATCTATTGAGAATCCTGAGAAAAAAAACAACAGTCATTTGCATTACTGAAATCTGCTTTACATAAACCAAAATAGACTTGTTCTCTATCAAAACATCCAACCCCAATTACATCCAAGTCTGATCCATATATAGGAATACATGCTTAACCACCTTGAGCTTCCTCCTCCAGCATGAGGGGAGCATCGAAGGCTGCTATTAACTATCCCTATCTACTGTGTAACTAATTCATTAATTACATAATTGCTGAACTGTAACTACAAAGGGTCCTAATTTATTCAAAACTCAAAATCTGTCCTCCTCGTATCATGCTTCCTTCCTGACTCTTGACACATGTCTTCTTTCTGTTTTGGTCGAGATATCTTGGAGGAGAATACACTGAACAAGCTGGCTTTGGATACTGGCTGCGTAGATGGCTCATTAATCAATCAAGATAAGTGCCCTGTTTTCACGGTCCTTGTCTCCCATCATTCTTCACTACTTAAAGAACATGTTCCCCTCTCTTTAATTCTTCAAAAACAACGCATATCACCATACTCCCCAATGAGCTGGAAGCCTTGTGGACTGAACAGGTGTACAAACCAAAATCTCCGGTAACCTTAACCAGAACCCTAACAATTCGGTCATAAAGTACCTTTAACGAAGCTTTAGCAAAAAAACAAAATATTTCACCTTTTCCAAAATGCACACCTGTCATTCTCTAAATAGCTAAGAGAGTCTTTTATGGTCTCCCTTATGTTCTCGAGGCATTTCCCTCAAAAATTTGCTGACCTCATCATTAAACTCTTTGTTTTTCTTATAAAACAGCACCTACAGCAGTTTCGTAGCGCGCTACGAAACTGCTGTTTTTGCTAAAACAGAGTACATTTGCACTAAAGCGTCTTTTGTTTGAAATTATGACTCTTCAAACTTCTTCTACAGGTGTCAAAGACTTATGTGACCTCAAAATAGTGAAACTAAGACAAAATTTAACAAAACTTAGAACAACAACTTTCAGTGAACAACAACATCAATTAGCAGCTATTTGACTTAGCTGTATCTTTAAGCTTTCAATTTGTTTCTTCTTGCTTCTAATCCCAGCTCTCAGTTGCCTGTTAACCATTCTGATGTATCTCACCTTCTTTTTCTTGCATTGCTGATATAATGGTAAGTGAAGATGACATGAAATATAAGCTTCTGTTCTGGCTGAAAAATAGGTCTTGGGACAGAGCTTATAACTTCTCGCAGAAAACGTATTTGGAAAAACTGAAGGAGGCTTTTGTGAAACAATCCATGCTGAACAAAAACCTCCTTTGGGTTTTTGAAAAACTACTCCAGCTGCCCAGAATCAATCCTTGAAAAAGATGTGTAAAACAGGAAATTAAAAACTGCACCTACAACAGTTTCGTAGCGCAACTTTGGTCATTAATTTCTCTAAGCTCGTAACGGATTTGAGGAAACTGAAGGAGGTTTTTCTATTTCAGTCTGTTAGGAATAAAAACCTCTTTCCATTTCCCAAAATAGGCTTTTAGTTGCTTTAGAGACCTCCTAGAAGTTGACTAGTAAACACAGAAAGCAAAGTTTTTAATGCTGAAACAGGCTGCTACAGGGGTTTCGCAGCGCGCTGCGAAACTGTTCTATCATCTTTATGAAGCTGTGATGATGTTTCCTTATCCCTAGGGCTAAATTCCTTGCTTAATTTAGGAGTTGCCTCGCTTGAACTTGATGAAGATTTTTGATCTCTTACTTTTTTTCATTGAGAATTTTGTCAGTGAGTCAACTATGACATGCCTTCATATGCAAAGACATACGTTCATCACACCTTCCACATCCATCCCACGGGTCATTGCATCAGAAGCAACTAGCACTTCAACATCTCCTACTCTAAATGCATCCAACGCTTTACTTCGTGAATATTGATGTTGTAGGCTTGAATACTCAATTATCCTTAAGACCAGCCCTTCGAAATAGTTCAATAAGGTACATAACCTATGGGTAGAAACAACAGAAGGTGTGAAAACAATGGTCTGCTCCCCTTTCAAAAGCTGCAACAGTGTCACTAAATATAGTGGCTTCAAGTTTGACTCACAAATCAATGTGTAAATTTTCAGTTGCTCAGGTGCTCTTTATTTGCAAATAGTTTCACTGTCTTTGGACTTCCTCGGTAAGACCTTTAATTACCAAAGAATGTAATTTGATAACTTGAGTAAATGGTATATAGATCAGTAGCTGCTCATCTGCATTTCTAGAGGGAAGCAGAACTCTGTTCAATAGGCATGCTAGGATTTTGACCTCCACTGAAAACTCAAACAAATCCCCAATTTCGTAGCACGCTACGAAACCACCTAAACAGGTAGCGCTGCGAAACTGCTAAAAAGGCTTTATGCGCATCAAACTAATGTGAGCGGTTTTGAAATTTTGGCATTGGAATTTTCAGTGATAACACAACTTCTGGAGACTATTGAGACTTTGCTACTCAAGCTTCTCGTCTTCATTCTAGCAAATACAAGCTTCTTTTGCTGTTATATGTTCAATGTTCATTTCCTCTTTTGTTCTAATCTTGCACTTGAATATGTTGTTCATGTTTTCTTTTGTATCTAATGCCAGATAATTGTCATCTTATCTCTGCGTTGATAAATTAGATTTTGAAGCTTCTTTTACTGCCTGTAGCTAGCCATTCATATGTGTTTATATATGCATCTTCCGGTACAGCCAGTATTCTTCATTTGTTGCCTGTAGCTAGCCATTCATATGTGTTTATATATATGCATATGCCGGTACAATCAATATTCTCCATATATCCATTGAATCTACAAAGTATTAAACATTAGTGGTCTAAAGCCTTAGAAAGCTGAGGGTGTTGATGCATGTATTGAGTAAAAACAGAGTTGAAATGGTTATCTGGCTTGATCCAAACCATCATTCATTCCAATAGTTCAGAGAACAATATTGAATATTATATGTTACAGGGAATCTCCAAGTTGCAACTTAGGAGAGTTTACTGGATTGATAATAGTCCCTATGAAGAAATCAATCCTCTACTTCTCTGGAATATCATTTACCCTTATATTCAATTTTTGGAATTCCTCTATGTGCTATGCCGTTGAACCCTTTTGTTTGAGATTTATCAATTGGCTAAAGAATGTGTTGCTCTTTGTCTCCTCATAATGTGTTATCATTTCCTCCGTGAAAATTGACCAAGAGACAAGTTATTTACGAGAACAAAGTCCTCTATACCATACAAACTGATTTGGTTCTAAATATAAAGATGCAATTCATACCTTTTGTAGCAGTTTCACATCATGTAGATCAAAATATTTATCCATCTGTAGTATCCATGTTACCGGATCCTTGCCATCAAACTTCCTCATATCTCATTTTCTTTCTTTTAGGATCTTGATCTTGAAATGAATGTAACTCTGTAGTTTCAAATCTCCAAATTTGGAAATTGTGACTTGGTAGCCCTCTGTGTCCTCTTTCCAATGCCACCAGTCTGATCAAAATTGGATTCTCCAGGAAAGAGTTATGCCCAATCTCCCAAGATGACCTGATTATATACTTTTTAGTATAACGAACCTCTACGAAGCACCACAAGTCACTGTTTTGACCTTAGGACCTGAAATCGATACACAAACAACTGCAATCCGTCCTATTTCTGTAAATACTTATGAAATTTGAATCGGATGCTTAGAGAGAAAGTTATGATGATTTTCCCAAGGTCACCTATTTGGGATGTAATTCGGGAGCCTGCAAAAACCCTAAATGTCTTGGACCGTATCTCCGAAAATATAGCGAAACAAGATCTGAAATTCGAGCTCGAGCTTCACCGCGATTTGGGCTCAAAATGGTTTTAATTTCAGAGTCTTAACCTTCATAGAAACAAAATTATAGCAAAAATTCCACGATATGGAATTTTGGAGCTTGCAAAAACCCTAACTTCCTTAGATCATATCTATGAAAATATAGTGAGACAAGATCTGAAATTTAGACCCGAGGTTTAGCGAGATTTCAGCTCAAATGGGTTTTTTTAACTTCTGAAATGATGCATAAAATTTTTTATAGCGAAAATGCCACGATGACATATTTGGAGTAGCGAAACCCTAGAATCCAAAGCTCTGATACCAAATGTTATGAAACCAACTCACAAAAAGATAGAAAAGATAGATCAACGACTTCAAAATCAGCCTCTTCGAGAGGGAAAAATCCTTTCCATTACAAAAATGAACAACTCTTGGATGATACAAATGACAAGACCTCCTTTCTATATATAGGAGTCTAAGGGGTCATAATATAATCAGAGCCAACATAACAATAATAATGTAAGGGCACAATAATAACAATAGTGGGCTTCTATGTGGCACAATAATAACAATATGGGGACTACATGGGCACAACAATATAATAAGGGGGTTGCCTAATAACAATAAGGGGTTACACTAGTAGTATAGGGACCTATTACAATGATATACTTTTCTTCTGGTGAAGCCAAGTCCTCGTATATATGTATCAAATTTCTGATACCAGATCCTTGGTGACTATTTTAACTCATACAAAGACTTTTTTAACCTACATACCAATTCTTTCTTACCCTTCACCACAAAGCCTTCAGGTTGCTTCATATAGGTCTCTTCTTCCAGATCCCCGTGAAGAAATGTTGTCTTCACATCGATCTATTCTAACTCAAAATCAAAAGCAACAACAACATATAAAAGTATCACCAAAATATCACCAAAATCAATTCTCGGCACCTAGGAATAACCTTTTTCTACCAACTGAGCTTTGTATTTCTCCACCTTACCTTTTACATTCATCTTCTTCTTAAACACCCATTTACTACTAATGGGTTTCCTTCCAAGTGGCAACTCCACCAGATCCCAAGCCTCACTTTTGTGCAAAGATGCCATTTCATCAACCATGACCTATTTCCATAGTTTTCCATCCTCTAAATCTAATGCTTCCTTGACAGTTTTGGAATCATCATCAGTAATAAATAAAGCAAAATTTGAATAGAAAGCAATTGGACTATACATTTCTGGTTGCCTTCTTTCTTGAATTGATATTCTCACAGTTGGAATTTGTGGCTCTTCATCTTCTGATTCCTCTTCTGTTGTAGAGTCTGATTCCTCCTCCTTTAGCTCAAACTCTATCTTCTTAGGTTCCTTTAGTAGGAATTCATGTTTAATAACATCTTTCACCTCTCTAAACACCACATCACGACTATACACAACCTTCCTTGTTTCTGGGTTCCAAAGCTTATAATCTTTTAAACCATCCTTATACCCAATAAAGATGCACCTTTTAGATTTACTATCCAATTTGGTTCTTTTCTTCTTTGGAACATGTATATATGCATCACATCCAAATATGCTCAGATGTGAAAGAGAGAGTTTCTTACCAGTCCATACCTCTTGTGGAGTCTTATCCTCCAACACTAATGAAGGTGATCTGTTGACCAGGTAACATGCAGTCTCCACCGTCTTTGCCCAGAATTCCTGTCCTAACCCGACACCACTGAGCATGCTTCTTGCCTTTTCCATCAATGTCCTATTCATTCTTTCTGCAACTCTATTTTTCTGAGGTGTGTATGGAGTAGTATTCTGTCATGCTATACCACTCTTCTTACAAAACTCTTCAAATTCCTTCTTGAAAAACTCTCCGCTGTTATCTGTCCTTAACACCTTTATCTTCTTATTTGTCTGGTTTTCCACCAAAGTCTTAAATTATTTAAACCTGTCAAAGACTTCAGGTTTCTTCTTGAGGAAACATATCTGCGTATTCCTTGAGAATTCATCTATAAATGATATATGGGACATAGAATTACCCATTGATGGAACCGACACATGTCCAAACAAATCATTGTGCACAAGCTCTAATATTCATTTCACCCTCTTAGCACCAGAGGGGAAAATCACCCGATTCTGCTTCCCATATACACAATTTTCACAAAAATCAAAATCCAGAGAGCAATTAGACATAGCTTCTACCATGCCATTACCATGAAGTATTTGAAATCCCTTCTCTCCAATATGTCTAAGCCTTTGATGCCATAACATGATCTTTTCTCCAGAGACCACTAGATTTTCTACTCCACTTTCAGGAACCACAGAACTATTGCACCCATTAATAATAGTGCTACCCTGAAGCTTGTACAATGTTCCAATCCGAACTCCTCGCATCAATACCAGTGCTCACCAAACCATCTTTCAGGTATTTTTCTCGAACACTATTTTTACACCTGCATCATCAAACTTGCTTACATAAATACAATTTCTGGCCAATGCAGGAATGTGCAGAACACCAGGAAGTTTTCTAATCCTTCCACCTTGCAACTTAAACTTGACTTTTTCGTGACTGACGATTCTATCCTTCCGGTCATCCCCTAAGAAGACATCACCACCATCATATTTATCATACTCGCAGAACCACTCCTTATGGGGAGTGAAGTAAAAGGATGAACCTACGTCAATCAACCATGCCTCATGATCTACATGTGTACTTGAAGAAAAAGCCAAGTACACATCCCCACCTTCATCTGAGGTGGTTTTTTCCTCTACAGAAGTTGCATCATCAGATCCCTTTCCTTTCTCAGGAGCTTTAGATCTACAGTCCTCTTTGAAGTGCCCTTCCTTTCCACATTTTGAGGACACTTTTAGAGGTTTTCCTGGAGATTTAGATCTCTTTCTAGATTTAGATTTTCCACTCGAGGATTTATTTATTTATTTTTATTCTGACACTGTCCTCATACAGACAAGGAATCACCATTCTGGCCCTCTGTATTTTTCCATCTCATCTCCTCTGATAGCAAGGATGAGACTATTTCATCAAATTGTAAGGCAATCATATTGCTACCTATTGCAACAACCAGACTATCCCACGAATCTGGTAGAGAACACAACAAACTGATGCATTTATCTTCATTTGAAATTTGTATATCAATAGATAACAACTGGCTTGCCATAGTATTAAAGGCGTTCAGATGCTATGTCAACGAGTCTCCATCCTTCATGCTCAGGTTATACAACTTTTTATGTAGGAACAATTTATTCACTAGAGACTTAGATTGGTACAAGGTACCTAACTTGTCCCACAAAGCCTTCACCGAAGCTTCCCCTGATACATTCAACAATACCAAATCTGAGATACACAACCATATTGTGCTCTTTGCCTTCCGATCTAACTTCTTCCAGTCTTCATCGGACATTGCCATTGGTTTAGTACCTAGATCTAGTGCGATCCGCTAATCTTTATCCACCAGCAGATCCTCCATCTTGAGTTTCCACAACTCAAAACTATGACCATTAAATTTCTCGATCTCTATCTTTCCACTACTCGCCATCTTCTTTCACCACAAGAATTGATCTCGTAGATCTCCCACTGAATAGGGTCTACCACAGGCCCAAGAAAAACCCCTCAGCAACAAAGGCGTCCCCTTGAAGCCAAAACAACTCTGATACAAAATGTTGGTTTTAACTCCATATAGAAATTACCTGCATATGAATTCTAAAAACAAAAAAAATAAAAAATGGCGAGAGCATAAAACATAAAATAGAAATACACAGAGATTTTCCCTTAGATCCAAAAATCAGGACTACCAGATTGATTTTTCATTATATTCCTTTCAATGTTACAATACATATATATACATGCTGAAGCATCCAGGATTAGGAGCTCAAAATTTGCCAAAATATTAAAAGTTTCAGAATCTTGATAGGCTTAGCTTTAAATCGAAGAGCTCGTCATTCTAAATCCAATAGTGTGAATGAAACTCAAATACTAGCTCGTATGCAGAAGTTAGAGCAAGTCAAAGTTCAGGGTTGATTTGATGACATGGAAAAGCGCTTCAGCGGATGAGGAGGCACCAAGTGGTAGGCCGCCATTGGGCCCCGAATATCGCATATCAGAGCAAAAGATAGGTTGACATTAAATAATCGGCCCCTATCGTAGAGCAGGTTGCGATGCAGTGCGATCACAATCACATATTGCATATCACATAATGTTAAGAATCGACCCTCGACATAGTCATGGTTGCAATACGATATATCACAATCGCATATCGCACCCTGTACCCGCCGATAATGCCGATTGCAATTTGTGATGGGGAAAATGTCAGATCCGATATTGTTATACGCTTATTTTATAACCCCGGTGGGTCCACTGCTATAGCAGTATATGGAATTTGATATCCACCAAGGGAAAGTGCTGATTACGATAGGCCTTCCAGATGCGATGTTTTATGCATTGAGATTTATAACCATGGGGGGCCCGTTTTATCACAAAACGTAAGTTGGGTTGATACGATGAAGGTTTAAGTGTCGATTGCGATTGCGATGGGGTTCCCAGATGTGATATGTTATATGCTGTATTTAATAATTCCAACGGGTCCGTCGAGCACCTGATGTAAGGGTTTGTACGTCGATGGACTTTGCTGATCGCGATATCCGATAGGGTTGCGGAATCATAGCCTTAACCACTGGACCACCACTCTGCATGTGACCACTCGGCCCTTAACCACAAGATAGGTGGGAATGATGGCGAAACCGTTGATTTTAGTGGAACTGCTAGTTTTAACTGTGAATATTGAATTTAACTGGCAGTAAGCGAGTTTATGGAGGAGAAAATTGTGGAGAGACTTGGCAGAAGTCAGAACTAAGGCAATTTTTGACCAAATGGGTTGCAAAAAGAGGCTAGATTGTCATTTTTGGGCATTCTGAACTCATTGGAACAGGTTTCAAGAGCAAAGGAGCACTTATGGATAGGTTTTTTTCAAAGTGAAGCCTATGGGTGCTCTGGTCAACCAGAGCGTTGATTCAATTTATGGAGGAGTATGAAGGTGGAGATGACCTTGCAGGGGTCTTCCAGCCTCCATGTGCTTTTTTCGGCAACCATTACAACAATGTTGTAGCTTTATTCTTCTTTTCTTTATATGTGTATGGAGAAAGAGAATTTTTAAGTACTTCAAGTGGATTTTAGTATTGTTTATGTTCTTGGAAGTTGGAGTATGGGGTCTTAGTGTAAGATGCATGTGTTTGTTGAAGCTTTACATGTTTAACTGTAGGTTAACGTGTGTATGAGTGAGAACTTTTATAGTAAGTTATTTCTTTGAAGGAGAAACTAGCCATTCCATTTCAGCAGCTTATGTACTCTTCTTTTCTTAATATTGAGCATAATGAGAAGGGATCATGCCTTTAGAGATGATCTAAGGATATGTAGCCCAGGAGGTGTGAAATTCTTTATTAATGGCTGGTGTATTATTGTTTGATACATGCTTCCATTCAGTGTTTTGGTTTCATGTTTTAAGTTTTCTTCATGAAACTAACTTAAGTAAAAACACATAAAATTCATGCTTCTACTTGATATTTTGGAGTACAAACCTCAAGCACATTTTTATATTCTGATGAGGGGAATTAGCAAAACATTACTAATCTGCCCCAATTTAGATCAATCCATAAACCCAAATCCATTAACCCTAGATTAGAACATAGTAGTAGTTCCCTTTGACTGAATCTATAAAAAATACCATGGACAAAAAATCATCATGCCCAAAATCATGTGCGAAAACCATGCACAAAACCATAGGTATGTTCGCCCACCTAATATAGGGTTTAAAAAAAATTTCCCTGGGGTGATGCCCCGGTGATCTGAAATTCACTCGTGAGTGAACTCAGTTAAATAATTAATGAATGAAGGTATTACAGACTCATGTGCTAGTGTGTGTCTATGTTATCTTAGGCAACGGATTGATCAGATTGGAAAATACACAGACACTAGAAAATAGAAAACAATAAGAGAAACACAGTAAGCATATACAAGAACACAACAGATTAATAAGGAGTTCACCCTATTCTTTAGGGCTACGTATCCATTCCAGATTTTAGTGGTGGCCTTCTTTTATTGTGTCTTTACAACAAAGATTTACAATGAGGAGCTCAACTTGAGTCTCCTGAAACAGAGGATGCTTGGTAGGGTGGTTCTTGGATTCCCCAAGCCACTAGAGTGCATAGAATCTTTCCTTACCAAGTCTCGACCTCTCTGATCTTCAATGGGATGAGTCCAATGGTGCTCAATTCCCGATAGATATCCTCACAGGGATGGCTTGAACCTCTTAAGCCTTCTGTCTGCTCGATGCTAGCTCGGCTCTTTGTTCTTCTCCTTCTTGCTTCACTGTCTCTTTCTCGCTTGTCTCTGTTCTCCTCCTTCTCTCCTCTGTTCTGTTCTCTGTCTGTTCATGGCTTAAAGAAAATCTGTCCTCGAATGTTCGTTTCCTCTTCCGTCCCTTCGGTTTGCCTGCTGCTGTTCACTTGGAGTTCCCTGCCTCTGCGTCATCACCAATGTCTCACAGGGAGGTGGCCACTTGTCCTCTCATGAACTGCGCCAACTATTCCTTGACGGTTTGGTATTTTAGTTACACTATGGAATGATTCATCCGCCAACTCAACAGTTAGATCGGACTTCAGACTTTTATATGCCTTGACTTAATTCCCCTGTTAAATCTGGTTCCTCCATCGGGCGCAATCTCTGTCGTTAGATATGGAGCCCCCCAGATCCTACTATGTTCGCTCATTTCGCGCAATTGACTTGCTTGACCGTTAGCGCACGATGACAGACGGTCTTCTCTCTCATCCGCCGGACACACGTCATGTAATGTATGGAATCGCTCATTTTCTACCAAATTCGCTTACCACCCAAAGTGCCTCCGATATACCACCGGTTTTGGAGCGCGGGACCCACCTTTCGCGTTAACACTTTCCCTACGGTTTCCCGGCTTCCCATGCGATCGAGTGCTCGAGGCTTCTCCTACTCGAGGGGTTTTTCCCAACAAGCGCTAATCGCACATCAGAAATGGCCTCTGTTTCCTGATCCAGGCTTCCTAACTGCCAGTTTTGCGTCCTGTGCGGTCTCCATGGGCCTCGGTCAGTGTGCTTTGACCGAGGTCCTCGTCGTTCCTTGCTGGCTGCAAACTGCCACTGTCCAGAGGTCTTCCTGATAGCTCTTCGTCCATAAATTCGAAGTCTGTCTTGATTTGAGACAGTCATGGCACTATGAAAATTTTTATGGATCCAATTCGGATCACGGCCTTCCCACTGAAAAAAAGGCTTTTGGACCACCAAAAGTTGGTTTTCAATTATCAACTAAGAGAGGGTACAATTGTCTCACTTGTCCAATATCTATCCACTTTGCACTGCTCAGCTTTGAACCCTTGAGCCCAACTCTGAGGTACTCAACATCTCCTCTGCGTGTCGTCCTCACCTTCCTGTCCAGAACTATGTCTTCCTACAATTCATTAAGGTATTCAGGTAGCAGGTCATTAATCGAAGGCAATTGACTCTGCTCTTCAGGATCTTCAATTAGTGAAGGTTCAAACAATCTCAGGGAATCTGCATTTACGACTGAATAGATGTGCATGTAAGCTGTTAGATCAAGGCGAAAAGCATTCTCACCTATCTTCTCAAGTATCTTGAAGGGTACATACCTGATAGGCTTTAGCTTTTTACCTTCACCTTGCATCTTGTCCTTGTTGATATATAGCCAGACTTGGTCATCAACTTGGAAACTATGCTCCATTTGATGCTTGTCATGCCTTGCCTTCTATTTGGCTTGGTTCCTTTCTAGCTGTTCCTGTACTTCCTGGTGGATTTCTTGGATTTGTTCAATGAAGCTAGTTGCCCTGTCCACATCACTGTGTCCCCCAATTGTGGTGTCTTTACCAAAGACAAAATCCAAAGGAGACCTTGGTGTGAAACCAAAACAGGTCTCAAAAGGAGATCTTTGTGTAGAAGAATGTTTTGCTTTGTTGTAAGCATGTTGCACATAACATAAATGTTCATCCCAAACAATGTAAACTTTGAAACGGGAACTGATACTGTTACCTGTTTCGTAGAGATAGCAAAAAAGTGACCTGATTTTGAAAAGGGGTGATGCAAAACGAACATGTTTTTTTTAGATCATAGTTTTTGGCACTTTAATTTTTTTATGTACATTACGTTTTAGAATCGTTTTAAAATGGTAGTGATTTTCATGCTGATTTAAAAAGATGAGTATTCTGCATCACCCCCTTTTTTTAAAAGACCTGTTTTTTGGCTTTAAATTTTCTAATGTATAAAATGTAAATAATTATTTTGTAAATTTGATCATTTTTGAAGTGGTTGTTTTCTTCACATTTTCTTGTTTTTTATTTTAATTTTAAAGGTCGATATTTAGAATTTTCGATATTCTACATATTTATACATCCTTAATTAATTTTTCAATCCACATGAAATAATTGTTTCTAAAAAACAATATTTTTTAACAATGGACATAAAAATAACCATTTTTAACATAAATATAACTAAAAAACTACATGTTTTGATAATTTTTTGCTAGAATTGACATGTCAAAATAACAATTTTTATATGATAATTTTAACTAAAAATGGTTAAATAATACCTTTTTTTATGAATTTCATGTCAAAAAATAAAATAATAATAATCACTTTTTTTTTCAAAAAATAATGATTAACTTAAAAATCAATGCGAAAATCACATATTACAGATATTGAACGTATAACAACCCTAATTGAGTGTTTATTCTTCTCATAAAATGTCAAAGTCAAAACATTGCAAAGATTGATTTACAAGCATAACTTAAATTTAATCAACAATGTCACGTAATCCAAACTCTTCGTCCTCTAGAGTTTCATCATTGTCTTTTCCACAATATTTTCTGTTTCCTTTTGCTCATTTTCCTCTTTTAATGGGTCTTTGATGTCTGCGAATCTCGCACACAAACCCCCACGCCCCAACCCTCTCAACCCCCCCCTCCCCCGGCCCGGGCACCCTCACCCGCCCCCCCAACCGACCCCCCACCTGGCCCCAACGCCCTCACCCGCCCCCCGGCCCGGGCGCCCTCACCCATCCTCACCCGCCCCCCACCCCAGCCCGGGCGCCCTGCCAACCCCCCCGGCCAGGAGCCCACACAACCCCCCACGCCCCAACCCTCTCAACCCCCTCGGCTCGGGCGCCCTCACCCACCTTCACCCGCCCCCCACCTCGGCCCGGGCGCCCTCACCCACCCTCACCCGCTCCCCCACCCGGCTCGGGTGCCCTCACCGCCCCCCCGCCCGGCGCCTTCACCTGCCCGCCCGCCCGGCGCCTTCACCTGCCCACCTGCCCGGCCTGGGCGCCCTCACCCGCCCCCCTGCCCGGCGCCCTCACCCACCCCCCTGCCCAGCGCCCTCACCCATCCCCCGCGCCCGGGCGCCCTCACCCAGCCCCCTGCCGGGCGCCCTCACCCACCCCCCCCGCCCGACACCCTCATCTGGCTGCTCGCATGGCGCCCTCACCTGCCCCCACCACCCGCCCGCCAGGTCCGGGCGCCCTCACCCGTCCGCCCGCCAGGCGCCCTCACTCGCCCAGCGCCCTCACCCGCCTCACACGCCCGGCGCCCTCGCCCGCCCGCCCGCCTAGTGCCCTCACCTGCCGGACACCCTCACCCGACTCACCCTGTAAGGTCCTCGAGTTTAGCCGGGCACGGTTGGGCGAGCGGGCGCGGTTGGGCGCGGGCGAGCAGGACCGCACGACGGGTGAGAGGGCAGGCGGGCGGGCGCACAAGCGGGTGGGCGCGCGGGTTGGAGTAAACGCGGACGGGCGCACAGGCGTGGGCACGGTGAATGGGAGGGCGCGCGGTGCACGACCCGGGCGAGCGCACACGAGCGAGTTGCGATGTGTGACGGAGGCGACAACGTTGCGACGAAGTGTGACGATAATAAAAACGACTAAGGCATAGTGCGATGGACTTATACCCACACGAGAGTGCGTTTGCGATGGGAGTTGGCCAACTTGCGACAAGCGGGTGAGGCTGACTTAAGGAGTGCTGAACGGGTGTGTGTGTGGAGTGTGGGCGGTCCGCTGGGCAGCCCACCCACGCACGAAGATGCATATATATGTGTATTGCGATGGAGTTCAAACTCATCAATGAATCATTCAACGTTTGATCTTCGCTCTTGGAGAGATAAGAAGTGCGCAGTTTTAGAAGGGAGATGAGCGCATAGCTCATGCACACTCCTTGGTGATACGCACTTGTTGGAATCGCTCATGGTGAGAGGTGAAGGTGTTGGGCAAGACGTGCCCGGGTTGGATGTGCGGTTGTGATATTGTGCCGGGACTTGGCGAGGGTGTCTTGGTGGCTCGGGTGAGGACCTGCCCATCGTGCAAGGTGTGCACGGAAGTTGTATTGATGTAAATTTGGCTAAGTATGAGACTTGGTCTTTCCAAGACATACTTGTGTATTGTAAACTGATATTCTTAATATATTATAGGGTAGACTCATTGTTCAGGGAGTTGCCCCTCCCTTTATACTGTGCAATTGATGTTGTCTTTTATAATTGCTGATGATAATGAATGAGTATGGGTGTTCATTAGTATAAAGGATAAACATAATATTGCTTGGTTGCGAAACACAAACTACGGAAAAGTGAATTAGGTGTAGTCCATGAACATTAGTATTGGTAAAAAGAAAGTGTTCGGTGGTGTGCACCTCGCTATAAATGGTTGAAAGACTACCGCAGGTATGGGGGCGTGATAGGAGGTATCAGAGCTAGTTTGAAGACTTGGAGGAGTCTTGCAGGAAGCTGGGTGAAGCAAGTGTGCATACACTTGGAAGTTGATGACAGGTACTTGGAGGTGAAGGAAGTTGTTTCACATACAAGTGAAATAAGAGTTGGTTCATGGTTGCAGGGACTTGGTGAACATGGAGAAGGCTGAAAAAATAGAGATGGTAGATGAACCTACAATAGGTGAATCTAGCCATAGTGTAGTTGAAACCTTCCAGTACAAAGTGTTGGAACAGATGAGTCGATGGAGTTCTGACTGGGTTTTGATGAAGGCTGAGAACATGAAGATTCGAGAGAGCTGCTCAGAACTAAGAAGGGAACTTGAAGAACTCAGAAGCCAATGCGAAAGTATGACAGATGTTGAACTCAAGGAAATTGATAAGGAGATCCAGCAGAGTGGTCTTGATCTTCAAGAGCTCTTTGATGAAAGAGCCCGGTTAAGGAAGGAAAGTGCCAGGTGGAAGCCGAAATCAAGCAAGTTGAGGAAGAAATAAAGAAGAAGCTTCTTGGTAAGAAGGTTGTTGTGATTGAGTAGGAAGAGCTCGACTACATTGACAGGTTGGGAACTCACTACCGAGAGAATCCAGAGGACATTCAGAAGTTTAGTTCCATGAACTTGGTCAGTGGACACTTGGTTGGTGCACTTGAGCAGAATGCAATGGAGGACAAGCTTGAAGGAAGTCAAGATGGACCAGGATCGGGTTGCCTAGGAGAGCCAAGCAAGGAAGTGAAGTACCTTAGAAGGAAAGTCAAGGTGGAGCATGAGCCAATTGACACTTCTGAGGTCGAATTCTTGAAAAAGGTCGCTGATGTAAGGCACAAGACAAAGCCAACAGAGGGAGGTGATTCCTTGAAGCTAAGTTTTGTGCAAGTAACCGTGAAGGGCAAGAGATTTGCAGCTTTGGTGGATACAGGGGCTACTCATAGCTTCTTAAGTAGGAAGGCAGCAAAGTCTTTTGGGAAGAAAGCAAAGATGGAGAGGGAATGGAATGCTTTCAAAGTAGTCAACTCTACCATAAGATTTGTTGATGGTGTGTTGAAGGACACTCAGGTGAAAGTAGGATCGTAGTTTGGAAAGTTGGACTTGAGGGTTGTGGACATGGATGATCATTCTATGGTGTTGGGGCTAGACTTTATGGAGCTTGCACAAGCCATACCAATGATGGACCGAGACATTCTCTTGATCACAGCTAAAGGAAAAACCATGATGGTACCGATGAATAGAAGAAGTTGCTTGGGGTATAGGCCAAGGATGACTTCTATGGTTTTGTATCCCTAACATCCGAATGTGAAGCATGAGGATGTGGAGCAAAGAGGACTTGGGAGTGTGACTCAAACAACGAAGGAAAAGAAGCTGGTTGACTTCATTGCAAGAGATGGAAAGAAGGATGAAGGAAGTGGGAAGACAACCTCACGAACATGGAGACACTTGATGGGAGCATCTTCTACTAATAATCTTCACAATGGAGTTGCAAATGAAGGGAGTCCAATTACTACTTCAGAGGCAGTGGTTGATGAGGATTATGGAGGTAGAGATTCTGCTGAGATAGTGGACTTTTGTAGGTATGCTATGGGCATATATGACTTTCAGTTGACAAAGTACAAGCTAGGTGAGCTTGGATGTACGTGTGAAGAGATTGAGGCAGTGCATAGATACTTGAGGACACAACATCAATCTGACACATGGGTGGATGAGAGTCAGGGAGGAAACTTCCTGGCCCTCCTTTCTCTATAGACAACCTTGGAGATGGGTTGGTGTGGAGGCCTTGATAGGGAGGAACCACACCAACTTTGCAAGGGGCCTTGGGAGGAGGCTTTTTTATGACAGATTGCAGACTTGGGTGCAGATGGCCAGAGGTTGGGATGGAGTCTACATGGGTTGGACACCATGGACAACTAGAGTCATGGACATCAGGTTGATGATATGGAGCATGACAGTTATGCAGGGACATGAAGCAAGTACATGTGTAGAGGTGTCATTCATGGACATTCTATGGGGAGTGCTGAAGCAAAGGATGTTGTGCAGATGCTGTTATGACATGGGGATGTATGAGCTAGTGGAGAGGTTGTACACTCTTGTGCAACAAGACCATGGCTTGGACATATTGCAGATGAGATGGGGTTTCCATGGACTTGAGCATGGATTTATAGATTCTTCATGAGTCCGAGATGTAGCAGAAGTCAGGGAAAGACTTGTGGTGGCATAAGGATGTGCATTCTTGTGATTTGGGCGTATGGTTGGACTGATCACCCGACTAGTTCAAGTCATGAGGGGTACCAATGTGTAGAGATATGTTGGCATTAGTCGAGATGAGTCAACACATGGCAGAGAGATGTTGCTGCTGGGTCGACATGTTGGCACACATGTGCTAGCATCTGATGAGAAACTACATGGAGGGATGACACATGATGAGGTCGACACAGGATGTTGCAGTGGAGGTTGTGGCAGAAGGGTCGATGATCATGGATCGAGATGATATCTGATATATGACATACTGATGAGGTGTATACCTTGGTATGGTTATCTTGGTAATAGTTGGTTGCTGAGATGGAGACGTGATGAAGATGGAGTTCTACATATGTTGCAGGGATGTTTGCCTTATGTGGAGGAGTTGACATCGTGGATATTGATGATCTTGGTAGATGGCTACCGAGATGGTATGTTGTCGAGGACGACAACGATTTCAGGTGGAGGAGGATGTAAGGTCCTCGAGTTTAGCCGGGCGCGGTTGGGCGAGCGGGTGCGGTTGGGCGCGGCGAGCTGGGCCGCACGATGGGCGAGAGCGCGGGCACGCGGGCGCACAAGCGGGCGGGCGCGCGGGTTGGAGTAAACGCGGACGGCGCACGGGTGTGGGCGCGGTGAACGGGCGGGCGCGCGGTGCACGACCCGGGCGAGCGCACACAGGCGAGTTGCGATGTGTGATGGAGGCGACAACATTACGACGATAATAAAAACGACTAAGGCATAGTGCAATAGACTTATACCCACACGAGAGTGCATTTGCGATGGGAGTTGGCCGACTTGCGACAAGCGGGTGAGGCTGACTTAAAGAGCGCTGAACAGGTGTGTGTGTGTGGAGTGTGGGCAGTCGGCTGGGCAGCCCACCCATGCATGAAGATGCATATATATGTGTATTGCGATGGAGTTCAAACTCATCAAAAAATCATTCAACATTCGATCTTCGCTCTTGGAGAGATAAGAAGTGCGCAGTTTTAGAAGGGAGATGAGCGCATAACTCATGCGCACTCCTTGGTGATATGCACTTGTTGGAATCGCTCACGGTGAGAGATGAAGGTGTTGGGCAAGACGTGCCCAGGTTGGATGTGCGGTTGTGATATTGTGCCGGGACTTGGCGAGGGTGTCTTGGTGGCTCGGGTGAGCACCCGCCCATCGTGCAAGGTGTGCACGGAAGTTGTATTGATGTAAATTTGGCTAAGTATGAGACTTGGTCTTGCTAAGACATACTTGTGTATTGTAAACTGATATTCTTAATATATTATAGGGCAGACTCATTGTTCAGGGAGTTGCCCCTCCCTTTATACTATGCAATTGATGTTCTCTTTTATAATTGCTGATGATAATGAATAAGTATGGGTGTTCATTAGTATAAAGGATAAACATATTATTGCTTGGTTGCGAAACACAAACTAAGTAAGGAAAAGTAAATTAGGCGTAGTCCATGAACATTAGTATTGGTAAAAAGAAAGTGTTCAGTGGTGTCACACCTCGCTATAAGCGGTTGAAAGACTACCGCAGGTGTAGGGGCGTGACACACCCGCCCGGGCGCCCTCACCCGCCCTCGCGCTCGGCACCCTCGCTTGCCCGGCACCCTCACCCGCCCGGGCGCCCTCGCCCACCCGCCCGCCCGGCGCCCTTGCCCGCGCAGCGCCCTCACCCGCCTCACTCACCGGGGCCCCCTCGCCTGCCCGCCCGCCCGACGCCCTCGCCCGCCCGCCCGACGCCCTCACCCGCCTCACTCGCCCGGGCGCCCTCGCTCGCCTGCCCGGGCGCCCTCACCCGCCCGCCCGCCCAGCGCCCTCGCTCGCCCGCCCGCCCGCCCGACGCCCTCACCCGCCCGGCGCCCTCACCCGCCCCACCGGCCCGGGCGCCCTCACCCGCCCGCCCGACGCCTTCACCCACCCAGGTGCCCTCGCCCGCCCGCCACGACGCCCTCGCCCGCCCCCGCTCGCCCGCCCGCCCCGCGCCCTCACCCGCCTCACTCGCCCCGGGCGCCCTCGCCCGCTCGCCCCGGCGCCCTCACCCGCTTGGCGCCATCACCCGCCTACCTGCTCAGCGTCCTGACCCGCCTGTTATAGACATTTTTGGGCCCTACAACCCCAAGCATGAAATGTCCATAAACCAAGGGCTCCTAAGTCCCTAAAAGTGTTGTTCTAACACCTAAAGGAACAAGGTCAACAGATTACAGCTTCTCCCAGAAGTTCTCCATGAAAAACTGCTCAGAATTGGTCAAAACAGGATCATTTCTGCTGCTCCACTGGCTAAGTGCGTTGCATCTCACCTAAATACACTGTGTGGGTGCGTTGCATTTCAAAAATCCCTTCTGTGGGGTGCGATGGGCGAGAAATGACAAATGGCAGTGTCATTCCGCGAGGTGGAGAGGCAATGGAAGCTTCCAGAATCTTCTCCTGTGACACTTGCTTCACTGAATTCGACCAAGGATGAGTAAGAGACCATCAATCTCCAAGTGGAAGCAAGAACTATTAGAGGGAAGACACTAATCAAATCTTGAGTTGACTCATCTCCATTACAAACATCTATATATGGATCCCTCATCCCAGAGATCCAGAGGCTGGAATTTTTCATATTGTAAGGAATTGCTGTTGGTTTCTTGAGACAAACATCAGATTGTTGGGTGATCTAAGCTTTGTTTGAGGTGAAGAGGGGCTTCTTTGCTGGGAGGTTGATGCTGGGTCAGAACAACTGGTTGTAACTCCTCTTGGCTCTTTTATTGTTTATCAATAAAAGCTATTCAAGTTTTCCTCCATGCTTTTGTGTCATTGATGCTTGCTACATTTGTATGGTCAATTTACATCTAATCCTAGATTGTTTATGATTATAGATCCATGTCTTTGTATAGTGCTATGCTTCTGTGATCTTACAGGTACTTTGTGAAGCTGGGCGTGCAAGGGAGCAGGTAGCTGAAGACTATCAAAGAAGAGAGGGATCAAATCAGGAGATTAGCGCAAGACAGAGGTTGGTCTTTCTATTTCTCTCTATCTATAATTCATAAAGGAAAATCGAAAGTAGATTTTCTCTGTTTGTTTCTAAGGCAGTTGTCACACCTTAGTGGGATAGAGCATTTCTATATAGACACTTTTCCCTGTAACAAAATGGTGACTCCGCTGGGGAGCTAATTAGTTTGTTTGTTTATCATTCTTTGTTGTCTGTTTCATAAACTTACAAGTAGCATTCGAATTGCATTTGCCATAACAAATGCAAAGTAGATAACTACTACTTCAATCCATCTACTGGATCTGTTTATGATTTAAACAACTGATTCACAAACTATCTGATTGCCCTTGTGATAGCTCTTAGATCCTCCTCAGATCTACCCCTGATTGTTGCATTACTAATTACTTTTTGCTCTGCCAAAGGCCAAGAACTGAACTGCAAACTGTGACCCGGAACCCGAACAAAGTCTCATTTCTGGCCCAGCGCAGGTACTGTTCAGAGATTCTAAACTTCAGCGCACTTCCCGAGTGGACAAGCTGCGCTGCATTTCAACTTCTCTGTGTTACAGGTGCGCTGATCAGACTAGCTCTGTGCAGTTGTGGCTTCTGTGGTTCATTCTTTCCAGTTCTATTCCTGAATTTTGCTGCGTGTGATCAGTATATGTCTATTTGGAACCCTTTTTCCTTGTTGTTATTCCGCCTCCTTTGTACAAAAGAATTGCAGATGTTTTTGTGTGTTTATTGAGTCATTTACAGTTCTCCTTTGCAAAAGTAGAATAATCGTACTGTCGTCCTTTGATTTGAAACTGTCGCAAGTGTCGATTTCAATAGTAAGAAAGAGTTTGATTGCTGTTGATGTTCGATTATCTTGTTACTATTGCTTTTGGTCTAAATTTGTAATTTTCTAGTGTGATGCAGGAGCATCAAGACCTTTTTCTCCATTTGTAAATATGGGGTGTGATAATATTAATTTGTAAATATGGGGTGTGATGATTTTTAATATTTTATTAATTAATTTGAATTAGATAGGATAAGGTGAGGATTTATGTAAATATCTTTTTATTAATAAAAAGATATGAGGGAATTTAATTAGCTGAAGGATTTTAGGGATAAAAACCTATCCTTTAGGGATGTTGAGAGATTTAGGGGTTTGTTGAGGAATTGAAGGGATTGAGCATTTAATTTAATGATTTTTTAAATGGTATAAATAGGAGGGCTTTTTGAGAGAAAAGGACATGGAGATTGTGAGAGAAGTGTGAGATTGAGAGTAGGCTTGAGCAGCAAGGCTGTAAGCCTTCAGCAATTGTAAGGGCCACGGCATTGAACATCTGGCCAGCAAAAAAAAGTTGTAAGTCATTGTTTGTTTCAGTTTATACACATTGGGTGATTGGGAAATTGTATATTTGTTTCTTGAAGTTCATAGCATTGTTAAATTAATGATCAATGGGGTTGAAATCACATTTATTTGTGTGAAATTACCATGCAAATCACTAAGGGTAAAGGGCATTAAAATCTCTGTTTGCAAAGAGCGCCACTCTAAGGAAAGATTTCTGTTGGAATTCCATTGAAATTGATATGTTAACATAGTTTGAACAGTACAGCAAATGTGTGACTCCGGCATTTGAGTTTGGAAAAGTCGATTTCACTGTTTGTACAGCACATTGGTAGGTTATATATATATGAATATTTGCAGCATTGAATAGATGTATATTGGGAAGCGCTTCAGAAAACGATATGGCATCGATTTGAATAGTCGATATTGTGCAATCGATACACAACTTGCAGACGGTGGAGACAAGTTTCAATTGGTTCGATTCCTATATGCAATTGTACAAAGGTTAATGTTGTTAGTTAATGCAGTGAATTAATTTCAATAAGAAAACAATTCCAAAATCTGGACGCAGAAAAATGGGTGCAGAGTTATGTTGCTAGAAATTGAGTATGTTGAATGCAGTTAAAATCATTGCTGTGAAAGATCTATGTATCTCAAGATCGATTAAGGGTTTGTCGTAGTGTTAATTGGTGCTTGCTGTAATGATTATTCCAAATTGGATTCATGAGTTTGTATTTACTGAACGCTGTCATTAAATTTGGAATGAATGCATTTGTTGAATTGTTAAATTGAACATAGTTTTAAAAATCGATCTGCTGGGGTATGGAACCAGAAAGTTAATGCGTTTGCCAGAGTTGAACGCTGTTTATGTTAATTGATCGAATGGCATAACCCTGAGCTGATCTTGTCACTGGAAAGACGCAGTTTACCGGAGTATATGTAAAGGTAAGCAATACCTGTGGGTGATGTTATTTAATAAATTGATGTGGAAATTGTGAGTGAATTGCAGTAGCACAGTCATAATTGTCGACGGATTCTCTAAGGAGGTAAGCCGCGTTTTTATTACCAAATAAGTATTAAGCCGTGGCTGTATCTATTAACATATTGACTGGAATAGATAAATTGCAAAGGAAAAATGTTGAGATGTTGAGCGATGATTCAATGGTAGAGCTGTATAAGAAGGGTTTTCTGCGAAATCATGAACTGGAGCAGAATCATCACTGAGAGCTTTCACACAATCTCGTGAGAACAATGGAAGTGCAGAAGTTGAAAGGTTCGTGTGAGTTGAAGAGCACCTCGCCTTGATCGACTTACAGGTGGAACAAAATGATGAATAGAGAAAATGGTGGATCAGGTATAGGTTTCAAATTATATGATTATGGTTTAAAATCACACTTTATAAAATGGTGTGAAATCATATGTTTGATGAATTTAATTATGAATTTTTGAAGTGGCATTGGATTGAAGTTTGGGATTGTGTGAATTAGCAAATTGATTGAAGTATGGTTTCTATAAACCAGATAAAGTTGTGAATACATGTTATAAGCTTCTGCAAGTGATAGTTTTGAATTTGCCAATTATTGAGGTTCTGACTTGGGTATATAATGATGATACATTTGGATAAGAACGGTGATGAAGTTCCTGGGTATTGCAAGCTTTAGGCTTGCGTCAATTTTGGTATCAGAGCCCGGCTCTGTATGAAAGTTTCTTTCGAACTATTGAAAACTGAATTTGAATTTATATTAAATCCTGTATGGGGAAATAAATCTCAGTTATGCATTCGAAAAGAATAGAATTATGTAACATTCGATATGGGTTGTATGAGTGATTGAAAAATTGCAGGCGATAAGTGTAGAGATAAATTATGACAGCAGATGTGGGTGCAGACAGGGGATATCAGATTTTAATCTGACAGTCAAGCAAATTAGAGCACCGCTGGGAGAATGGAGAATCGTGCAGGTATTGTGTTTGTGTAAATTTTGAATTGGGTTTTACTGACAAGAAATGGAATGAGGATTGATGGTTGCAGCAATGAAGAAACTCAGCAAAGAAGGAATTATTGCTCACAGCTGAAGTTTTCCGGATAAAGCCAGAAGATTGGAAGAGAGGATCTGATTTTAAAATCTGATTGACAGTGAAATTTCGCAGAGGAAGCATAAATATTTGTTGGAACAGATTTGCAGGAGTGATGAGATTCTGAAGGTAAATGAAGTGCAAGTGAATGGAAGGACAAGATCAGCCGAGATCTTGAAGGTAAGAAAATATGTTTTTGAAGAATAGAATATTGTAGTCTTTGCATTGAAATATTATTGCAACTCCCAAAAGGTAATTGCTAACAGATAAAGGAAGCTGGTGAAAGTTTCTAAGTGAAAAACATAGAGGTGGTAGAACCTTGAGGAAATCCAATAGAGATTGGATAAGGAAGACAGTAGTGAACAGGGAGATGAGTTGAAGCCAGGAAGAGCAAAGAGAAGTGCTCAAAGGAGGTTCCGGAGATTGAGAACCAATTGCTTGCCAAAAGACTGAGTGAGGAGAGCTTGGTGAGGTAAGTGGCGGCAGGACAGGACTTGCTGCTGAAGAGGCTTAGTGCAACTCATAGTAAAGTGAGTAGGGACTCATAGAAATGGAAAGTGACAGTTATAACAGAGGTTTTGAAATAAACCACAGTAGAGGACAAAAGGAGAAGGGTGCCAAGGCAGTTGGCATACAGAGACAGTTAAGCAAAGAGGAATATGAAAAGGAGAAGGCTAAGATAGCAGTTCAGCTTGACATGTTAATGGAGATGTTACAAAGAAATGAGAAAAACCAGAAGCATGGTTATGTCATGAGAAAGAAGCTGAGGTGGCAGAGACTACAAGAGAAGTGGAATCATCACGTGAATATACAGTTGATAAAGGAACTAAGGGAACTTGAACAGGTTATTGATGCCAGACAGAGGATAGAGAAGCTCGAAACAGTTGAGCTACAACAAAAGGAAGATGTTAAAGTTTCGATATGTTACCCAGAGAGTGGACCATTACTTTTTGAAAGCGATGAAGAGCTAGAGGAGTTGAATCATATGAATGATTCAAAGCAGCCCGAAGATTTGATGACTGAAGCATCAAACAAGACCGTAAGGTATTGTGATTTTAAAACTAATGATTTGTGTGTGATTGCAGGTTTGGAAGAAGTTGCAGGTGATGAGCAAAGGAATGTTCCAGAGGGAAAGGAAGATTGGGAGGCCGCAACATTCATATTGACAGCTAGAGCAACATGTGAGGCGACATTTATAGTAGCAGCAGCAGGAAAGGTGATCAAAACAAGTGAAGAGCAAGCAAGAATGAGAGCTCAGCAATCAAGGGATGGAAACAATCAGCAGACAGAGGACATACTGGACAGAGAAATTGAATTGATAAGGAGGTTAATGGTAAAAACATCCCAGAGAAAGACAGCCGAAAGAAAGAAAAGGAGCGACAACAAGAGAATGACAATGAAAGATTGCAAGAGCAGAGCAAGTGGAGCACTACAGCACAAAATATGGAAACCTGGAAGACAACAGCAGATGACAACAGCAGTGAAGCAATCGACAAGCACGGAAGGATTACAAAATAAAATTTGGGATCCAGGAGGAGATATCCAGACTTATGACCAGGTGGTCATGAATTTTCTTACATGGGGAGTCTGATGCAGGAGCATCAAGACCTTTTTCTCCATTTGTAAATATGGGGTGTGATAATATTAATTTGTAAATATGGGGTGTGATGATTTTTAATATTTTATTAATTAATTTGAATTAGATAGGAGAAGGTGAGGATTTATGTAAATATCTTTTTATTAATAAAAGGATATGAGGGAATTTAATTAGCTGAAGGATTTTAGGGATAAAAACCTATCCTTTAGGCATGTTGAGAGATTTAGGGGTTTGTTGAGGAATTGAAGGGATTAAGCATTTAATTTAATGATTTTTTAAATGGTATAAATAGGAGGGCTTTTTGAGAGAAAAGGACATAGAGATTGTGAGAGAAGTGTGAGATTGAGAGTAGGCTTGAGCAGCAAGGCTGTAAGCCTTCAACAATTGTAAGGGCCACGGCATTGAACATCTGGCTAGCAAAAAAAAAAAGTTGTAAGTCATTGTTTGTTTCAGTTTATACACATTGGGTGATTGGGAAATTGTATATTTGTTTCTTGAAGTTCATAGCATTGTTAAATTAATGATCAATGGGGTTGAAATCACATTTATTTGTGTGAAATTACCATGCAAATCACTAAGGGTAAAGGGCATTAAAATCTATGTTTGCAAAGAGCACCACTCTAAGGAAAGATTTCTGTTGGAATTCCATTGAAATTGATATGTAACATAGTTTGAACAGTACAACAAATGTGTGACTCCGGCATTTGAGTTTGGAAAAGTCGATTTCACTGTTTGTACATCACATTGGCAGGTTATATATATGAATATTTGCAGCATTGAATAGATGTATATTGGGAAGCGCTTCAGAAAACGATATGGCATCGATTTGAATAGTCGATATTGTGCAATCGATACACAACTTGCAGACGGTGGAGACAAGTTTCAATTGGTTCGATTCCTATATGCAATTATACAAAGGTTAATGTTGTTAGTTAATGCAGTGAATTAATTTCAATAAGAAAACAATTCCAAAATCTGGACGCAGAAAAATGGGTGCAGAGTTATGTTGCTAGAAATTGAGTACGTTGAATGCAGTTAAAATCATTGTTGTGAAAGATCGATGTATCTCAAGATCGATTAAGGGTTTGCCGTAGTGTTAATTGGTGCTTGCTGTAATGATTATTCCAAATTGGATTCATGAGTTTGTATTTACTGAACGCTGTCATTAAATTTGGAATGAATTCATTTGTTAAATTGTTAAATTGTTAAATTGAACACAGTTTTAAAAATCGATTTGCTGGGGTATGGAACCAGAAAGTTAATGCGTTTGCCAGAGTTGAACGCTGTTTATGTTAATTGATCGAATGGCATAACCCTGAGCTGATCTTGTCACTAGAAAGACGCAGTTTACCGGAGTATATGTAAAGGTAAGCAATACCTGTGGGTGATGTTATTTAATAAATTGATGTGGAAATTGTGAGTGAATTGCAGTAGCACAGTCATAATTGTCGACGGATTCTCTAAGGAGGTAAGCCGCGTTTTTATTACCAAATAAGTATTAAGCCATGGCTGTATCTATTAACATATTGACTGGAATAGATAAATTGCAAAGGAAAAATGCTGAGATGTTGAGAGATGATTCAATGGTAGAGCTGTATAAGAAGGGTTTTCTGCGAAATCATGAACTGGAGCAGAATCATCACTGAGAGCTTTCACACAATCTCGTGAGAACAATGGAAGTGCAGAAGTTGAAAGGTTCGTGTGAGTTGAAGAGCGCCTCGCCTTGATCGACTTACAGGTGGAACAAAATGATGAATAGAGAAAATGGTGGATCAGGTATAGGTTTCAAATTATATGATTATGGTTTAAAATCACACTTTATAAAATGGTGTGAAATCATATGTTTGATGAATTTAATTATGAATTTTTGAAGTGGCATTGGATTGAAGTTTGGGATTGTGTGAATTAGCAAATTGATTGGAAGTATGGTTTCTATAAACCAGATAAAGTTGTGAATACATGTTATAAGCTTCTGCAAGTGATAGTTTTGAATTTGCCAATTATTGAGGTTCTGACTTGGGTATATAATGATGATACATTTGGATAAGAACTGTGATGAAGTTCCTGGGTATTGCAAGCTTTAGGCTTGCGTCATAGTGTCGAGAACAAGTATTCAGTTCAAAATCGTAAAGTGTTGTGATCGTCTCCATTTTTTGATTTCGAAAAGAAACTTGTTGATATTTGTCGCTTGAAAAGAAATTCAGATTTGTGCATCAAATTTTTTTTTAGCATTCATATACTAAGAAAGTCGAAAACAAATACATGCATGCGCATTTGCATATAGACAGTCTGATTGGCTTGATTTAGGAAAGTGCATTTAGAGTGTGCTCTTTGCTCTTTGTGAAAAGATTATGTCTTTCTTTCCCTTAGTAGCTAGGATTTTCATTGCACAAAGAAGATAAAAAGTTTGTTTATCATCTTAGATTGCATTTTAGGAATTACATCTACATCTCGTGGTGAACCTGAAAGGAAAACTTCATAAACAAGATCAACTTAAAATAAATTCAATGAATCTAACAACGCTTTGGAACTTAACGCACAACATTTAGAAGTCTAGGCTAGAGACATATTCCAGCGTCGTAAAGCCTGGTAACTGTTGTTCTCACTGATGGTTGGGTGATTCCTCCACTTTGAGACGATAACTGCCAGTACGGACTTGTGCTCCCACATACCGTCGAGTATACTTTGGGAGACCCCAATAGGCTTAATCCTTTATCCATAGGAAGCCATGTCTGCTGCCCTATCGATCGCAATGCACTGAACACAACATTCGGGAAGATTGACTGCCGTACCGTAAAAAGTATTCTGCAGTTTTGAGATTGGTTTGGTAATCCCTCTACCTAGATTTCTAGAGCAGTCCCTTTCGTTCCTTTTCAGACTCCTTAACAGAAAAGGTCCATCTGAGCACTTGTCACTTCAGGCTCATTAAAAATCGAAGGAGACTAGAGTCATCTTTTGTTTTTTCTCGACTCTTAAAAATTGAAAAAACAAGTTGTGTCAAAGCGTCTAAAATTTATTTTAAACGGAATATTCATTACCCCTTTCCTACGTTGATCTTGGGTTGAGAAAATGGAATACACCAACCAAGGAATTCCCCTTGGAGGAAATCCTAGTCCCTTCTCCTCTTGGGGAGATGTTGGTGCACCCCATATGGCCACATTGTCGCTTCCAGGACTGACAATTGGTTTGCCTGTATGGCTCTTCTCAACCTCTGTCGTTCATAACACCGCAATTCCTGAACAATCGAATCAGCGACTAGACGAGTCCACAGTTACCCACCAACCTTCTACTTCCTCTAATTCTTCCTCTCCTCCTTCCTCTTCGCTTGATGGGGCTGGTAAAGCCAAAAGTCAAGTACCTAAGGAGAAGAAGGAAAAGAAGAAGAAAGAGAAGAAGAAGAAGGAGCCAAAAGCGAATGGGGGCAAATGAGTGTCGTCTAGCGAAAATCCACACACTGCACCGACCAAGCCTAAATCACCATGTGTCATTTGCAAAGGAGACCACTATCACAGAGATTGTCCTTGCATCCCTCAGATCTTAAGGGACTGGTCTCCTCGTTTGCATAAACCTGGTGTCGTCAACCTCTGATGGTCATGTTGAAAACACATCGTCAACTAGTGAAAGTGAAGCCCCAGGACAAAAAGGAAAATATAGATTTCCTTGTAAACTGTGCGAAGGCGATCATGTTGTCCACCGTTGTCCCTTCTTAGATGAAGCTAAAAGAGTTTTGGACGATCGTCTGGTTTCACCGTTACGACTTCCTCTTGGATATAAAAAACTCTTGCCGAGTCCGTCACTAGTTGAAAATCTGGCTGGCCCACTCAGGTGGTCGGCCGAAGCATCTATCATTGAAGATAAACCATCTGAACCCATACCAGACGAAAGTCAAAAGGTCGAGGCGGCAGTTGACCCGATCTTGCCTTCGGAGGTTCCATCTTCAGATGATACAGTCACTGAAGAGAACAAGGATGAAACCGTCCAAATTCTTTTCATAAGCACAGACTCCAACGAACATGGGGGAAATTTACCCGTTCCTTTACCGCAGGAAGGAAGTTCGTCAGAGTCGTACCCGGACGTCTATTCGGTCCCACCTCCAAGCAACCTAGTTGTCTCCTTCGACTGGAATCAACTAGGCAGACCCCGTTTACCAGCTAGTGTACCATTCTGAATCATTGTTCAAATATATATGGCTAGTACCATCATAGATGAGGGGGCTTCTGTGAGTATCCTTTCCTCAACTGCTTGGAAAGTGCTTGGTTCGCCATCGCTTTTGCCTGAGATGAGAAATCTAACAGGTTTTGATAAAGGAACCAGTCAACCGTTAGGGATCCTTCCCAATGTGCCCATAACATTGAGAGGGAAAACTGTTCACATGAACGTAATGGTAGTTCAAGGACCCCTGGATTACAATCTACTCCTTGGACGAGACTATATTTATTGCATGAGAGCCATTGTCTCATCACTCTTTAGAGTGATGTGTTTTCCGCACGAAGGAAGAGTGGTCAAGCTCGTAGACCAGCTTTCATTTCCCGGATCACGCATAGCAAATAGTCATATACCATCCCTAAATGGTATTTTCACGCAAGAAATGTCTCAATCTCCAGTCCATCCACCCAAAGAGCGTGAGTGATTCGGGGGGACATGACTGAAACCCAGGGGGCATGCACCCTGGTCTGCTTCGGCAGGAAAACTTTGGGTATAGGGTAGGTTTCCGCGAGAGAATATGACTAGTCTGTACCCCCATCTGTGATTGGAAGAGGGGGTTATTCTAGAACAAGATTCTCTTGTCAAAGTTATGTGAGTGGAGTAGCCTCCTTCACTCACCTTTGTCTATTTCGGTAGACATCGCCGAAGAAGTGTTTTGTTTGCGCTGTGAACAGAACGATCTTTGGGCAACCTGTAAGAGGTAGGCCTCTCTCGGTAAAACAAATGTTTTAACGGACTAAAGAAGGGGTAACCTTGAAACTCTGTTTTATACCTGGGGGCATGCAAACCTTTTGGAGTGCAAGCAAAGAGCGACTATTTATTTTTTTAAATTTGTAGGTCCTCTAACCCTTTAAACTCGTAGGATTGGTCGTTTCCTAACTTGCATAAAGAAAGGATGTGGGGCAAAACTCTAAAAGTTGCCGTTTTATATCATGCATTCTTATCACACGACTAGATTAATCGAGCAGTGTTACCGCAAGGTTCAAGCTCGTTAAAAAATAAACCCGCATCGAGCAGTTTTAGCACATAGTTCAAGCTCGTTAAAAAATAAACATAAGCCATGAGCAAATGTTTCCTCCCGCGTTTAAGCTCGTTAAAAAATGAACTATTCCCTCGGTAAATAACCATCGTGAATGTAGTATTTCAGCCATTAAAGCCTTGGTCGTGTTTGCACCGTCACCTCCACTTTTTCATTGGCCGATCATTCACCCCCATTTGATTGTTTACCCATTTTGAGGAACAGCTGCGAAGAGTGATCTCAGTAGCCATCCTTGTGACACTGCCGTGATTGGAAAATTCCAAACCTTACCTGGAATCAGCTGCTACCCATTTTATCACTCGTTCTCAAAAGACGAGTCTCCTTTAAGCTCTTTTCAACTGACTCGTAAAATATGAAAAGATTGCCAAGCCATTGGCCTCTCCAGCTCGTTAAAGGGACAAGAAGTGCTATCCCTCCTCTAGATTTTAATCTTTTTGGACCTGAGGAATTATTACACAAAAAGATCGAGCGCTTGTTTTGTTCGGCTCGTTAAAAGTATCGAAAATTCATCCCTTCTGTATTGTTTTATACCTTTTTCGGACTTAAGGGATTAGATGACGAAAAAGGAATTTTGGAGTTACCTTTACGTTCCTTTTCAGACTCTCTAAAATTGAAAAGGACCGAGTTATCTTTGTTGTTAAACTCGTTAAAAGTGTAATAGCAACAAACTTGTCTATAGACGAGAACGAGTTTCACTATCGATAGGCTCGTTAAAACATAGCGATGGGTTTTCCCGAAGGGAAAATTATAGAACAAGCATATGTTATCCTCCTCAAGCTTGACAAAAATAAAGAGGTACTGGTCAACAATGACTGGGGAAAATTGGGAAGAAAACTTGAAGAAACTTTGTTGGTAGCAAGTCGCTCTTGAACATGACACTTCCACTCCGTGTCCGAGTCGGGTTGGGTTGTTTCATTCACCGGTCACATCACCATGGTCCCATCACACCATCCACATTTGGGGTTAATGCTACCAATCCATCACAACAGTGTCGCCGATATGTTCAAGAGAAGTCATTCAGAGAATTCACCTATGTCTCACCCACTACCATACATTATACTCCATTCTTTCATGACCGCCACCCTGAACCTTATATCACCAGATCGTTTTCACCTCCATTAAAATCATTTGCTCCGTTCTGTGTCATTGATGTGGGATTCATTAAGGCCCTCCTGTGACGGATGACTTCTTGTCGACATCAGCTCATTATCCAAGATGTTGATCTAGGAACACCCCATTCAGTACTTTGAAGCTTTCATGCCTCAATGGCAAGTTTCTCACTTTCGGCGACAGGTTTACATCAATGGCCTTCGACTGAAAGATTTTGCGTGGTGTTCGACGCCAAGTCCTTTATTCAGACCACGTAAATTGTACTGTAGTACCTTGAGGGTCATTATCATTATCGGTGATTCCTCTCGCACTTGTTAATAGTATACATCATTGGCTGGTAATCAAGCGATGTCTTTCCATGTTCGACTTCAGAACATTTCTCACATGGATCGACTTGTACTCCGAGTGAAGATCGAACGAGATTGAAGACCCCGGATCTAGTTTCATCCATCCGGGTTGCGATATATATTCAGGGAAAATAAAGACATCAAATGTACATCATTGCTGCACAGATAATCATCCAATCAAAAGGATGATGGCTCTATCAGAATCATCAGTCTACACTCAGACGATTGTCTGTCCTATGTACATGAAAATGAATTGATAAAGTTGAGAATGGGAATGCCCGCCTCAGCTAGATCATGAAAATATTATGAAGATAATGTATTGTATTGTATCTTATTACATGTTTCCTCCCAGCATTGAAAGAACTTCGGATCCTCATAATAAAGCATTTCACCCGACATCAAAAGATTAACGACCTCATGCTTTAGGGGGCAACTGTTATAGACATTTTTGGGCCCTACAATCCCAAGCATGAAATGTCCATAAACCAAGGGCTCCTAAGTCCCTAAAAGTGTTGTTCTAACCCCTAAAGGAACAAGGTCAATAGATTACAGCTTCTCCCAGAAGTTCTCCATGAAAAACTGCTCAGAATTGGTCAAAACAGGATCATTTCAGCTGCTCCACTGGCTAAGTGCGTTGCATCTCACCTAAATACACTGTGTGGGTGTGTTGCATTTCAAAAATCCCTTCTATGGGGTGCGATGGGCGAGAAATGACAAATTGCAGTGTTATTCCGCGAGGTGGAGAGGCAATGGAAGCTTCCAGAATCTTCTCTTGTGACACTTGCCTCACTGAATTCGACCAAGGATGAGTAAGAGACCATCAATCTCCAAGTGAAAGCAAGAACTATTAGAGGGAAGACACTAATCAAATCTTGAGCTGACTCATCTCCATTACAAACATCTATATATGGATCCCTCATCCTAGAGATCCAGAGGATGGAATTTTGCATATTGTAAGGAATTGTTGTTGGTTTCTTGAGACAAACATCAGATTGTTGGGTGATCTAAGCTTTGTTTGAGGTGAAGAGGGGCTTCTTTGCTGGGAGGTTGATGCTGGGTCAGAACAACTGGTTGTAACTCCTCTTGGCTCTTTTATTGTTTATCAATAAAAGCTATTCAAGTTTTCCTCCATGCTTTTGTGTCATTGATGCTTGCTACATTTGTATGGTCAATTTACATCTAATCCTAGATTGTTTATGATTATAGATCCATGTCTTTGTATAGTTCTATGCTTCTGTGATCTTACAGGTACTTTGTGAAGCTGGGTGTGCAAGGGAGCAGGTAGCTGAAGACTATCAAAGAAGAGAGGGATCAAATCAGGAGATTAGCGCAAGACAGAGGTTGGTCTTTCTGTTCCTCTCTATCTATAATTCATAAAGGAAAAACGAAAGTAGCTTTTCTCTGTTTGTTTCTAAGGCAACTGTCACACCTTAGTGGGATAGAGCAGTTCTATATAGACACTTTTCCCTGTAACCCCGCCCGGGCGCCCTCACCCACCTACCCTGTCACGCCTCTACACCTGCGGTAGTCTTTCAACCGCTTATAGCGAGGTGCGGCACCACCGAACACTTTCTTTTTACCAATACTAATGTTCATGGACTACGCCTAATTGACTTTTCCTTAGTTTGTGTTTCACAACCAAGTAATATTATGTTTAGCCTTTATACTAATGAACACCCATACTCATTCATTATCATCAGCAATTATAAAAGAGAACAACAATTGCACAGTATAAAGGGAGGGGCAACTCCCTGAACAATGAGTCTGGCCGATAATATATTAAGAATATCAGTTTACAATACACAAGTATGTCTTGGCAAAACCAAGTCTCATACTTAACCAATTTTACATCAATACAATTTCCGTGCACACTTTGCACGATGGGCGGGTGCTCACCCGAGCCACCAAGACACCCTCGCCAAGTCCCGGCATAATATCACAACCGCACATCCAACCCAGGCACATCTTGCCCAACACCTTCACCTCTCACCGTGAGCGATTCAAACAAGTGTGATCACCAAGGAGTACGCATGAGCTATGCGCTCATCTCCTTCTAAAACTGCGCACTTCTTATCACTCCAAGAGCGAAGATCGAATGTTGAATGATTCGTTGATGAGTTTGAACTCCATCGCAATACACATATATATGCATCTCCGTTCGTGGGTGGGCTGCCCAGCCGACCGCCCACACACCCCACACGCACACCCATTCAGCGCTCTTTAAGTCAGCCTCACTCGCCTGTCGCAAGTCGGCCAACTCCCATCGCAAACGCACTCTCGTGTGGGTATAAGTCCATCGCACTATGCCTTAGTCGTTTTTATTATCGTCGCAATGCTGTCGCCTCCATCGCACATTGCAACTCGCCCATCTGCGCTCGCCTAGGTCATGCACCGCGAGCCCGCCCGTTCACCGCGCCCGCACCCGTGCGCCCGTCTACGTTTACTCCAACCCGCGCGCCCGCTCGCTTGTGCGCTCGCGTGCCCACGCTCTCGCCCGTCGTGCAGTTCATCTCGCCCGCGCCCATCCGCGCCTGCTCGCCCAACCGCGCCTGGCTAAACTCGAGGACCTTACATCCTCCTCCACTTGAAATCGTTGTCGTCCTTGACAACATACCATCTCGCTAGCCATCTACCAAGATCATCAATATCCATGATGTCAACTCCTCCACATAAGGCAAACATCCCTGCAACATATGTAGAACTCCATCTCCATCACGTCTCCATCTCAGCAACCAATTGTTACCAAGATAACCATACCAAGGTATACACCTCATCAGTATGTCATATATCAGATATCATCTCGATCCATGATCATCGACCCTTCTGCCACAAGCTCCACTGCAACATCCTGTGTCGACCTCATCATGTGTCATCCCTCCATGTAGTTTCTCATCAGATGCTAGCACATGTGTGCCAACATGTCGACCCAACAGTAACATCTCTCTGCCATGTGTTGACTCATCTCGACTAATGCCAACATATCTCTGCACATTGGTACCCCTCAAGACTCGAACTAGTCGGGTGATCAGTCCAACCATACGCCCAAATCACAAGAATGCACATCCTTATGCCGCCACAAGTCTTTCCCTGACTTCTGCTACATCTCAGACTCATCAAGAATCTATCAATCCATGCTCAGGTCCATGGAAACCCCATCTCATCTGCAATATGTTCAAGCCATGGACTTGTTGCACAAGAGAGTACAACCTCTCCACTAGCTCATACATCCCCATGTCATAACAGCATCTGCACAACATCCTTTGCTTCGGCACTCCCTATAGAATGTCCATGAATGACACCTCTACACATGCACCTGCTTCATGTCCCTGCATAATTGTCGTGCTCCATATCTTCAACCTGATGTCCATGACTCTAGTTGTCCATGGTGTCCAACCCATGTAGACTCCATCCCAACCTCTGGCCATCTGCACCCAAGTCTGCAATCTGTCATAAAGAAGCCTCCTCCCAAGGCCCCTTGCAAAGTTGGTGTGGTTCCTCCCTATCAAGGCCTCCACACCAACCCATCTCCAAGGTTGTCTATAGAGAAAGGAGGGCCAGGAAGTTTCCTCCCTGACTCTCATCCACCCATGTGTCAGATTGATGTTGTGTCCTCAAGTATCTATGCACAGCCTCAATCTCTTCACATGTACATCCAAGCTCACCTAGCTTGTCCTTTGTCAACTGAAAGTCATATATGCCCATAGCATACCTACAAAAGTCCACTATCTCAGCAGGATCTCTACCTCCATAATCCTCATCAACCACTGCCTCTGAAGTAGTACCTGGACTCCCTTCATTTGCAACTCCATTGTGAAGATTATCAGTAGAAGATGCTCCCATCAAGTGTCTCCATGTTCGTGAGGTTGTCTTCCCACTTCCTTCATCCTTCTTTCCAGCTCTTGCAACGAAGTCAACCAGCTTCCTTTCCTTCGTTGTTTGAGTCACACTCCCAAGTCCTCTTTGCTCCACATCCTCATGCTTCACATTCGGATCTTTGGGATACAAAACCATAGAAGTCATCCTTGGCCTATACCCCAAGCAACTTCTTCTATTCATCGGTACCATCATGGTTTTTCCTTCAGCTGTGATCAAGAGAATGTCTCGGTCCACCATTGGTATGGCTTGTGCAAGCTCCATAAAGTCCAGCCCCAACACCATAGAATGATCATCCATGTCCACAACCCTCAAGTCCAACTTTCCAAACCACGATCCTACTTTCACCTGAGTGTCCTTCAACACACCATCAATAGCTCTTATGGTAGAGTTGACTGCTTTGAAAGCACTCCATTCCCTCTCCATCTTTTCTTTCTTCCCAAAAGACTTTGCTGCCTTCCTTCTTAAGAAGCTATGAGTAGCCCCTGTATCCACCAAAGCTGCAAATCTCTTGCCCTTCACGGTTACCTGCACAAAACTTAGCTTCAAGGAATCACCTCCCTCTGTTGGCTTTGTCTTGCGCCTTATATCAGCGACCTTTTTCAAGAATTCGGCCTCAGAAGTGTCAATTGGCTCATGCTCCACCTTGACTTTCCTTCTAAGGTACTTCACTTCCTTTCTTGGCTCTCCTAGGCAACCCGATCCTGGTCCAGCTTGACTTCCTTCAAGCTTGTCCTCCATCGCATTCTGCTCAAGTGCACCAACCAAGTGTCCATTGACCAAGTTCATGGAACTAAACTTCTGAATGTCCTCTGGATTCTCTCGGTAGTGAGTTCCCAACCTATCAATGTAGTTGAGCTGTTCCTGCTCAATCACAACAACCTTCTTACCAAGAAGCTTCTTCTTTATTTCTTCCTACTCTTGCTTGATTTCGGCTTCCACCCTGGCACTTTCCTTCCTTAACCGGGCTCTTTCATCAAAGAGCTCTTGAAGATCAAGACCACTCTGCTGGATCTCCTCATCAAGTTCCTTGAGTTCAACATCTGTCGTACTTTCACATTGGCTTCTAAGTTCTTCAAGTTCCCTTCTTAGTTCCGAGTAGCTCTCTCGAATCTTCATGTTCTCAGCCTTCATCGAAACCAAGTCAGAACTCCATCGAATCATCTGTTCCAACACTTTGTACCGGAAGGTTTCAACTGCACTATGGCTAGACTCACCTATCGTAGGTTCATCTACCATCTTTGCTTTTTTAGCCTTCTCCATATTCACCAAGTACCCTGCAACCACGAACCAGCTCTTGTTTCACTTGTATGTGAAACAACTTCCTTTACCTGCAAGTACCTGTCATCAACTTCCAAGTGTATGCACACTTGCTTCACCCAGCTTCCTGCAAGACTCCTCCAAGTCTTCAGACTAGCTCTGATACCACCTGTCACGCCCCTACACCTGCGGTAGTCTTTAAACCGCTTATAGCGAGGTGTGGCACCACCGAACACTTTCTTTTTACCAGTACTAATGTTCATGGACTACGCCTAATTCACTTTTCCTTACTTAGTTTGTGTTTCGCAACCAAGTAATATCATGTTTAGCCTTTATACTAATGAACACCCATACTCATTCATTATCATTAGCAATTATAAAAGAGAACAACAATTGCACGGTATAAAGGGAGGGGAACTCCCTGAACAATGAGTCTGCCCGATAATATATTATGAATATCAGTTTATAATACACAAGTATGTCTTGGAAAAACCAAGTCTCATACTTAACCAATTTTACATCAATGCAATTTCCGTGCACACCTTGCACAATGGGCGGGTGCTCACCTGAGCCACCAAGACACCCTCGCCAAGTCCCGACACAATATCACAACTGTTGGAAATAATACTGAGAGGGGGGGTGAATCAGTATTATCAGATTAATCAAACTTTTTAAATGCTCAGAAACATATACGCTACTTCAGTTAAGTGAACCAGCGTGTACACGCTACTGTGACGAAGTAAAACAGCGTATAAGAAGAAAACTCACAATTTAGTTAGCTTATTCTTCAATTAAGTGCATCAGGACATTATTCACCACATTAACAGTAAACATGTGCAGTATAACAGAACAGATAAAAAGCCACACACATGAACACCAAGATATAAGGTGGAAACCCAATGTGGGTGAAAACCACCTGCTGCAAGTTGTCTCTATCTTTCTTTAATATGAAACTTCAGTTTACAATCTTTTGTACTGGTGCAGCCTTATACCAGTACGCAGGCTACAACCTGCAGAAGGCTACAACCTTCTCTCGTTCTCCAAACTTCCTTGGAAGGGAGCTCCAACCCCCTTTGCTCTTGTACTAGCCAAGATACTAGTACGTAGGTGCTGACCTACAATCTTCCTTCTTTCAGGTATCACTTTTCATACATTTTCAGACTTGGATATTCCTGAAGCACAACATTACAATCTGAAGACCACAATTCATTCAATTTCCACAACAGATCATTGAAGCATAAAACAACCAAACTTTGAATCACTGAACCACTGAACCCTGTCAATCACCAGTTACCAGAACACAGAGCAGACTACAGAACTCTGCAATAACAGTCAGACCCCACTGTAAACCCAAAATCAAGCTTCAAAAGATATACGCTACTTTAATGAGCAAAACCCGCGTATACACGCGCTTTTACCGAAGCCAACCTGCGTACAGATCTAAAAATAAACTTTCTCAATTTGCAGCTGTACCAGACATTAGTTAGACCCAGAACGTAACATTGCGACAATATGCAGATCTAGAAATACGCATAATCAACCATATCATGATAGTGCATTTCAAACCATTAGATCCCGATCTATCCTTAGATCTAGTCTTCCATCAACCGATGTGATCTCTCCTTGGCTTAGATCAAGCAACTCAGAACCTGCATATCAGATCTCTTTCTCTCTTAGATATTCAAGCCTTGTCGAAAGATGATTTTGCCTAATGATCTTCTTCTCCTTATATAGTCTTAGGCCTAGCTCAATACCAAGAGCCAAAACCATAGTAACACAATACCATCAACTTCAAAACTAGGGATCGACACGCCCGTCGAGACACAATGGTCCGAAATCATAGGCACAACTTCCAAGGACTAACCACCATGGACCAAAGATACTTTTCCACATACACGCGCTTTTTCTGAAACCAACTTGCGTGTACACGCGACTTGGGCTTAACGAACATGCGTATATGAACTTCCTTGGCATGCTGTACTAAGATCTGTCTTCTGATTAAGTTGCCATCACCTGTACCAACCTCTGAGCACCTGTACCATCCTCTGAGTGAGTTGCCATCAAGGACAACACTTGAATCATAATGCCAACAATCTCCCCCTTTGGACTGTACCAACCTCTGAGCACCTGTACCATCCTCTGAGTGAGTTGCCATCAAGGACAACACTTGAATCATAATGCCAACAATCTCCCCCTTTGGACTTGATGGCAACCACCACACCAAGTCACTCTCCCCCTTTGACATCAAGGGCAAAGGGCTGTGCTCCCCCTGAGGACATGCTGATACCTCTGCTTGGCTGTGCTGACTCGTGCTCCCCCTGACAGTAGGCCAGATCTGCAAAAGATGTTCTTCAACAAGAACCAAGACTTATACACCATAAGGGACCTTCCTATCACCAAAAGACTCAATACATCCATAACATATCAGAAACAACCAATTATATTACAGCATTCATCCCAGGCATAGTGGGGAAACCAACATAGGCCGTTACATGACCTTGACACCATAAAAGAGATATGACAAGAGAGATACATGACATAGAGACAACAGATCTAGACCAAGACTTAGGAAAGGCACCAGCAGCATCTGATAAACATCTTGTTAGATCAGCAACCAGAATTTCTTTCTGAGCTCCTTCTCCTGAAACCAAAACATCTGAATGCCAACAATGCTTTATGAGACTTTTAAGCTGCTCCCCCTGAACCTGTGCCTGTTGCACTCCCTGAAACTGTGCCTGAAGAATTCTGACATTCCCATTGCTGTTCAGAACTTCAGAGTTTTCCCTTGCTGTTCAGAACTTCATATACGCGATTTATCCTGTATAAAACAGCGTATGTACGCGGATATTCTTTCTGCAACAAGCGTCCAGTATACACGCGACTTACCCAGCATGAATCCGCGTGTATACGCGCATATCCCTTCCGTAACCTGCGTATACCAACTTTTTTGTAGAACAAACAAACTTCAACAACAGGATGAAGCATCAACTACTCCCAGCTTTTGTCTGAGATATTCAAAAGTTTCCCTGGGCAGTGGTTTTGTGAGAATATCAGCAACTTGCTCCTTAGAAGGAACATACTCCAACTTGACCTTCTGCTCAAGCACTTGTTCCCGAAGAAAATGGTACTTGATTGGTATGTGCTTGGTCTTTGAGTGCATGACTGGATTCTTTGAAATGCTGATTGCACTTGTATTATCACATAAGATAGAGACAGGTGGAGTGCAAGTGATTTGAAAGTCCTGCAAGGTCTGCATCATCCAAAGAAGTTGTGTGCAACAAGATGCTGCAGCCACATATTCTGCTTCAGCTGTAGATAAGGCAATCGAACTTTGTTTCTTGCTGAACCAAGATACTAATCTGGAACCCATGAAGAAAGCACCTCCACTTGTGCTTTTCCTATCATCCACACTTCCAGCCCAATCTGCATCTGTGTAAGCATGAAGAGTGAGATCTGTATTTCTAGGATACCATAAGCCATAGTTTTGGGTCCCTTGAAGATATTTGAAGATTCTTTTGACTGCCTGAAGATGAGTTTCCTTTGGGTTGGCTTGAAATCTTCCAACCATTCCTACTGCATGTGTAATATCTGGTCGAGTACCTGTCAAATAAAGCAAACTCCCAATCATGGATCTATAAGTGGGTTGGTGAACTGCTGCTGATTCATCATTTGCACTGAGGCTGCATCCTGTAACCATGGGTGTACATACTGGCTTTGACTCTTCCATGCCATACTTCTTCAAGATCTGCTTGAGGTATTTGGTTTGAGACAAGAAGATACCTCCTTCATTTTGTTGGATTTGCAATCCAAGAAAATATGTCAATTCTCCAAGAAGTGACATTTCGAATTCTTTCTGCATAACCAAGGCAAAGTTTTGACTCATAGTCTCTTCATTGCTGCCAAAAATAATATCATCTACATAAACAACAAGAATTAGCAATTTGTTATTTTCAACTTTTATATAGAGATTGCTATCTGCTGATCCTTTTGAAAAGCCTTGTTGGTGAAGATATTTGTCCAACCGATAGTACCAAGCCCTTGGAGCTTGTTTGAGCCCATAGAGTGCCTTTTTCAATCTGCATACAAGGTTTGGATCATTCCCAAGAATGAACCCATCTGGCTGCTCAATATATACTTCTTCTTCTAAGTCTCCATTCAGGAAGGCTGATTTCACGTCCATTTGAAATACCTTGAAGTTTTGAAAGCTTGAGAGAGCAAGGAACATTCGGATGGCCTCTAGTCTTGCCACAGGAGCAAAGGTCTCTTCAAAATCTATTCCTTCTTGCTGTGCATACCCTTTACAAACAAGTCTGGCCTTGTTTCTAATTACTTCTCCATTTTCATTTAACTTATTCTTGAAGACCCATTTTGTTCCTATTACATTCTTATCTTTTGGTCTAGGAACTAATTCCCAAGTGTTGTTCCTTTCGATTTGCTCAAGTTCTTCATCCATTGCTTTGACCCAACATTCATCTTTGCATGCTTCTTTCACATTTTGTGGTTCAATGGAGGAGAGTAGAGCCAAGTAGCTTGAAGCTTCTGCAAGTGTCCTTCTTGTTTGTACTCCTGCTTCTTTCTGCCCCACAATCTGAGTTTCTGGATGATTCTTTTGGACATATCTGGATGGAGTCTTCTCTTCTATTCTTGTCTGCTCCTCTGGTTCTTCTTGAGATTCTTCTTCTTCTTGAGGTTCTTCTTCTTCATCATTTCGCCTTTGAGAGTAACCTTCATCTTCTTCAATGTCTTCATGATGAACTTGCCTAGGAATATATCCCTTCTCATCAACCACTATATCAATACTGTCAACAATTCTGCCAAGTCTTTTATTGTAGCACTTGTATGCTTTGCTATGTGGAGAATAACCAAGAAGAATGCCCTCATCTGCTCTAGGTTCAAGTTTGCCAAGTTGCTCATCAGTATTCTTAATATAACATTTGCTCCCAAAGATTTTGAAATGCTTCACGGAAGGAGTTTTACCACTCCAAAGCTCATGAGGTGTTTGAGTGCTGTTTACTCGGACATTTGTTTTGTTAAGAATGATAACAGCAGCATGTGCAGCTTCACCCCAGAAGGTTGCAGGAGTACCTGATTCATCGAGCATAGCACGAGCCATTTGTTGGATAGTTCTGTTCATTCTTTCCACAACCCCATTTTGCTGAGGAGTTCTAGCTGTAGAGAATTCTCTTCTTATCCCATGTTCATCGCAGAAATCGAAAAATTCATTTGATGTGAACTCCCCACCTCTGTCAGATCTGAGGCACTTAATTTTGTGTCCTGATTCATTTTCAGCCAATGCTTTGAAGGATTTGAATTTTTCGAATGCTTCATCTTTGTGCTTCATAAGCCCTAACCAAACAAACCTTGAGAAATCATCAATGAATAATATCAGATATTCTTCTCCTCGAGGTGTCCTTTTCCTAAATGGACCACATACATCTGTATGGACTAGCTCAAGAGGCAAGCTAGCTGATCCTTCCTTCTCTGGAAAGTTAGTTCTGGTTTGCTTTCCAAACTGACAAGATTTGCATATGGTGTTGTCTGGAATTTTGATATCTGGAAGATCGCGAACTGCCTGATATTTGCATGCTTTCCTTATTTGTGAGAAGCTTAGATGTCCCAACCTTCGATGCCATAACCAGTGCTCTTCATCCTTGCTAAGATAGCATTGTTGTTGTCCTTCTTCAAATATGTACAGATTATTTGGAGTTCTTTTGCCTTTGAGAACTGTTTTACCTGTATCAAGATCACGAACAAGACATCCATTCGATCTGAAAATAACCTCGGTTTTTTGATCACACATCTGGCTGACACTTAGAAGATTATGCTTCAATCCATCAACATACAAAACATTTCCAGCCTTGACCTTTTCTTTCAAAGGAGCAATACCTTTTCCTTTTATAGTTGCAGGAGTATCATTTCCAAAAGAAACTTTCTTTCCCTTTTCTAAAGTAGAATAAGATTCAAGTTTTTCTTTATCACCTGTCATATGTTTCGAACATCCACTGTCAATGTACCATAGATTTTCCTGTCCTTCTGCATAAAACGCTATCCCACATCTTTCTGTCTGAGGTTCTTTTATTCTCCATTTTTTGGTGCTCGTGGCTTGTTCCTTTTTCTCCTGAAACCTGCTCCTGCATTCAGATTCTTTATGACCAAAATTATTGCAAATAGAACATTCAACTTCATTTTCAAGAACCGAAAAGTTGTTATAGGTCCTCTTTGTAATCCCTGTCATACTTCTTTGTTTTTGAGCTTCCCTAGTCATGATTGTTTTATATGCAACACATTGAGCTGCTTTGTGACCAAAGTTATGGCAAGAAAAGCATTGTCCATTGAAGAAGCTTCTGCGGTTATTGAATCTACCAGCCAACTGATTGTAATTTCTATTTTCATCTATTCTTGTGCCAAACTGAGAAGATTTTACCTGTGGTTGGTTGTAGCTTTTGTTCACCCTTAAGAAGGATTGTCCCTGATAGTTTCTGTTTGTAATTCGTCCCTGCTTTACCTGATTATCTTCATTGTTCTTCTGCTCATTTCTTCTTGCTGCATCAAGATAACTTTTTGAGGTGGATGCTTGAGAGGTTTCTCCATTATAGCCCAAACCTGTCTTGTTTAGAGGAGACCGCTGCACATTGATAATCTCATCCAAAGTTTCAGATCCTTTGACAAACTTAAGATTAATAGTTTTTGTTTTCTCAATTTCTTTTCTGAGACCAACAATTTCACCTTCTAGTTTTTCAAGATGTTTTTCCTTTTCATCAATTTGAAATTGCAAAGTATCAATGATCACACTCTTTTCTTCTATGCATCTCTTGAGTCTAGTAATTTCATTATAGAGATTATCCACATCTACAGCATCCTCATAATCATCATCTTCAAATGCCATTAATAGCTTATATTTATTACCTTGTTCATCTTCATCACTGTTTGATAAGCCATCACTATCTTCATGGGTGTAGTAGCTTTTCTTATTTGCACTTTGTTTCTTATTCCATCTAGCAGGTTCTTTTCCTTTATCCTTATTAGGACATTTTGCAGCATAATGACCTACTCTTCCACAAGCAAAGCATTTGAAAGGTAGCTTACCTCTGAACCTTCCAGCACCCCTTTGAAGATTTCTGACAAAATTTGATTCTTCTTCCTCTTCTTCTGGAACATGGCTTGCTTCATAGTAATCTTCTTTTCTTGATGCCTTAAAAGCAGCTTCCCTTCTGTCTGATGGACCTCCCTTTCTCATTTCATAAGCAGTTAGAATTCCATGTAGCTGAGACATAGTGAGAACTTTGAGATTTTCCTTTTCTTCTATTGCAGATACTTTAGATTCAAACTTGGGGGATAATGATCTTAGAATCTTTTGAACTACTATAGTCTCTTTTATTTCTTCACCCAAATTTTTCATACAATTAACAATCTCATCTACCCGAAGAAAATAATTAGCCACACTTTCATCATTATACATCTTGAGGGTCTCATATTGAATCCTGAGAGTTTGAAGTTTAGCTTGCTTTACCTGTTCATCTCCTTCATAGCTAGTGATCATTTTGTCCCATATCTCTTTTGCTGATTTGAAGTGCATGACCTTCATGAATTCTGTTTGAGATATACTTCCTAATAGAGTACTGACTGCTTTTGCATTTGTTTCATATGCCTTTTTCTCAGCTGGATCTGTAGGAGTAGCTGAAGGAAAAGCATAGCCTGTTTCTACAATGTCCCAAACTTCTGTACCAAGAGATTGAAGATATGCAGTAACTCTTACCTTCCAATAATTGAAATTTGTTCCATCAAAAACCGGTGGCCTGATTGATGCTTCTTTCTCGTAGTTGCTCATGATGAATGATCTTCCTTCAAGCGATCAAGCTTCTCTGAAGGACCTGCTCTGATACCAATTGTTGGAAATAATACTGAGAGGGGGGGTGAATCAGTATTATCAGATTAATCAAACTTTTTAAATGCTCAGAAACATATACGCTACTTCAGTTAAGTGAACCAGCGTGTACACGCTACTGTGACGAAGTAAAACAGCGTATAAGAAGAAAACTCACAATTTAGTTAGCTTATTCTTCAATTAAGTGCATCAGGACATTATTCACCACATTAACAGTAAACATGTGCAGTATAACAGAACAGATAAAAAGCCACACACATGAACACCAAGATATAAGGTGGAAACCCAATGTGGGTGAAAACCACCTGCTGCAAGTTGTCTCTATCTTTCTTTAATATGAAACTTCAGTTTACAATCTTTTGTACTGGTGCAGCCTTATACCAGTACGCAGGCTACAACCTGCAGAAGGCTACAACCTTCTCTCGTTCTCCAAACTTCCTTGGAAGGGAGCTCCAACCCCCTTTGCTCTTGTACTAGCCAAGATACTAGTACGTAGGTGCTGACCTACAATCTTCCTTCTTTCAGGTATCACTTTTCATACATTTTTAGACTTGGATATTCCTGAAGCACAACATTACAATCTGAAGACCACAATTCATTCAATTTCCACAACAGATCATTGAAGCATAAAACAACCAAACTTTGAATCACTGAACCACTGAACCCTGTCAATCACCAGTTACCAGAACACAGAGCAGACTACAGAACTCTGCAATAACAGTCAGACCCCACTGTAAACCCAAAATCAAGCTTCAAAAGATATACGCTACTTTAATGAGCAAAACCCGCGTATACACGCGCTTTTACCGAAGCCAACCTGCGTACAGATCTAAAAATAAACTTTCTCAATTTGCAGCTGTACCAGACATTAGTTAGACCCAGAACATAACATTGCGACAATATGCAGATCTAGAAATACGCATAATCAACCATATCATGATAGTGCATTTCAAACCATTAGATCCCGATCTATCCTTAGATCTAGTCTTCCATCAACCGATGTGATCTCTCCTTGGCTTAGATCAAGCAACTCAGAACCTGCATATCAGATCTCTTTCTCTCTTAGATATTCAAGCCTTGTCGAAAGATAATTTTGCCTAATGATCTTCTTCTCCTTATATAGTCTTAGGCCTAGCTCAATACCAAGAGCCAAAACCATAGTAACACAATACCATCAACTTCAAAACTAGGGATCGACACGCCCGTCGAGACACAATGGTCCGAAATCATAGGCACAACTTCCAAGGACTAACCACCATGGACCAAAGATACTTTTCCACATACACGCGCTTTTTCTGAAACCAACTTGCGTGTACACGCGACTTGGGCTTAACGAACATGCGTATATGAACTTCCTTGGCATGCTGTACTAAGATCTGTCTTCTGATTAAGTTGCCATCACCTGTACCAACCTCTGAGCACCTGTACCATCCTCTGAGTGAGTTGCCATCAAGGACAACACTTGAATCATAATGCCAACAATCTCCCCCTTTGGACTGTACCAACCTCTGAGCACCTGTACCATCCTCTGAGTGAGTTGCCATCAAGGACAACACTTGAATCATAATGCCAACAACAACCGCACATCCAACCCAGGCACGTCTTGCCCAACACCTTCACCTCTCACCGTGAGCGATTCCAACAAGTGCGTATCACCAAGGAGTGCGCATGAGCTATGCGCTCATCTCCTTCTAAAACTGCGCACTTCTTATCTCTCCAAGAGCGAATATCGAATGTTGAATGATTCGTTGATGTGTTTGAACTCCATCACAATACACATATATATGCATCTTCGTGCGTGGGTGGGCTGCCCAGCCGACCGCCCACACACCCCACACACACACCCGTTCGGCACTCTTTAAGTCGTCCTCACCTGCCTGTCCCAAGTCGGCCAACTCCCATCGCAAACGCACTCTCGTGTGGGTATAAGTCCATCGCACTATGCCTTAGTCGTTTTTATTATCGTCGCAATGTTGTCCCCTCCGTCGCACATTGCAACTCACCCGTGTGCGCTTGCCGAGGTCGTGCATCGCGCGCTCGCTCGTTCACCCCGCCCGCGCCCGTGTGCCCGTCTGTGTTTACTCTAACCCGTGCGCCTGCCCACTTGTGCGCCCGCGTGCCCGCGCTCTCGCCCATCATGCGGTCCGATTTGCCCGCGCCCAACTGCGCCCGCTCACCCAACCGTGCCCGGCTAAACTCGAGGACCTTACACGCCCCCCCAGGCGCCCTCACCCACCCTGCCTCGGTCGCGCCACCCGGGCGGCCCGTGCCCGTGCCCGGCAAGCGGCAGGGGTGGGGGCGGGGGTGCGGGCCGCCCTGCAGGCGGAATCGCCCTGCGGCTTGCCGGGCGGGGGCGCGGTCCACCCGGGTGGCGCCTGCCTCGGCCGCGCCACCCGGGCGACCCGCGTGGCAAGCGGCAGGGCGATTCTGGGAATCACCCTGCCGCCTGCCCGGCGGTGGCGCGGGCCGCTCAGGTGGCGCTGCCTCGGCCGCGCCACTCGGGCGGTTCGTGCCCCCGCCCAATAGGCGGCAGGGCGATTCCCGGGAATCGCCCTACCACTTTCCGGGTGGGGGTGTGGGCCGCCCGAGTGGCACGGCCGAGGCAGGGTGGGTGAGGGCGCCCGGGGGGAGGGCGGGTGAGGGCGCCCGGGCGGGTTAGGGCACCGGGTAGGCGGGTGAGGTCACAGGGCGGGTGAGGCGGGTGAGGGCGCCGAGCGGGCGGGCGGGCAGTTGAGGGCGCCACAGCGGGCGGGCGGGCGAGGGCGCCCGAGCGGGTGAGGCGGGTGAGGGCGTGTGGGCGGGTGAGGGTGCCGGGGCGGGCGGGCGGGCGAGGGCGCCGGACGGGCGAGCGGGCAAGGGCACCGGGCGGGCGGGCGGGCAGGCGAGGGCACCGGGCGGGCGCCCCCTCGACAAGTGAGGGCGCCGGGCGGGCGGGCGGGCGGGCTCGTTACAACACCTGATGGTACAATTCTAATCATGCGAATAAATGTGTCGATGTCAAGCATGAAGAGAAGTCATTGGATTACTGACCATTGATGCATGTCGTTAACCAATGTGAGGCAACTCACCATTAATGTCAATATGTGCCAAGGTACCTAAGTACATCTTGCGAAGGGCAAATAGATGATCTGATGTCGAGCCACTTGCAAGATCCAACAGTCAAGGGACATTGGTGTATTCCCATGATTGTTGGTGAGAGAGCCTATCATTAAGGCATACAAGCCTCAAGGTACTACTAAGGACTCTAGCCTTGAACCTAGATAATGTGCTAATGTCAATATGCCAAGACTTGTTAGAAGGGAGGCCTTAAGGAATCCCCCATCATCTAACTCGAGCATGAAACAATAATTTTGAAGTATTATGGATGAGAAATTTTGCAGTGGATCAAGGTTTATTTGGAAATATGAAAAGGAAATGGAATGAATCAACTTTGTAGAGGAGCTGAATGTTTTTATTGATGGGTTACAGGTTAGTGAAAGTGAGGCAGGAAAATCATTGTGAAGGAAAATGAACAATGGATCAAGGTTTTATTTGAAAACATGATAAATGTTAGAAAATTATATATTACGGAGCAATGGAACACATAAAATATTGCAGAAATATAAACACAGAAAACACACAAAACAAGAGAGACACAGATATACGTGGTTCACCCAGTTTGGGCTACGTCCACCCCGAACAGCCAGTCCTTCCTTTCTATTATCCAACAAAATGAAGAGACACAACCTACAGCAAATCCGCTATAATATCCTCTGTTTTCTCTCACAGTCTCACCTCTCTGTTTCTCGCTCACAGAATACACATCTATCACACAGCCTCAAATACAATACCCTCATACAAAGAGAGGGGTTGCCTTCTAGGGCAAAAAACCCTAAACTAAACATAAGTTCTACCATCAGATCATCTGCCTAATGAACGGCCCAGATTGACTAGAAATTACTATACTTTTACAAGGCAATTTTACAGCTGTTTTTAGCTTCGGGGGCGCTGCCCCCGAGCCCCCGTCAGGGGACCACTGGCCCCTGGACCCCCCAGCCAGGGGGGATGGGCCCCCCGGACCCCCGTGGGGGGGACAAGTCCCCCCCGCACCCCCCCGCGTGGAGGGGTGTACAAACTTCCTGGGGTATACATCCGGCTGAAACAAAGACCTCTGAACAATCATGCTCCACACACAACAATCTCCCACTTGGAGAATGATTGTAGAAACTCCACCGCTGCTTCATTTGCTGGACAATGACTCCTCTTTGGACCTGGTTGTTCCTCATCTTCATCGTCATCCTTGAAGACCAATTGAAACTGAGCATATTCCCAGTTTCTCCCTGGTTACAACTTTTGCTAGCATATCTGCAGGATTCTGGCTAGTGTGTATCTTTTCCAGCTTCAACTCTCCATCTTCCAACACTGATCGCATGAAATGGTACTTGAGCTGTATGTGTTTAGTCCTGGAATGAAATGCTGAGTTCTTTGCAAGATGAATGGCACTTTGGCTATCACTATATAACGTGCCCTTATCATGCTCCTTACCCAATTCACCCATAAACCTTTGTAACCAAATCATTTCTTTACTAGCCTCTGTAGCAACAACATACTCTGCTTCTGTTGATGAAAGTGCAACAACACTTTGGATTTTTGAAACCCAACTGACAACTGTTCCTCCAACAGTAAATACATATCCTGTAGTGCTCCTCCTGTTATCTCTGTCACCTGCCATATCTGCATCAACATATCCTTGTAGGGAGATGTTTGAACCACCAAAGCATAATGCTTGATTTGTGGTACCTTTCAAATATCTGAGAATCCATTTCACTGCCATCCAATGTTCCTTTCCTGGATTGTTCATGTACCTACTTACAACTCCCACTGCATGTGCAATATCAGGCCTTGTGCAGACCATTGCATACATTAAGCTTCCAACTGCTGATGGATATGGAACTTTAGACATATAATCCATGTCTTCTTGGGTCTTTGGGCACATTTCCTTGCTAAGTTTGAAATGGCTAGCAAAAGGTGTAGTAACTGGTTTTGCATTGTGCATGTTAAATCTTTTCAACACCTTTTGTATGTACTCATTCTGAGACAATGTTAATTTACGATTTTTCCTGTCTCCAGTTATTCTCATACCAAGGATTTGTTTCGCAGCTCCCAAATCCTTCATTGCAAATGAATTTGCCAATTTTCTTTTGAGCACATTTATTTCCTGCATGTTAGATCCTGCAACAAGCATGCCATCTACATACAATAACAATATAATATAGCTGCCATCATTTTGCTTTTTCAAATAAACACAATGATCAGAGTGACATCTAGTATAACCTTGTTCAGACATAAACTTGTCAAATTTTAGATACCACTGCCTTGGAGCCTGTTTTAAGCCATACAAGCTCTTCTTCAACCTGCACACTAGTTTCTCCTTCCCTTTCACCTCATATCCTTGTGGCTGCTGCATATATATCTCTTCCTCCAAATCCCCATGGAGAAAGGTTGTCTTTACAACTAACTGCTCAAGATGCAAATCTTCAGCTGCTACAAGACTTAAAATAGTTCTGGTTGAAGTCATTTTAACAACAGGAGAAAATATTTCATCAAAATCAATACCTTTCTTCTGTGCAAACCCCTTCACCACAAGTCTAGCTTTGTACCTCTGTTTTCCTCCATCTTTTTCCTTCAGCCCGTAAACCCATTTATTCTTCAATGTAGTTTTTCCTGCAGGCAACATGACTAAATCCCAAGTTTGGGTATGCATTAAGGAGTCCATCTCTTCTTCCATGGCTACCTCCCACTTCTTCCTGCTTTCAACCTGCATTGCTTCTTCATAACATTCGGGTTCACCAGAATCAATCAACAATAAATAATATAATGAAGGAGAGTATCGTTCAGGGGGTCTGCTTATCCTGGTAGATCTTCTAACACCACTTTCAGGTGTTTGGGGTGCCTGTTGCTGTTGTGGTGGTTGCTGTTGTTGATTATTATTATTTTCAGGCACCTTTACCTTTTCAGTGATGTCATCAAGAACTGCGTATTCCTTGTTTTCGTTTTCTTTCTTCTTTTCCTACAACTGATTCTTATACAAGACCTTTTCATTGAATATTACATCTCTTCTCCTAATGATTTTTTGATTTTCATAATCATATAAGCGATAACCAAAATCATTAACACCATATCCAATAAAAGTACATTTCTTTGACTTTGCCTCAAGCTTTGTTCTATTTTCTTTATCAATATGGACAAAGGCCTCACAACCAAAAGGCTTTAAAAAAGAGTAGTTTACCTTTTTACCTATCCATGCTTCCTCCGGAACACCACCATCCAAGGAACTTGAAGGCCCTCTGTTTATTAGATAAACAACAATATCTACAGCATCTGCCCAAAACTGTAAAGGCAATCCTGCATGCAATCTCATGCACCATGCACGCTCCATGATTGTTCTGTTCATCCTTTCTGACACACCATTTTCTTGTGGTGTTCTTGGAACTGTCTTCTCTCTGCGAATTCCATGTTCTGAACAGTACCTGTCAAACTCTTTGCTACAATATTCACCTCCATTGTCTGATCTAAGACACTTCAATTTCTTTCCTGTCTCAATCTCAACCAAAGCTTTCCATTTCTTGAAAGTATCAAATACATCAGATTTATTCTTAATACAATAAATCCAAGTTTTTCTAGTTGCATCATCAATAAAGGTAACATAATAACGAGAGCCACCAAGAGATGATACCTGAGCAGGTCCCCATACGTCTGTATGCACAAGCTCTAATTTTTCGTTCTTCTTTTCTTTCCCAACTCTGAGAAATCTGACTCTCTTCTGTTTTCCATAAATGCAGTTCTCACAGAAGTCCAAATCAACATTCTTCAAACCCGGCAACAAATTCCTTGAGTGAAGAATCTTCATCCCCTTTTCACTCATGTGTCCGAGCCTATGATGCCATAATGCTGCATCTACTCCTTTGGAAGTTAAAGCATTAACAGAGTTAGAAATACCATTGCATAAATACAATGTACCAACCTTTTCGCCTTTTGCTATTACCAGGGCTCCTTTGGTGACCTTCCAAGCTTTATCTGTGAAAGTTGTCACACAACCTTCACTGCCTAACTGCCCTGTTGAAATCAGATTTTTCTTTAGATCTGGAACATGCCTTACCTCCTTTAATAGCCATTGGTTTCCATTCTGCTGTTTTACAAGAACCTTACCCATTCCAACGATTTTACAGGGTTTATCATCACCCAGACGAACTTGTCCAAAATCTCCTTGAACATAGTCATGAAAGTATTTCTTATCAAGTGTGGCATGGAATGAAGCCCCTGAATCTACCACCCAGGAATCAGTAATATTTTCGAAAGAAAGAATCAAAGCATCTTGTAACACCTCACCTGTCACATTTGCTTCATGATTGTTTTCTTGTTGTGCATCTCCTTCTTTTCCCTTATGAGATCTACAGTCTTTCTTTAGGTGTTCTTTCTTTCCAAATTTCCAGCACACTATCCCCGATCTGGACTTGGATCTGCCTTTCCTTGATTTACTGCGATATCTTGAGCTCTTTCCTCTTTCCATTTTTCTTCCCCTAGACTTTGCACTCAAAGCATTTCCTGATGTCTCACCGGAGCTTTTCCGTCGCATTTCCTCTCTAAGGATAGCATCGACAACATCATCAAAATTTAAAGTACTAGATCCAGAAATGGAGTTACTAATGGCCATTACCAAACCATTCCAACTTTCTGGTAATGAGCACAAGAATAACAGAGCTCTAACTTCATCATCAAAGTTTACCCCTACAGAACTTAACTGACTTGTAACTGTATTAAAATCATTTAAATGGTTTGCAACAGATCCACCTTCTGACATATTCATATTAAATAACCATTTCATAAGAAATACCTTGTTTGAGGCCGAGGGTTTTTCATATAGTTTCGACAACATCTTCATCAAACCCTCTGTCGTGGTTTCCTTTGAAATGTTGAAGGCGACTGACGCATCAAGGCACAACCTTATTGTTCCGAGTGCCTTTCTATCGAGAAGGTTCCATTCTTCGTCTTTCATACCCGTCAGCATCTTTGTTTTTCCGCCCAATGATAGGTATAGATATTTTTGATACAGATAATCTTCCATCTGCATCTTCCACAACGAGAAGTTTTGGTCGTTAAATTTTTCGACCCTAAACTTACCATCTTCCACCATTGCTCCCACTCGAACCAGGAACCCTTCTTTCCTGCGATTTTATCAGCCAAATAGACCTTCGACTCTGATACCAGTTGTTAGAAAATTATATATTACGAAGCAATGGAACACATAAAATATTGCAGAAATATAAACACAGAAAATGCACAAAACAAGAGAGACACAGATATACGTGGTTCACCCAGTTTGGGCTACGTCCACCCCGAACAGCCAGTCCTTCCTTTCTATTGTCCAGCAAAATGAAGAGACACAACCTACAACAAATCCGCTGTAATATCCTCTTTTTTCTCTCACAGTCTCACCTCTATGTTTCTCGCTCACAGAATACACTTCTATCACACAGCCTCAAATACAATACCCTCATACAAAGAGAGGGGTTGCCTTCTAGGGCAAAAAACCCTAAACTAAACATAAGTTCTACCGTCAGATCATCTGCCTAATGAACAACCCAGATTGACTAGAAATTACTATACTTTTACAAGGTAATTTTACAGCTATTTTTAGCTTCGGGGGCGCTTCCCTCGAGCCCCCGCTGGGGGATCGCTGACCCCCGGACCCCCGCAGGGGGGACAAGTCCCCTCCACACCCCCCCCCGCGTGGAGGGGTGTACAAACTTCCTGGGGTATACATCCGGCTGAAACAAAGACCTCTGAACAATCATGCTCCACACACAACAATAAGGAAAACGGAATGAAAAATTTATTGACTGCAAAAGTGAGAATGAAATGAAGACACTGGCATCTAAAAGGCTTGCAAGTGATGGATTTGATATGACATCATGTGCTCATGCATTGATGTTTCATCTTTATTGCTGATTTGATCATTTTCTTGTGAAAGAAATGTGGTCTTTGAGAGAATTTTCAACGATGTGATGGATATGATGAAATTCTTCCCCTTGGCTTACCCAAAATCATGTCCCCATGCTTGAAGTCTGACCTTTGATGTTTCTCTGATGATGTATTTATGAAATGTGGTCTTTGAGAGACACCGTTTGCTTGTGGTCATCTATTTATCTTCCTGGAATCTGCAAAAACTTAGTACATTTTCTACAATGAAATGTAAGTTCATCATAAGTGAGAGGTGATAAATCTCTCTATATGTGACATTTACAAAAAAAAATGAGAATTAGTACTAATAAAACAAATTCATGAAAGAAAAACCAAAAGAATTTATACTTGTGTCAATACTAGTGCCTCCTTTTACATGTTTTATCTTGTCAGCAATTTCTTCATTCTTTAACCATTTCAAATTCTGATGATATCTTTCTCATTGTGTATATATCTTCGAGATCTTTCCAATGACGCATGAATCATCGAAATCCGATGTCGTATGAGAAAGTTGTGCTTATTTGAAATTTGGGTGAAACAGTGAAGATTGTCATGAGGTTTCTCAGTTGCAGGATTGCACCCTTCCTGCATCTAAAAATATTGTCTATCTTATTTGGTTGAGCCACGGCATAAAATTTCCAGTTTGTGATGTCGTCAGCTTGTGTACCTACAAGACTTAAAGAAGCATGATTATTCTGTGATCATTCTATACATCACATACTGCTGCTCTTTAGTTTCTCTTCTTGAGGACAATATTGTGGGGAAGGACAACCAGGACCTCCCAAATTAGGAGCCTCTTCCTTTTCTTGTTTCATCTTGAACTAAAAACATTTTAGTTTTAGTAGTTATTTGTAATATGGATTTCCTTTATTTCTTTCCATCCTAAACAAACCTTCTACAATAGTTGCATCTGAGGTCCCATATATTTTGGTTTGCTTCTAAGTTTACGAAATCCCTGGAAATGGCACCAAAAATGTTGGGTGATTTAATGGTATGTTAAATCCCTTGTTATTTTAATATGTCAACCTGGGGGTTTCATAAACTTAGAAGCAAACCAGAATATATGGGACCTCAAATGAAACTATTGTAGAAGGTTTGTTTAGGATGAAAAGAAAGAAAGGAAATGCATATTACAAATAACTTCTAAAAATAAAAAGTTTTTAGTTCAAGATGTATCAAGCAAAGGAAGAGGCTCCTAATTCGGGAGGTCCTAGTTTTCCTTCCCCACTGTACTGTCCTCAAGAAGAGAAACTAAAGAGAAGTAGTATGTGATGTATAGGTACAGTGATGTGTGGTTTGACGGTAAGTGTACTTGGGCGAAGCCTGGGAGACCGTAGTTCAAATATCATTAAGTACACTGGCCTGCTATGGTGGATGCTAGAGAAGCAGATTCCCCACCCTTGCCTTGGTGGCACAAGAGTCTCGCTTTGATAAAACCATAGGATCTTAGTATATCGACTTGCAGGTAGTTGGATTTACTCTTGGTGTTATAGTGGTAGCTATGATGATTGATCTTGGGTCTCCCATATATTAGGACTGGTAGTTACCGATTCACCATGTGGTTAAAAAAAAGTATGTGATGTATAGAAAGCAAGAGAAGAGGCTCCTAACTTAGGAGGTCCTGGTTGTCCTTCCTCATAGTTCTATTCTAACAACATTACCATTGCATCAAATCATAAACTCAAAAATAACTTGAAATAAAGAAAAGGAAATGAACTTTAATTATTGTTCAAACCAAATAGAAGGAGAGCCTAACTTAGAATCTTGGTTTTCCCCTCATATGCTGATTAGAACTCAACTAAAATTCATTCATAAGCATCAAAAATCAAGAATTTAGAAATAACTTGAAACTAGAAAAAGAGAATGAATTTCAATTATTACTCATATCAAATAAGAAGAGAGCCTAACTTAGACCCTTGTTTATCCTTTCACATGTGGATAAGATTTAAACTAAAATTCATTCATTAATAATGAAAAATCTTCAAACATCTAAGTAATTAAATGAAAATAAAATCTATAATGAAATAAAATGTTTCTTTGATCCTTTTAGAGTGAGCTCAAATCTCTTAAGAATGAAGTGACACACTATTCCATTAATTCATATACTACATTAAGACAATTTATATCTAAAATTGTAGAAAGAAAAGTTTATTCTATTCCATCATAAGTTAGGATACATGCTCCAAGAGTCCTCTCTTTGGAATGGAGGAGGTACTCCTATTTATATAAAAACATAAGCAACTAACTCATTAATGGAGATCCACTAATCCCTCTTAGATCCACAAATCCTTCAGATGATTACAACCAATATGAGACACATATTCCTTTATCCATGGTTTTTCTCCTTGAGATATGCTTGACCCCTATCCCAAATCTCCTTCAAATCTTCAAGAGAATTCGAATTTGAGTCTTGGAGGCCACAAAAGAGTGTTTTGGAACCTTCCAAATCACCTACACATGTCACCAAACTCATTCCACCTTTAGGTATAAGCAAATACATATTATTTTTCTAACTTTTAATCATAAATTCTCTTTAAATACATAAAATAAATAACTTTGGAAAATGAAAATATGAACCCATATGGTAATGGAAATACAGGGTTTTGTAATGATAATGTGATGAAATGAGGTGACCAAATGAGGATAAAGGTGAAAATGGATTGAAAGTGTATGTTAATTTGGCGGCCCAACAAGGGGCATGTTAGGTCCCTGTAATAGTAGTGATTCCCCCATTACTATTGTCATTGTATCCCTTATTGTTATTGTTGTGCTCCTATTGTCCCCATATTGTTATTATTGTGCCCCATAGAAGCCCACTATTGTTATTGTTGTGCCCTTATATTATTATTGTTATGTCGACTTTGCTTATATTATGACCCCTTAGAATCATATATATAGAAAGCAGGTTTTGTCAATTGTATCATCAAATAATTGTTCATTTATGTAATGTAAAGGAGCTTGCCCCCTCGAAGAGGCTGATTTTGAAGTCGTTGCTCTATCTTTTCTTCTATTTTGTGCACTGGTTGCATAACAGAGTGGAACCTTGAACACATTATCTTTTTTTATGCTGAGAAGGTTCATTTGGGATCCATAAGTGTCAGTGTCAAAATATGGTCGAGTTTATAGTCGTTTGACTCCATTTCGCGCCACAAATCCAGTGGTGATGTCCGTTTTTGCATTTGAGCTTTGCATGTTTCATCCATGACCGAGATTATAGGTATAAGGGTCATTTATGTAAAGTTGATTGTAATTCATTTTTGTTGCCATTTAATGAAAGAACGCCTCCCCACTTTGAGCAGGGCCCGGAGACATAGCCCACATTGGGTGGACTCCGTAATCAAATCATTTGTGTGCCTTTGTTCTCATGGTTTCTTTATGGTTTCCGCTTCTTTTTCCATGTGTTTTAAGTTACTTGGTTAACATGCCCTTTTATATGCAATTTTATATGCATCCTTGAATTTAAAAGATCTGGATCAATCCTTACAACCAATATATATACATTTTTTAGCTTTATTATCCAACTTATCCTATTTTATATTAGAACATGCACATAGGCATCACAACCAAGAATTTTGAGATGTATAAGAGAGGGTTTTCTACTAGTCCATGCCTTGTGTGAAGTTTTAACAACCCATACTAATGTAGGTGATTAATTTACCAAGTAATTGGTAGTATTAACTGCTTTTGCATACAATTCTGATGATAACCTAGCACCACTAAGCATACTTCTTTCCTTTTCCATCATTTCCCTATTCATTATTTTTGTAACTCCATTTTGTTGAGGTTTTATGGATTAGTATTTTGCATTGCTATTCTACACTTTATATACAATTCCTCAAACCCATTTTCATATAACTCTCCATCTTTATCTATCCTCAACACCTTTATTTTATTTTTTGTCTAGTTCTTAATAAGAACGGTAAAATATTTAAGTTTATTGAAAACAATATATTTCTTTTCAAGGAAATAGATGCATGCATTCCTTAAGAGATTGTCTATTAATGAAACATAGTACATAGCCTCACTTATAGAATAGGTAGAGGTACAAACATATCGCCATGTATAAGCTTCAAGAGTCCTTGTTTTCTTGTAGCACCAAATGAGAATCTTACCCAATTATATTTGCCACATATATAATGTTCACGGAGATCAAAATCTAATGAGAAATTAGACATACCTTCAACCATACCTTTACCATGTAATGTTCAAAGGCCCTTCTCTATAATGTGTCCTAATCGTTGATGCAAAAGCATTGTAGGGTTAGTATGGGTCATGTATTTTTCATTTCTACCCTCAAGAACAATAGAACTATTACACCGATTAATAGTTCTTCCCAACGACCAATACAAAATTCCAATTCAAAATCCTTTCATTCACACCATTACTCGAACCATCTTGTACATTTTTATGAGGCTCATCATTTGGTAAATGTATGGACCTTAATACACCTCCAATATTACTAAATTCAACTCTTCTCATAATTCCTTACATGTTTTATCTATGTTTTGCTTAATGATATGAGTAAAAGTAAGATGTTATGTCCTGTGGCATAATGTGCATTGATTGCGGGTTTTTGGGAGAAAATTATGGCAATTATGGCTAATTAAGGTGCAGGAACTCGAATGAGACAAGAAGGAGAGATTATAGGAGATGGATCTTCCTCATTAAATCCTCACTCATTCGAATATCCTTCAATCAAATCACACTAGCTCGGAGTTGCAGGCATCCAAGTCATGAAGATCATTGGCAGCCGAGACAGTGATAGTTAAAGAACCAGTTCATATTGAGATTGGGAACCAAGCCTCCCTAGATTTAAGGAAGTTGTTGGAAACTTCAGTTGTATAAATAAGGAGGCCTAGAGCCTCATTAGGATTCATATTTTTTAGGCAAGATAACTAAGCAGTTTCGAGTTGAAGGATTGTGGCAAAACATTGTTATGTATTTTTTGATATGTTAATGAAAATGCGCATTTCCTTGATCCAGCACTGAGTTGACTCAAAGGGGTAAAGCTCTTGGGTTAGGGCCCAACCCTAGCAATAGGGGTTCCTCTTACTGTACTTGTATGCTTAGGTTATTTCAAAGATTACTTGTTGAATTAATTTTGGCATTGTTTCCTTGCAAGTATTAGTGATTTGATTAGTTTGCTTCCATTTGTGCATAGCTTTGGCAGTAACTTTAGAGAGATAAAGGAATACCAAAAAAGTTGATAGCAGGTGGTTCTTGCCTCACTCCTCCCTTCAGGGACCATGGTTTGAAGGCAAAGCTCCCATTCAGCCCCAAAAAGACAGAATTCTGATTTCTTATGAAACTAATTAGGCTAGCATCTTTCATTTTTCAAGGATAGGTTGCATTTGTTATTTCTGATATCTCCAGCTTGGTATTAGATTTCATGGTGTTTCACAATAGGTTGCAAGTATTTCCATGCAAGGACTAGGCAAATGAATGATGAACTTATGTTTTCTTATGTTGATGGAGATCTTTCTTCTTTTGACATGATTTATGGGTAAATGTTAGTGATGTGTGTATTCCATGAGTTTCAAGAGTGCAGGAAGAATCTTATGTCAGCATCCCTAGCCTAACCTCATCCATCCATAATCACCAAAAGCCACTAAGTCCATAAACCAAGTTATCATTTCATAAGACCAACTTGCCATGCTTGTTAAGAAAATCCAACCATCCTACAAACTTTTCTTTGAGTTCTGAGGAAGTCCTAGCCACTTCCTTGCCTTATTCCTTCCATCACTCATGTTCCCTAATCCTTATACCACTGTCTAAATCACTCCTTTGGATTTCGGTCTGATCCTATAGGAATATAAGAGATCCTGTAGGTGCATTAGGAAATCTTGTAGACATCCTGTAGGATGACCTGTAGTGGCCTGTTTTGAGGCCGATTTGTGAAAAATGCATCAAGAAAGATAGGAGAAGACCCCTGCTTGCCTCTCAAGCCATATGACCCTTCACAACCACCTCTCTCCACACCTAATCCACCTGCCATACAATCAAGAAGAATTAGCATTCATGTTTTCACAAAAAGGACAAAAAGAAAAGGTTGTTGTGTTCATTCATATGCACAACAGTAAAGTGTTTGATTAGATCACGCTGCATGCTTAGGATAGTTAGGGTTCAACATGTGTTAGCTTAGAACTCTTCTGAAGCAATATCTCTTAACATATAGCTAGATGAGTGGTGTGTTTTAAGCATTTATCTCAGTCTTTCATTACTGTAGTAGATAATATTTCAATTCTCTTAATTAGGGTAAAATTCCCCTTTCTCCATTGGTAATCAAACTTCTTCTAAATCAATAGAAGGCTGGTTTGAGAAACCCTAGTGGTCTATCGTCGGCTCAGTAGTGACAAAGAGTGGATCCATTGCATCTATTTGTGTATACATCACTGTCACCTCCAAGTTTGTACGAACCCCGAGTTGATAAAGTAAAGTTGGTAGCCCCAGGAGTTGCAACATTCTTGTTGCAATACTGGTGCTCATCACATTTCCTTTTCAAATATTGTATGCACACCTACATTATCCATATCACTTATAGATATTAGGTTTCTAGTTATATTTGGAATGTGTATAACCATAGGGAGAGTCCTAATCCTTCTATCTTAAGCAACAATTTGACCCTTCCACATCCTACAATTTTGGTTGTTGAGTAGCTTCCTAGGAAAACATCACTTTATTTGTAATTTTTATATTCATAAAACTACTCCTTATGAGGAATCATATGAATTGAAGCACATGGGACAATCATTAGGGGAATTTTTGAGTAAAAAATGGGCCTCAAAATGACAAATGTGCTAGCAAAACCATGTTTAAAAGAATCAATATGATTCAAGATGACGATGTCATCCCCCAAAGTAAATATTTTGGAGGGAAAAGAAGAAAACTACATTTTTTAATCATATTTTCAACTTATCTCCTTATATGTTTACTCAAATTTCAAGTAAGGTAACTCATTAGATGCATAATTAGATTTTGCATCTAATGAGTGCTTACTCTCCATACTTGTGAGTAGACCCACACTAAAAAAATTGAAAATACATGAGAAAGCCATGTTTCTTCAACCTATAAGGAGATCATATGAAAATACAATTAATAAGTTGTTTTCTTTCATTTCCTTTAAAAATTAGCACACCCAATTTATTATTTTTAGTATTATTTTATTTTTTCCTTATGAGACCCATTTTAGACCTCAAAATTCCCCTAATGAAATCGTAAATCATGATCTAAATGTGTACTTCTAGATGCCAATCCATAGAGGCTTTCATTTCTATGGAAGGGGCATCATAAGATCCCTCACTTTCATCAATATTCTTAGATATATTACAGTCTTTCTTATAATTCCCAACTTTACAACATTTCTAACATTTCCTTTTAGATTGTTTTGAAGACTTATATCTACCCCTTAATGATTTATTTTTCCTCTACTTGGGATGTGATTTTATAGATAAAACATCCTTGGCCACACCCTCCCTGGATTTTGTCCCTGTTTCCTTTGATAACAATGGTCTAACTATATCCTCAAACTTCAATATGGATTGAGTAGTACACTAATTTCTACAACCACATTATCCTAAGAGTTTGGAAAATAACATAACATTGTAATACACTTATCTTCTTCCTCCATCTTAAAATCAACAAATACAAGTTGATGTACTAGAGTATTAAATGTATTTGGATGCTTTGTCATATACTTTCCATCATCCATCTAAGATGATATAACTTCTTTTGAAGAAACAACTAGTTCACCAAGGACTTTGACCAATACAATTCCCTGACTTTTCCCATGACTTCTTGTGATATATTCTCTAGAGACATTCAAAAACATCATATTTGAGAGGCAAAGTCAAGTTGTACTTTTCCCTTCCTTTCTAGCATCTCTTAGTCTTATTTTGACATAACAATAGGTTTGTACATGGATCCATAGAAACCCATTATTCTCTATCTATAAGGAGATATTCCACATTTAGCTTCCATAACTAGAAGCTTTGGCAATTAAACTTCTCTATTTATATTATTGAATTGCTTTCTATTGTTTCTTTACTCTTGATTCACTATGTAATACTCCCACTTAAGATCATGTTGATCACAGATCCAATATACTCTAGCTCTTCAAAGAACGAGCTCAACCCTAGCAATAAAGGCATCATCTTGAAGCCAATAACATATCTTTGACACCAAATGAAGATTCTGATAAACCTATGTAAAGAAAGAAATACTAACATAATCTAAAACATAAGAATAACAATGGCATACACATATAGTCCATAGAGATTTATCTTGGAAACCCGTAATTGAGAGTTGCATCTCTCTTTATCTCATTATACTAGCCTCTCCATTCACAATACAATGTTCAGGTATTCCACATCTTAAATAAATCATGCTATGTCAACCAAAATTAGATTATGACCCTAATTCCTTAACTATACTTATTTTACAATAGGCTAAAGAAACCATTAATTAAAAAATTTAAACAGAAGATGAATAAGGGACCTAAAAAGCTCAATCCAAACGAGTGCAAAACACATAAAAAGCAGACCCACCTTGGACACCATTTGCACTAGGATAATGCTAAGTTACCTACAAAGAGTAAACCATATGTCCAACACAGAGCTATCTTCAAACCTAGCTTGTGGAGGGAGGTTCACGTGGTATGGAATTATGGCAAGGATGCCACAAATTGTAGATAGAGGGGCATATGATTCATTCATCACAAACCTATGAATAATAACAACATTATTCGAATGCTTTTCCTCATGCTATAGAGCAAGAATATGCTTGGAAAATTTCACATAAAAGCATTACTTTTCTCTCTCAAATTTAGTGATTTTGGTCTCAACCTACATCTTCTAAGCATTAAGTTTTTTAGTTGAGTTGGAGATTGTTTAACTTTAAGGAAGGACAATTCCATTAAGTAGAGGAATATAGACCTTTAAATTTGCAATGGTCTTTGGGTAATGAGAAAAATAATGTGTCAAATAGAATTGGAACAATTCATAAGGAAGTGAGCTTGACTTTAGACAAGATAAGGAGAAGGATGAGAGCCATGCAATCTGGCAGTAGAGGGGAAACATAGAGACATATATGGAATGAAAAAGCTCAATGAAATGTACAATAATAATGAAGGGAGGGGGCAAGGGGAGAGGAAGAGGTTCAATGTATCAATTATGGTAAAGGTGGTCATCGTCATCTCAAGGCATTTGGTAGGATCAAATTCCAAGTTGACATAAAACACTATGGATGTTTCATCATGAAGGAAGTGAAATATCCAGTTAGGAAATCCCTACTTGTTGAAGATTAATATCACATGCTTTTGGATGCAAGGATGATGTGTAGTGCATATGTCACCTCTTTCTTTAGTAGAGATGGTTGATAAGTCTAGGAATGGAGAAGCATGATTATGACCATGAGGTTGACCTATCAATATAGCATGTGTTACCATCATGGAGTTAGGCAAAGGGAGCCTCACTCTTAACTCTCCAACATAGCACACAATATTCCATTAAAATCACTGGCTTCTGTTGGGTAGAGGATGTCCCGTGTAACAGCTTTGGGGCTGAGAGCCTTGAAGTAGGATAAAGATATGGTAAAACTCCGAAATATGCGGAGCGCGAAATGTAAATGGTCAAGTCAAAGGGCTGTCTGCACAAGAAATAATATAGAATAATAGGAAGTAAGTCGATCCACATACCATAGGAAGATATAAATAGAGGGAGGCTCTATGGGTAGAAAGTAGCTTTTTGGTATGAAATCTTAGATCTGTTATGTAATGGGTTGTTGAGAAGAAGTTTTGAAGTGTCTGTAAGTCCGAGTCGAGGGTTTTGGGTAGTAGATAGAGGCTCTACAGCTGTGTGCGCAGAGGTCTGGAAGAGTCCACAGCTGTGGGCGTGGACCCCTACAGCTGAGTGCGTAGGGCAGATCTGGAAGTATTAGTGAAGAAAGTGAATAAAGATAAGTTGCTTCTAAAATTTTGTGTTAAATCTGAACTATCGCAAATCTGGCTAATTTATGGTTAATATAACTGTTTGATCTATGTGCGTATGCTCATGGTATGAATTGATATGGATCTGCATCTATTCTAAGTGCGCGAATTGGTTAATTATGTTAAATCTTTGCTTAAAGACCATAAAAGGTAGAATCTATAAATAACGCATTAATAAGTATCAAGGAGTATTCTGGGACTAGATCTGTGCGAAGCAGAGTGGCGCGAAGCCATGAAACGGTGCGTGAAACCTCTAGACCACATCAAGACATCCCAAGGTTGCGGAAACCTGGTTCCAGCACCCTCCCCTGCTACCTCGGGTGAGACCTCAGTCCGCGCTCCGCGGGCCGTTGCCGGGACCAGGATCTGCCTAAGGGGTGTTTGATGTGGAACACAGGGACTCTATAGAGAAAGAATTAAAGAATCGAAGGGACCAGGAGCAATAGCAGTTCAGAGCACATTGACAAGGCTAACAATGACAAGCGCGATCCAACTACCGGTATTCAAAGGAATAGGAAGTGAAGATCCAGAACAATTTTGGTTCATGTTAACATCAGTATGGAACGCACATAGATTTGCAGATGAGAATATCAGAAAGGCTACCTTAGTTAGCGTGCTTCAGGATCGAGTGCTAACATGGTATATAAAGTACTCAAGCACTAACCCGAATGTGGGGACAACAGATATCCAGACCGAACTAAAGAAAGAGTTTAGCCGTCTGAAGTCAGAAACACATCCGGTCATTGGTTTCAAAGAGATAGCGATGCTTCCGGGTGAAACCCCGTGGGATCTAGATCAGAGGTTAAAAAGCACAATTTGCGAGGCGAACATGACATTGACAGATGCACAGCACTGCGCATGGTTTGTGGCATCATTGACACCATATCTTAGGACAACGCTATCATAGAAAAAGATATCAACCCAAGCTAAAGCATTAGAAACTACGATGAGATTGCACGAAACCCCAATACAGGATGCGGGGTTGGGAGTTCAACAAATCCACGCGCAGATATAAAACCTGTGTTTAGAGATGCAGCAGTTAAAACAAGAACATGCACCTCGCCCAGGAGCCCGGGAGGAATTATGGTGTATAAAGTGTCGGAGCCTGAGTCATGATAAATATCATTGCCTAGTTTTCACAAACTATGTGGTAGCGGGGAGACCAACGCCATTGCGCCCAGAGGCATAGGCAAGGCCGAGCGCGGCGCCCGCACTCTGGTGTGCGATATGTTAGAAGGGAGGAAAGCATGCCACAGACAATTGTCATCTATTACAGAACATGAGACAACCGCCCCCCCCCCCCCAACGGCTGTTTTGCAACTTTTTCAGATCGGTCGGCCACGAAGAACGAGACTGCCATAGTTATCAACAATTGATGGACCAATCACCTGCCTACAGAATGCAAACTGAAGTACGAGGTCAGGATCCAGCCACGTCGATAGAGCGTGGTGGGTTCCAGGGACGTGGACGAGGATGGGGCGGAATGAGGCCAGGAAGGGGTCATGGGCAGCTAATCTGTTACAACTGCAGAGGACCAGGACATTACGCGCGGGATTGTACCAACCCAACTAGAATATCATGCACATATTGTGAGCAATTCGACCATGAGTTGATAGATTGCCCCACACTGATAGCACAGATTCGTGAAAAAATGGCAGTGCAACCTACGACGACTCAGAACGTGCAGATGATGAGGTTCGAACCCCATGACAAAGACCCCCAAGTGAACATGGTACTAAGGAGTGGCATGGCCACAAGAGAGGATACAAGGAATTTAAGTAAGGAAGACGCAAGGGTTTGCAAGGAGACATATCTGGAAGCTAGGGAGAGCTTCGTGGAGGTCTCTACTCCAGGTAGCAGGGATCAACCTAAGCAGGACAGGGATCCCTCGATGATAGCTACCTTTTTAGAGACATGCATAAAATTGCTGCACGACAATAGGGTAGTTAGAGGCTTGCAAGAATTAATAAATAGGTGCGTGGGGACACGGGAACCTAGCGTGGTCTGCAAACTCGGAAAACACACAACACGGACGGGGCAAGAGATGCGATTAACGGTAAAAATTGGCGACTATGAGATGGATTAGATTATTTTGGATTTGGGCTCGGATGCAAATGTACTGCCTAAACAAACTTGGGAGTGCATGGGTAGGCCTACACTATAATGGTCTCCTATTCAATTGCGGATGGCGAACCAACAGAATATGTTGTTCATGGGAAGCTTGCAGGGAATTATGGTAGATATAGAAGGCGCGAGCACCAGAACAGACTTTGAAGTAATTGAAATCGTGGATGAAAGTATGCCTTATCCTGTGTTGTTAGGAATAGACTGGGCCACTGACATGAATGGGGTTATTAATTTAAAAAAGCAGATAATGATATTTGTAACGAAGTCGCTCCGCGTAGTCGTTCCGCTAGATCCGGCTGAAGGACCGCGCTACATTAAACCTGTGCGCGATGAAGAAAGGGACGACGAATTAGACTGTATTTACAATATTTCTACACAAAGGCGAGAATGGGTCAAGTGAATGGAGGATAAAAGAATATCACGAGGCTATGTAGAGTCCCGCACCACCAATTCAGATGAAGAAAACGAGCAATGGCACAACAGGTTGAACGAAGTAACCACGCTACATTGCAATATGGTGATTAAATCTCTATACTGCGTGAGGGCCCAGGATCATGAATTGCTGATGTATGATGGGCTGACAATAATAGATGAATTTCTGACCAAATTTTAAATCGCGGTACCAAAGCACCAACGGTTTGATGCGTTTAGATGGGTGTTGCGCGCGACACCTGCGCGATGGTGGGGCACACATGAAGGGACTTTCGAAGATTGGCGCAGCTGCAGGCGCATGATGAATATAAGATTTGGGAAGCCAAAACTATGAATAATGGAGAAATACGATGGACGTGATAACCCATGCATGCACCTTACCAGGTGGATCAAAGCCTATGGAGAGGAACCTCAACCAGAATGGGTGCACTTATTTTATCATACCCTAGACGTCATTCGCAGAAACTGGTATACTGAAGCAGAGCTCTGACATGGCACAGGCGAGTGGGATATCTTGCACGAAGGGTTTTTGTCGACATTCCTCCTTGAAGATCAATGGATGGATATTGTGGACAACGTGTTACAGCTGGTGAAGGCCGCCATTTTCAAAACACCATTAGAACCAGAAGAAACCGTGCAGCCTGACTGGTTGCAACAGTTGAACCAGGCCTTCGAATGCTACAATGTCTAGGTAGAAGATGATGAGGATGACCCGCGAAGCATCAATATTTCGGAATCAGAGGGGAGCTGTGAGGTGCACGGACCTGAAATCGAAGATCCAAATATCATGGCGTCCTTGACAACGAAACAAGTAAATATCGGAATAGAAGAAGAGCCGAAGTATGCAACGCTTTGGGACTATTGGGATGATGCTACGATGGAAAAGGTCGTCGAGTTGCTTCGGGAATATCGAGATTTATTCCCAAAAAAAATAACGGAGCTAAAAGGGATCCTAGGAGACCTGGGAGTGATGAAGATAACGTTGAAGCCAAACGTGAAGCCTGTTAAGCAGCAACCCTACTGATTGAATCCAAAATATAAAGCAAAGGTCCGCAAATAACTGGACAGGATGCTGGCAGTAGGAATCATTGAACCAGTCGAGGAGTCTGACTGGGTAAGTCCTATGGTCGTGCAGGAGAAGAAATAGAAGGGTGAGATTCGCATCTGCGTGGATCTCAGGAAGCTTAATGATGCCTGTGTTAACGATCTGTTTCCAACACCCTTTATAGATGAGGTACTGGAGAATGTGGGTGGGCAGGAAGCCTACTCCTTCATGAACGGGTTCTCAGGATACCACCAGATCAAGATTGCGCCAGAGGACAGAAGTAAAACAACATTCGCCACTGAATGGGGTTGTTTTCAGTATACGGTGATGCCCTTTGGACTGAAGAACACCAACAATATTCTCACACGTTGTAGCAACATTCAAGGAATTTATACACAACTTCTCAGAGGTCTATCTTGATGACTGGACCGTATACAGACTGGTTAAAAAACACATAGCGAGCTTACGGTTAATGCTGGATACTTGCCGATGACACCAGATTGCACTAAACCTAAAGAAGTGTACTTTCCTCGTCCCCTTCGGGAACCTACTTGGCCATGTGGTTTGTAAGCAAGGCTTGATGGTGGATCCTGCAAAGATCGCTATAATACTCAATATGCAAGCGCCGCGAAGTGTCAAACAACTACGCGCCACGCTAGGACACACGGGCTACTATCAGAAGTTCATCAAAAGCTACGCCCAGATAATAGCTCCAATGGAACAATTGTTGAAGAAGGATGCTACTTATTGTTGGACTGAGGAATGCAACAAAAGTCTGGAAATGCTTCAGGAAAAGATGGCATCTACCCCTATATTGGTCTTTCCAAAATGGGACATCGAATTTCATGTGCATGTTGACACGTTGTGTATCGCGTTGGGTGCGGTACTCACTTAAGAAGGAGCGGAGGGAATAGATCACCCGATTGCATTTGCTAGTCGCTGGTTGTCAAAAGTTGAGAAGAATTACTCCACTACTGAGTGAGAGGGATTGGCGATGGTATACGCGCTTCAAAAATACCGCCACTATCTGCTCAGCGACCACTTTAAGATGTATATTGATCACTCTGTGCTAAAATACCTAGTGAATAAGCCTGTTTTGGGGGGGGGGGGAATTTGTAGGTGGTTGTCGTTATTCCAGGAATATGAATTCGAGGTCGTCATAAAGCCGGGACGTCTAAACGCAGGTCCGGATCACCTGTCCCGAATTGAGACTGGCGAAGAGCCCATAGATTTAGGTGATGGACTCCAGGATGCCCAACTATATGCAATGCGAGTTGCAGATGGCCACTTTGAAGATATACTCCATTTCTTAACTACAGGAACTGCGCCGTTGGAGTATTCTGTGCAGCAGAAGAAGGAATTGGTGATACATGTAGTAGACTTTACTGTGATAGCAAGGCATCTCTACAAAATGGGCAATGATGAAATCTTACGCAGATATGTGCCTGAATTCGAGTGCGGAAAAATATTGGCCGAAGCACATGGTGGGATGGCAGGAGGACATTTTGCAGGTCGCATTACCGCATGGAAGATTCTTCGTACAGAACTATGGTGGCCAACCCTACATCAGGGTTCGAAAGAATACTGTCGAGCCTACGACGTCTATCAATGAACCAAGAAACCATCGTGGAGAGATGAAATGCCGCTTCAGCGACAGATGACGCTACAACCATTTGAGAAGTGGGAAATCGACTTCGTAGGACCTATCGCACCGCAAGGGAAGACGAGCACGCGCTATATCATCACCACAATAGAATATTTGACTCGATGGGCAGAGGCACAGTCAGTTAAGGACTGCACGGCTGCGACCGCTGTGAAGTTTTTGTTCGAGAACGTACTAACAAGGTTTGGATGTCCCAAAATTCTCATGAGCGATTAGGGAACGCATTTTCTGAATGAAACGATCAGTGCACTCACTGAGGAATTTCGGATATATCACCAACAGAGTATGACATACCACCCGCAAGCGAATGGGACTGTTGAAGCATTCAACAAAATCTTGGAGACTGCGTTGACCAAAGTCTGTAACGCGCAGCGAAATTACTGGGACTTACACATCATTGTTGTGCCATGGGCATATCGAACCACGTGCAAGAAGCTGACAGGCTAGACACCTTTTCAGTTAGTCTATGGAAAGGAGGCCGTTATGCCTATGGAATACATCCTGCCTAGTCCACGGATAGCAAAAATAACAGGTATGGCAGACTGCGGGGCTTTGGAGGAATGGCTCGCACACCTAAAGGAACTGGAGGAGGAATGGTTTTTGGCTAGATTCAATTAGCAAGTACAGAAACAACGAGAGAAAGCGTGGCATGATCACCATATCAAGGTGCGCACCTTCAAGGAAAATGGTCTGGTATTACTATATGATAACAAGTTCGAGAAATTCCCTGGAAAACTCTGAATGCATTGGTTAGGACCCTATGTCGTCAAGCAAGTTATCGATGGGGGCGCGGTTCAGCTTGCCAAACTCAATGGAGACCCCTTCCCGGGAAGAGTGAATGGAAGTTGCCTAAAGCTCTACACGGGTGGGCCGACCGCCTGACTAACTGCCCGAGGGACAGTCTCACCGCTCCAACCAGTTCAAAGAGAGCGCGGGATGATAAAGCAGTCTGGAGGAAAGAAGTGCAATTGCCAGGATACATGTAAATTTGGCCAATCACAAAGGTCGTGGTTGAACAGATACGTTGCTAAGAGGAGAGGTGACCGTTCCTATCACTATTCATGACAAGATGTTTGCATTATGGAAAAAGGGAGCAGGTAGCGGGAAATTAAGAGAAGGGGTATGAGCCAGATATGGAATGAGCTGCCACAGATTTAACACAAGGACGCCAGAATAGGCGGGAGCCAGTGAATGTGAAATTCGAACTGCTTATAAATCACAAAGGGGCATTCATTGGGCGACCTACACTTCTGGAAAACACAAGCTGGTTACCGAGATGGAACTTTTCATTATCTCTACAAAAGGAGTAAACCCGAGGATGGTGATCTGGCCCATGGAAAGGCAGGGCTCTCTGAGGAACATGGTGTTGACAGCTGCGGGCGCCACGCAGAGTTCAGCATCCATAGTACGGGATGTACCGGAAAATGGGAGACACGAAGCAGAATTGGTCCGGATGCCTCCGCCTTGCTTGGGGGGAAGGCTGACAAACTACAATAGAAAAGAGAAAGGAGGGAAAGATGGAGACCACTGGTAGAAATGCAGCTAATATCTCATCCCTGAGATACCTTGAGGATTGGAATCGCGTAGACAGCAACAAGGGTCTTGCAAAATTGCAACACAAGTTGCAGCAGACGGTGCGAAGAGCAGATACGAAGCTAGGAAGTGGTTGCGATGGTACAAGGACGTCCCGTATGCGGCTTCCCCGCTTGAGCTAAAATCCTATGAGGGGGTGTTATGTGTTAACCGAGTAGAGAAGAATGAGCATTATTGGTCGCAAGACTTGGTAGAAACAGCGAAGCAGGAGCAAGACGAAGCATGGTAGGAGACAACGAAGGAGAAGCAGGATGACGACTGTCACTCAAAGGGAGGTGAACCGTGAAGCCAAGGTAGCGCATCTCACCACACTAACGAGTGACTCGAGACGAGTCACGATGATTGTGTTAGGGTACTGTTGGCTAGTGGAGGTCCCGCGTAATAGTTTTGGGGCTGAGAGCCTCGAAGTAGGATAAAGATATGGTAAAACTCCGAAATATGCAGAGCACGAAATGTAAACAGTCGAGTCAAAGGGTTGTCCACCCAAGAAATAATATAGAATAATGGAAGTAAGTCGGTCTGCGGACCATAGGAAGATATAATAGAGCGAGGCTCTTTGGGTAGAAAGTAGCTTTTTGGTATGAAATCATGGATCTGTTATGTAATGGATTGTTGAGAAGAACTTTTGAAGCGTCTGTAAGTCCGAGTCAAGGGTTTTGGATAGTAGATAGAGGCTCTGCAACTATGTGCGCAGAGGCCTGGAAGAGTCCTTAGATGTGTGCGCGGACCCCTGTAGCTGAGTGCGCAGGGCGGATCTGGATGTATTAGTGAAGAAAGTGAATAAAGATAAGTTGCTTCTAAAATTTTGTGTTAAATCTGAACTATCGCAAATCTGGCTAATGTATGGTTAATATAACTGTTTTATCTATGCGCGTATGCTCATGGTATGAATTTATGTGAATCTGCATCTATTCTAAGTGCGTGAACTAGTTAATTCTATTAAATGTTTTCTTAAAGACCATAAAAGGTAGAATCTATAAATAACGCAATAATAAGTATCAAGGAGTATTCTGGGACTAGATCTGCGCAAAGCAGAGTGGCGCGAAGCCACAGAATGGTGCACAAAACCTCCAGACCACATCAAGACATCCAAAGGATGCAGAAACCTGGTTCCAACACCCTCCCCTACTACCTCGGGTGAGACCTTAGTCTGCGCTCCATGGGCTGTTCCCGAAAGGGCCGGTAGCTGCGAGATTTTCTTGGCTAAATAATTCTTCCGAACCTGGGTCAGGCCCATATAAGCCAACAACTTCTTTATTAGCCATTTTTTTTTCCAATCCAATGAAATGCCTCCTGAATTAAATAAGATGCCTCCTTGAATGTATAAGAATGAGCTTCATCCTATGCTAGGTATGATTGAGAGGAGGCTTCCCCCCATGCAACACTAGAATGGTGGTGATTGATTCTACGTTCAAAGACATTTTCTCTCTTCCCAACTCTTTTAGGGGTTTCACTCCTTAGTACATTATTAAAGTCTTTATTTTAATGTTGGTTGCATTACTTATCTCCGAAGGGACTCTACAAGTCATTAAAATGTATCGTAATGATTATTGTTTGATCTCAACAATGATAAGGGGGTGGGATTTGATTCACTTATGTGTGAACAAGGAGTGCATTGCAAGCCTTATATATTTAATCACTACCTCTAGGTGCCCCGATGGAAATTGAAAGGGGTTAGACCAACTCTCATAGAAATTGAACCTTACTCAATGGTGAAAAATCCCCATTCATCACCATGTATCCAACCCCTTTACACTAATTTTTTTGCTAACTCAAGATTGGAAATACTAATAAAATAAAAATGAAATTTAATATATTTTATTTATTTTTGTAAAATGATTAAATTGTAAAACAAACTTTAAGAATTTTGAACCCAAGTATTTATATTAATACAAGGATAATCACCTCATTGCTTGCCACTAGACCATACTTTCATGCACTACAACTAAGATCTTTTAAAATGAAAGTTAATTGGAGTGCTTAATTGATCAAAGATAAATAAGCACCAAGGAATGCAACAATAAATGTATTATGCTAGGGAGTATACAACATATATTTCATATATTGTCACACTATTGGATGTATATTGTTGGCCTAATTAAACAGGGGTTGAAATGATGATGGCGATGATGATAATATCTTTTAGATTAAGTTCATTTATAGGGTCAAAACAATGTGAGAGTGAATAAAAAAACCAAATTAAAAACTCTAGATTACTTATTTAGGTAGTTGTTCGATGTGAATTTAGATGTAACTGTTTTTATTTAGGATTCCATGAATCAAATTGTGATTGCAGACTTTGACAATGTTATATAAAGGACATCTTAAAATGAAATTATTTTTATCTTTAATCTCCTCTAAATTGCATAGACACTATTTTTCCCTAAAAGGTTATTTGAAAAGCCCATTTACCTTCTCTAAATTACATATGTTACAATGTTTTAACTTTCTCTTAATTAAGTTGATTATAGCTTGTGTGGGCCTAATGGTTAAGAGTATGTGTTTCCTCTTAAGAGGTCACAGGTTCGAAACTAGAGGGGAGTAGAGTATATACACCTCCATGAAATTTATTAGTCAAATCATTATGTAGAGGCGGGTCCCTTGTCCCATAAACAAGGGGCGCTCAAAGACCTATTTGATGTTTGGCTATACATTACAGTGCTATTAAAAGAGGGTTTGAAGGGCCACATATTTCTACCTATTCCTGGATGTGGCATTTTATTTTCCTTTTTCAAACTCCACTTCTCATAACTTGTTGATTTTGGAGCTTTAAATGTATAAATTCGATAGTAAATACCTCTAATTTTACAGAATTTGGTCTTCATTACAAAATTTCAAACAGATAAAATGAAAATTAGCCTACATTGGGGTCATGGTCCTTGTCCTCAATATGTAGAATCACTAATGGATTATTTGTTGAAATGTGGCAACAAGAATATTCCAATTTTAATTTGTCCTTGAATTAAAATTGAGAATGAAAATTCGAATTTAGTCTCACCACCTACTTGAAAAATAATTAATTAATTCATCTTGAGTTAGTTAGTTGGAGAAATTTAAGCTAGAAGTCTTTGTGAAGTCATGCAACAGTTATCCCTTAAATTAAGGAGATTATCCCTTAATTAAGGAGATAAGGATGAATTGTATTTGAGTTGTAATTAGTTAGCTCAGTTAACTGAGTTAAGTCCAGTTAAATTAGTTCCAAACAGTGTGAGGAACTAATTGTGAGTTCACTTAGTTAATGCATGCATGCATCAAACTAGTGTACTCCAAATAATTGAAGATTCTCTCATAAATAACTCATGCATGTTAGTTCAGACAAAGAGCCAATTGAGATTAAAGGCAAGGATAGTGTACTATCAGTTGCAAGAATTTTCCTATAAGAAAATCTCTTGCATGCAGAAGGAGTTCATTCCTTGAGATTTGCGCAGTTTTACAGTGCATTGAAGTAGTGTGTGAGATCAGTATCACACAAGGTTACAACTGGAACACCCAGGGAAAACAACGCAAGGAAATAGGAGGCTTGGAGGGCAGAGGAGAAGGCATATGAGCAGTCTATTCTATCTATGAGCAGTGTGAAGGATTGTACTGAGAGTTGGATAGTTGTGAGAGTTAAATCTGTGTGTAATCCTGAGATATTTCCACTTGTATCATAATACAGATAGCGGGGTTTTTAGCTGAGGCTTTCCCCTGAGTATTCTTTTGTGTTTCATGTGTATTGATTCTTCTTCTCTGTTATATGTGTTTTACTTGATCTTTCTCAAATCTATTAAGCTTCCACAAGTTTGATTGTAGAAGTAGATTAAGTATTTTGCTTTAGTTATATTGCATAAATCAGGTTAATCTACACTCATAATTTCTACATGGTATCAAAGCAAAGGTGATCGAAGCTTTGAACAGTATACTGAGAAGAGAAATTCGAAGTTTGAAGTTCATTGGTTGCAGGTGAAAAATCAAATTCTTATCATACTTCAAAGTTCACCAGTGGTGTTCAATGGCTTGAGACTCGAGTATGATATGGATGGCAACTCGAATTACATAGCATGGAAAGATCGCATGGAAGCGATATTAGAAGACAATGGTTTGAAGGATTTCATTGATCAAGAAATCCCCAAGCCAGCTGCAGCTAATGCACAAGAATTGGTTGAATGGAAGAAGTGTGTGGCGAAGGCGAGATGGATTCTTTTGGAGGGAGTTCGAGACCATATTGTCTCGAGTCTCCATGGGAAGGAGACTCCATTTTCAATGTGGAAGACATTGAAGGAGCTCTATCAGAACAGTAGCGACCAGAGGAAACTGGCGCTCAAGGATAAGCTTCGAAAAATCAAGATGGAGAAGGGCGATACTATTTCTACATATCTGAACAAGCTCACCACCTACATATATGAGCTTGGTAGTGTGGGAATAAATACAGTTGATGATGATATGGTGAGCCTCGCTCTCCTCGGCCTTCCAAAGAACTGGAATAGCTACCAGGACTCTGTGAATGGAAGGCAGAAACTTCTGGATTGGGAACGAATGTGGTAGGATCTGATGCAGGAAGAGATCAGGAGGAGCACAAGAGATGGTTCTTCATCTAAGCATGATGATGAAGAAAATCTGGCCTTAGCAAGTAAGGTAAGGAAAGGGAAAGGGAAGGATTCCCATTCCAAATCGAATTCTTCTCATGGAGGGAAGAAGATTGCCAAATCTAAAGTGAGATTCTTTAATTGTCATGAGATGGGCCATTATGCAACTAATTGTCCATTGAAGAAATCCAAGAAGGGATCCTCGAAAGGAAGAAGGTGAGGCACTGGCCTCTCAGTTCGAATTGGATTTTACCCTCATCGCATGCATGGTTTCATCGATGGTGGGTTGTGTTTGGTATCTTGACAGTGGAGCCTCATTCTACATGACTGGAGATAAAAGTTTATTCAGTACCTTGGAGGAGAAAGACCTCAATATGCACATAGAGATGGGTGACGACGGAAAGTACTGTGTTTCGAGAGAAGGCACGGTTGCTTTTCAGAGGGAGCATGGAGCTCCTCTCACCTTGATTGATGTAAAATATGTGTCTGGACTGAAGAAGAACTTGGTATCGATCGCGATGTTGGAGGACAAAGCAATGATGTTGTCTTCAATAAAGGAAAGGCGTTCTTAAGACACATAGCCACGGGTCAGACCAAGAGGATGGGGATTCGAGTGAAGAAAATCTATAAACTAGGGGTAGATGATTGTGCTGCATTGAGTTCGAAAGTAGAATTGGTGCAAAGCCAAGACATTGGTGAGTTATGGCATAGGCAGTTGGGCCACTTGCATCATGGGGCCTTGAAGATAATGCAGCATACCTCTACCAGACTTCCCAAAGGTAAACTTGAGCAAGTGGACACATGCAAAGGTTGTACCTTGGGAAAGTATGCAAAGTCTTCCTTTCATGATCGAGACAGTCGAGCTGAAGCGATCTTAGAACGAGTTCATACTGATTTGTGTGGACCATTCTTGACAGCATCCACCGTGAAGCAAAGGTATTATGTGATTTTCATTGATGATTTTTCTCGTAAATGCTGGATTTATTTAATGCAGAAGAAGGATCAAACCTTCTCACAGTTTTGTAAGTTCAAAGCTTTGGTTGAGAAAGAGTCAGGGAAGAAGATCAAAGCCTTGAGAAGCAACAATGGTGGAGAGTATGTCTCTCAAGAGTTTAAGGACTTCTGCGTAGTGTAAGGAATTAAACGGGAGTTTACGACACCTCATAACCCACAGCAGAATGGGGTGGCCGAGAAGAAGAATAAAATGATTGTGGGGGCAGCTCGGGAAATGTTGCATGACCAAGGGCTACCACTTCATTTGTGTGCTGAGGCATGCAACACAGTGGTCTATTTGCAGAATAGAAGCCTGCATCGCATACTTGGGATGAAGACACCAAAGGAAGCTTTCTCTGGGAAGAGACCAGATGTGGGTCACTTCAGGATCTTTGGCTCATCGGTATATTTCCAAGTGACCAAGGATGCCCGAAAGAAACTTGAGCCGATAGCAGAGTTGGGGATACTTGTGGGGTACACTATACACCCCACAACTAACGAGTGTACTTGCCTACCAGTCGAAGCACAACGGTTCGTAAAGATCTCAAGCTTGATGAGTAGAAGGCCATGCAAGTTTCCCTTGAGAGGGAGCTCCAACTACAAGCTGTGGAGGAACTTTTGGTTCCTAAGGAGGAGGAGCCTCAAACTGATGTGGTGCAACCACATGCAGAGGTTCCAGGAGTGGAGACATCCACTCAAGCAGAGTCTTCTAGAGAGGGATGGAAGCGCACAAGAGAAGCTGACAGATTGTTGTCGGATGCGAGAGAGAATGTGGGAGAACCATCTTCTCAGCGCAGACAGAGGAGGTCACCTGAGAGGTACACTGGTTACATGGCCCTTGTTGGGGAATGTGTTGAGACCAAGCCATCTTCCTTTGAGGAAGCAGTGCAACAGTCGATTTGGGTTGATGCTATGGTGGAGGAGTATGACTCCATAGTTCGAAATAGTGTTTGGGATGTGGTTCCAAGACCAGAGAACAAGTCAGTTGTGAGTTCCCGTTGGCTTTACAAGGTAAAGCAAGCTGTTGATGGTAGTGTGGAGAAACATAAGGCAAGATTTGTTGCTCGTGGTTTCTCACAGGTTGAGGGGATCGACTATGATGAGACTTTTTCTCCTATAGCAAGGTACTCATCTATCAGATCGATGTTGGCACTATCAGCACAAATGGGTTGGAAGATTCATTAGATGGATGTGAAGACTGCATTCCTCAATGGCAAGATTAAGGAAGAGGTGTACATAGAGCAACCGGAAGGTTTTGAGACCTTCGATCGTGAGTCACATGTGTGCCGACTCAAGAGAGCTTTGTACGGGCTGAAGCAAGCACCTCGTGCTTAGTACACCAGGATCGAAAACTACTTCACCGGGTTGGGCTTCACAAAAAATGAAGCAGATGCGAACCTGTACGACATCATGGTAAAAGGTAAGCAGTTGATCATTGTTCTTTATGTTGATGATCTCATATTAACAGGTGATGATCAGTTGACCATGTCTTGCAAGGAGGACCTTGCAAGAGAATTCGAGATGAAAGACACGGGTCTCATGCACTACTTCCTTTGCATGGAAGTGTGGCAGAAGGATGGGGAGTTGTTTGTGTCTCAGGGCAAGTATGCCAATGAGATACTCAGGAGATTCCACATGGAAAAGTGCAAGCCCATGCAAACTCCTCTAGCAGGTAACTGGAGGAAGGAGGATGCTACTTCAGGAGAAGTAGTAGAGGCTACTATGTATCGGCAGCTTGTGGGTTCACTGATGTATTTAGTGAACACACGACCATATTTGTGTTATGCGGTGAACCAACTGAGTCAAGCTATGGTTCAGCCTACCAAGACGTTTTGGAAGGCATCTAAGCATGTTTTGAGATATTTCAGAGGCACATCTCAATTTGGATTATGGTACAGATGGACAAAGGGAGTGAAGCTACAGGGCTTCACTGATGCAGATTGGGCAGGGAGTCCATTAGATCATAAGAGCACATCAGGAGGAATTTTCAACCTTGGGTCAGCTACAGTTTCTTGGTACAACAGGAAATAGAGGTTGGTTGCACTCAGCTCAGCAGAGGCTAAATACATGGCTGCAAGTTAGGCAACATGTGAGGTCATTTGGATGCGGAAAATTCTAGTTGGTTTGTTTGATCAGAAGATGGATCCAACTGTGATCTATTGTGATAATTAGAGTTGTATCAAACTCTCTGAGAATCCAGTATTTCATGACAGGTCCAAGCACATTGACATTCGGTATCATCATCTCAGTGACTGTGTGGCAAGGATGATCATGTTGTTGCAGTATATTTTGATCGAGGATCAAGATGCTGACATTTTGACTAAGGCATTGTCAAAGTGTAAATTCGAGTTCCATAGAGACAGGATCAAGGTGGCAGATAACCCCTTTCTTGTTGAGAGGGAGTGTTGAAATGTGGCAACAAGAATATTTCAATTTTAATTTGTCCTTGAATTAAAATTCGAATTTAGTCTCACCAGCTGCCTGAAAAATAATTAATTAATTCATCTTGAGTTAATTAGTTGGAGAAATTCAAGCTAGAAGTCTTTGTGAAGTCATGCAACAGTTATCCCTTAAATTAAGGAGATAAGGATGAGTTGTATTTGAGTTGTAATTAGTTAGCTTAGTGAACTGGGTTAAGTCCAATTAAATAAGTTCCAAACAGTTTGAGGAACTAATTGTGAGTTCAGTTAGTTAATGCATGCATGCATCAAACTAGTGTACTCCAAATAACTGAAGATTCTCTCATAAATAACTCATGCATGTTAGTTCAGACAAAGACCCAGTTGGGATTAAAGGCAGGGACAGTGTACTATCAGTTGCAAGAATTTTCCTATGAGAAAATCTCTTGCACACAGAAAGAATCCATTCCTTGAGATTTGCGCAGTTTTATAGTGTGCGAGATTAGTATCACACAAGGTTACAACTGGAACACCCAGGGAAAACAACGCAAGGAAATAGGAGGCTTAGAGGGCAGAGGAGAAGGCATATGAGCAGTCTATTTTGTCTATGAGCAGTGTGAAGGATTGTATTGAGAGTTGGATAGCTGTGAGAGCTAAAGCTGTGTGTAATCCTGAGATATTTCCACTTGTATGATAATACAAATAGCGGGGTTTTTAGCTGAGGCTTTCCCCTGAGTATTCTTCTGTGTTTCATGTGTATTGATTCTTCTTCTTTGTTATATGTGTTCCGCTTGATCTTTCTCAAATCTATTAAGCTTCCACAAGTTTGATTGTAGAAGTAGATTAAGTATTTTGCTTTAGTTATATTGCATAATCAGGTTAATGTACACTCAGAATTTCTACATTATTCAGATCTATCCCAAAAGGCTGACAACTAATAGAATTGACTAAATAAGATGTTGATTCTAAGGCAGAGTCGAGTTGTGTCTCTTTGGGCTTTGTCTCCTCCAATTTCCTCTGAAGGTAGTTGATCTCATCATTTTGTTGTTAAATCAGGTTCTTATGCTTTAACATAATCTCCATGGTTGTGGAGAGCCACCATGAGTTGATTTTTCCTCACACTAAATGTCATGTACATTTCCTAGAGTTGCCATAGCTCTTCCTCTATTGCCTCTTTTCTTGTTACTTGCCCTTACTTGGATCTTTCTTGTGCTTCCATCTCACCATCCTCTTCCTTGCTCTGCCTATGTAGTGATGGTTGTGAACATACTGACAAAGTATCATGTATTATCACCCAAGCTCTGTGGAATCCTCTATTATCCCTATCAGTCGATGACTAGAAAAAAGTACTAGGAGTACATGCATATTTATCTATGCTACATCTACCTTGAAATATTTTCTCCATCAATCTGGGTGGGTCTAAAGGCATTGCTACTAGGCTTACATGGGCAAAGTACCTTTGCTAGTTCTTTGCATAATTACTCGCTGAGTTAATGTGACATTGCTTCTTGGTCGATCCTTTGTTTCCCTAGGTGATTAATACATTTGCAAGTTCAAGCAGTAGGTGTATTGTCTCAGTTTCCTCGCATCAATTAATGGGGGGTGTCCAACAATTATTTAATGAAGTGGATGCATGAGTTCGGTCACCACATGACACAAACACCATCCCATTTGTCTCAATATTTCTATAATTCATAAAATCGAACATTCCTCCTAATAGATCACTCTCTCTTGCTTCTTCTTTCTTGCGAGTCAGAATAGAGAAGGGTAAGGTTCTTTTAGGAGGGTCATGAAACCGGGAGAAAAAACATGGATCTATCCACCCACAAGGTTCCATAGCTACTCCTTGTTGCTATATTTATCATATTGTATGCCTTAATATTTAAGTCTCTAAGTCTATAAAGACCTAAAATGCTTTATAATCTAAAAGTGGTAATAGCTTATGAAAGATCCTTTCATGGATTTGGAGTAATTTTATCTCTTAAAAAGTTGCGTTAAGATTCAAATGGCATAACATTATTGAAATTCCTATTACGATAATTTCTGAATTGAAAAATATCTTATCAGCCAAACATACCATTCCACCTAATTATATGATGGTTGTGTTAGATTTTATTTTATTTTCAAACGAGCTTTCAGAATTTTGCGAGTTTCACTATCAAAGCATGAGAGTTCATTTTCGAAATCCCGGAGATTAATGGTGGCTAGGAGCATAAAATGCTTTACAGGCGATATCTTGACCTCATTCATTGGTGACTTGAAATTTTCGATCTCTGTATTTCTTCTTTTGCGTGGATCAAGACAGCGTCGAAGATTTCGGAGAAAGGCTCATATTCAGCAAACCCCATTGCAATGTAGAAGGCAGTAAATTTTATCCTCATTAAGCTGATATTTGCAGAGCACAACGACGATGAGAACGAAAATCCGTTCACCCGGTGCAAATTTATCATCATGCCTTTACAAATCCCGACTGCCGAAAATTTCCCCAGCAATATGTGCATGCAAATTGTTGGAGATTTCTGAAATCCCATATATCCGCAGCGGCAGAGAACCAGATTTAGCAGTGATAAATGACTCAAAGTGGTTTTCATCTATTCCGCCTTCAGAATGGCTGGAACCCTTTTCAGATGTCTCGGATTTGATTGAATCGCCTCGCAACTTAAAACCCTCACCCTGGATTGAAAGGGTTTGTGATATTTTAGAACATTCTTACGCTGTGGAGAGCGCCCTAGACGAGTTCTGTTCCAAATATTTCGTCCGGCTCTCGCCACAATTTGTTTCGTATGTGCTGAGAATGACTAAAATTCAGAAAGTCCCCAAACTTGCATTTAGGTTTTTCAACTGGGCAAGTAGGCAATATGGCTATCAGCATAAATTGGCTTCTTATGTTGCCGTGATCGAATCCCTGGGGGCTGTTAAGGATGTTGAGAATATACGTATCGTTGCCGCGGCGATGAAAGCAAACAGGTCTAGATTTCAGTTAACAGCTTCTGCCTGTAATATTTTGATAAAGAACTTTGGTAGGGCTGGGATGGTGGACGAAACATTAGATATCTGGCATGCCATGAAGGAATATGGGATTGAACCTGACATTTTTACTTATAATTGTTTAATTGATGGTCTGGTCAACGCTGAATGCACTGAAGCAGCTGAGAAGGTTTTTGTAACAATGAATCAGGGTAGAGTTTCTCCTGATGTAATAACTTATAATATGCTTATCAAGGGGGTTTGTAAAGCTGGAAGAGTGGAAGCAGCCATTGAGTATTTTCGTCAAATGGAGATTGTGAACTGTTTTCCTGATGAGATAACCTTTGTAACTCTTATCCAAGCTTTTCATTCCGAGCGCAGGTATGACAGGACTTTGTCTCTATTCCAGGAAATGATAGATAGAAAGTTAAGAATTCCTCCTCATGCATACAATCTTGTAATTTGTGGCCTCTGTAATGAAGAGAAAGTAAATGAGGCTCATAGGCTTCTGGATGATATGTTGAACAAAGGGTACATTCCCAATCTAGCAATTTATACAGCCCTGATTGATGCATTTTTCAAAGTTAATAACAAGGATCAAGCCCTGGTACTTTTGAAACAAGTTGAGAATAAGGGTTACAGGCTGGACAAAGTTACATGCAGCACGGTTATTAATGGACTTTGTAAAGTCGGTGAAGTGGAAAAAGCTCAAGAATTTTTAGGACAGTCGAGGGAAATTGGTCTCGATGTTAATGCTTTTTCTTATTGTTCCATTATTGACGGGCTGGGTAAAGCTGGCAAAATAAAGGAAGCGGAAGAAGTGTTTGAAGAAATGTTAGAGAGGGGATGTGTGCGAAATGCGCACTGCTTCAATGCGTTTATCGACGGGCTTTGCAAGGCAGCAGAAATGGATACTGCCATGGCAGTTTTACGGGATATGGAGAAGGAAGGTTGTGAACCGACAGTTTACACTTACACCATATTGATTGACGGGCTTTTCAAATCACACAAATCAGAGGAGGCCTTAAAGCTGTGGGATGAGATGATTGATCGGGGTATCACTCCCACTGCAGTGTCATTTAGAACACTTTCAAATGGTCTTTGTCTCTCTGGCAAGGTGACTAGAGCCTGTAGAATATTGGATGAAATGGCTACAATGGGTGTGGTTCTTGATACTGCATATTTTGACATGATCAATGTCCTTTGCAAAGCTGGCCGTGTGGAACAGGCATGCAAGTTAGCAGATGGAATTATAGACAGGGGTCGTGAAATTCCTGGAAAAGTACGTTCTATATTCATTAATGCTTTGCGAAAGGCCGGGAAGATAGATTTAGCTCTCAAACTGTTACACAGTAGAATTGGCATTGGTTACAATGTGTTCAGAAGCGTAAAACAACGAGTGAAGTTCATAACATTGCTTGAACCTGACACATAGATGTGTTGGTTATATTCTTTTCTATTGATCCAATGTGATGTTTTGAAGACCTTCGATGGCACAGGTATTTTGGCAATTTCTATCACATGTATGGGTATAATATGTTACATTGCACAGGGACCAGTAATTTAACCAAACCGAGCAAGGTTTTGGGGGCTGTCCACATGATGCTCAGTGAAGTTAATTTATATCTGATATCCATAACGGAATTCTGTGTTTCTTGCTGATGAATATATTGAAGCTTAACATGTGGTTGGAATCTTATCAGTTATATGATTCTGGTTGTTTGAGAAAGTTTCTTCAATAAATCCTATGGCAGAGTTTAGCAACTCGAAACGAAATTACAGACAAGTCCCTGCTGTCAAAGTGATCAGAGTAGTGCTGCAGATACTATTTTAATTCTAACTGTGAAATTGAGATACTATCTTGGCAAGGTCAGTCAATATCTTGTCATCAGTCAACCCTTACATTAAACCCCCAGAAAGAAGGGCCAGCATACCAAATGAGGGGCCAATTTCATTAAGAGGAATCCCCAGGTATAGATTACTGCTGCCTCATTTTAGGCATTCTATGCCCTTTGATGGAGGGCATTCAATTGCCATTTCCAGATAAATATGGTGGCATTCAAAATGTATATTGTCATTCTTATTTCTATTTATATTCCTCATTATTGGTGATTATCTCATTTAGGAAATTATTTATAGTTATTGTAAATAAAACAATGTATTATTTGAATTATTGTCAATGCAAAGCTAAATTAATCTGCATCAAGTTGAACTGGGCCCAAAGGTTCAGACTTCCATGTGTGCAGAAATGATGATCAGATGTGGCCTTTCACTGTGCTGGATGGCAGTGCAAAGCCAAAATCTGTATTCAATTTCACACCCAATTTTTGTGCTGTTGGATTCCTCTCTCATTACCCAAAGCAACCATCAAAGAGTGGTCTGATATTTTGTTACTATTTGTATCTCCTATTATTGATGATAGCATTCTTATTTAGTAAACTATTTGCAGTCTGGAATATGTCTGGCAATTGCTTTTGAAACCAAACCAATCTGCATGAATTTGAACTCAGCCCAAAGTTTTAGGTCCCCATGCATCCAGGAATGATGGCTGGACGTGGCAATCCACTGTATTTACTGGTGTCCCCAAGGCCTAGATCTGCATTCAGTTTCTTCTGTCCTGTTGGATTCCCTGTCAATGTCTAAAGCTTATCTTTGAGATTGTTTTAGTGAGGTGCATAAGAAGCAACGGTTCTCTAATTAATAAACAGGGGCTTTTTGAACAGGCACTTCAATGTGTTGATTCTTATAAAAAAGGTAAGAAAGTTTGAATGCAATTTTTTTCAAGTCCTTCAGATAAGATGCTGTCCCTTTTCGTTTCTCCAAGGATGTCTGTCACCACTACGCAGATCTGGGAGCTCCTTAAATGCTGGAGGTGGGGACAATCCAAATTGAGGCTTGGATTGTGAAATGGATGATCGTGTTCATGGAAACTGTTGATTCAGCCTCTTTAGATCTGGCCTAATGGATTGATTTGCTTGTAATTACGCTTCATGACTACACAGGATGGATTCACATCATTGGAATGAGTCATGACTACATTGAGTTTATTACAACAGTTTGGGACACTTAACATAGATACAAGAACTAGCAAACATCATTATATAAACGTTCCAATCATTATAATTGCATTTTTCGTATCTTCAACCATTTACATCTGTGGAAAACCAAATATGATTATGTAGACTAGTCTCCAACTATGACTCCCCTCCTCGTTGTGGAAAACCTTCAGCATTGGCCGGTGTGCAAACAATGTTTCCACCGGTCGTGGAAAACTTTTCAAGTCGTCCATTCAAATAAACCAGAAGCCATCATTTACATTCTTCCTAAGATGACTATGCGGAAAAAGACATCATATCCTAAAATTCAATTTACCAAAACCCCCATTCAATCAGAATGAAGCTTTATGCAGAGTATAATTTCGTCGAATTTAAATGTTTTTATTATTTCACAGAAGTGGTATTTCACAGTGAGAAAATGGTTTAATTTATAAAATATATAAATTCAAAAACAAAATATCATATATATATGAGGAGGAAGGAAGTATTCAACCATCTATATATATATAAAAGGAGGAAGTATTCGACCATAAAAAAATAAATGTCATAGTAATTTTAACATTTCTAGTTAATTCTAACATTTCAAGTGTTGGTTTATTTAATAGTTTACGAATTACTAGAATATATGAGTTACGAACATAATTCTTAATTCTAATCTTTCCAGTGTTGGTTTATTTAATAGTCTATGAGTTACTAGAATATATTTTATTTTATCACATTTTAAATTAAATTTAAAAGCAAAAATGTATGGGGCACACATTGTATGTAAATGTTTGTACCATTTACATGTCACCTCAATTCAAAAATAATAAAAGGTTAAAAGTAATTGAGTGGAGAGACATTCTTTAAGTCAGTATGGTAAAGATGACTAGGTCAAAATAAAATAAAAATAAACTAGAAAACAAAATAAAATAAAAAATTGAATATGATGATGATAAGGAGGTTGGTAGTGGGAAAAATGTTTTGGCAATGAGAACGGATGTGAGTAAGGGCCAGACAATCCAAGAGAAAATGTTTTTATCTTCTACTCTTTTAGTATGGTAGAGAAGGCATATTATTTCGTCCCAAGGTATCTTGGTAATAGACCAATGGCCTGTTTCACTCCAGGGCTCATGATAATTAGTTCTATCACTCCAAGGTTCATGAGAATTAGTTCTAATCTTTGCAATATTGTTATCTTCTTAGCACTTGTTAACACATAAAGGTTAAGACATAAAGGTAATTCTGGTTAGAAAGCATGGGGTTGATTGCCTCCTTATAGTATCTTAACTTTCTTTTACCCTCTAACTCCTTATCACTCCACAACTTATCCTTAAATTTGGAAGTAATGGTGTTTTTAATATTATCCTTGTTCCCTAAGATGATTTCCTCCTTTATCCCCCAATGGTTGAACCATGACTTAGCATTTTTATGCCACCCTAGCTTGAGCCGAAGGTGGTTTTGACTAGAGTTAGAAGCAATTTTTGGGAGTTTCTTGGCTTCCATGTTGTACAACTTCTTACACATCAAATACCTAAACATAGCCATGCATTCAATGGGGGAAAGGCTAGCTTCAATCAAGACAATAGGGTAGGCAGCATTGCCCTTAATCTTGAGGTTGTAGGCTATGAATTGCTTTTGGATCATTTCAATCTTTCTCCATGAATCTCTAGATAGACTGCAACCCCACACCTCACATCCATATAAAATAACAAGGGTGACGAGAATCCGAAAAGGAACTTTTTTTTTACTCCAAAGCCAAAGATCAATCATCTTACAATTGTTTTTAATTTCATAGTAAGTTTTCCGACCTCCTATAATCTCAATGCTATAGTTCCAGTTGAGTTGATGGTGGATGTCAATACCTAAATATTTGTAAGAAGAAACATTTTTTTACTCCAAACCCAAAGATCAATCATATTACAATTGTTTTCAATTTCATAGTAAGTTTTCCAACCTCCTATAATAATTTTCTCAATGCTATAGTTATATTTGAGTTGATGGTGGATGTCAATACCTAAATATTTGTAAGAAAAACATTCTCTAAGTAACTGTTATCATAAATGAAATTATCATAGGAGACCTTTTTAGATTTAATAATCGTAACTTTAGTCTTGTAACAGTCATACCCATCTTGGAACAGTAATCATGGAGGGTTTTAAGTTGCTTGACGAGATCGTTAGGACTCCTGGCAAGAAGAATGATATCATTAGATTTAATAATCATAACTTTAGTCTTGTCAGTATTAACAATCATACCCATCTTGGAGCAATAATCATGGAGGGTTTTAAGTTGCTTGTCGAGATCGTTAGGACTCTTGGCAAGAAGAACGATATCATCAGCATAAAGGAGAAGAGTAATGAATATACCAGCGAGTTTGGGTCATTCCTCAAGCTTGTCAATGTAAATACCAAAAAGGGTAGGGGATAAGGGACACCCTTGCTTAACACTGATGTTGCATTTAATTTCAATAGACTAACCCTAAGTCGTCTTAAGCTTGGCAATAACATTCCTGTATAATCTAATAACAACGACCCTTAACTCAACAACCTTAAGTCAAGAGGAATTTCCATAACTTCTCTTGGGGAACCATGCCCAAAGCTTTTCTAAAGTCAACAAAACAACAAAAGAAATCAATTTTGCTATTATGATAATCCTTCGTGATGGTCCTAAGAGTGACAACATGGTCTCTTGGTGATAACTATTAATAAAACATTTTGCTTCTATCAAATTACATAAAAATAAAAATAAAATATAAAATTAATGATAATAAAACATTTTGTCTCTGTCAAATTACATTTACATAAAAATAAAAATAAAATATAAAATTAACAATAAATTCTATCAAATTACATAAAAATAAAAATAAAATATAAAATTAATGATAATAAAACATTTTGTCTCTGTCAAATTACATTTACATAAAAATAAAAATAAAATATAAAATTAACAATAAATCAGTGTAGATCCATTTTAATTCGAGGGATCAAAATTTTAAAATACAAAACTCCATTAAAATAAAAATAAAAATAAAAATAATCCTTCTTAACACTTGGTAAATCCAAACTTAAAATAAATCTAAATTAATTAGATAAAAAGCCGATGACACCTGTGCTACTCAACTTATTTGAATGCCAATCCACTGAAAAATAGAAATAGTGATGGTAAACAAAGACTTCCTAACCTGTTGTTAGGTTTTGGAACTTCGTAAGATATCTAAGCATGGGAGGTAAATGAAGTGGGTGAAGTTCACCGTGGGAATGTGGGTCACGAGTTTCCACAAAATAGATTCTCAACGAGGCATGAAACGGCTTGACTAAACATGAATACCTATTGGCATATGGGAGCTTTCACCGTAACGTTTACGGAATATAAAACAGTGATTCAAATTGGATGTTTGACTAAATGAAGCTTCTTGATAGGATAGGATACAATTTACGACGAAACTTCAAATACAGTTTATTTTTTTATTTATTTATTTATTTAATATAAATTTTTTCTTAAATTGATAAATACATTTATCGTTTACAAAAGATTTTTTGGCGAAGATCACATGAAATATCATTTGTCAACGCGTTTCGAACCAACGAGTGTGATTAATCATCAGGGTAATGAACCACACTGGTTGGTTCAAAACGCGTGGACAAATGGTGTTTCATGTGATCTTAGCCGAAAAATCTTTTGTAAACTTGTTATGGATCACAAAAGCCTCAACTCTACTACATTTATCGTTATAATTTTTTATTTTCTTAATTGCGCACAAAAACCAAATATCATTATGTAAACGTTCCAATCATTATAATCTTTCTCACGAACAATTAATAAATACATGTACAATTATAATCATCTTATTCTTATAATCTTTCTCACGAACAATTAATAAATACATGTACAATTATAATCATCTTATTCTTTTTTTTCCCTTATCTTAAATCATTTACATAAGTAGAAAACAGGATATTATTAAGTAAATGTTCTAATCATTATTATTTTTTTTTACAAATAATTAATAAAGGTTAGTTTAATTTATATACGAAATAACTTTTTTTATGACTATTTTTTTGGTTAATTTTAATCAAAATCTAACAAAATTTTTTAAAAACTTAAATTTAAATTATTTAATCTGTATAATTCGAATGCTTTAAATATTTTTCAAAATACTGAATCTATTTATACATTTAAAAATATATTTTAAATAATAAAAAAATCTTGAAATTGTATTACTAAATTTTAATAAATTCCAATAAAAACTATTTCACTTCGATATTAAACTACACAGTTTAAAAAAATATATATATATATATACATCATTATAATCTCCTCTTTTTAAATCTTAAATCATTCGCATATGTAGAAAACCAAATATCATTATACAAACGTTCCAATCATTGTAATCGTTTTTTCGTATCTCCAATCATTTCGTTTGTGGAAAAGCAAATATGATTATGTAGGCTACTCTCCCACTATGACTCCCCTCGTTGTGGAAAATCATCCTTTGTGGAAACAATGTTTACAGCTGTCGTGGAAAACTTTTCAAATCGTCCATCCAATAAACGAGGACCCATCATTTACATTCTTTCTAAGATGACTATGTGGAAAAATACATATCATATCATAAAATTCAATTTAATCGAATTAAACCAACCAAAAAAACCCATTCAATCAGAATGAAGCTTTATCCAAAGTATTAATTTCGTCAAATTTAAATGTTTTTATTATTTCACAGAAATAGTATTTCACCGTGAGAAAAAAGTTTAATTTACAAAATATATAAATTCAAAAACAAAATATTATATATATATGAGAGAATGGTTTAATTTATAAAATATATAAATTCAAAAACAAAATATTATATATATATAAAAAGAGGAGGAGGAAGGAAGTATTTGATCATAAAAAGAATAAATATCATAGTAATTCTAATCTTTTAAGTGTTGGTTCATTTAATAGTTCATGAATTGCTAAAATATGTTAGTGAAGATATTTGATATACTTGAGGGTTTTCATGTATTATGGTTATTGGTAAGAAATGTCAAATTGAAAATCACCAATAAATTAATTGTAAAATGACTTATAAAATAGAAAATAAAGCAAAAAATATGATCTAATACTTTCATAAAGATTAATTAATAATAATATTCATCAAATAATTTTAAAGGTTTAGAATAATGATGATTAATTAATAATATTATTGATCAGATAATTTTAAAGGTTTAGAATAATGATGAAAAAAGTCAAATAAGAGTTAGAAAAAACTATATTGATTGGATGTTAGATTTTAGCTTAAATGCTAGGTGATAAAAGAGTGGATGGAGTAGAGAGTAAAGATGATATAGTTTTTAGACAACTTTTTTTTATTTATGGAAGTTGGAATTTGGATTAGTCCAAATAAGTCAATTCAGGTGGTGAAAACCATCTCTACTACTAAATGTAAGAAAATCTATTTGTAAAGAATAATGAAGGTATGATCATGATCATAGTTGATTTTAATATTCTCTCTAGAAAGGTTAAGAAATACACATAAATGACCTTTATAGGAAGGTTTCATGTAAATCAATATATGAAGAAAGGATTACTAAATGGAGGGAATACCAATAAGGTAGAAAGCATACATATTCCCTTCTTTTGACAATGGCTCTCAGGGATTTCAACACTTTTCTTTTTTAAAATAGCTATAGATAATTTGAAAGTAATGACAATTTATTAATTGAATCCATGTTTCAATTTATTATGGGGTACATCTCCAAACATTCAATATAGTTTTAGTTTCCATATAAACCTATAGAATTCTAGAGTGAAATATATTTTTGTGTCATTAGGGACAAACTTCTTAAACATATATATGCCTGCCTAAATTCTCCCAATAAAATTGTTGCCAAGATATGCATCGAAGTTTATGTGAATGGAGGTTTCTTTGGAATGTGTGAGTTGGGAAATTGAGGACAAAAAAGCATGGAGTTATTGTACAATCACAATGTTCCTTTCCAAGGTTTTTATTGTATATCCTATGGGCATCACAAAATCTCTTGTCAAGAGTAAATATTGGGAAAACAAATGAATAATCTATATGTGGATGATGTTAAACACTAAGAAGTAGAAAAACAATTAATCTTATGATACATCTCACATTTATTACTAACTAAATTATAAGGTGAAATAAGATTCATTTTTATTTTCATGTGGAAATTTTTAATTTGTAAATAGACTTTGTTACAATACCATAACCCAATAAGATGACTTATCAATACTACATGCCTAAAATACCAAAAAACAATAGCCTATTTTACAATCCAAACATATTTCTAACCATAATATCTCAGAACATATAATTAAAAAACATATTAAACAAATAAAATTATAAAATTATAAAACATTTTAAAAGAAGAATATATATAATATCAGGATTTTAATAAAATTGAAACAAAGAATATATGTGTATGAAATTTATATAAACAAAAATAAAGTTCTTTATTTTTAAGATAATTTCATTTATAGGATGTCAAAATTTGCATAGCCATTTTTAGAGTTTAGGATGAATTTTATAAGTAAAAATGTATAAAGTGCTTTGTCAGGTAAAGAAACCAAATGTACAAAGTGCTTTGTCTGGTAAAGAAACCAAATGTACAAAGTGCTTTTTCCAATAAAGAAACCAAGGTTGGGTTGTATGTGGATTATACATCATAAGAACCTTATAGAAATCACTACCCATGCCCATGGAGTGAAACCAATAAAAAAAGACTATTTGTCTAAACTTCTAAAATATGAAAAAAAATATGTAATCCTAGACTGCATAAGTGTTTACAATCCTATAAAACAAAAAGAAGGGGTTTGCAATCTAATAAACTCAATTAGGTTGGGGTGTATTTGGATTATAAATCATAAGAACCTTACAGAAATCACTACCCATGCCCATGGAGTGAAACCAATCAAAAAAGACTATTTGTCTAAACTTCTAAAATATGAAAAAAAATGTAACCTTAGACTGCATAAGTGTTTACAATCCTATAAAACAAAAAGAAAGGATTTGCAATCTAGTAAACCCAATTTGGTCAGTTTCATTGAACAACTAACTAGGCTTCATCTTCAAAAAAGGAAGGAAATAGTTTCATTGAACAACTAACTAAACTTCATCTTCAAAAAAAGAAAGAAAAGAGTTTCATTGAACAACTAACCAGGCTTCATCTTAAAAAAGGAAATTCATCCTCAGAGAGTGTTTGGTCATTCATTATGGCTAAAAGAGAGATGACAATCTCAAGCAATATATAACCAATTAAAGTACATAACATACACTTCAATTCCTTACCATTTATTAAAAAACAAAACATTTGAATATAATCATTAAAAATTACTCTGAGTACTAAAAAAACCAAAAAAGCCCTTTTAATTTAATATAATAATCTACAAATCATTTTAAATAAAATTAACATAATTCAAATCTAATCTATAAATATTATCATATAAAATAAATACTATCATATAAAATAAAATTAAAATAATTCAAATTCTACCCTGCAAGTTTAACATTGTAAATCCTAGCCAATCAATTTACCTTACTAAACAACTAAGACAAAATCATATGGACAACTAAACAATTTAATAACACAACATTTTTAAAACCCATAAAATCATATGGACAACAAAGTCATAGAAGCCAAAAAGAAAAGAGTGGAACTTGAGCAAGTGGTGAAAACCATCCTGCATCACTTCCACTCAGGTCCATGAACAAGATAAATATCATCTTCTCCACTCGATCACTTGAAAATTTCGTATTTGGCAATCAAAACCTTGGTAATCTCCTCGCACAAAACCTGCCAATCTTCACTCTGTTGTCGATTACTGTCAGGATGATATGCTACTATTGCTTTCTTCAGAGCAGCCTTCACATTTTCTGGGCTTCCCAATGGAAGCAGCACCTGTTTGGTCACATCTGGATGAGGACATTTTTCATAGATGTGTTTCAGCAATGACTCTGCGCTTTTCCCACCCTCCGACTTTACTGCGCTTATCTTTTCTTTCATTCTTTCTGCACTGCCCTTGCGGTTTTCTGCGTGTTCTCTGGCCTCCTGCTCAACTACTCCCTCTTGGTGTTTTCTCACAGCTTCAAAAGAATATATGTACCACTCAGAACTTGCAATCCGTGCAGACATAATGGTAAGTGCAATCTTGATGCTCTGAAAGTGGTAGGGATGGGCTTTCTTCTCCATTTTCAGAACAGAGGAATATGATTTCCCAAGCCTGTTCAGTGCAATAGCCTCGTTCTCCAAATTCTTTTCTTCTGTAACACGAAGGGAAGCTTTGAAATAATCTATAGCTTCCCAGATTATGTCCATATCGCCGCACATTGCCTTCTCCAGCAGCTCTTCCCCTTGAATGCGCGCCAGGATTGCTTCACACAGCGTTTGGTAATTGAAAACCTCTGTTTTCAAATCTGCTACTTGTTTCAGCACTTCCTTACCCATGGAAGCAGCACTCACAAGGGTTTCAGCTCGTTCAAGAGGTACATAACAGTCGCGCATTGCGTTCAAACATTTCTTGTAACCATCCCTGTCAGATAATTCTGTATTCGTCAGGGATTCAACGCCCCGTCGAAATATGAACTGTGCATGGATTTTATAAAGCATAGCGCCCATTCTTCTCCTCCCTGCCCACTCCGTTTTAGAGCTTTCCACGGTCTCGCAGAGAACTCTGAGGACGGGCTCAAAACTCGTGCAGTGATCACCGTAAAGCTGATCAGAAGACCACTGAACGATTTTGGAGATTGTGTCTTCAATCTGAGTTAACCACTGCTGTTCTTTCATTGCCAGGCTTCCATAATCTAAAGCATTGAAATAAAACTCTAGGCATCTGGTCATCCCGGATTTTGCAGCAGATAATGCAGAACCTGGTCCTCGTTTCTGTTTCCCTGCAATTTCTTCTTGATGATATATCCATTCGGTTTTTCCCCACAACCAATTTAAGGCACCCAAGTTTTTATAACATGAAGCTTTGTCATCCTCAGTGCCACCGACACCGAGGGCTTTTTCGTAGAATTCGTGAGCTTTCTGTAGCTTGTGGCGTGCCACAGAAGGCCCAAGGTTGCCTTTCGATACTTCCGTGTACAGGTTGTTTCCATTTTGTCTCAGAAGCTCGCACGATGATCTTGATTCAGTGTTGTTCGAAGTGGAATGATTCATTTTCTCTGCACCACTGAAGTGAACAGAATTCACTCTTAATTTAAACACCAACGTTGGATCTGTCACGCCGAAAACACCATATCAGTTGGAAAACACATACAAGGTAACTCCATTCATCAACTTCATTCTTAAATTCCAATTTATGACAAAAGGATGAAGACAGAGCATCAAGCCCTAGCATTTTAACGTTTCAGACTTGTGAAAGCCTCTTTACGTTGCATCCCTAAAGTTGTAACCCCAAATTTATGTTTTGGCTGTAATGTGAACAGAGCGGGTGTGCCTAAGGAGACTGCCATAGTCAAACAGTTCGAGCAGGCTCGCAGGAAGAATAGGAGCAAGTCCTTCTTCCAGCAGTATGCAGTTCAGAAAGAGGAAGAAAGCTGACATTCTTCCAGCAGACCGCCGAGCTTCCCAGACCCAGTGCGTTACAAAATTAAGGATGAAGACAAAGCATCAAGCTGGATTCAGCCACTCGGTATCTCGCGAGCTGAAGACAGAGAAACAGCGAATACCCATTCTGTCCTTCAAAACAGCATGTTGTTTTAATACAAACCCTGAAATAATAATTTCCCTTCAAAGGAGGGTGTATTCATATTCCATGCTCTGGATGTACAGACTTATGAAAATCCTGAAGCTTATAGACTTAAGAAAATCTTGAAGCTTGATAGCTGTAACCCAGATTGGTAAATCTTGAAGCTTGATAGCTGTAACCCAGATTGGTTCTGGCAACTGCAATTTTTGGTTTTAATGCTGAAATAGAATCCTCACCAAAAATAACCTTCTGAAAAAAGGTCTCTCAAGTATTTCAGAAGTTTCTCAAGTCCTAATATATGTTGTCTTTGAAAGTCAATCAAAATTAATTGGCCATCTCTTTGTTCATTGCTCAGTTTCAAAGGAAGTTTGACATGAATTCTTGTCTTACATGTTTCGTCTTCTTTTAATTTTTTTGAAAACTGCTTTTTTTACTGAAACACAAATATAGACAGTCATAAGAGTTTTCCCATCTTTATAACATGGGGTTTATGGAGAATAAGAAATAAATATATTTTTGAAAATCTTTTAGTTTCTAAAATTATAAGTTTTTTTAATGAATTTTCCAAGTCTAGACTTCCCCATGCTTTCAGATTGTCTAGTTTTCCCATTAATAATCAAACTATTTGGCAAGTTTTTTTGATAGAGCCTCTCAAGGAGGTGTGCCCTGGGGATGTCCTCATTATACTCCCTGGAAATAAGTCTTATCAGATTTAGGTTAACTGGGAACAGGGCACAAATATTAAAGCTGAGATCATAGCATGCTGGACTTTTCTTGCTTTCGCTATCAAATTCAATAAAAAGATCTTTCATTTACTAGTCTATAAAGATTCAATATACAATGGCCGACTCTCAGGTGTTTTTTTACAAGTACTCAATCTAAACTATTGCCGGGACAAGTTATTGGCGTTGAAGGAAAAGTTCCATTATCTCATTTTCCAACATATTTACAGAAAATGGAATACCTGTAAACACTGTTACACCCCTGATCTGTGTAGGCTTTCCTTTTTAATATATGTAATGAAGATTTGCTCATCAGAATTAGCTCTGCTTATAACAATGGCAATTGAATGAAAATAAATCATAAATACCAATCTACATAAAAAAGAAAAAGGCCGTGCAGAGACATGCCTTCTGATTTTAATACAAAATCAAAGAAGACAGGAAAACAATAAACCCTGAAATAATAATTTCTCATCAAAGAAGGGTATATTCATATTCTATGCTGGGGATGCAGAGACTTAAGGAAACGTACGAAATTTCTGAGATTCAGGTTGGATAACCACCGACTGGTTCCGGCAGCTGCGATTTCTGGCTCTAATCCTGAAAATTTATCAAATCGATTACATATATTTCACTGAACCCAAATATAATCTGTTTCAAAAATCTATGTTTAAACAATGATGTAAAGTACTGCAAATGATTGCTCCAAACAGACGGCTTGCCTGGACTGCTAATCTATACTTTACAGATAGAGGACTCTGCGCCAACCCTTTTTATTAAACACTGTTACACCCCTAATCTGTGTAGGCCTTTCGGCTTAATGTATGTGATGAAGATATGCTGATAAGAATTAGCTCTGCTTAAAAAAATGGCAATTGAATGAATTTAAATCATAAACACCAATCTACATAAAAACGAAGAAGGCCGTGCACATCAATCTGACACACATCTAACAAACTATCCTGAAAATCAACTAACTGACTGAAGAACAACACAAATTTTCAAACATTTATTACCGTATTTATTTCCAGGAGTATCTCATACATTTTTATGAGGGTTTTCTTGTACGGGTTATCGTCAAAATTGCTCAGATTTTTGTAGAAATTGATTGGAATTACAAGTTTGAGCCATAAACCCTCTGTAATTCCAATAACTAGAAATTTGTTGAAGATACTGAATTTATATACCATCAAAAATCTCAATTTAAACCACAAAAATGAAAATTTGACACATTATTCTTTTACGAAATTGTAATCTAAGAGTTAAGTTCCCAGAAAGAGAGGTGCCGTGTCAAATTTGCCTGATTGTACAAAGTGAACTCTACTATCATGAACTTGAACAGTGCAACAGTCATGGTCAATTAATTTTTATGTTCATCGAAGCCATCCCAAAGCTCAGAAATTAGGGAGAAATTAATTTTTATGTTCATCGAAGCCATCCCAAAGCTCAGAAATTAGGGAGAAAGGGAGCTGCAGTTGCCCGCAATTTGACTTTTTACAAAGTCAAGTCTATGTCGCGAAGTTGACCATTGCAACAACAGTCACAGTCCATTAATTTTATCTTTAGCGAAGCTAGACGAGCTTATTTCTCAAAGATTCTAAGCATGTCGCTTTTCAAACGCTCATTAATCCCGTGTTTCCTTTGATTAATGATATTTTATGATAATTAATTTTAATGTTTCTTTTCAATGATAAAATATATTTTAATGCAAAATTTAAATTTTTCTTAAGAAAAAGAAAATTCTTTGAGAAAAGCTTAAAAGCTTTATATATAATTTGAGATCATTTTTTTTTTAAAAGTATTTTTTGTCAAGTAAATTTTGTTGGGAGATTACTGGGTCAAATCTCTTGGACCAACTAAAGTAACTCTTAGGACTTTTTTCAAATGCTCATTAATCATGTGTTTCCTTTGATTAATGATATTTTATGATAATTAATTTTAATGTTTCCTTTCAATAATAAAAAATAATTTAATGTAAAACTTAGATTTTTTAAAAGAGATTCACTGTGAAAAGCTTTAAAAGCTTCACAAATAACTCTCAAGGTGTGAATATAACTTTCAATATAGAATAGTAAAGCTATTTGAAATGTTTTAAGTGTGATATATATTAACATGATATATTAAAATATTTTCTTTATAGGGTAGTTTAAAGAGGTCATAATTTTTCCTAGAACAGAGTGGAAATCCTGGAATGATTTTGGCAAAATCCACGCAGAAATTTTGGGAAATCTGGGTTACACCTATCAGGCTTCAGGGTTTTGGGTGGCCAAGATGTTTTTGATGGTGCTGAATCCATTTCCACTTGTGACACCCACAAGATTTTCTTGGATTCATGTTATAACTTTAACATTATTTACTTTTTATGAACTCTCGGAACTAAATACGGTTTAAGTGGAAGACCAAATAAATGTAGTGACTCGGACTTGGTCAAGTTCTTGAATATTAAAAGAAAAGTTATATATATATATATATATAACTGAATAAAGAAAACTCTCCAGAGAGTTAGGTCAGTTGGATCTCTTTCCCCTCTTAGAAAAAGGGTAGTTCCAAGGAAAGCAATTTTTTTTTTTAGTTTTGGAAAAAAGGAATAGAGCCGGAGGAATGAGAGGGAGAAGGAAGAGGAGACCCAAACCTGACACAGGACTATGTGCAGGTGAGCAGAATACTGTTGTTTCTGAGGAGTTCCTAAGTTGGACTTGGGCCAGTGGAACCCTTAAAGAATCCTTGCAAGTTGGGACTTTAAACTAGAACGGGGGTCTTGAGGTTTGGAGACTAGACAACTTACGATTGAAACCTATACTGTCTGGACGAGTGGAAGCTCGGGGGGAGACTGGACGTCATTGCCGGTCTCGTAGTTGGGAGGCAAGACTTCCTGGCTCTGGTTGATATAGGGATCTGCTTGTGCAACAAGGGTTGCACAAGGCATTGGATGGGGCAACTAAGAAACCTGCAACCATGACTACTTTAGACTGGGAGGACTTGGATGCCCAAGCTCTCAATACCATTCGATTACGCCTGGTGGATGAAGTTCTCTTCAATATTGTTGAAGAGACTACGACTTCAGGATTGTGGGAAAAATTGGGAAAACTCTATATGACAAAGTCATTAACCAACAGAATTTATCTGAAAAGACAGTTATACAGTCTTCGAATGAAAGAAGGTTCAAACGTTGCAGAACATTTGAATGTTTTTAATACACTTATATGTCAATTAACAGATATGGAAGTTAAAATACAGGAAGAAGATAAAGCCATAACCTTGTTGTGTTCTCTGCCTGAATCATGGGATCACTTCGTAACTTCAATCAGCTTGAGCACTACTGATTCTTTGAAGTTTGAATCAGTCATGGGAGCTCTCCTATCTGAAGAAGTACGAAGAAAATCCAGTACTGAAACAACTGCATCAGAAGCCATGGTAGCTAGAGGACGCTCAAAGGAAAGAGGAGAAAAACCAAGGGGGTCTTCCAAATCGAAATCGAAGGGAAATAAGTGTAAGGCAAAATGTTGGAACTGTAATAAAATTGGACACTTGAAGAAAGACTGTTGGAAACGAAAGGAATCCGAAAACCTGAAGAAGGAAGCGAATCAGGTCGATTCAGGTATGATAGATGAAGTTTTATCTACTGAAGAATTATGTATGATAGATCAAACTTCACCTGAATGTAATGTCTCTTCAGGTTTAGATAGCTAGTTGTTAGACTCTGGTGCTTCTCATCACATGTGCCCACATAGAAATTGGTTTACTTCGTATGAAAATGTAAACGATAGTTCTGTGTTCATGGGTAATAATGTGTCATGTCAGACTGTTGGGATGGGAAATATCAGGATTAAGATTTATGATAACACAATTAGAACATTAACTAGTGTTAGACATGTTTCTGATTTGAAGAAAAAATTGATTTCTTTGGGAGTGTTGGATTCAGATGGTTATAAGTTTACAGGTCAGGATGGCATCTTGAAAGTCTTTAAAGGAGCCCTAGTGGTTATGAAAGAAGAAAAGGTCAGAAATCTTTACAGGTTAAAAGGAAGTACTCAGATCAGTGAAGTAGTGGTTGCGTCAGAAAAGGAAGAAGCAGGTACTCGTCTATGGCATCAACGATTGGGTCATATGAGCGAGAAAGGTCTTCGGATACCGACGAAACATAAATCTCTTCCCGATCTGAAATCCTTGAAGTTAGATTTCTGTAAACATTGTGTGTATGGAAAACAGTGTAAACAAAGATTTAAAGTTGGAAATCATAATAGTAAATATGTTGTAGACTATATTCATTTTGATCTGTGGGGACCATCCCCTGTTGTGTCATATGGAGGTGCTCTATATTTTTTAATGTTTATTGATGATTTCTCCCGTAAAGTTTGGGTCTTTATGCTAAAAAGGAAAGCTGATGTACTCAATGTCTTTAAACAATTAAAGCAATGGTAGAGAAAAGAACCGGCAAATCTATTAAATGTTTAAGAACTGACAATGGTGGTGAGTTCACTTCAGCTGAATTTGAACAATACTATAAGGATGAGGGAATTATTAGACACAAAACTGTTGTTTATACTCCTCAGCAAAATGGTGTTGCTGAGCATATGAATCAAACTCTTATGGAAAGAGCCATAAGCATTATCAACAATGCCAACTTGCAAAAAGAGTTGTGGGCAAAAGCAATATCTACTGCTTGTTATTTAGTTAACAGATCACCTTCAATAGCAATTAATTGTAAAATTCTTGAAGAAGTTTGGACAAAAGTCAATCTTGTGATTATTCACATTTGAGGATATTTGGTTGTGATGCTTATTCTCTTATTCCGAAAAATCAGCGTTCAAAATTAGATCCAAAGTTGAAATGTTATGTCTTTGTTGTGTACGACTATGCAGTGAAAGGATATAGGTTGTGGGATCCTACATTGCGGAAGATAGTCATTAGTAGAGATGTAACATTTGATGAATCCTCTCTTTTAAAATGAAATGTTGAAAGAATTGAATAGGAACAAGTATCGCCAAATCAACGAGTTCAGTTGGAGGCTAGGCCTTTCAGTGACAGTTGAAAGGAAGGAGAGACTTCTGGAGAAAAAGGTGTTGAAGACACAAAGGAAGCCGTTGAAGTTTTTGAACCAGTTTAGCAACCAGTCGCTCTAAGAAGGTCTACAAGGGAAAGGAAAACTCCAAAAAGGTATGAAGATTCTGCTTCATCTTTTGCTTTGATTACTGAAGATGGGGAACCTTCGTGTTATCAGGAAGCAGTAGATGATAGAGATAGCGAAACATGGAAAACAGCTATGGAAGAAGAAATGGATTCCTTAGCCAAAAACAATACCTAGGATCTTGTAGAGCTTCCTGAAGGGAGAAGTGTTGTTGGATTCAAGTGGGTCTTCAAACTGAAACGGAAAGTTGATGGAAGTATTGAAAGGTATAAGGCGAGACTGGTAGCAAAAGGGTATTCTCAGGTTGAAGGTATAGACTTTCATGAGATTTTTTCTCCAGCTGTAAAACTTGTTTCTATTCGTATTGTGTTGGCACTAACTACGTTACTTAATCTTGAGTTAGAACAGTTAGATGTTAAAACAACTTTTCTACATGGTGATTTGAATGAAGAGATATATATGGAACAACCAAAAGGTTTTGTACAAGGTCGCAGTAGAAGATTAGTTTGCAAGCTCAGGGAATCATTGTATGGTCTGAGGCAGTCTCCCAGATAATGATACAAGAAGTTTGATTCCTTCATGGTGAACCAAAACTTTATAAGAAGTGAGTATGATCATTGTGTATACTTCAAAAGTTTCAATTCATATTCATTATCTTAGCTTTGTATGTTGACGATATACTTATTGCAAGCAAAAACATGGAAGAGATCAACACGTTAAAGGCTCAACTCTCTAGGAAATTTGATATGAAGGATCTTGGAGCAGCAAAACATATCTTGGGCATGGAGATACACAGAGACAGGAAAAATGGTAAGCTTTGGTTATCACAGCAGAAGTATGTGGAGAAAGTACTTGAAAAGTTTTTTATGAGCAATGTGAAACTTGTTAATGTTCCACTAGCTTCCCATTTTAAGCTTTCTTCGGTTTTGAGTCCTAGAGCTGATGAAGAAAAGCAGTATATGTCTCATGTACCATATGCAAATGTTTTAGGCAACTTAATGTGTGCGATGGTATCTACAAGACCTAACATTTCACATGCAGTTGGAGTTGTCAGCAGGTTCATGGCAAATCCAAGTAAAGAAAATTGGCAAGCAGTGAAATGGGTGCTTCGATATCTAAGAGGCACAAGTGACCATTGCATCATCTTTAATGGTAGTGAAGGATCAGTCTGCAGATATGTAGATGCTGACTATGCAGGTGATTTGGACAAAAGAAGATCTACTACAGGCTATGTCTTTACTCTTGCAGGTGGAGCAATTAGTTGGATGTCAAAGCTTCAAGAAATAGTTGAGTTGTCCACTACCGAAGCCGAATATATAACTTCTTCAAATGCCAGTAAAGAAGCAATCTGGTTAAAGGGTCTGCTCAATGAGATTGGAAGGACGTGGGAGAAAGTGAATGTACTTTGTGACAGTCAAAGTGCTATTCACTTGGCTACAAATCCTGCTTATCACAGCAGAACCAAGCACATTGATGTAAGGTATCATTTTCTGAGACATGTGATCGATGGCGGAAAAGTAGCTCTTCAAAAGGTCCATACGTGAGAGAATTGTGCAGACATATTCATGAAGCCAGTTACAATAGAGAAGTTGCGATGGTGTTTAGCTTCTCTTGGCTTGCAAAAAAGATGATGAATGGGCATGGGCAAGGGATTAGGAAAATTGTTTTCAAGGTGGAGTTTGTTAGTTTGACAATGAATTATGTAATTTTGGGTAAAATGTAACTAGTTAGTTCTATACCGAAATGGTATTTATGTAACGGAGGCAGCTGGTTTAAAACTAGTGAATGCCCGAGAAATGTAATCGTGGAGAATCATTGTTGAATTAATAGAGATTCCAATCCCTTGACCCGTGGATGTTTCCTTGACACCCTGTTGAGGTTTTACCACGTAAATCCTGTGTATCTATTTGTGTGTTTGGTTTCCAGTTAGTTATGTGCTTTTCTTGGTCAATGTATAACTGAATGTATGTTTATTTTCTTTCTCCATTTCCCCTATTTGAATAGCAATATTCTCCCTTTCATTTTTCATTTGTCGCTCCAGTGTTATTGTTCTCCTCTTTCTTCAATTATTGCTTCTTACCATCAATATTGAGTTCCTCTCCTGAAAATGAAAAAAGATACAATGCAGAGTATAAGACATGAAAGACGATGAATACTTGAATATAAAATAAAGTAGAATATAAAAGATTTATATGACATATACCTCAACATTCGATAGTGGCCACTATGTGGCTAAATGACATGTATAAGCAAAGCAAATAAAATGTCACCATAGAAAATGGAATTGAAGGGGGATTCATCATGCATGCTAGGATTTTTTGTGTGTGCACACATCATATTTCTCACTTCTAATTGTATCAAAAACAAATGCACAATGACATGTAGTGACATGTGGGTGTCTATTTGACTCAATGATATGCTTGATTTTTTAACCCATTCTAATCCTAGCACAATGAAATTAAGCGAGGCAAGGACACAAGAAGGACTATAAATAAATGAAATTAGAGACTTTAGAATGCAACTCAATTGTACCTGAATGGAACGATAAGTATTTGCAGCTTCCTGGTCACCGATGAGCATCAAATCACACTGTGAAAAATTCCTTGCATTATGATAATTTGGTTGCACCTGCACTAATCCTCTGTAGTAGTCCCTTGACTTGCATATAGATATAATTTTAAAAAAAAACCTACTCCTGCAATTATTCCCTATATGGATCATCTTTGTCCCCCCGTATTGATAGTTATTTTTCAAGGCAACATAATAAAACTCTCCAGTTGCATCATTGCCTTTCACAACAATGCTTGAGTATTTCCAAGTGATTGTTGAACTAGTCTCCACTCAAGTCCATGAAATCCTTAATTTGTCTCCATCGCGAAAACCTCTTTTCGTAGTAAAATTATAAATCCCACATCTGCATTCCTCGTCCCCAACATACCAATTCTTTAAAGTGGAATACTTTATCATTTCTCCCTCGGTGCAATAGAGATCCACTATTGTGGCATGGAGATGATTGGTGTCATAAAATGGTATAGTTCATCCTTCAATATATGTCACAGAACTCCTCTCACCTCATAGAACTCCTCTCATCTACAAAAATAAGAGTCCTCTCAAAATGCTTGGTCTCCATCTCATTCATCCTGAAATAAGTGGATATTTCCATGGGTGACAAAGTGTGCTTGGAGATTTAATAGAAGGAGCTATCACTAAAAAAATAAAAATACAATGCAACATAATAGTTATCAACAGGAGCAACAACCCTACCAAGCTACTTCCTAACTAGATAAATTTACTCCTGAATTACCTCTTATAATGAACAAAAGATAACCTCAACTACCTATAGAGTCTACCTATGCATGGTAGCAATGAAAACACTGTCAAAAACAACATCTACAACAACGTTGGTCACTCTCTTATTCTAGTCAAGGGCATGCCCAACTTTTGAAAAGTATCAAGCAGGTCAGGTCCACCTCATCCAGGCTCATCTTCTTCTTCTACTCTCTCTGTTTAGGTTCAGAATAATACCAAAGTTCTTTGAAATTGATGGGTGGGTAAAAGTTATCAAAGCATTGAGTTCTTCCATTTTTAATCATTGTCTGTAAGAATTGAATCTAAATTGCAAAAGTCATTCAGGTTCTTTCTTTTTAGCTGAAATTAACCTAAGTTTTGGAGAGTTTTAAGGTTTAATGGATCTAAGTATATTCTACTTAAAATATAGTAACATGGTTTAAAACTATAGGCATTGAGATCAGAATCTAAGGATGAAACATAAAAGATTTTATGTTCATGATTACAAGCAATTTTAATTTCATGTAACAAAGTTTGAGAAAGGTCTAGCATTTGCATCCTACCAGAAAATTTTCTTGCATCACTTGAGCCCTTTTAATTTGGGCATGGCAGAGTCCATTACACAAACAATCAACCACTAAAAAAAAGGTGAAAAGAAAAAATAAAATTTCATGCATTCTGACCCTAAAAAAGTTAGGGAGGAGCGAACTAATCTGTACAATAAGTACATGCAAAATGCTAATTTGTCCATTGTTTTTTGATGAATTATTGGCCATAATCAAGATCTGCATTATGATATTTATTAAACCCTTAGTACAGTAAGGACATGCAAAATGCTTACTTGTGTATTGTTTATCATAATCATTAAACCCTTTGTACAATAAAAACATGCAAAATGCTTACTTGTGCATTGTCTTTTGATGAATTGTTGGCCGCAATCAAGATCTGCATTACCATAATCATTAAACTCTCAACTCTAGATAAAATTTATGATTTGAGCATATAAACCCTCAAAATTATTTACCCATAAGAACAAAAATCCTCTTTAGTAAAAAGGAAGAACAGAGTCCAAATTCACACCCATATACAAATTACCAAAATATCATAATCATTAAACCCTCAACTCTAAATAAAATTTATGCTTTGATCATATAAACCTTAGAATTATCTACCCATAAGAACAAAAATCCTCTTTAGTAAAAAGGAAGAATAGAGTTCAAATTCATACCCATCTACAAATTTCCAAAATATCCATGCTCAATGACCTTGCCCTTATCATAATCATTAAACTCTCAACTCTAGATAAAATTTATGCTTTGAATTTACCCATAAGAACAAAAATCCTCTTTAGTAAAAAAGAAGAACAAAGTCCAAATTCATACCCATGTACAAATTACCAAAATATCCTCGCCCAATGACTTATCATTAAACCCTCAACTCTAGATAAAATTTATGCTTTAAGCATATAAACCCTCGAAATTATTTACCCATACAAACAAAAATCCTCTTTAGTATAAAGAAAGATTGAGTCCAAATTCATACCCATGTACAAATTACCAAAATATCCATGCCCTTGCTCCATCTAATCATACCCATGTACAAATTACCAAAATATCCATGCCCAGTGACTTTGCCCTTGCTCCATCTAATCGTTGATGCTCTCCTAAGGCATTTCCCATGCAAACTCCATATGGGGTTCAAATCCCATGAAATCCATAAATCGCGTTGATGGTCTTCCTTCTTCTTGAATTTCCCTGTAGATATAGACAAGGCAAAGAAAAATACAGTGCTACAATGTGATGTTGTAATCTGTGAATATTTTATTTCAACCCAGTGCTAAACTGGAAATGAAAAAGAAAAAAATATTTATAATAGAAAAAATAAAAGAAATATTTATAATATAAAATAAAATATATAAATTTCAATTAGGTCAAATGACTTATTTTTAATAAGAGTTTGTTATTTTTTGGTAAGACACTAAATTAAAAAGAAGAAGAAAAAGTTAAAAATGATATTGGGATGAGTGTAAACATTTAAATATGATCTCAATTAATAACAAAAAGTTAAATTAGGTTTTGTTACAATATCATGGGCCAATACCATGGCTTATCAATACTACAAGTCCAAAAACATAACCTATTTCACAACCAAATATTTTACAACAATATAACAAGATTCTTAACCGGTGATATTCACCCTGACATTACGGTAGATATTTAACTTGTAAAAAATAGCCTTTGTTACAATACCATGGGTCAATACCATGGATTATCAATACCACATGCCCAAAAAACACAATTTATTTCAAAATCAAATATTTTATAACAATATGACAAGATTGTTAACCATGGATATTCACCCCCACTTTACCATGGATATTGTTACACAAAAATATCGCCACCATGATTATTTGCAGTCAGTATGGGTCTATCACCACTTGTACTGTCCTCTTAAGCAAGTCCCAGACCTCAGCTCTTCAAGTCAAGCTTTGAAAATGAGAGAAAGACATTGAAAATCAACAAAGCTCTGGTTCCGCACTTTCTCTCTCTGTTGCCTGCGGTCCCGCACCTCCTGTTTACAAAAACTGTGGACTTGCCCGCTCTGTCCCTAAAGGTGTGGGTGCGAACCCCTGTGAAAGTCAAAAAGGCGCAAGTTTATTCTAAAAACTCACTTTGGGTTAATTCTAGATGATTCTAGAAGGAATTTTGACGTGGATTGGCCGCTCTTAGGTGGTTCATGCATCCCAAAAGAGAAGGAGCTAATCCCTTGATGAGAGGAGCTATCCCTTTGAAGGAGGGCTTTATCCCTTTGAAGGAGGACCTAGTAACTTCCCTCCATTGCACTATAAATTCAGGCATTGCGCTGGTTGCTAAAGAGGTTGGAAGCTGAACATTTTTGAGGGTAAATGCTGGTGAAATTAAGACTTCCTAGTTGAGCTTGAGAGGATAGATCACATACCTTTTTGGCTTCATTGGGAAGAGAATGAAACTGTTCAAAGTAGAGGAGACTTCTTGCTGGACCCTGGGAGGAGCTTGTACAACGTCAAGGCACAGGTTGTAAAGTTCTTCTTTGATTAGAATTAATACAATCAGATTCATTTTTCTCAACAAATTTTCTCATGTCATTTGTTTCATGAATTCCTTGACTTTCATGTTAAATATGTTTTATGATATTGGCTATTCAGGTGTTATTTAATTTGTTTGCTTGTTTGTGTTTGTAGATTCGCGACAAGGGAGCTCATTTGGATCGAAGGAGCGAGGCTTCCACAAACTTGCATTGGACCCAAGGTAGGCCTAAAACACTTGTTTGCCTTTGTTTATAAATGCATATTTAGAGAAAGATAGTTTGTGATTGGTTTGCTTGTCATTGGGTCTTCTTTAGATTCTAGGAAGGTCTATCTTGTCCGCAAGATCGACTCATTCCGTGTGACAAAATGCCGACTCCACTGGGGACTTGATGTTTTCCTTGTTTTTACTTTGACCTGAGAAACTGTGTTTTTGTTTCTGTTTTTGGCTTGTTGTGTGTGGAATTGGGTAGAAATAGTAGATCCAGGGTTATTTTTTGTTTTTCATAACTTTGGGAGAGGACCGCACCCTAGGCTTTTGACACAGTGCATACTTATCCGCACTTTTGCTTTTAGCACAGAGCGGTACCGCACCTGTGTTAACTGTGGGCCTGTGGACCCTGTCAAAATTTTGGAAAACCTAAGATTTCCTCTGTTAGTCAGCCTAGTTTTTGTTTAGAAGTTATTATCCACTGCCCAGACCTGCATATAACCTGTCAGAAGCTTTCCTTAGGTTGATTTCGTTGGTGTTAGGGTTTTAGGTGAAATTCCTAGGAGTTTTGCTTGTTGGGTTTGTTTTTCATTTTGGTCTTGTAGTAGCTCTGAGCTTAGAAGATGTAGGGACCTCAGATCACCTTGGTTTCTACCAGCCTTCTTATGAGTCTGACCATTTATGAGATCTACCCTTGTTGAGGAATCCGCTTTGTGTTTTTTCTTTACAAAACTTCGAAAAGCTTGTGTTTTAAAGTTTAGATTTTCATTTTTAAAAAGAAAACAAAATTGGTTGTTTTTTACTGATTTGTGATTCTGCATAAATTGGTCCTTAGATTACATCTAGCTAAGTAAAACATCCTTAAAAAAGACATCTTGTAGGCTTTGACTTCAAATAGGTTTTTATAATTTATAGATCTCAAAATTAGTCGTTTGCATAGTTTTGGGTGTTTTATAAGCAAAATAAAAAAAATCTCTTTTGGAAAAAGTTTGTTTTTGTAGTGGTTGAGTGCTTTAAAAAGAAAAGGGAATTTTTTGTGAAAATAACTAGTTGTCTCGTTTTGAGTGCATTGGAAAGGACAAAATATCTTCTTTTAATTTGTTTGTTAAGAAAGATTTGTGTTTACAAAGTATTTGCATTCTCAAACTCTTTCCTAACTAGAAGTTCATCGAAGGGAAAAGATTGTTTAATCATCTTAAGTGCATTTTTAGTGATTTTGAGTCGAGTCTTCATACCACGAGTTTCATCTCCACACCTCTTGACTTAAACAAAAACCAATAAAAAATAACGCTTAAAGTAAAATTCATCTAGTAATATTTTATTTCTAGGGCTCTGATACACCAACTTAGCTTAGGCTAGTGTCTTGGAGTAGGAGAGTAATTAACTCTCCAAGACAGTAAAAACAAACAAGTAGATGTATCTTGTGGTAGGGAAGAAATCCAATTGTTGCATTTATGCTCTGGGAAAGCTCCTCTTAAAGGAGAAGCACGAGATCGTGTCCGAACTAGTGTGTGAATCAATCCTTCCTCATTGGGAACGACGCCAGACATTCACGTATTAAAAACGGTAAACCTCGGATTAACCATTGTCGAGGAGCCTATGGTCACTTGTTGGTAAACCTTGGATTATGTCAAGGAGCCTTCAAGGGGATTGAGCTTGCTACTATGCCCTTACGTGCGTATCGGATCGTAGACTGTTCCCCCAGGTATATTTGTTTCAGTTGGTAACCTTAATGGCCATATTCTTTAGGATTCTTCCTAAGGTGACAGTGGTGGGAAGATCCCACTATACCTGGAGCAGACGTCGGCTAGACTCACTTGGATTTTCTGGGGGGTTCTCTTCACTCGAGACGATTAAGTGGAGGAACTTGTGCCAGTCTATTCATTAAGTAGGTTGTCGGGGTAACTGTTCCAACCACCATTTCTATATTGAACTCTGCGACGTTGGATTTCATCACCAACTAGTGTTTTTAGTACGGAAAGTTACTGTTTGTGTGTGTTTGATCTCCTAGATTCTTTAGGCGTGTGATTCAAATTTGTTTGGTTCTTTAGAGGCTTTAGGTGGTTTTTATTGAGATTTTACTCTGTTTGCGTGTGAAGTAGTTAAAATTTTTTAACCGTGGCTGAATTACCGAGGAAGTCCAGTAGACTTCGGGGCCAACCTCCTGAGTTTTCACCAAGCCGGCCTGAAGGGTTGCGAGTCCTCGTAACTCCTAGAGACAGTAGAGTTGGGTCACCTGAAGAAGGAGAGTCTTCTTTGGTGGTACATCCTGATTTTCAAGCTTTAGTAGCTTCTGTTTCTGAAGTTAATGGTAGCTTTTCATCTACTAGTGATATAGGTGAGGAACCTGAAATATCCAAACTTGAAAGTGAATTTGCTGCTACTCCGACATCGGGGTTTGCTTCTCCAGCTTCTAGTGGTCTTGGTTCACCTAGGGTAGAAAGAATAATCACCCAAAATCTTCCTTCTGGACTTATAGCTATCGAAGAACTTACTCCAGAAGAAGAAGTAGGCATCCCTATCCCTGAAAATCAACCTGCTATTGAGCTAAGGGAGCGTGAATCAATTTTTTACAGTCCACCTAGGAGCAGTGCTTGGTATCTTTCTTTGACTAATTTCTTAGAAAACCCAGGGTTAAGTTTTTCACCACCTCGTGTTCCTTATCACCCAACACCTAGAGGTTATTATCCTTCGTTAAATATGTCAAGACAGTCGTCCATGTTTACTCAATCGCCAGAATCCTTTTTGTACGACGGTCCTTCTGTTCCCTTTGGGTATCAGTCACTTTCTAGTACTTTTTCGGGAGCATCTCCTCAACCCATTGAACAAGGGTTATTAACTGGAAGCAATGGTACTAAGCCGTTGAGTGTAGAAGATATTCTCATGATGTCAGGTACTATTCCCAATCCTCAACCTCAAGGTGGCCAGTTACCGCCTGGGGGGCAGCCTCAAAATCCTCAATTATTGCCTGGGGGGCAACCTCAAGGTACCCAAATTGCGCCTAAGGGGCAACCTCAAGGACAGTACATACCTACGGGACAATACGTTCCTCAAGGTCAACCCCAGACTCAATATGTACCCCAAGGTCAACCTCGGTATCAATTTATGCCTCAAGGGCAACCCTAGTATCAGTACGTGCCTCAAGGGTATCAACCCCAAGGTCAGTACTCGAACCAAGGTTTCCAACCACCCTCTGATCAATCATATGTTCAAGGAACGGGAAATGTACCTTCGAATTATCAATCCTACCCTCAACCCGGTTATGGTCCTCAATATTCTCAACCTGTTATGGGTCCGTACCCCGGAATGAATTTAGTGTGGGATCCATCGCAAACTCAGCAGGTCTTGCAACCGAATGTACATTTGTCATCTCAAACTGGACAACCCTTAGTTTCTAGTATACCCCAGCAACCTGTCCAGGCTTCTATTCAAACTTCTGTACCTTCGGAAGTTTCTCAGCCTGGGCCTAGTACGCCTCGTACTCCGCCTCAAGCGACTGCTGCAACATCTGTTCAATCTACCCCACCTACTTCTGGAGTATCGACAGCTCCGGTTTCTACTGTTCCTGTATCTACTCCTCAGACATCTTTACCTCCGTCTGGATCCACGATTCAAACTTCGGTTCAGATGCCTGAAGGACAACCTGGTTTAAGTACGGTTGTCACAAGTCAACCACAATTTACTTATCAACCGTACCAGGAACAGTACCAATTCGGTCCTGCTGTGCAGCAGCCAATCTATCAGTATCAACTGTACCCTGGGTACACATATCAACGACCCCAGTACGGTCCGGTTAATCGTGGTTTTCCGGGAGGATACAATATCCCAAATGCAATTCCTATTCCTAGTTATCCTGGATATCCTCCTCCTGGGGCTGGTCTCATGACCCATAGTTTTAGGGACCCTAATCATCAGTTATCGTTTATCGCAACTTTGGACTTGCCTGACTTGTCGCGCTTAACGAACGATCCCATTAATTATCTTCCGTTTTGGCTGCCAATGCCGAATAAGTTGCTTAGTGATATTCCTAAGTTCGAAGGCAAATCAGAAGAGGACCCGTCGAACCATGTGATGACTTATCACCTCTGGTGTGCGTCTAACTCCATTTCAGATGATTCAATCTGTCTAAGACTTTTCCAGCGCACTCTAATTGGTCTTGCGGTCAAGTGGTACATTGAGTTACCACGAGGCACTTTTTATAATTTTAGTCAGTTAGCTACCTAGTTTTTAACTCATTTTCAGTTGCCAGTCCGATATGACAATGGCACGGAATTACTAACTTCGTTAAAGCAATCGACGTCCACTTACATTTCAAATCATATTCATGAATGGAGACGTTGACGGCGTTTAGTGAAGGTTTTTATTCCGGATCAGATCTTGGCTGAATGGTTTGTAAAGTCTTTGTTGCCAAAGATCACTGAAGATGTAGCTAAGGCCGGAGTTGTTACTGAGGAGCAAGTAATTGCGCAAGCACAATACCTTGACTTGGTTTATACTCAGTCAGGTACGTTACACAAGAAAACCTGTATGATTGGTACGGTTAACACTAAAAGTAAGAAGAATTATTCTAAGAATTCTTCTCCTATCATAACCTTGCCTGATTCCCTGACAGCAGATTCTTCCGTGGAGATTTCCGCCGATATTCACGTTGTAGAGTCATCTACAGCCAAATCAAAATCTAGTGGGAAGAAGAAAGGGAAGAAGAAGAATAAAACGGACAAAAATTCAAAGGAGAAACCTGAAAAATCGGAATCTAATGATGAAAAGCGCAAACCTCGTTATCCTTGTCTCATTTGTGACGAAGAACATTTTACAAGAGACTGCCCTCATCGGGCAGAGGTTGCGAAGATTGTCAAAGGTTCCCAAACGCCTGTTGTTTTGAAGGATCCTTTTCCAAGTCAAGACAGTAAGATGATAGGTTCTTCCTCGAGTGCCAATGAAGAACCCATACTGATGATGTCATATGTTAGGATTGTGACTCGATCACATGATTATGGTAGTAAAAGTCCTGTTGATGGTAAAGAAGCAGAATCTTCTCATTCTAACCCATCAACCTCAGCTCCCGGTTCCGATCCACTACAGTTCGAGAAACCTAATACAGACTTGGTAATCAAACCACCCGCCAAGGGTATACTTCGAAAGTCAGCTTTCAATCCACATGCGAGAGCGGCTCAGAACTATAACATTGTTGAGGATTTAGCTGTTTCACCCTCAGCAATGTCGGCTTTGGAAGTGTTGCAATCATGTCCAGCACAACGTAAATTACTTTTGTCGGCTATAGGAGCTGTTGATGTTCAGGACTCGAACCTAATAATTTTCGATCTAGAAAGTAGTACACCGCGCTTACCTCATCAAATGGCTTTTCAGATTCCAGTGATAGTAAAAAACAGGCCTATTCATCGGACTGTGATTGATGAGGGAGCCTCAACGTGTATTATGTCGATACAGTGTTGGAGATCGCTTGGTTCTCCTTCGCTAAATCAATCCCCGACGATTCTAAAGGCCTTTGATGGCCGTGGGTTTCATCCTTTCGGCATTCTACAGGATTTGCCTATAGGGGTTGAAGGAAAAACCGTTAATCTAGATGTGGAGGTGGTTGATACCCCTCTAGATTACAACCTTCTCTTGGGTCAAAGTTGGTCTTACGCTATGACAGTTGTCATTTCATCGGTCTTTTGGGTTATAAAGTTTCCACATAATGGAAAGATCGTAATAATAGACCAGCTGGCTTACTTTTCATCCGACCCAGCCTCTTCTGAAAGTATTCAGCATGTCGGTAAAATGACTATCCCGTATAAAGATGTTGGAGTAGGACTAGTGAAAGATGCCGGTTTACTGGGAAATTTTCCTTTTCCTCCGATCAACGCATCGTCTTCATTTGCAACCATTCATATGATTATGTCAGACACCATTGTTTGTGATGATCCTTGGATCGTTCCTTCTGAATCTGAGATAGACTCATTTGGTGATGTCATGCCTTTGAGTCCATCTGAAATTGCGTATGAGGCCGTGCAATCGTTTACCGACCCATCTTCAACTGAAATTGACTTAATGAATGTGGTCCGTGAGGAATCACTTTTCACATCAAGCTCGGATTCAATCACATTTTCTGAACTTGTTCACTCTAATGAGCAAATTCGTGAAATCCTATGTGCAGATGATTTACCATGGGAAGATCTCCATCACAGATCTTCGTTTTTACCCGAGAATGATCATTTTGAAAATGATTTTTCATCAATTTTTACGACTGAATATGTCAAGGAACCTCAGAATCCAATGAAACATCCTGATTCAAAGTTAAATTTGGGAAACATCTCTCGAACTATTCCTATTGACATTTCGGTTAAGCCTAGAATTGTTGAGAACATTCATATAGGTGCCTCGTGTACAGAAGACGAAATTCAGATATATAAGGCCCTATTTCAAGAATTTCGTGACGTGTTTGCCTAGTCCTATGAAGAAATGCCAGGAATTGATCCCGCGATTGTTGTTCATGAAATAAAGACTTACCTGGACGCTAAACCCGTCCTGAAACGTTTGTGTCAGATTCACCCAAGAAAAGCTGTTGCTGTCAAAGCAGAAGTTGAAAAATTACTCAAAGCAGGTTTCATTTATCTGATCCCGTTAACGGATTGGGTATCGAATATCGTTCCGGTTAATAAAAAGCAAGGGACAATAAGAATATGTATCGATTATAGGGACATTAATCGAGCCTGTCCAAAGAACAATTACCCAACTCCCTATATCGATCAAATCATTGATGATTGTGCCGGCAACGAAATATTCTCCTTCATGGATGGTTTTTCTGGATACAATCAAATCAATATTCTACCTGCCGATCAACCAAAAATGGCTTTCATTTGTCCATGGGGGACATTTGCTTATTGCAAATTACCTTTTGGGCTCAAGAATGCCAGAGCAACTTTTCAAAGGGCCATGTCTTATGCGTTTCATGACATCAAGCACATTGTGCAACCCTATCTCGATGATTTTCCTTCTCATTCATTACATCGAGCTGATCATCTAATCCATTTACGAGCAATTTTTATGAGGTGTAGGCATTATCGGATTCGGTTGAATCCAAACAAGTGTGTTTTCTGTATAGAAACGGGTCGATTGCTGGGGTTTGTAGTTTTGAAAGCCGACATTCGCGTCGATCCCTCAAAGGTCGAAGCTATTGTCAAATTGCCTCCTCCTTCGAGTCTTCACCAACTCCAAAGTTTGCAAGGGAAAGCAAACTTTTCACGACGATTCATTCCTAACTACGCCGAGGTTACAAAGGGTTTTACCCGGTTGTTGAAACATAATACTTCATTCTATTGGGATGAGATAGCTCAGAAATCTTTTGATGCACTAAAACACGCATTGACCCATGCACCGTTATTGCATCCTCCCAACTACAACCAGGATTACTTCTTGTATCTCGCCGCCTCTCATTCCACCATTGGAATGGTCTTAGTTCAGGAAGATGAATTCGGTACTGAACATGTGATATATTACCTTAGTCGAACTTTAAATCCTACTGAGCTAAAATACTCACATGTGGAGAAATTAGCATTGGCAGCTGTTCAAGTTGTCTAACGTTTTCGTCACTACATTTTACTACGTAAAACTACAATAATTTCTAATTGCAACCCTATGATCTACAATTTGATCAAGCAATTGCTAAGGGGCAAGTACTCTAAATGGATTGTTATCCTGCAGGAGTTCGACTTGGAATTTGAAAAATCTAAGTCTAAGAAATCTTTAGTTTTTGCAGAGTTAATGTGTGACTTCCCGTGTGCTGACATGGAAACTGTGGCGGAGGAGCCCATTGCAGACGAATCATTGTTTCTAATAAGCACTTTAGATCCATGGTATGGGGATATCATCGTTTATCTCCAGACCCAATCCTTTCGGCCAGAAATTTCAAGGTTAGAACGTCGGAAAATACGATTCCAGTCCCAACAATTCAGGATTATTGGAGATACTCTTTATCGCCGTGGGGCGGACTCTGTTTTTCGACGTTGCTTAACTAACGAGGAAGCTGAAAGGGTTCTAAATGACTGCCACTCTGGAGCGTGTGGCGGTCATATGTCTGGGTATGCCACAACCCAAAAGATATTGCGCGCTGGCTACTTCTGGCCGTCTTTGTTTAAAGATTGTATTACCGCGGTCTGAAAAATGCCACAACTGCCAAATTTTTTTATCGAAAGATGCGCGCTCCACTGCTCCTCTCCACCCTATAATTGTCGTTGGTCCTTTTTCCAAATGGGGTATCGATTTTATTACATGTAACCCTCACTCAGCCGGGGGGCATGCGTATATCATCCTTGCGGTAGATTATTTTACCAAGTGGGCCGAGGCGATGCCTACATTTGAGGAAAACGGCAAGACAGCTGCAATTTTCGTGTTCAATCATATAATTGCTAGGTTTGGTGTCCCACAAGTGATTATCACTGATCATGGGCGTCATTTTCGAAATGTTATGATGACCGAACTTACGCATCATGATAGTTCAACGCCTTATTATCCACAAGCTAATGGTATGGTTGAATCCATCAACAAAGTTTTAGTCATCATGATCCGACGAATCATTGGGATTCATCGGTCGAATTGGCATAACATGCTATTTTTAGCGCTTTGGGCGTATCGTACCTCAGTAAAAACATCAACAGGGTTCACTCCTTTCCAACTAGTTTATGGTCTGGAAGCTGTGTTACCCATTGAATGCGAAATCCCGTCATTGCAAATGGCCATTGAGTTACTTCCAACCACTTCTGAAGAGGAAAAATGTTTGTTATACTTGACTCAATTAGATGAGAATCGACGTGATGCTGCATTGGCGATCGAGACTCACGCAAAACATATGAAAGCTCAGTATGATCGAAATGTGACTCCTCGAAAGTTTTCGGAAGGAGATCTAGTCTTAGTTTACGATCAAGCTAAGGATAAATTATGCGCTGGAAAATTCGTTCCTATGTGGCATGGTCCCTATGTTGTCAAGCGAAAGCTAGCAAAAGGGGCCTATGAATTGGTAGACTTTGATGGGGACTCTTTGGGTAAACCCAGAAATGGTCTTTACCTGAAGAGGTATTATGCTTAAAGAAGGGGTATGGAGATTTTTAGTTAGGATAGTTTTTCTTTCTAGTTGGTGTGTTTTAGTTTGAAAAGTGTGCTTAGCTTAGAGAGTGTTTTTCGTCATTATTCCTGCTTATCTTGGTTTTACTCTTGATATTGCAGATGTCGATGCCTCTCCAAACATATATTGGTTTTGCTGATGGTGCTTGTCGTAATACACAGAACATTTCTTCCGCAGTTTGGGTTATCTATTCGCCCTCTGACGAGTTGGTATCTATGCATGGGGTAAGCCTTGGTCAAACAACGAACAACATTGCCGAGTATAGTGCAGTGATTGAGTTATTATCTGAATCTATTTCATTTGGGATTCGGAGTTTGATAGTGAGGTTAGATTCTAAACTCGTTGTATTACAGCTTAATAGAGTGTATCCCATTAGAAATCTAGTGTTATTGAGATTATTTTTGAGAGTGCGTCTCTTGGAACGTGAATTTGATTATATTGAGTATCATCATATTCCAAGATCTTTAAATACATTAGCAGATGAAATTGCTTCTCGAATGTTAAGTAGACATTTGCAATAATCATACATGTAAATCTAAAACCATCCCATAACGTGATTTACAAGATAAGCCAGTAATAGTGATATATATATAAAGGAGTGTGTCAAAAAATACATCGTCCTCGATCATAGGTTGAAAAACACCTTATGATCGGCAAAAATGATAAGTACAAAAAGAAAAAATGTCATATGTGCCCACAATAGGGGATCATCTTATCACTGGTGATGATCTCGATAAGAAACCACTGCACGAGCCACCTTACAAAGGAACCTCCTAAAAGGTCCTAGGACCCCAATCACATAGCGCTGAAGTCGACGAGGAATGTCATCTATGGTGGTCTCCGGAATATATCCTGTGAAGTGCTTTAGATGACTCTCCAACTCAGCCAAAACCTCTGTTGATTCGTCCTGTGGGGTTGGCCCGGATGCAACTGGTTGTTTCCTCTCGTAAGGCCGGAGAGAGGCTGGTCGCTGTGGACCCACATCTGTATTTGAAACTTTTACTATCAGTTTTGGGACGATGGAAAAAATAATAAAAAAAATTAAAATAAGAAAAATGTTGAAAATAATTTTACCTGAGTCATCCCATTGCTCTCCTGGTGGAAGAGCCATGTCTGGGTCACCACGAAAATCTAACCCACCGTAAGGGAAGTCCTGAATAGAAAAAACCTGGTTTTCCAACCATTGGAAATACTCAAGTTTGAATCGAACAACCTCTGTCCCCTCGTCTGGATGACGGGCCATAACTGCGACCCATCGCATCAGTTTGGGCTCTCGAGGAAGCCAAGCTCCAACAGTAAGGTGCTGCGAGATCAACATGGGAACCCTCTCCAGACCAAAGCTCACAACCAAAGCCCCATAACCAAAGGTCTTTAGTTGTCCGTTTTTGGCTCTGGTCAGTTGGCCTTTTACATTGGCCAACACAACATTGCACCAGTTGAAGATGGTGCCTCGAAAGCAGTCAACTACCATCCGCATCTGGGATCCGGTGGCAATATGTAATGCGACACTCCTGCAAAGTATGGTGACAGTAAATGCGATCACCATGAGATCAGGAAGGGATATGGTTTTTATGTCTATCCCTTTGTCTCTAGCCTGACTGTTGCAGAACTCTAGCCGGAGGCTATCGACAGACTGGCCACCTGGCCTAGTCCCGAATAGAGTCAAGTCTTCGCCTCTCTTAGGCAAACCGGTCAAGAAATATATATCTGCCGGCTCGATTTCGAGCTGGTGGCCACCAATGAAGAAGCACTGGTCCTGTATGCTCCATCTGTCAACCAGCCACTGTAAGAAATCCACCTGGGCCCTCATGCCAGGCATGGCCCAGAATTTGTACAAGCCGCAGGCCTTCAATGCATCGATCGAAGGTTGGTGATTCAACGCGGCTAGATCCACGTCCTCATGCTCTCGTTCACGCCAATCTAGAATGATGTACTCTCTGCATCCAATAAAAAGATAAATTAGAATGTTAGAAATTAATTTGTTTGGGTCAAATTTGAGAATTTTTGGGTTCAAAACCCTTTCTGCCGGGACCGCACCCTCTGGGTTAGACACAGTGCGTGGGTCCGCACCTTGCCTACATGGAAGGTGCGGACCCCTGACTTTTCCCCATTGAGAAAAAGTCGGGGTCCGCGGGTTGCCAGTGTTACGCGTGCGGGCCCCAGTGCGCGGGTTTTAAGCCTAAAAACCCTCCAAAAAATGAAATAAAAACCTAAAACAAAAAATGAAACGGTTAAAAATGAAGAGTAGGATGATGTGGATAACCTGGAGGAGACGGCGTTCGATTTCGACGGTTGGATTTTCAGCAATCTTCACGGGAAGTTTTCTGAACAAAAGCACTATTTTCTCACCCAAAACTCAAACGGTAAAAATGAATTGACAAAAGCCCTTTTTATAAGTTTTTTGAGTAAATAAATTGCAAATTTGTTTATGTTTCACTTTGGAAAGGTATTTTTGCAGCATTTTTATCCATTTCAAACAGGTATGATTAATGTTTGTGTTTTTGTTCAGGATAACGGATTATTCAGGCGAAATCTATCATTTTCGACGAAAAAACATTTAGAGTCACCTTTAAACTCTTTTCTGACTCCTAAAACATGAAAAGGTCGCCGAGTTTTTCTTTTAAACTCGTTAAAACGGAACTAAAAGACGGTCCACTTACAGCTCTTTTCTGACCGTAAAAACATGAAAAGATTGCCGGATTTTTGTCGTTTCAAATTCGATATTGGTTATAAAACGACGTGTCGTTGTTCGCTTTTTTACTTTTTTCGGATCAGGGCACTAATTACGAAAAGTACTCCTTGGTCGTAAAGATCAATCGATTCTCTCAAGTATTATTTTATACTTTTTCGGGCTTGGGAGACACAAATTTAAGAAAAAGGTCAACCCTGGAGTCTTCTTAAGTTTTTTCAGACTCTCTAAAATTGAAAAACTCCGAGTTTCTCCTATACTGGACTCGTTAAAATTTCACAGTAAAGGACCTGTTCAATTACAAACAGGAACGAACCACTCCTTCTTAGGGTTCGAATTTAAACTAAGTTGGACTCATCCGAAGGATGAGCTTATAATCAAGCAAATGTTATCCTCCTCAAGCTTGTCAAAAATAAAGAGGTACTTGCCTGAAATGGTGGGGGAAAAGAGAGAAAATGAGCCTGTTTGTCATACTTTGTAACCACTCTTGAACACGACACTTTTATTCGCCTAGGTTGGGAAATCCTTTGCCTAATATTTGATCAAACCACATTGGAAGTTTTCAGCCGGTTTCTGGGTATTAACTTTGGGTCAATTGTCACCAAACCATCTGTTGTGTCGTTATGTGTTCAAGAGGTCACTGCCAATAAGCCATTCATCTGCAAAATATCTGTCATCCATCTTGACCAACCCTGAGTCAGTTTTTGCAACTAAATTTCTTCAACTTGATCTATGATTTCGTGTTGTGGGCTTGCCTGCGACGGATCGCTTTCTATCAACTTCAGTTCATTATCTAGAAAGATGATCTAGAAATCGCCAGTACCTTGGGATCTGCATGCCTCAATGGCAAGTTTCTTGCCTTTGACGACAGGTTGCATCATTGATCTTCGATCAAAGGATTCCGTGACATGTTCGACACCAACACATTTATTCACATCTCATGGATTGTACTGAGTACTTTGAGAGCCATTGACATCACTGGTGGTTTCTCTCACACTTGTTAACAGTTTACATCATTGACTGGTAATCAAGTGGTTTCTACCATGTTCGACTTCAACACATTCATTCGCATGGATAGAATCGTACTGTTTCGGGAAGTAGAAATGAAGACCCTGGATTTAGTTTCCACAATCCAGGCTGCAAGGAATTTTGTATTCATTATATAATGGACTATTCATAAACAGATGGCTGCGTCCATACTGTGTCCACATGAGTCTATACTTGTGATGTCTTATAAGATCATTTCTGTATCAGAGCAGTAGTTAGTTTTCTAAGTCTTTTTTGATCTGAGTATGGGAATGCCTACCTCAGCGATGATATGATCTCATATATACATATATCTTGCATTGAATGTTTTTACAGGTTCCGACCGGGCTGTCCACAAGATGATCCTCAAAATTATAAAGTACTTCACTCTTCCTAAATGATAAATGAAATCCTTATCTACTACAGACTTCACACTTTAGGGGGCAATCTGTTACGCAAAAATATCGTCACCATGATTATTTGAAGTCAGTATGGGTCTATCACCACTTGTACTATCCTCCTAAGCAAGTCTCAGAACTCAGCTCTTCAAGTCAAGCTTTGAAAATGAGAGAAAGACATTGAAAATCAACAAAGCTCTGGTTTCGCACTTTCTCTCACTGTTGCCTGCGGTCCCGCACCTCCTGTTTACAAAAACTGCGGACCTGCCTGCTCTGTCCCTAAAGGTGTGGGTGCGAACCCCTGTGAAAGTCAAAAAGGCGCAAGTTTATTCTAAAAAACTCACTTTGGGTTAATTCTAGAGGATTCTAGAAGGAATTTTGACATGGATTGGCCGCTCTTAGGTGGTTCATGCATCCCAAAAGAGAAGGAGCTAATCCTTTGATGAGAGGAGCTATCCCTTTGAAGGAGGGCTTTATCCCTTTGAAGGAGGACCTAGTAACTTCCCTCCATTGCACTATAAATTCAGGCATTGGGCTGGTTGCTGAGGAGGTTAGAAGCTGAACATTTTTTAGGGTGAATACTGGTGAAATTAAGATTTCCTAGTTGAGCTTGAGAGGAGAGATGACATACCTTTTTGGCTTCATTGGGAAGAGAGTGAAACTTGTCAAAGTAGAGGAGACTTTTTGCTGGACCCTCGGAGGAGCTTGTACAGCGTCAAGGCACATGTTGTAAAGTTCTTCTTTGATTAGAATTAATACAATCAGATTCATTTTTCTCAACAAATTGTCTCATGTCATTTGTTTCATGAATTCCTTGACTTTCATGTTAAATATGTTTTATGATATTGGCTATTCAGGTGTTATTTAACTTGTTTGCTTGTTTGTGTTTGCAGATTCACGACAAGGGAGCTCATTTGGATCGAAGGAGCGAGGCTTCCACAAAGTTGCGTTGGACCCAAGGTAGGCCTAAAACACTTGTTTGCCTTTGTTTATAAATGCATATTTAGAGAAAGATAGTTTGTGTTTATGTAGAGAAAGATAGTTATGTGTTCAAGAGGTCACCAAACCACCTCTAGAATGTTGTAATCCCTAGTGGAGTCGCCATTTTGTCACACGGAATGAGTCGATCTTGCAGACAAGATAGACCTTCCTAGAATCTAAAGAAGACCTAATGACAAGCAAACCAATCACAAACTATCTTTCTCTAAATATGCATTTATAAACAAAGGCAAACAAGTGTTTTAGGCCTACCTTGGGTTCAACGCAAGTTTGTGGAAGCCTCTCTCCTTCGATCCAAATGAGCTCCCTTGTCGCGAATCTGAAAACACAAACAAGCAAACAAATTAAATAGCACCTGAATAGCCAATATCATAAAACATATTTAACATGAAAGTCAAGGAATTCATGAAACAAATGACATGAGACAATTTGTTGAGAAAAATGAATCTGATTGTATTAATTCTAATCAAAGAAGAACTTTACAACCTGTGCCTTGACGTTTTACAAGCTCCGCCCAGGGTCCAACAAGAAGTCTCCTCTACTTTGAAAAGTTTCACTCTCTTCCCAATGAAGCCAAAAAGGTATGTGATCTCTCCTCTCAAGCTCAACTAGGAAGTCTTAATTTCACCAGCATTTACCCTAAAAAATGTTCAGCTTTCAACCTCTTCAACAACCAGCCCAATGCCTGAATTTATAGTGAAATGGAGGGAAGTTACTAGGTCCTCCTTCAAAGGGATAAAGCCCTCCTTCAAAGGGATAGCTCCTCTCATCAAGGGATTAGCTCCTTCTCTTTTGGGATGCATGAACCACCTAAGAGCGGCCAATCCACGTCAAAATTCCTTCTAGAATCATCTAGAATTAACCCAAAGTGAGTTTTTTAGAATAAACTTACACCTTTTTGACTTTCACAGGGGTCCACACCCACACCTTTAGGGACAGAGCGGGCAGGTCCGCAGTTTTTGTAAACAGGAGGTGCGGGACCGCAGGAAACAGTGAGAGAAAGTGCGGAACCAGAGCTTTGTTGATTTTCAATGTCTTTCTCTCATTTTCAAAGCTTGACTTAAAGAGCTGAGGTCTGGGACTTGCTTAGGAGGACAGTACAAGTGGTGATAGACCCATACTGACTGCAAATAATCATGGTGACGATATTTTTGTGTAACGGATTGCCCCCTAAAGTGCGAAGTCTGTAGTAGATGAGGATTTCATTTATCATTTAGGAAAAGTGAAGTACTTTATCATTTTGAGGATCATCTTATGGACAGCCCGGTCGGAACCTGTAAAAACATTCAAAGCAAGATATATATATGAGATCATATCATCGTTGAGGTAGGCATTCCCACACTCACATCAAAACTGACTTAGAAAACTAACTACTGCTATGATACAGGAATGATCTTGTAAGACATCACAAGTATAGACTCATGTGGACACAGTATGGACGCAGCCATCTGTTTATGAATAGTCCATTATATAATGAATACAAAATTCCTTGCAGCCTGGATTGTGGAAACTAGATCCAGGGTCTTCATTTCTACTTCCCGAAACAGTACGATTCTATCCATGCGAATGAATGTGTTGAAGTCGAACATGGTAGAAACCACTTGATTACCAGTCAATGATGTAAACTGTTAACAAGTGTGAGAGAAACCACCAGTGATGTCAATGGCTCTCAAAGTACCCAGTACAATCCATGAGATGTGAATAAATGTGTTGGTGTCGAACATGTCATGGAATCCTTTGATCGAAGGTCAATGATGCAACCTGTCGTCAAAGGTGAGAAACCTGCCATTGAGGCATGCAGATCCCAAGGTACTGACGATTTCTAGATCATCTTTCTAGAAAATGAGCTGAAGTCGATAGAAAGTGATCCATCACAGGCAAGCCCACAACACGAAATCATAGATTAAGTTGAAGAAATTTAGTTGCAAGGACTAACTCAGGGGTGGTCAAGATGGATGGCAGATATTTTGCAGATGAATGGCTTATTGGCAGTGACCTCTTGAACACATAACGACACAACAGATGGTTTGGTGACAATTGACCCAAAGTTAATACCCAGAAACCGGCTGAAGACTTTCAATGTGGTTTGATCAACTATTAGGCAAAGGATTTCCCAACCCAGGTGAATAAAAGTGTCGTGTTCAAGAATGGTTACAAAGTATGACAAACAGGCTCATTTTCTCTCTTTTCCCCCACCATTTCTGGCAAGTACCTCTTTATTTTTGACAAGCTTGAGGAGGATAACATTTGCTTGATTATAAGCTCATCCTTCGGATGAGTCCAACTTAGTTTAAATTTGAACCCTAAGAAGGAGTGGTTCGTTCCTGTTTGTAATTGAACATGTCCTTTACTGTGAAATTTTAACGAGTCCAGTATAGGAGAAACTCGGAGTTTTTCAATTTTAGAGAGTCTGAAAAAACTTTAGAAGACTCCAGGGTTGACCTTTTTCGTAAATTTGTGTCTCCCAAGCCCGAAAAAGTATAAACTAGTACGTGAGAGGACCGCTTGATCTTTACGACCAAAGAGTACTTTTAATAATTAGTTCCCCTGATCCGAAAAAGTAAAAAAGTGATCAACGACACGTCGTTTTATAACCAATATCGAATTTGAAACGACAAAAATCCGACAATCTTTTCATGTTTTTACGGTCAGAAAAGAGCTGTAAGTGGACCGTCTTTTAGTTCTGTTTTAGCGAGTTTAAAAGAAAAACTCGACGATCTTTTCATGTTTTAAGAGTCAGTAAAGAGCTTAAAGGTGACTCTAAATGTTTTGTCGTCGAAAATGATAGATTTCGCCTGAATAATCCGTTATCCTGAACAAAAACGCAAACATTACTCATACCTATTTGAAATGGATAAAAATGCTGCAAAAATACCTTTCCAAAGTGAAACATAAACAAATTTGCAAATTATTTACTCAAAAAACTTATAAAAAGGGCTTTTGTCAATTCATTTTTGCCGTTTGAGTTTTGGGTGAGAAAATAGTGCTTTTGTTCAGAAAACTTCTCGTGAAGATTGCGGAAAATCCAACCGTCGAAATCGAACGTCTTCTTCTCCAGGTAATCTACATCATCCTACTCTTCATTTTTAACCGTTTCATTTTTTGTTTTAGGTTTTTATTTCATTTTTTGGAGGGTTTTTAGGATTAAAACCCGCGCGCGCGGGCCCGCAGGCGTAACACTGGCAGCCCGCGGACCCTGACTTTTTATCAATGGGGAAAAAGTCAGGGGTCCGCACCTTCCATGTAGGCAAGGTGTAGACCCATGCACTGTGTCTAACCTAGAGGGTGTGGTCCCCGCAGCAAGGGTTTTGAACCCAAAAATTCTCAAATTTGACCCAAACAAATTAATTTCTAGAATTCTAATTTATCTTTTTATTGGATGCAGAGAGTACATCATGCTAGATTGGCGTGAACGAGAGCATGAGGACGTGGATCTAGCCGCGTTGAATCACCAAACTTCGATCGATGCATTGAAGGCCTGCGGCTTGTACAAATTCTGGGCCATACCTGGCATGAGGGCCCAGGTGGATTTCTTACAGTGGTTGGTTGACAGATGGAGCATACAGGGCCAGTGCTTCTTCATTAGTGGCCACCAGCTCGAAATCGAGCCGGCAGATATATATTTCTTGACCGGTTTGCCTAAGAGAGGCGAAGACTTGACTCTATTCGGGACTAGGCCAGGTGGCCAGTCTGTCGATAGCCTCCGGCTAGAGTTCTGCAACAGCCAGGCTAGAGACAAAGGGATAGACATAAAAACCATATCCCTTCCTGAACTCATGGTGATCGCGTTTACTGTCACTAGACTTTGCAGGAGTGCCGCATTACATATTGCCACCGAATCCTAGATGCGGATGGCAGTTGACTGCTTTCGAGGCACCATCTTCAACTGGTGCGATGCTGTGTTGGCCAATGTAAAAGGTCAACTGACCAGAGCCAAAAGCGGACAACTAAAGACCTTTGGTTGTGAGCTTTGGTCTCGAGAGGGTTCCCATGTTGATCCCGCAGCACCTTACTGTTGGAGCTGGGCTTCCTCGAGAGCCCAAACTGATGCGATGGGTCGCAGTTATGGCCCGTCATCTGGACGAGGGGACAGAGGTTGTTCGTAGGAATTTTGTATTCATTATATAATGGACTATTCATAAACAGATGGTTGTGTCCATACTGTGTCCACATGAGTCTATACTTGTGATGTCTTACAAGATCATTCCTGTATCAGAGCAGTAGTTAGTTTTCTAAGTCAGTTTTGATCTGAGTATGGGAATGCCTACCTCAGCGATGATATGATATCATATATATATCTTGCATTGAATGTTTTTACAGGTTCCGACCGGGCTCTCCACAAAATGATCCTCGAAATTATAAAGTACTTCACTCTTCCTAAATGATAAATGAAATCCTCATCTACTACAGACTTCGTACTTTAGGGGGCAATCTGTTACACAAAAATATCGTCACCATGATTATTTGCAGTCAGTATGGGTCTATCACCACTTGTACTGTCCTCCTAAGCAAGTCTCAGACCTCAGCTCTTCAAGTCAAGCTTTGAAAATGAGAGAAAGACATTGAAAATCAACAAAGCTCTGGTTCCACACTTTCTCTCACTATTGCCTGCGGTCCCGCACCTCCTGTTTACAAAAACTACGGACCTGCCCGCTCTATCCCTAAAGGTGTGGGTGCGGACCCCTGTGAAAGTCAAAAAAGCGCAAGTTTATTCTAAAAAACTCACTTTGGGTTAATTCTAGATGATTTTAGAAGGAATTTTGACGTGGATTGGCCGCTCTTAGGTGGTTCATGCATCCCAAAAGAGAAGGAGCTAATCCCTTGATGAGAGGAGCTATCCCTTTGAAGGAGGGCTTTATCCCTTTGAAGGAGGACCTAGTAACTTCCCTCCATTGCACTATAAATTCAGGCATTGGGCTGGTTGTTGAAGAGGTTGGAAGCTGAACATTTTTGAGGGTAAATGCTGGTGAAATTAAGACTTCCTAGTTGAGCTTGAGAGGAGAGATCACATACCTTTTTGGCTTCATTGGGAAGAGAGTGAAACTTGTCAAAGTAGAGGAGACTTCTTGCTGAACCCCGGGAGAAGCTTGTACAACGTCAAGGCACAGGTTGTAAAGTTCTTCTTTGATTAGAATTAATACAATCAGATTCATTTTTCTCAACAAAATGTCTCATGTCATTTGTTTCATGAATTCCTTGACTTTCATGTTAAATATGTTTTATGATATTGGCTATTCAGGTGCTATTTAATTTGTTTGCTTGTTTGTGTTTGCAGATTCGCAACAAGGGAGTTCATTTGGATCGAAGGAGCGAGGCTTCCACAAACTTGCGTTGGACCCAAGGTAGGCCTAAAACACTTGTTTTCCTTTGTTTATAAATGCATATTTAGATAAAGATAGTTTGTGATTGGTTTGCTTGTCATTAGGTCTTCTTTAGATTCTAGGAAGGTCTATCTTGTCCGCAAGATCGACTCATTCCGTGTGACAAAATGGCGACCATACTGTGGACAAGATAGACCTTCCTAGAATCTAGTGAGACAGTGTGGAACCAGAGCTTTGTGAGAAGATCAAGCGGTTCTCTCAAGAGTTATTTTATACTTTTTCGGGCTTGGGAGACACAAATTTACGAAAAAGGTCAACCTTGGAGTCTTCTTAAGTTTTTTCAGACTCTCTAATATTGAAAAACGCCGAGTTTCTCCTATACTGGACGCGTTAAAATTTCACAGTAAAGGACATGTTCAATTACAAACAGGAACGAACCACTCCTTCTTAGGGTTCAAATTTAAACTAAGTTGGACTCATCCGAAGGATGAGCTTATAATCAAGCAAATGTTATCCTCCTCAAGCTTGTCAAAAACAAAGAGGTACTTGCCTGAAATGGTGGGGGAAAAGAGAGAAAATGAGCCTGTTTGTCATACTTTGTAACCACTCTTGAACACGACACTTTTATTCACCTGGGTTGGGAAATCCTTTGCCTAATAGTTGATCGAACCACATTGAAAGTCTTCAGCCGGTTTCTGGGTATTAACTTTGGGTCAACTGTCACCAAACCATCTGTTGTGTCATTATGTGTTCAAGAGGTAACTGCCAATAATCTATTTATCTGCAAAATATCTGTCATCCATCTTGACCACCCTTGAGTCAGTCTTTGCAACTAAATTTCTTCAACTTGATCTATGATTTCGTGTTGTGGGCTTGCCTGCAACGGATCGCTTTCTATCGACTTCAGCTCATTATCTAGAAAGATGATCTAGAAATCGTCAGTATCTTGGGATCTGCATGCCTTAATGGCAGGTTTCTCGCCTTTGACGACAGGTTGCATCATTGACCTTCGATTAAAGGATTCCGTGACATGTTCGACACCAACACATTTATTCACATCTCATGGATTGTACTGGGTACTTTGAGAGCCATTGACATCACTGGTGGTTTCTCTCACACTTGTTAACAGTTTACATCATTGACTGGTAATCAAGTGGTTTCTACCATATTCGACTTCAACACATTCATTCGCATGGATAGAATCATACTGTTTCGAGAAGTAGAAATGAAGACCCTGGATCTAATTTCCACAATCCAGGCTGCGAGGAATTTTGTATTCATTATATAATGGACTATTCATAAACAGATGGCTGCGTCCATACTGTGTCTACATGAGTCTATACTTGTGATGTCTTAAAAGATCATTCCTGTATCAGAGCAGTAGTTAGTTTTCTAAGTCAGTTTTGATCTGAGAATGGGAATGCCTACCTCAGCGATGATATGATCTCATATATATATATCTTGCATTAAATGTTTTTACAGGTTCCGACCGAGCTCTCCACAAGATGATCCTCGAAATGATAAATTACTTCACTCTTCCTAAATGATAAATGAAATCCTCATCTACTACAGACTTCGCACTTTAGGGGGCAATCTGTTACACAAAAATATCGTCACCATGATTATTTGCAGTCAGTATGGGTCTATCACCACTTGTACTGCTTTCCTAAGCAAGTCCCAGACCTCAGCTCTTCAAGTCAAGCTTTGAAAATGAGAGAAAGACATTGAAAATCAACAAAGCTCTGGTTCCGCACTTTCTCTCACTGTTGCCTGCGGTCCCGCACCTCCTGTTTACAAAAACTGCGGACCTGCCCGCTCTGTCCCTAAAGGTGTGGGTGCGGACCCCTGTGAAAGTCAAAAAGGCGCAAGTTTGTTCTAAAAAACTCACTTTGGGTTAATTCTAGATGATTCTAGAAGGAATTTTGACGTGGATTGGCCGCTCTTAGGTGGTTCATGCATCCCAAAAGAGAAGGAGCTAATCCCTTGATGAGAGGAGCTATCCTTGTGAAGGAGGGCTTTATCCCTTTGAAGGAGGACCTAGTAGCTTCCCTCCATTGCACTATAAATTCAGGCATTGGGCTGGTTTCTGAAGAGGTTGGAAGCTGAACATTTTTTAGGGTAAATGCTGGTGAAATTAAGACTTTCTAGTTGAGCTTGAGAGGAGAGATCACATACCTTTTTGGCTTCATTTGGAAGAGAGTGAAACTTGTCAAAGTAGATGAGACTTCTTGCTGGACCCTGGGAGGAGCTTGTAGAGCATCAAGGCATAGGTTGTAAAGTTCTTCTTTGATTAGAATTAATACAATCAGATTCATTTTTCTCAACAAATTGTCTCATGTCATTTGTTTCTTGAATTCCTTGACTTTCATGTTAAACATGTTTTATGATATTGGCTATTCAGGTGCTATTTAATTTGTTTGCTTGTTTGTGTTTGTAGATTCGCGACAAGGGAGCTCATTTGGATCGAAGGAGCGAGGCTTCCACAAACTTGCGTTGGACCCAAGGTAGGCCTAAAACACTTGTTTGCCTTTGTTTATAAATGCATATTTAGAGAAAGATAGTTTGTGATTGGTTTGCTTATCATTGGGTCTTCTTTAGATTCTAGGAAGGTCTATCGTGTCCGCAAGATCGACTCATTCCGTGTGACAAATATTAACTTGTAAATCCGTTTTGTTACAATACCATGGCTTATCAATGCCACATGTCAAAAAACCATAACTTATTTCATAGTAAAAATATTTTATTTTAATTTAATTTTACAACATTGTTTTAATGTGGTTTTAATTGAATCTAAAAGGGAAAATGTTACAATTTGAGATATATCTAAATCCTCTATCCTCACAACTACTAAAAATATTCCCATAGAAAATAAATTAAGGTTTTAATAAAATTAAGCTAAGATGGATCTATGCCGATTCTTTATATATATATACATAGATAATTGGCATAGATCCGTCTTAGCTAAGGATCCAAGGGATGAGAGCAAGCAAATTGACTAATTATAATAGATTAAATATAGTGCATTATTTTTTTAAAGTTTTTCATTATTTTATTTTCTTTGACATAATTGATCTAAAATATAGGTTTAATATTTTACAACCAATACCATGGGCCAATGCCATGGCTTATCAATACTACAAGTCCTTAAACCATAACTTATTTTACAACTAAAATATCTTACAACAATATGACAAGATTCTTAACCATGGATATTCAACCCCACATTAGGGTAGATAGTATTAACTTGTAAAAAAAGCCTTTGTTGCAATACCATGGATTATCAATACCATATGCCCAGAAAACATAAATCATTTCACAATCAAAATATTTTATAACAATACCACATGCCCAAAAAACATAAATTATTTCACAATCAAATATTTTATAACAATATGACAAGATTGTTAACCATGGATATTCACCCTCACTTTACCATGGATATTAACTTGTAAATCCGCTTTGTTACAATACCATGGCTTATCAATACCACATGCCAAAAAACCATAACTTATTTCATAGTAAAAATATTTTATTTTAATTTAATTTTACAACATTTTTTTAATTGAATCTAAAAGGGAAAATGTTACAATTTGAGATATATCTAAACCCTCTATCCTCACGACTACTAAAAATATTCCCATAGAAATTAAAATAAGGTTTTAATAAAATTAAGCTAAGATGGATCTATGTCGGTTCTTTGTATATATATATATATATATAAAGAACCAACATCGATCCATCATAGCTAAGGATCCAAGGGATGAGAGCAAGCAAATTGACTAATTATAATAGATTAAATATAGTACATTATTTTTTAAAGTTTTTCATTATTTTATTTTCTTTGACATGATTGATCTAAAATATAGGTTTAAAATTTTACAACCAATTAAGTTTTTCTAATTTAGATAATTTATTAAACACAATACAATGTGATCAAATTTAAGAGAGAGTTGGGGAGTGGGTGGAGAGAGGGAGCAAGACAGTGAAAAAGTTGGAGGATAGAGAGAGAGAAAGAGAGAGTGATGGGGGAGAGAGAGTGAGGTGGGGGAGAGGGAGCGAAAGGAAGGAAGAGAGAGGGGAGAGAGAGAGGGAGGAAAGAACAAATACATAGAGAGATAGAGGTGGAGAGAGAGAGGAGTGAGAAGGGAAAGATGGAGAGAGAGTGAGGGAGAGAGGAGAGGAGGGAAGAGAAAGAAAAGGAGAGGATAGAGATAGGGAGAGAAGGGGAAGGGAGAGAGATGGAGAAGGACAGGGAGGGGGGGAGATAGTGATAGAGTTGGATGGGAGAGAGAGAGAGAGGGAGAGTGATTTTGGGGGGAGATAGAGGGAGGTGGGAGATAAGGGATAGGGATGAAGGAAGATAGAGATGAGGAGAGAGAGATGGAATTGGAGAGGGTAGGAGAGGGAGGGAACAAGAAAAACATAGAGGGAGAAAGGTGGAGAGAGAGAGGGGGTGACAAGGGAGTCATGGAGAGAGAGTGAGGGAGAGAGAAGAGTGGGAGGGAATAGAGAGAAGGATATAGATAGAGAGGGAGAGAAGGGGAAGAGAGGGAGAGAGAGTGTGTGTATGTTTGGGGAGTGAGATAAAGAGAAGGAATAACAAAGAGACACAAATAAAAATATAGATATTATATAGTATTATATAACCAACCTAGATCCATAAATACATATATCATTATAATTTCTTTTGTCATCTTAAATCATTTAAATAGTAGAAAACCAGATATTATTATGTAAACATTTTAATCATTATCATTTTTTTCACAAACAACTAATAAAAGTTTAGTTTAATTTATAGGCAAAATACTTTTTCCATGACTATTTTTCTGATTAATTTTAATCAAAATTTGACAGAAATTTTTAAAAATTTGAATTTAAATTATTTAATCTGTATAATTTGAGTACCCTAAATATTTTTCAAAATACTAAATCTATTTATACATTTAAAAATATATTTTAAATAACAAAAATTCTTGAAATTATATTACTAAATTTTAATTTCTAAACTAAACTACACCAGGTTAAAAAAAAAATATATATATATATACATCATTATAATCTCCTCTTTTTAAATCTTAAATCATTCGCATATGTAGAAAACCAAATATCATTATACAAACGTTCCAATCATTGTAATCGTTTTTTCGTATCTCCAATCATTTCGTTTGTGGAAAAGCAAATATGATTATGTAGGCTACTCTCCCACTATGACTCCCCTCCCCTCCCCTCCTTGTGGAAAACCTTCAACAATGTTTCCAGCTGTCGTGGAAAACTTTTCAAATCGTCCATCCAATAAACGAGGACCCATCATTTACATTCTTTCTAAGATGACTATGTGGAAAAATACATATCATATCATAAAATTCAATTTAATCGAATTAAACCAACCAAAAAAACCCATTCAATCAGAATGAAGCTTTATCCAAAGTATTAATTTCGTCAAATTTAAATGTTTTTATTATTTCAAAGTGAGAAAACGGTTTAATTTACAAAATATATAAATTCAAATACAAAATATTATATATATATATATATGAGAGGATGGTTTAATTTATAAAATATATAAATTTAAAAATAATATATATATATATATATATAAAGAGGAAGAAGGAAGTATTTCATCCTTAAAAAATAAATATTATAGTAATTCTAATCTTGTAAGTGTTGGTTCATTTAATAGTTCATAAGTTACTAAAATATGTTAGTGAAGATGTTTGATATAGTTAAGGGGTTTTCATAAAAGACTATTTGTCTAAACTTCTAGAATATGAAAGAGTGCATAAGTGTTTACAATCCTATAAAACAAAAAGAAGGGGTTTGTAATCTAATAAACTCAATTACGTTGGGGTGTATTTGGATTATACATCATAAGAACCTTATAGAAATCACTACCCATGCCCATGGAGTGAAACCAATCAAAAAAGACTATTTGTCTAAACTTCTAGAATATGAAAAAAAAATGTAATCCTAGAGTGCATAAGTGTTTACAATCCTATAAAACAAAAAGAAAGGGTTTGCAATCTAGTAAACTCAGTTTGGTCAGTTTCATTGAACAACTAACTAGGCTTCATCCTCAAAAAGGAAGGAAATAGTTTCATTGAACAACTAACTAGGCTTCATCTTCAAAAAAGGAAATTCGTCCTTAGACAATGTTTCGTCATTCATTATGGCTAAAAGAGAGATGACAATATAACCAATTAAATTACATAACATACACTTCAATTCCTTAACATTTATTAAAAAACAAAACATTTGAATGTAATCATTAAAAATTACATTGAATAGTTAAAAAAACAAAATAAAAAAAACTTTTTAATTTAATATAATAATCTACCAATCATTTTAAATAAAATTAACCTAATTCAAATCTAATCTATAAATATTATCCTATAAAATAAATACTATCATATAAAATAAAATTAAAATAATTCAAATTCTACCCTGCAAGTTTAACATTGTAAATCTAGCCAATCAATTTACCTTAACATTGTAAATCCTAGCCAATCAATTTACCTTACTAAACCATTTAATGCCGCAACATTTTAAAGGACAAAATCATATGGACAACTAAACAATTTAATAACACAACATTTTTAAAACTCATAAAATCATATGGACAACAAAGTCATAGAAGCCAAAAATAAAAGAGTGGAACTTAAGCAAGTGGTGAAAACCATCGTGCATCACTTCCACTCTCTCCAAACTAAGTGTATGCAGGTCCATGAACAAACAAGATAACTAGCATTTGCACCTTATGTTGCAAAGGAAACGCCGTAAGGCATAGAGTGGGGAAGAACATCATAAAGTGGGGAAGAATAGAGACATGTATAGAGTGGGGAAGAATAGGGACATGTGAATGGACATTGTTGAAAGCAAGGGTGGATGATAATGAGTTACAATTGCAATAGTTAGTTATGTGTATTTTGAAAATGAATATTTTGTAAATAATAATAGGTTGTGGAAGAATTTATAAAAAGTAAGCCATCAACTACACAATTGATATCTACAGAAATAGAAGGCTAGAAAACAAGAATTTTAATTTATAAGATACAATTTACATGGTTGATCAACATGTAGAAACCCCTTGTGTCATCGCTCTGTCCAAGTGGGGAATAATAATATGACAGTGGAATCACTATTGTGAATATGCAGAGACATAATACTATGGCATGCTTATAGATCGTTGTTGGCTGAATGACTTGCAATTGGCTTTCAAGCTACTGGTTCACCATAAGTTGGATCTACAAAATATTAGTTGGATCTAAAGAACAAATAAAGCTAGGATGAAAGGTCCAAATTTATGAAATTATTAGTTTCTTCCTTCCCCACCTTTCCATTGTTGTTATTATTATTATAATACTAATAATATTATTATTATCATTACCAGATAGCTCCCTGGATGCCATCAAACATTTAATATTAATTTTATTAGAACAAATCAAGGTACGGATAGAAAGCTAAAATTTCTGAAATTATTAGTTTCTTCCTTCCCCTCTTTTTCGCTCTTAGCACTATGACACTTCCTTTCACATCGTACAGTGGATTGAACTTGCAAGAAAATTCGAGGTGAACCCTATACCTTTGCCTCTTCTGTTCATTTTTGTACAGAAGGAGGTATATACATCTTCAGTTCATATTTCTAGCCATTATCAACACCCAATACATGCTTTTGTATACAGGGAATTAAATTTTCATCATGTTTGAACTCAACTATTTGCCTTCCAAGGCTGGCTAAAATGGTTGTTGGGCTGAGGGCCTCCACTGCAAATATTTTTTTTGACAATGACCGTTACAGAGAGTTTATTTTCAAGCATTTTCAAGTGGCTTCTGTGGATGAAGAAAGTGCAGCAGTAGTTCTAGTAAGTTGATCATTCTATACAAGAAATTCCCATCTGAAGCCCTGAGTAGGCTATGAGTGAGACTTTTTGCCTCTACATAAGAGTTCATTAGATAATGTGTTCTACAAACCCCTCTCACATACTCAACTGCATGACTGCCCTATTCAAGAAGCCAATTATTCCAATAAGCAATGAAATCACCTATACAATTTACCAATTACAACAACAACCAACCAACAAAAAAAAATGTACTCAGCAGACTAAGGCAACAAACTGGTCAAGTAATAATCCTCAAAAGGGCCAATATACTAGGACTCTCCATTCAACTAGGTATTACCACCTATATTTTATCTTGATTTAAGTATATTTCCAGTAACAATTCACCAAACTGTAGTCAGCCTATGTGATGAAATAATATCACCAAAAGTTCAAACTACGCATGTTACCAATAAAACTGTTGGCTAAACCTATAAACAATCTTAATCATCCACTTCTACCAGCCTTCTTAGTATTAGGCTTTTAACAACATGTGTGTGATTAAGTTGTTTCTCATCTTTTATCAGCTACCACGTTTGACAGAAAAGAATTACAAATTTCCTACCTCCACTATCTAACAGATTTGCTAATTTCTGAATCATTCAAAACTTGAACAGGGCCAATATATTGAAATGACACCATGAGAGCCTCAGAGCTTATGCCTCCATTTATAAGCTATCTTAACTAAGCCATTTCTTTTGGTAATCCAAATAACAAAAAAACCATTCCATTTCTTGCCTTTAAAACAGATATTTTCATCCAACAACTTCTAGTGGCACGCAGAGGCAGATTCATTGAATTTTACAATTCACGCCAGTCTTGGTATGCAGAGGCAGATTCATTGAAATCAGATATTTCTTTCAGCAAAATATAACAATGTGATGAATATGTTGGCAACGATTAAATGATCCCTGGTCCACTGCAACGAGGAGAAAATGATTCAATAACTATTCGAAGGCGCTACATGTACAAATGTAGTACACTGTTTTCTTCTGCCAAAGCTGCATTTATGGTTGTGATTATCATAGTCTTGTTAGGCATTGAAGTTTTTTCTAGATCACTCCCTAAATCAAAGGCAGTTACAGATGAATTCAACTCTGAACTCTGCAAGAGATTGGCTCTTAATTGAACCGTAATAGCTATGGAAATTTATTTATAAAAGGTATGCCATCAACTACACAATTGATATCTACAAAAATAGAAGGCTAGAAAACAAGAATTATAATTTATAAGATCCAATTTACATGGTTGGTCAACATGTAAAAACCCCCTCCACTACAAATATTTTTATTGGCAATGGCCCTTATAGAGAGTTTATTTTCAAGCATTTTCAAGTGGCTTCTGTTGATGAAGAAAGTGCAGTAGTAGTTCTAGTAAGTTGATCAGTCTATAAAAGAAATTCCCATCTGAAGCCCTGAGTAGGCTATGAGTGAGACTTTTTGCCTCTACATAAGAGTTCATTAGATAATGCGTTCTACAAACCCCTCTGACATACTCAACTGCATGATTGCCCTATTCAAGAGCCAACTATTCCAATAAGCATGCGAATGAATATCACCTATACAATTTACCAATTACAACAACAACCAACCAACAAAAAAAAAAAAAAAATGTACTTAGTAATAATCCTCAAAAGGGCCAGTATACTGGGACTCTCCATTCAACTAGGTATTACCACCTATATTTTATCTTGATTTAAGTATATTTCCAGTAACAATTCACCAAACCGTAGTCAGCCTATGTGATGAAACAATATCACCAAAAGTTCAAACTAAGCATGTTACCAATAAATCTGTTGGCTAAACCTATAAACAATCTTAATCATCCACTTCTACCTGCCTTCTTAGTATTAGGCCTTTACCAACAGGTGTGTGATTAAGTTGTTTCTCATCTTTTATTAGCTACCATGTTTGACAGAAAAGAAGTGCAAATTTCCTGCCTCCACTATCTAACATATCTGCTAATTTCTAAATCATTCAAAACTTGAACAGGGCCAATATATTGAAATAACATTTCATTTGCTCGAAATTGTTTCAATCTATGATTGTTTATATAATCGTCTTACAACTTGTATATTTTTATAGAGGAGTGTGGTTTCCTAGCATGCTTATGTATGAAATTAGGTCCAAGATAAATGGCAAGAATTTGATTGATTTTAACGTTTGAGAATTTTCAAAGCATTTCAGGTTCAGTGAAATAAAATACTTAGCTTGTTGCTTGTCTACTTTACAGTTTCCAGCAGCAAACAGAATTTGCTTTTATACTGGAGTCTAGCCTTGAACTCTTAAATAGAACTCTACACATGTATCCTTTCTATTAAGAGTGCTGATTTTTCTCTGTTCATTTTCTTTTCGACTGTGACTAATGCTTGTTCAAAACAATGTTGTCAGACTCTTTTCGGACTCCTGAATCTTGCCAAGTCCACTGAGTCGCCGCTGAAAAGAGTAACTTGTAGACACTCTTCGGTCATAATCCCCACTTGCCAGACTCCTCTGAAACTTGCCAACACATATTCTGAGTATTTTTTTTTCTCTTTGCCAAGCCTAAAAGATTTTGCTAAGTCTTCCTAAGTCACAACCCAGCCGAGTCTTAGATGAGTCCAAGTCTAACAACATTGGTTTGAAACAATTTCTTTTTCAAGTCAGGTCAGCACATCTTCCTGTCCTTCCCACAATATTTACGTATGTGTCCATGTGTGTAGGATGTGTATGTGGATCTATTGCCCACTTTATTTCGTTTGAGTGAATCAATCATTGTTAAGATGAACTTTACAACAAACCAGTTTGTAAGTGAGGTGTCATGAACATACCTCTCCACAAAAAAGCTGAACTCTTCTGCAATACAAAAGTTATTTCATCTATGGAATGAAAATTTTGTTTGATACTACCAGATTCAAAATGGATCGAGAGAAGTTTTTGTCCAATGTTTATTGAGAGTAAAATTAGTCTTTTAACTAGATGTTTGGTTTTCAGAGACCCGTGGTTTGAATCTTTTGAATTATTGACCGGAGAATCCACAGTTTTGTCATTTTTGTACCAACGTTTCAAATCCCAAATGGGATCCATCTTCAGGATATGAGAAATGATGTTTGGTATAGGGAATTGTTAAAAATGGTCAACTAAGGTCAAATTCCACTATGGACGGCTCCTTTGTATGAGATGATGATGGCATTGGATTCCTCTTCTCGAGAGGACCAATTTCGACCTAAAGCACGATGGATTCTGACAGGTAGAAATGTATATTTGAAGTCAAGCCCACAATGTTGGTTTTGGTCAAGGTCAGCCCCACAGTCATGTAGGCTCATGAAGCCCAAAAGACATGACCTTTGACACACATTGAATTGTATAAATATAAGATGATTTCACTCCATTTTGGCATCATCACACATGATTCTCTCTTTCCTCTCATGATGGATTCGACTTTCTTTGAGAAACTATCTCTCTCCCATACGTGCAAATTTTTGGAGGACAGATTTCCTGTGATTTTCTGCAGTTGACTTTTCCAGTACACAGAGCAGCATTGACCAGGCACTTTGCCCAACTGTTTGACTGCGACTTTGATGGATTATTACTCTGGATTGGGTAATTTAATGCATATTACCCATTTAATGCAGTAATTTAATTTTTTTAGGTACTTTTTATATGCTATTTGTGGAGGTAATATTTCATTGTTCTTACAATAGGAAAGTCCTCCTTCAGCAGCTAAACCACATGTCATGATAAGAAGTCAATGAAAAGTTTTGTTTTAAGAATTTGTTGATCTAAGTCCAATCTTCTCATTGGATAAAGCAGTCAACAGTATGTTTGAAGATATGATCCCTTTGGCACCTCTGCATCAGTATTCTAAAGCTAGCAGTCCTTCCATCCAGTCACCTGTGCTCACATAAATCCAAGTCTTGTAAATAAAGATGTCCAACAAGCAAATTTGTTGAGGATCAAATAAGTGACTCTAGGGATACATATATTTATTTGGATTTGATCAATGAATTAAAGAGAGCCCTATGGAGCAATGAAGAATCGAGTTGTTGGCCTAGTTCTCTGAACCATTAAGAAGGAGCCAAGTGTTCCTATTGTTCTAAGTACAAGAAACAATAAAGGTCTGCTATGCAATGGAGCTATCTCTCTTTTACATTCTGGGCATAGGTATGCTTTTGAATAAGTCTTTTGAAAAGAACTTTATTCTCCTAAGAGGCCAATAAAAGTGCAAGAACAAAAGAATATGCCAAAGGTAATTTCATGAAGCCAACCTTGGAGAAAGGATTACTCTGTTCTCGATCTTGTGGTATGGAGGCAGAAATGTTATGGCTCGATGAACTCTGTCTTATATTCTCTCTCGCTTTTCAATTCAGATAGTGAATCCGACCTATTCATGCCTCTTTGTTCTCTAATTTATTGAAGAGAAAAAGTTTTGTTAATGTCGATTGTTTTATCTAAGAAGATGCCTACTTGTTCCTTGTGCTTGTAATAAGGCCAAGAAGCCTATGTCACATAAAGCACTGCTATATACTATCATGCTCTGTGAATTTGGCCGACCAGTATAGGTCATTGGGGCTGTGATATCTTGATCTCCGGTCTATAAGAGAAGAAAGGTGGTGGACTTCTCATTCCACATATTTGTAAGGAAGTGGAGAATCTTTTAAAGGACAGTTCTAAGGCCCTTCATAATTTAAGGAAGTCGAGATTTTGTATGCATATATTTTGCAAGCCTTGAAAAGACAATCAGTGGGCATCCTATGTCATCTATATTAGTAAAATCAAGGAACCCTATTTTGTGTATTGAAGAAGAGGCCAAGTCCTTATCACTGTTACAAGCACACACACACACACACACACACACACACACACACACACACATATATATAAGTAAGTGTTAAAATCCTGTTCCATTCAAGCCAACTTGCAAATCAATAAGGAATATATATTCATGTCTTTGAAACCTTCATAAGAGGTGCCCTGAAGCCAATAAAAATAGAGGATGTAGTTATGAGAAGGGATGGTCCCTTTAGACATCAATCTGAAAATGACTTTTGAAGAATAGTAAAAGCCCTCGATAATGCCATTATCTAGCAGTTGATGTGATTTTGTTGAGAAGGTTTAGTGGCAGCCCTCCATGTGATCCTATTTTTGTCTAGCAGCTGAAGCAAAGGAAGTTCATCCAAGAAAAGTATGCAGCTCCTTTGTGTTGGCACCATTGGATAAGGGTGACACTACCCTTGGAAGTCTGGAAGATAGAAGAAGTGTGAGGCACTCTGGAGCAGACCCCTGTAGCAGCCTGTAGGAACATAAAATCAGAGGTATGGTATCTCTCAAGGTGCCTCATGAAGAACACATTGGAAGAAGGATGTGCATGGCTGATCCTATGTCTTGGCGAGCACGATGAGCAGAGGAAACTGTGAGGACCCTGATTTTGGCATCTTGATTAGGTCATTGGGCATTTTATGGCCAATTTTCGAAGTACTGCATTTGCATTTTTGCTCACCTTGCTTGGGCTATATTTAGTAATCATCACAGTTAATGTAAGTTGTAACTCTATGTCCTAGTCATCTTACCTACCTATACCTACATATGATTAATGCATTCACACTGTTTTGACACACATGAAGGGAATTGGAGTGTTGATAGGTGTTGTAGTTCCTGACATCAGACGGATTGGATTAGTAGCATCTATTGTTTTGCTTGCCTTCATGATCACAAAAGGCTTTTACATTTATACTTTGGAACAAGTTCTTTCAGTCTGGGCTTATAATATTTGTGTTGTTTCAAACTTACCAACAAACAATGTCATGGTCTTGTAATCAACAACAGCATACATGTTTCCAGAGCACAAGCGTCAAAAAATTCCATACAAATTGCATGAGTGTAACCGTCAAGTTCTTAGGTTCTTGGTTGAAATAGGATCGTTAAATTACGTTTGTATAAGCTGATGGTGAGGATTTCTGAACAATCACATTGACAAAAGAGAAACGTAAATGTGGGTTGAAGTAGGATAACTGCATAAGAATCTGTCTAACTTAACTTCAAACAATTGATTCTACCAATATAATATGACCTAGGATGTTGGGACTGTTGAGCTCTTATTGTTGATACATTTCACAACCTTGTCAGAATGTCTTATCTGGCGGAGCAAAGAGCAAGCGCAATCTGCATGGCACAATATACCATTATATTGTTATTACCATTATATTTTTTCTGGGAGGTCTGGAAATGGAGAAATAAAATCATCTTCAACAACCACCAGATTTCTGAACTGCGGGTTTTGGAAAACATAAAACTGGCCCGGCCCACACTACTGGTTCATATCTGCATACCGGGCCAAAGGTTTCTTCTTGCAAATCCACCCCTACAGTGGTTTTCCCGGCTGCCTATTTTGATGGAGCATCGCAAAGACATATTTGCGGATGTGGTTTCTGGATTGCCTTCTAGCTGGATCCGGAATTCTGGATACATTGGGGTGCTGGCCATGGCACGAACACTTAAGCTGAAGTAATGTCACTCTAAGGTTTACTTTGGTTCACAAAATTTTTGAACATCCCAATATTACACATATATGAGGACTTGGACGGGCACATATCTATCAAACCACTCTTCAAGGCTGGCTCTTCCAAGTACAACAACTCTGGACTTATTATCCGTGTTCATCTATTGCATACATAGGAAGAGAGCATAACCATTTTACACTCTTCAAGACTGGCTCTTCCAAGTACAACAACTCTGGACTTATTATCCGGGTTCATCTATTGAACACATAGAAAGAGAGCATAACCATTTTACAGGCAGACTCTCGAAAAAAGGACTTCATGCTGAAGCGGACGTAATGCACATTGAGATTAAGATGGAAGGAGAAATTCTAGACGCCGGGGTGATGACTTTCTCTGAATAGAACTATTTCTTTGCAAAGAATTCTCATATGAACAAGATGAACTTTGCCGGGATACAACATGTTGGACATCCTATCAACCCATTTTGTGTTTTTGATTTGTACATATTACTTTTCCTATGCTTGGTTTGCTGATTCACTTGTCTTCATTATGCCTGCACAATACTGGTTATGATAGTCTATACTTCTGGATTTGCCAGAATAGTTTTGACTGGAACAGAAAGATGATATTTGATGTATTTTATTACATCTATATGTTGATCTCATATCACGTGTTTGTAAAATTTCTTTTTGATGAATATATCGCTTTTTCCATACTGAAAAATAAAATTAGAGACAACCTTGTATGAAGCAACATGGTCTTATGTAATTTGTTCAGCTTAATTTGACGGTGCACGTGCTTTTTGTAAATTAACAGCTTGTCTATGGCAAATGTGAAGTACATTGAAAACCTGTCAGTTTGTCAATTTGCAAAGAGTTAAAAGTATATCCTTTACTGAATCATGATAATAATTAATTTCTTGGTATATGTATTACAAACTAATTCATAATGGTGTTGGATTGTAAGCAAGGGTAGTCCCTACAGATTTGATGGGAGATCGAGAAGACTATACAAATAGTTAACCCAGAAGATCTCACGCAAGGTTACATATTGAAAAAAAAAAAATATCCTATCTAGCTAGACTACAACGGATCTGTGACTGCTGCATGTATGGACGGTTCTCTGAGAGGCAGAAGCACATCCATCACTGCATTCGTCAAAGAAGCAAAGTCATTACTGTATTCATCAAATAATATGTTTAGACCAAAAATATCAAATAATATGTTTAGACCAAAAATGAGAATGGATCAATGGAGAAGTATGAACTCAAGCCAAGATTTTCTGAAAAAATCATATAGAAATTTTAGGGTCGATAAGTTTCGAATCTCTATCGAGGTTCATTATAGGACATGGTGGAGATTTATTATATGATGGTGATAAACCTTGATAAAGGTTCGAAACGCGTCACCCTAAAATTTTCCATGTGATTTCAAATTTTGACAAATCAGAAATCAGAAATATGAACTTATTTGTTCAGTAAAATTACATTACACATAAATCTTGTCGCAGTAAGCAAGATATTTTAATTATCTACAGAGACAGGGACTAACTGCCTCGCAGCTATCCGCCTTGTTCATTTTGGTTAAGATTACAAATCTGTGAAGGTTGTATTCGGTGAGCAGTGAACAATGTGGCCATTGGACCACGATTGTGATTATTAAATGTTGTTATATTTACTACTCGCTTTCTTCACTAAAGCTTTCTCCCAAGTTTTCTTCACTAAAACCTTCTCCCAGTCGTTGGCGCAACTGCTCAAATACTCCCACACTACATTGTAGTTTGGGACATCCAGACACATCAAGCTTCACCAACGATCTCAAGTGCTCAAATTTGGGCAGCACCTGTAAATTGGAACACCGGCGCAGCTGAAGAATTTGGAAGCCCTTTAGATCCCCAACTGAGTCTGGGAGCATTTGCAGAGCACGACACCCTTCCAGGTCAAGACTTTGGAGAACCGTCAGCTTCCCAACCGAGTCTGGCAGCGTCGGTAGAGCGCGACACTCGCCCAGGACAAGACTTCGAAGGCCCGCCAGAATCCCAACTGAGTCTGGGAGAATTTGCAGAGCACGGCACCTACTAAACATGGCCATTGAATTTCAGCCCTTGACCATTACAGACGAACCATCCACATTTTTTCAAAAATCAATGAAAACCATGGCACGGTAGAAAATCCAGAAATTCAAATTGCAGATCTGTTTTATATATTAATATGAATATGAAAATCTTGGAGCCCTAAATGAAACCCAGATACATGAACCATACACTGAAAGTGGCAAATATCTTAAAAACAGGCAAGGGCATCATATATATTCCCATGATTGAAAATTAAAAATTTCTCAAATAGAAGTACTGTAAAAGCCACCAAGCTAAACTTTACCTTCTGAGCATCTTTGAAAAGTTTCCTGATAAACAAAATCAAAAGTGTTTCAATTTCAGATCTCTCACATGTTTCTGCAGTTTCTTCTCAGAACCCTCACCTAATCATAGAGTACAAATTCCAGCAGCTGTGTGGGAATCCAATTGCTTAAGACATGCATAGAATGAACAATGTCCAAAGTATTTTCAAAGAATGGCAGCGTCTGTGTTATAGTGATATACATGAGAATAACCCCTCTGGAGGCAATGAAACTGTTGAAGGGCCCGTTCAACTAAGGTCAAATTCCACTATGGACGGCTCCTTTGTATGAGATGATGATGGCATTGGATTCCTCTTCTCGAGAGGACCAATTTCGACCTAAAGCACGATGGATTCTGACAGGCAGAAATGTATATTTGAAGTCAAGCCCACAATGTTGGTTTTGGTCAAGGTCAGCCCCACAGTCATGTAGGCTCATGAAGCCCAAAAGACATGACCTTTGACACACATTGAATTGTATAAATATAAGATGAGTTCACTCCATTTTGGCATCATCACACATGATTCTCTCTTTCCTCTCATGATGGATTCGACTTTCTTTGAGAAACTATCTCTCTCCCATACGTGCAAATTTTTGGAGGACAGATTTCCTGTGATTTTCTGCAGTTGACTTTGCCAGTACACAGAGCAGCATTGACCAGGCACTTTGCCCAACTGTTTGACTGCGACTTTGATGGATTATTACTCTGGATTGGGTAATTTAATGCATATTACCCATTTAATGCAGTAATTTAATTTTTTTAGGTACTTTTTATATGCTATTTGTGGAGGTAATATTTCATTGTTCTTACAATAGGAAAGTCCTCCTTCAGCAGCTAAACCACGTGTCATGATAAGAAGTCAATGAAGAGTTTTGTTTTAAGAATTTGTTGATCTAAGTCCAATCTTCTCATTGGATAAAGCAGTCAACAGTATGTTTGAAGATATGATCCCTTTGGCACCTCTGCATCAGTATTCTAAAGCTAGCAGTCCTTCCATCCAGTCACCTGTGCTCACATAAATTCAAGTCTTGTAAATAAAGATGTCCAACAAGCAAATTTGTTGAGGATCAAATAAGTGACTCTAGGGATACATATATTTATTTGGATTTGATCAATGAATTAAAGAGAGCCCTATGGAGCAATGAAGAATCGAGTTGTTGGCCTAGTTCTCTGAACCATTAAGAAGGAGCCAAGTGTTCCTATTGTTCTAAGTACAAGAAACAATAAAGGTCTGCTATGCAATGGAGCTATCTCTCTTTTACATTCTGGGCATAGGTATGCTTTTGAATAAGTCTTTTGAAAAGAACTTTATTCTCCTAAGAGGCCAATAAAAGTGCAAGAACAAAAGAATATGCCAAAGGTCATTTCATGAAGCCAACCTTGGAGAAAGGATTACTCTGTTCTCGATCTTGTGGTATGGAGGCAGAAATGTTATGGCTCGATGAACTCTGTCTTATATTCTCTCTCGCTTTTCAATTCAGACAGTGAATCCGACCTATTCATGCCTCTTTGTTCTCTAATTTATTGAAGAGAAAAAGTTTTGTTAATGTCGATTGTTTTATCTAAGAAGATGCCTACTTGTTCCTTGTGCTTGTAATAAGGCCAAGAAGCCTATGTCACATAAAGCACTGCTATATACTATCATGCTCTGTGAATTTGGCCGACCAGTATAGGTCATTGGGGCTGTGATATCTTGATCTCCGGTCTATAAGAGAAGAAAGGTGGTGGACTTCTCATTCCACATATTTGTAAGGAAGTGGAGAATCATTTAAAGGACAGTTCTAAGGCCCTTCATAATTTAAGGAAGTCGAGATTTTGTATGCATATATTTGCAAGCCTTGAAAAGACAATCAGTGGGCATCCTATGTCATCTATATTAGTAAAATCAAGGAACCCTATTTTGTGTATTGAAGAAGAGGCCAAGTCCTTATCACTGTTACAAGCACATACACACACACACACAGACACACACACACACACACACACACACACACACATATATATATATAAGTAAGTGTTAAAAGCCTGTTCCATTCAAGCCAACTTGCAAATCAATAAGGAATATATATTCATGTCTTTGAAACCTTCATAAGAGGTGCCCTGAAGCCAATAAAAATAGAGGGTGTAGTTATGAGAAGGGATGGTCCCTTTAGACATCAATCTGAAAATGACTTTTGAAGAATAGTAAAAGCCCTCGATAATGCCATTATCTAGCAGTTGATGTGATTTTGTTGAGAAGGTTTAGTGGCAGCCCTCCATGTGATCCTATTTTTGTCTAGCAGCTGAAGCAAAGGAAGTTCATCCAAGAAAAGTATGCATCTCCTTTGTGTTGGCACCATTGGATAAGGGTGACACTACCCTTGGAAGTCTCGAAGATAGAAGAAGTGCGAGGCACTCTGGAGCAGACCCCTGTAGCAGCCTGTAGGAACATAAAATCAGAGGTATGGTATCTCTCAAGGTGCCTCATGAAGAACACATTGGAAGAAGGATGTGCATGGCTGATCCTATGTCTTGGCGAGCACGATGAGCAGAGGAAACTGTGAGGACCCTGATTTTGGCATCTTGATTAGGTCATTGGGCATTTTATGGCCAATTTTCGAAGTACTACATTTGCATTTTTGCTCACCTTGCTTGGGCTATATTTAGTAATCATCACAGTTAATGTAAGTTGTAACTCTATGTCCTAGTCATCTTACCTACCTATACCTACATATGATTAATGCATTCACACTGTTTTGACACACATGAAGGGAATTGGAGTGTTGATAGGTGTTGTAGTTCCTGACATCAGACGGATTGGATTAGTAGCATCTATTGTTTTGCTTGCCTTCATGATCACAAAAGGCTTTTACATTTATACTTGGAACAAGTTCTTTCAGTCTGGGCTTATAATATTTGTGTTGTTTCAAACTTACCAACAAACAATGTCATGGTCTTGTAATCAACAACAGCATACATGTTTCCAGAGCACAAGCGTCAAAAAATTCCATACAAACTGCATGAGTGTAACCGTCAAGTTCTTAGGTTCTTGGTTGAAATAGGATCGTTAAATTACGTTTGTATAAGCTGATGGTGAGGATTTCTGAACAATCACATTGACAAAAGAGAAACGTAAATGTGGGTTGAAGTAGGATAACTGCATAAGAATCTGTCTAACTTAACTTCAAACAATTGATTCTACCAATATAATATGACCTAGGATGTTGGGACTGTTGAGCTCTTATTGTTGATACATTTCACAACCTTGTCAGAATGTCTTATCTGGCGGAGCAAAGAGCAAGCGCAATCTGCATGGCACAATATACCATTATATTGTTATTACCATTATATTTTTTCTGGGAGGTCTGGAAATGGAGAAATAAAATCATCTTCAACAACCACCAGATTTCTGAACTGCGGGTTTTGGAAAACATAAAACTGGCCCGGCCCACACTACTGGTTCATATCTGCATACCGGGCCAAAGGTTTCTTCTTGCAAATCCACCCCTACAGCGCTTTTCCTGGCTGCCTATTTTGATGGAGCATCGCAAAGACATATTTGCGGATGTGGTTTCTGGATTGCCTTCTAGCTGGATCCGGAATTCTGGATACATTGGGGTGCTGGCCATGGCACGAACACTTAAGCTGAAGTAATGTCACTCTAAGGTTTACTTTGGTTCACAAAATTTTTGAACATCCCAATATTACACATATATGAGGACTTGGACGGGCACATATCTATCAAACCACTCTTCAAGGCTGGCTCTTCCAAGTACAACAACTCTGGACTTATTATCCGTGTTCATCTATTGCATACATAGGAAGAGAGCATAACCATTTTACACTCTTCAAGACTGGCTCTTCCAAGTACAACAACTCTGGACTTATTATCCGGGTTCATCTATTGAACACATAGAAAGAGAGCATAACCATTTTACAGGCAGACTCTCGAAAAAAGGACTTCATGCTGAAGCGGACGTAATGCACATTGAGATTAAGATGGAAGGAGAAATTCTAGACGCCGGGGTGATGACTTTCTCTGAATAGAACTATTTCTTTGCAGGAATTCTCATATGAACAAGATGAACTTTGCCGGGATACAACATGTTGGACATCCTATCAACCCATTTTGTGTTTTTGATTTGTACATATTACTTTTCCTATGCTTGGTTTGCTGATTCACTTGTCTTCATTATGCCTGCACAACACTGGTTATGATAGTCTATACTTCTGGATTTGCCAGAATAGTTTTGACTGGAACAGAAAGATGATATTTGATGTATTTTATTACATCTATATGTTGATCTCATATCACGTGTTTGTAAAATTTCTTTTTGATGAATATATCGCTTTTTCCATACTGAAAAATAAAATTAGAGACAACCTTGTATGAAGCAACATGGTCTTATGTAATTTGTTCAGCTTAATTTGACGGTGCACGTGCTTTTTGTAAATTAACAGCTTGTCTATGGCAAATGTGAAGTACATTGAAAACCTGTCAGTTTGTCAATTTGCAAAGAGTTAAAAGTATATCCTTTACTGAATCATGATAATAATTAATTTCTTGGTATATGTATTACAAACTAATTCATAATGGTGTTGGATTGTAAGCAAGGGTAGTCCCTACAGATTTGATGGGAGATCGAGAAGACTATACAAATAGTTAACCCAGAAGATCTCATGCAAGGTTACATATTGAAAAAAAAAATATATCCTATCTAGCTAGACTACAACGGATCTGTGACTGCTGCATGTATGGACGGTTCTCTGAGAGGCAGAAGCACATCCATCACTGCATTCGTCAAAGAAGCAAAGTCATTACTGTATTCATCAAATAATATGTTTAGACCAAAAATATCAAATAATATGTTTAGACCAAAAATGAGAACGGATCAATGGAGAAGTATGAACTTAAGCCAAGATTTTCTGAAAAAATCATATAGAAATTTTAGGGTCGATAAGTTTCGAATCTCTATCGAGGTTCATTATAGGACATGGTGGAGATTTATTATATGATGGTGATAAACCTTGATAAAGATTTATTATATGATGGTGATAAACCTTGATAAAGGTTCGAAACGCGTCACCCTAAAATTTTCCATGTGATTTCAAATTTTGACAAATCAGAAATCATAAATATGAACTTATTTGTTCAGTAAAATTACATTACACATAAATCTTGTCGCATTAAGCAAGATATTTTAATTATCTACAGAGACAGGGACTAACTGCCTCGCAGCTATCCGCCTTGTTCATTTTGGTTAAGATTACAAATCTGTGAAGGTTGTATTCGGTGAGCAGTGAACAATGTGGCCACTGGACCACGATTGTGATTATTAAATGCTGTTATATTTACTACTCGCTTTCTTCACTGAAGCTTTCTCCCAAGTTTTCTTCACTAAAACCTTCTCCCAGTCGTTGGCGCAGCTGCTCGAATACTCCCACACTACATTGTAGTTTGGGACATCCAGACACATCAAGCTTCACCAACGATCTCAAGTGCTCAAATTTGGGCAGCACCTGTAAATTGGAACACCGGCGCAGCTGAAGAATTTGGAAGCCCTTTAGATCCCCAACTGAGTCTGGGAGCATTTGCAGAGCACGACACCCTTCCAGGTCAAGACTTTGGAGAACCGTCAACTTCCCAACCGAGTCTGGCAGCGTCGGTAGAGCGCGGCACTCGCCGAGGACAAGACTTCGAAGGCCCGCCAGAATCCCAACTGAGTCTGGGAGAATTTGCAGAGCACGACACCTACTAAACATGGCCATTGAATTTCAGCCCTTGACCATTACAGACGAACCATCCACATTTTTTCAAAAATCAATGAAAACCATGGCACGGTAGAAAATCCAGAAATTCAAATTGCAGATCTGTTTTATATATCAATATGAATATGAAAATCTTGGAGCCCTAAATCAAACCCAGATACATGAACCATACACTGAAAGTGGCAAATATCTTAAAAACAGGCAAGGGCATCATATATATTCCCATGATTGAAAATTAAAAATTTCTCAAATAGAAGTACTGTAAAAGCCACCAAGCTAAACTTTACCTTCTGAGCATCTTTGAAAAGTTTCCTGATAAACAAAATCAAAAGTGTTTCAATTTCAGATCTCTCACATGTTTCTGCAGTTTCTTCTCAGAACCCTCAACTAATCATAGAGTACAAATTCCAGCAGTTGTGTGGGAATCCAATTGCTTAAGACATGCATAGAATGAACAATGTCCAAAGTATTTTCAAAGAATGGCAGCGTCTGTGTTATAGTGATATACATGAGAATAACCCCTCTGGAGGCAATGAAACTGTTGAAGGGCCCGTTCAAGTTCATAGAAGTCGTAATAATTGTTACATTCCGCTCCCTCATTCTCACGGCGAAAGTTCCTGTTCCTCCTCCGATGTCCAACCCAATTCGAATTGTCTTCTTTAGATTCAATACCTCGTCGACAGAGTAATCCATGGAGCCACCGCCATTTACCCACCTGGTTTTCTCCCGGCCTTGAAGATCGAAGCAGTCTTTGCAGTCATCGAAGCCCTTCTGGTATTTTCTCTGAATGAGGCACGAGTAATTCTTGCAAGAATATGCAGTCCAGACGACCCTGTAAAATCATGGGGGCTTTTCGCATGCTCTCAGGAAGTTGCAACTTCTTCCTGAAGCTCAGCCGTGAGCCCACAGATGTCAAGTGAAAGGTGAAAAGTTTTTTCAAGGTTTTTAATATTTTAAAACATTTTTTATTAAATCAGACAGCTAATCAGACGGTTGATTTTTGTTCAATCGTCTAACAAAAGATCTAACGGCTACGATTATGACAGAAAGGCATTTGGGGGAGTTCACTTCACAGAGAAACGCCTTACGGCGTAATTATTTAGGTTGGAGGATGTGGTTTAAAGATTAAGTAGGGCGCCCTTAAAAGTACACGGTAAAATCTTGAATTATCGCAATTTGATCCATTCTACCATCATCTTCAGCAAACTGAAGTCGTAGGAAATTCAAGGGAAAGAGAGTTATTCAGAGAACACGCGGGGTGTTCAACGAAAATAATTGACAATTGAATTTGTCACCTGACGTAAGGCTGAAAATTTTGACTTCACAGCCATCAGGCTTGCTCGATATAAAATAAGTTACTCTCCTTTCAAGATGGTTGGAACTCTCGGTGATGAAGCCCATGACAAACAAACCTAGTTGATTTCATGGAAGAAATATTAAATTTATTAAATTTATTGTTGAAGATGCAAGTCAGATAGTTCACAGCTTTGAAGGGATTGAAGTTTTTTGCTCAACCAGTGCTCTCAGATGTTTTCTGAGAATTTTTCCAGACTCAGTTCGCGGAATGGAAACCACAAACGCCACTCTTCTTATCTTCTTGTATGGAGCCACCTAATTCCATCACACCCACATTGATACAAATGCCATATTACTTGCAGAAGATAGAGAGGTTCCTAAGTAAACCAAAAACCACATAAAACTCTAGAAACAAACAAATGAAACAATCAATAAATCACCTGTCTTCCAATAAATTCAATCACATCCTCTTCTGTTAGATTGCTTTGAGGCTTCCTCGCTATAAATGCCATAGGAACTTCACCTGCTTCTTCATCTGGATATCTGCCAACACATTCCCCAACCACTGTCAATATACACAAAATATAGGCTGGTATAAGAACAATATAGAGCGATGCAAAATAATGATTTATATTCTCCTTTTAGTCAATTGATTCACATTTTTGCTAATAGCTGAATCAGAATCCCCTCTCCAGACAAAATAATATTAAAACAATTTAAAACAAAACAAACTCTTCAAAATAAAATTCCCATAACATTTAACTTCAAAACAAATAATCATAAAATCACATTAAACTTCAAATAAATAATGATAATAAATCCCAGCTACTTTTTAGAATGGAATATATAAAAAATCTAATTTAATTTAAATCTATATCCAATATAGAATATGATCACTACAGATCTGACTTCCTCCCTCCCAATCAAGAACAATGCCAAACCGCTCCACCAATTTGATAAATATGGGCTTTTGACGGTTTTAAAACAATAGGCTAGATCAGGGTACGATGTAGAAAGCGACACCAACTTTGTGAATCTTGGTTTTTTACAAAAGTGTCAAACCGAAGCATACCAGTACTGGTTAAAACTATAAACAATCGGAAAGATGGCAGACCGTGACTGACCTGTGAAATTCCAATTCCAGGGAAACGGCTCCTGAAGGCTTCCATTTGTTCTCTGCCCATGGACGCCCCACCTACTATAACCTCCTTGAGAGAACTCAGATCGTATTTTTGGTCAACGTCGGGCAACTTGGAGAGCCGAATGAAAATAGCAGGAACAGCAGGCAGGTGCGTTACTCCGTATCTCTGAATGGCCATCAGCATTCCCTCCATTGTAAATTTGGGCAAAATGACAACAGTTGCCCCTATTGCCATGAGCCCACAGACAAAAGTATTGAAGCCATACATATGAAACAACGGAATGAAACACAGATACACGTCCTTGCATGACCCCATAAGAGTACATAGGACGGAGGTCATGGCAATAAGGTTTCTGTGCGTCGATACCACCCCTTTGCTCCGGCCTGTGGTGCCCGATGAATAAAGCACCACTGCTGTAGAATCCTGACAGATTTTCATTGGAGGTTTGTTAGCTGGATCTGAGTCTAATAGACGAGACAGAGACGAGATCACAGGGGGATCATATTTACCGGATTGTTCATGGGTTCCAATCATAACAATTCTCACATTCAAATTGTTGAACTTGTGGAGGAGATGGGGAGTAGTGAACACAAGAACGGGCATTGAATCCTCGATCTGTTTCTGTAGCTCTGAGGAAGTGTACAGCGGATTTGCAGTGCTCACGACTGCGCCGATTGACATTATCCCCATTGAGAGTGCAGGGAATTGCAGGAAATTAGGCGATACGATCAATACAATGTCTCCGTGTTGGACGCCCAATTGATGCAATCCGGCTGCAACCGCAACCAGGGCAGGGGGTCTTTTCGCATGCTCTCAGGAAGTTGCAGCTGTGAGCCCACAGATGTCAAGTGAAAGTGAAAGGTGAAACGTTTTTTCAAAAACATTTTTTATTTTATTAAATCAGACAGCTAATCACACGGTTGATTTTTGTTCAATCGTCTAACAAAAGATCTAACGGCTACGATTAGGACAGAAGGGCATTTGGGGAGAGTTCACTTCAGAGGGAAACGGATTACGACGTAAAAACGTACTGTACCGCACCATGTTGGGTGAATGTGGACTTGTTGGACTTGCACGTGGACTTGGCGGCTTCCTTATGCGGACTGAGCGCCTTACGCGGATTGGGTAATGCGGGACTGGGAGAATGCTGGGGATGAGAGAATGGGGATGGGGAATAGGAGAGTGGTAGAATGCTGGTAGAATGCGGATTGAATGGGGCGGATTGAACTGAAAGTGGGAATGGGTGAACAGCATGAACAGCATGAACAACATCAAGAACAGCATGAACAAGGCGTAATTATCATCTTCTCCACTCGATCACTTGAAAATTTCGTATTTGGCAATCAAAACCTTGGTAATCTCCTCGCACAAAACCTGCCAATCTTCACTCTGTTGTCGATTACTGTCAGGATGATATGCTACTATTGCTTTCTTCAGAGCAGCCTTCACATTTTCTGGGCTTCCCAATGGAAGCAGCACCTGTTTGGTCACATCTGGATGAGGACATTTTTCATAGATGTGTTTCAGCAATGACTCTGCGCTTTTCCCACCCTCCGACTTTACTGCGCTTATCTTTTCTTTCATTCTTTCTGCACTGCGCTTGCGGTTTTCTGCGTGTTCTCTGGCCTCCTGCTCAACTACTCCCTCTTGGTGTTTTCTCACAGCTTCAAAAGAATATATGTACCACTCAGAAATTGCAATCCGTGCAGACATAATGGTAAGTGCAATCTTGATGCTCTGAAAGTGGTAGGGATGGGCTTTCTTCTCCATTTTCAGAACAGAGGAATATGATCTCCCAAGCCTGTTCAGTGCAATAGCCTCGTTCTCCAAATTCTTTTCTTCTGTAACACGAAGGGAAGCCTTGAAATAATCTATAGCTTCCCAGATTATGTCCATATCGCCGCACATTGCCATCTCCAGCAGCTCTTCCCCTTGAATGCGCGCCTGGATTGCTTCACATAGCGTTTGGTAATTGAAAACCTCTGTTTTCAAATCTGCTACTTGTTTCAGTCCTTACCCATGCAAGCAGCACTCACAAGGGTTTCAGCTCGTTCAAGAGGTACATAACAGTCACGCATTGCGTTCAAACATTTCTTGTAACCATCCCTGTCAGATAATTCTGTATTCGTCAGGGATTCAACGCCCCGTCGAAATATGAACTGTGCATGGATTTTATAAAGCATAGCGCCCATTCTTCTCCTCCCTGCCCACTCTGTTTTAGAGCTTTCCACGGTCTCGCAGAGAACTCTGAGGACGGGCTCAAAACTCGTGCAGTGATCACCGTAAAGCTGATCAGAAGACCACTGAACGATTTTGGAGACTGTTGGGTATTTTTAATGGAGAAAATACCAAAACCAAATAAAATTCACTACAGAGACAATTCTCTGTTTCCTCTGTCCAGGATCTTTTGCAGAGAACCTCTTTAAAACCAAATTAACTCAGAAGAGACCATTGCAACACCATAAAGCATTTCTATTGATTAAAACAAAAAAAAACTAATACATCCTCTTTTTCTGAGAGAGATTTACCACTGTAAAATCATTTTCATATTCACTGCTGTGAAAAACAACTTACTGCTGTAACAAAAGTTTACATGAGCTTACTGCTGTAAAACAAAATTTACATTCACTGGTGTGTAAAACAACTTACGCTCCACCATTTTCTTTATGCACTTGCAAAACCACACATGGTTTTCCTTCACCTCAGTTTTTCAATGCCCACACAAAAACATTACAACATATTTGTGCACTGCTGTGCATACACCCTCTGGTTCTTCTTACTGCCGTAAAAAACCAGTTTTCTCTTTACTCCCATGCGCAATACATATCAAAAAAAAATCAACACACATAGCCATGTATAAAAAACATAATAAAAAAAACTAACGTGGCCCATAACCATATTAAATGGCCTACACCTAAACTTACGTAAATGCATATATAAAAAAATACAAATGGGACGTATGCCCATAACCATTTAAAACAGGCCTCCACCAAACAATTACGAACAGCATTAAAAGCCATGACTTTTCTTACACGGCGGTCAAACCATAGACCTTTTACTCCACGTAAAAATTGATTTGACGTGGGCCCGTGCACCTTCCGGAGATCAACGGCGGAGATTTCGTGCCCAAACCACTTGACTGATCCAACGAGGTTCGCACACCAACCTCGGGCAAAACAAACGAACTTTACTGTCCGAGGAAAATGGTTTTGGGGGGTTCGTACACTGGACGCGTGTCTCATGCTGAATGTGTTCGGAGGGCTCCAAGGAAAAACAGCCTTTGCCAAAAGGCGGTGCGAACAAGGTAGATGGTTTTGTTTGGTGGTTTTCGGCTGCGTTGAAATTACACTTTTAACACTCCCCTTTAATTTCAACAGCTGGGCATTCTGTCATACCCAGACACTTCCTCAAAAATTCAAAGCTTTTCTGGTCCAGTGGCTTTGTCAAAATGTCTGCTACCTGTTCCTGAGTCCTGCAATGTTCTAAGACAATTTCTCCATTGTTCACTAACTCTCTGATGTAGTGAAACCTTGTGTCGATGTGTTTCGTTCTCTTATGAAACACTGAATTCTTTGACAAAGCAATAGCTGAGCTATTGTCACAAAAGACCACTGTCGCTTTTGCCTGCTCTTGGCCTAAGCTTCTCAACATCCTTCTCATCCATACTGCCTGACATGCTGCTGCTGTCGCTGCCACATACTCTGCCTCTGCTGTAGATAATGCTACAATGGACTGCTTCTTAGAAGCCCATGAGATGGCTCCTGAACCCATATTAAAAACATAACCGGAAGTGCTCTTCCGATCATCTACACTTCCAGCCCAATCGCTATCTGTGTACCCAACCAAATCTGAATGTTCTGAGGCATGATATAAAATTCCAAACATTTTGGTACCTTTCACATACCTCAAAATTCTCTTTGCTGCCTGCCAATGTGCTTCCTTTGGCCTCTCCATGAACCTGGAAATCAAACTAACAGCATACATTAAATCAGGCCTAGTTGCTGTTAAATACATAAGGCTGCCCACAATGCTTTTATACAAGCTAGGATCAAAATCCTTGCTGCTGTCCTCTCTGCTGAGCTTTAATCCCATCACTGTGGGAGTGATTGCTGCCTTGCATTTTTCCATCTTAAATCTGCCCAAAACTTGATTTACATATCTTGCTTGAGATATAAAAATTCCTTTTTCATTTTGATCTACTTCTATGCCTAAGAAGTATCTCAACAACCCCATGTCAGTCATTTCAAATTCATTCTTCATGACTGATTTAAAATTCTCAATGAGATAAATATCATTTCCAGTGAAAATAACATCATCTACATACAAGACAACAATTAAAATTTTACCATCCTTTTCCTTGATGTAGACTGTGGGTTCTCCTTCACATTTGTCAAATTCATTATCCAAGAGATATGAATCTATCCGGCTGTACCATGCTCTTGGCGCTTGCTTCAGCCCATAAAGAGCTTTCTTTAATTTGCACACTTTGTGCTCTTCACCTTTCTTCTCATAGCCAAGAGGTTGTTCTACATAAACCTCTTCCATTAATACTCCGTTTAGGAATGCTGATTTCACATCCATTTGGTAGACTTTCCATTTGTTTTGAGCTGCTATGGACAGCACTGCTCTCACGGTTTCCATTCTTGCAACCGGGGCGAAAGTCTCCTCATAATCTCTCCCATACTGCTGCTTGTAGCCTTTGACAACCAGCCTTGCTTTATGCCTTTCAATCTTGCCTTCAGCATTGCTCTTGGTCTTGTAGACCCATTTCACACCAATGACTTCTTTGCCTTTTGGTAGCTCAACCAAATCCCATGTTTTGTTTCTCTCTATGGCATTGATCTCCTCATCCATAGCTTCTATCCATTTCCTATCTTTAATTGCTTCTTCAAAATGGATAGGATCATCAACATGACAAAACAAGGCAAATAAGGAATTCATTCCTTCTTCATAAATTTCACTTAGATTTCTAAACTTCTTACCTCGTTCACTTGGTGTGCAAGTGCTTGAAGATGCACTTGAATTTCCTCCTTGTGGCGTGCTTGGAGAAGCACTCTCATTTATCCTCAATGGTGTACCTTGCTGTCCTTGTGTTGGTGCTGCTGTTTGGGGATTCATTTCAGCCACCTCCTCTTCATCTTCATCATGAGACAAACAGTTTTTAATGTTCACTGTTTTCTCTATGCTTCCATCCCAAGCTTCCTCCTCAATGAATTGAACATCCCTGCTGACAAAGAACTTCTTGGTAGATGGAATGTACAGCCTGTAGGCTTTGGATTCATCACTGTATCCAATGAAGATGCATTTCTCCCCTTTGCTGTCCAACTTCCTCCTTAGCTGATCTGGAATGTGTGCATAGGCCACACACCCAAAAACTCTCATGTGGGTGACTCCTTGCTTTCTCCCACTCCATGCCTCTTCTGGCACTTTGTTCATGACTGCCTTTGTAGGACACCTGTTCAAAATATAAACTGCACAATGTACAGCTTCAGCCCAATATTCATTTGGCAAATGCTTTGCCTTCAACATGCTCCTTGCCATCTCCATGATGGTTCTGTTCTTCCTTTCAGCAACTCCATTTTGCTGTGGGGTGTACCGAGTTGTGAACTGTTTATGTATTCCATTTTCTCTACAGAACTTTAGGAATTCATTGGAGATATACTCACCTCCTCTATCAGTTCTCAATACTTTTATGTGCAGCCCGCTTTGGTTCTCCACAAGTGCTTTGAAGTTTTGGAATTTCTCAAAGACTTCACTTTTGTTCTTGAGGAAATATATCCAAGTCTTTCTTGTAAAATCATCAATGAATGTCAAGAAATATAGGCTGCCAGCTAATGATGGAGCTTGCATTGGTCCACACAAATCTGAGTGGATAATCTCTAAGGGTGCCTTTGCCCTTATACTTTTCCCTGATGGAAAACTTTCTCTGTGTTGTTTTCCCAAAATGCAGCCTTCACATAGGCTGTCCGGTTTCTCTATTAATGGTAATCCTCTTACCATTCCTTTTCTGCTCAATAAGTTTAGACCTCCAAAATTTAGATGCCCGAATCTCAAGTGCCATAACCAGTTCTCATCCTTTGGCACGCTTTGGAAGGCCTCTTGGGTGACTGCTGCCATTTCCCTTTTGTTTTTCATGTCTGCCCGGATCCGGAGAGGGAACATCCTGTTCCTTGTCATCTTCACTTCAGCAATGCATCTTTTGCTGGGTGGTATATCCATGATGGTGCACACATCATTTTCAAAGTAAACATTGTAACCCTTTTGGATAAGTTGTCCAACACTCAATAGGTTACATCTCATTCCGGGGACATAGTAGACATCTGCTATGGTTTTCTTTTCTCCTTGTTTTGTGAATATTTTTACCTCCCCTTTTCCCATAACAGACACTTTACTATCAGTTCCTAGAGTGACCTCTGATTTCAAATTCTGATTTAAGGCTGAAAAGAGGGCTACATTCCCTGTCATATGGTTGCTGCAACCTGAGTCTAAAAACCATATGTCCTCACTATGTGTTTCAGCCATGTTACAAGCTAACAGGACATTTTCTTGACTGCTGTTTTCTCTTGTAACATTTGCATTTTGTCTGCTGTTCATATCATGCTGTTTCTTTCTACAATCACTAGCATAATGTCCATACTTTTTGCAATAATAGCATTGAACATTAGATTTATCATACCTTTGTCCTTGAGCCTGATACTGTTCTCTTTGTTGGTTGCTGCCTTTTCCTTGTGCATTTGATGGGCTGTTCCTTCCTCCTCTGTTCTGGCTTCTGCCTCTTCCCCTTTTGCTTCCTTTGCCTTGACCTCTTCCTCTTCCAAAGGACATCTGGGTCTTGAAGGCTTGCTCAAGGGATGAGTTTTCATTCCTACTCAACCTCTGCTCATGAGTTATCAGTGATGCATGTAACTCATCAACTGAATATTTTGAGAGATCCTTTGTCTCTTCAATGGTGGTGACTATGGCATCAAACCTTGAGGGTAAGACCCTCAATATTTTCTCCACTATTCTTCTATCTTCAATTGTTTCTCCATGAGTTCTCATTTGTGTGATTACACCAATCACATGAGTGAAGAATGATTCAATGTTGTCTGACTCCTTCATCTTCAAGTTTTCAAAATCCTTTCTCAGCATTTGCAATTTTGCTGTCTTCACTCTCTCCATGCCTTGATAGGCAGTTTTTAGGGTTTGCCATGCATTGTGTGATGTTGTAGCTGCTGCTATCCTTGGGAATATACTCTGGTCCACTGCTTGATACAACAAAACAATGGCCTTTGCATCCTTCTTCCTATTGAGCTTCAGCTGATCCTTCTCTCCCTGAGTTAGTGCATTGAACTCATTTTCATCTGCTGGTTCCTCAAACCCATATTCTACTAGTTCCCATATATCCTGAGCGATGAACAAAGCTCTCATGGTTATAGACCAGTAGTCATAGTTCTTCCCATTAAAGTGTGGGAGCTGGGTGTTGAACATACCCATGCTTGTGCTTGCCATTCCTTGCATCTTGAACTATGGTTTTAAATCCTTGACTGTGTTTTTTTTTTAAAAAAACAACTGACTGTCTTCAGCAATAACAAGAGAAATGCTTTTGGGGAATACCTTAATCCTTCGCTGTCTGAGTCTTCTGTCTGCCTGAGAGGTTTTGCTGCAGCAACAACCTTCTCCCTTCAGCTTCTTTAACTTTTTAAAGAGCCTGGGCCTGCTCCGATACCACTGTTGGGTATTTTTAATGGAGAAAATACCAAAACCAAATAAAATTCACTACAGAGACAATTCTCTGTTTCCTCTGTCCAGGATCTTTTGCAGAGAACCTCTTTAAAACCAAATTAACTCAGAAGAGACCATTGCAACACCATAAAGCATTTCTATTGATTAAAACAAAAAAAAACTAATACATCCTCTTTTTCTGAGAGAGATTTACCACTGTAAAATCATTTTCATATTCACTGCTGTGAAAAACAACTTACTGCTGTAACAAAAGTTTACATGAGCTTACTGCTGTAAAACAAAATTTACATTCACTGGTGTGTAAAACAACTTACGCTCCACCATTTTCTTTATGCACTTGCAAAACCACACATGGTTTTCCTTCACCTCAGTTTTTCAATGCCCACACAAAAACATTACAACATATTTGTGCACTGCTGTGCATACACCCTCTGGTTCTTCTTACTGCCGTAAAAAACCAGTTTTCTCTTTACTCCCGTGCGCAATACATATAAAAAAAAAATCAACACACATAGCCATGTATAAAAAACATAATAAAAAAAACTAACGTGGCCCATAACCATATTAAATGGCCTACACCTAAACTTACGTAAATGCATATATAAAAAAATACAAATGGGACGTATGCCCATAACCATTTAAAACAGGCCTCCACCAAACAATTACGAACAGCATTAAAAGCCATGACTTTTCTTACACGGCGGTCAAACCATAGACCTTTTACTCCACGTAAAAATTGATTTGACGTGGGCCCGTGCACCTTCCGGAGATCAACGGCGGAGATTTCGTGCCCAAACCACTTGACTGATCCAACGAGGTTCGCACACCAACCTCGGGCAAAACAAACGAACTTTACTGTCCGGGGAAAATGGTTTTGGGGGGTTCGTACACTGGACGCGTGTCTCATGCTGAATGTGTTCGGAGGGCTCCAAGGAAAAACAGCCTTTGCCAAAAGGCGGTGCGAACAAGGTAGATGGTTTTGTTTGGTGGTTTTCGGCTGCGTTGAAATTACACTTTTAACAGAGACTGTGTCTTCAATCTGAGTTAACCACTGCTGTTCTTTCATTGCCAGGCTTCCATAATCTAAAGCATTGAAATAAAACTCTAGGCATCTGGTCATCCCGGATTTTGCAGCAGATAATGCAGAACCTGGTCCTTGTTTCTGTTTCCCTGCAATTTCTTCTTGATGATATATCCTTCGGTTTTTCCCCATAACCAATTTAAGGCACCCAAGTTTTTATAACATGAAGCTTTGTCATCCTCAGTGCCACCGACACCGAGGGCTTTTTCGTAGAATTTGTGAGCTTTCTGTAGCTTGTGGCGTGCCACAGAAGGCCCAAGGTTGCCTTTTGATACTTCCATGTACAGGTTGTTTCCATTTTGTCTCAGAAGCTCGCACGATGATCTTGATTCGGTGTTGTTCGAAGTGGAATGATTCATTTTCTCTGCACCACTGAAGTGAACAGAATTCACTCTTAATTTAAAGACCAACGTTGGATCTGTCACGCCGAAAACACCATATCAGTTGAAAAACACATACAAGGTAACTCCATTCATCAACTTCAATCTTAAATTCCAATTTATGACAAAAGGATGAAGACAGAGCATCAAGCCCTATCATTTTAACGTTTCAGACTTGTGAAAGCCTCTTTAAGTTGCATCCCTGAAGTTGTAACCCCAAATTTATGTTTTGGCTTTAATGTGAACAGAGCGGGTGTGCCTAAGGAGACTGCCATAGTCAAACAGTTCGAGCAGGCTCGCAGGAAGAATAGGAGCAAGTCCTTCTTCCAGCAGTATGCAGTTCAGAAAGAGAAAGAAAGCTGACATTCTTCGAGCAGACCGCCGAGCTTCACAGACCCAGTGCGTTACAAAATTAAGGATGAAGACAAAGCATCAAGCTGGATTCAGCCACTCGGTATCTCGCGAGATGAAGACAGAGAAACAGCGAATACCCATTCTGTCCTTCAAAACAGCATGTTTTTTTAATACAAACCCCAAAATAATAATTTCTCTTCAAAGGAGGGTGTATTCATGTTCCATGCTCTGGATGTACAGACTTACGAAAATCCTGAAGCTTGATAGACTTATGAAAATCCTGAAGCTTGATAGCTGTAACCCAGATTGGTTCTGGCAACTGCAATTTTTGGTTTTAATGGTGAAATAGAATCCTCACCAAAGATAATCTTCTGAAAAAAGATTTCTCAAGTATTTCAGAAGTTTCTCAAGTCCTAATATATGTTGTCTTTGAAAATCAATCAGAATTAATTGGCCATCTCTTTGTTCATTGCTCAGTTTCAAAGGAAGTTTGACATGAATTCTTCTCTCACATGTTTCGTCTTCTTTTAATTTTTTGAAAACTGTTTTTTTACTGAAACACAAATATAGACCGTCATAAGAGTTTTTCCATCTTTATAACATAGGGTTTATGGAAAATAAGAAATAAATATATTTTTGAAAATCTTTTAGTTTCTAAAATTAGAAGTTTTTTTAATGAATTTTCCAAGTCTAGACTTCCCAATGCTTTCAGATGGTCTAGTTTTCCCATTTATAATCAAACTATTTGGCAAGTTTTTTTGACAGAGCCTCTCAAGGAGGTGTGCCCTGGGGATGTCCTCATTATACTCCCTGGAAATAAGTCTTATCAGATTTAGGTTAACTTGGAACAGGGCACAAATATTAAAGCTGAGATCATAGCATGCTGGACTTTTCTTGCTTTCTTTATCAAATTCAATAAAAAGATCTTTCATTTACTAGTCTATAAAGATTCAACATACAATGGCTGACTCTCAGGTGTTTTTTTACAAGTACTCAATCTAAACTATTGCCGGGACAAGTTATTGGCCTTGAAGGAAAAGTTCCATTATCTCATTTTCCAACATATTTACAGAAAATGGAATACCTGTAAACATGTTACACCCCTGATCTGTGTAGGCTTTTCGATTTAATATATGTAATGAAGATCTGCTCATCAGAATTAGCTCTGCTTATAACAATGGCAATTGAATGAAAATAAATCATAAATACCAATCTACATAAAAAAAGAAAAGGGCCGTGCAGAGACATGCCTTCTGATTTTAATACAAAATCAAAGAAGACAGGAAAACAATAAACCCTGAAATAATAATTTCTCGACAAAGAAGGGTGTATTCATATTCTATGCTGGGGATGCAGGGACTCAAGGAAACGTACAAAATTTCTGAGATTCAGGTTGGATAACCACCGACTGGTTCCGGCAGCTGCGATTTCTGGCTCTAATCCTGAAAATTTATCAAATCAATTACATATATTTCACTGAACCCAAAAATAATCTGTTTCAAAAATCTATGTTTAAACAATGACGTAAAGTACTGCAAAAGATTGCTCCAAACAGACGCTTGCCTGGACTGCTAATCTATACTTTACAGATAGAGGACTCTGCGCCAACCCTTTTTATTAAACACTGTTACACCCCTAATCTGTGTAGGCCTTTCGGCTTAATTTATGTAATGAAGATATGCTGATAAGAATTAGCTCTGCTTAAAAAAATGGCAATTGAATGAATTTAAATCATAAACACCAATTTACATAAAAACGAAGGCCGTGCACATCAATCTGACACACATCTAACAAACTATCCTGAAAATCAACTAACTGACTGAAGAACAACACAAATTTTCAAACATTTATTACCGTATTTATTTCCAGGAGTATCTCACAGATTTTTATGAGGGTTTTCTTGTACGGGTTATCGTCAAAATTGCTCAGATTTTTGTAGAAATTGATTGGAATTACAAGTTTGAGCCATAAACCCTCTGTAATTCCAATAACTAGAAATTTGTTGAAGATACTGAATTTATATACTATCAAAAATCTCAATTTAAACCACAAAAATGAAAATTTGACACATTATTCTTTTACGAAATTGTAATCTAAGAGTTAAGTTCCCAGAAAGAGAGGTGCCGTGTGAAATTTCCCTGATTGTACAAAGTGAGCTCTACAAAGTGAGCTCTACTATCATGAACTTGAACACTGCAACAGTTATGGTCAATTAATTTTTATCTTCATCGAAGCCATCCCAAAGCTCAGAAATTAGGGAGAAAGAGAGCTGCAGTTGCCCGCAATTTGCCTTTTTACAAAGTCAAGTCTATGTCGCGAAGTTGACCCTTGCAACAACAGTCACAGTCCATTAATTTTATCTCTAGAGAAGCTAGACGAGCTTATTTCTCAAAGATTCTAAGCATGTCGCTTTTCAAACGCTCATTAATCCCGTGTTTCCTTTGATTAATGATATTTTATGATAATTAATTTTAATGTTTCTTTTCAATGATGCAAAATTTAAATTTTTCCTTAAGAAAAAGAAAATTCGTTGCGAAAAGCTTAAAAGCTTTATATATAATTTGAGATCATGTATTTTTTAAAAGTATCTCTTCTCAAGTAATTTTTGTTGGGAGATCACTGGGTCAAATCTCTTGGACCAATTAAAGTAATCTTTGGGACTTTTTTCAAATGCTCATTAATCATGTGTTTCCTTTGATTAATGATATTTTATGATAATTAATTTTAATGTTTCCTTTCAATAATAAAAAATAATTTAATGCAAAACTTAGATTTCTTAAAAGAAATTCACTCTGAAAAGCTCTAAAAGCTCCACAAATAACTTTCAAGGTGTGAATATAACTTTTAATATAGAATAGTAAAGTTATTTGAAATGTTTTAAGTGTGATATATATTAACATGATATATTAAAATATTTTCTTTATAGGGTAGTTTAAAGAGGTCATAATTTTTCCTCGAAAAGAGTGGAAATTCTAGAATGATTTTGGCAAAATCCACGTAGAAATTTTGGGAAATCTGGGTTACACCTATCAGGCTTCAGGATTTTGGGTGGCCAAGAGGAAGACCAAATAAATGTAGTGACTCGGACTTGGTCAAGTTCTTGAATATTAAAAGATATATATATATATATATATATATATATATATATAACTGAATAAAGAAAACTCTCCAGAGAGTTAGGTTAGTTGGATCTCTTTCCCCTCTTAGAAAAGGGTAGTTCCAAGGAAGGCAATTTTTTTTTTTTTTTGTTTGGAAAAAAGTAATAGAGCCGGAGGAATGAGAGGGAGAAGGAAGAGGAGACCCAACCCTGACACAGGACTATGTGCAGGTGAGCAAAATATTGTTGTTTCTGAGGAGTTCCTGAGTTGGACTTGGGCCAGTGGAACCCTTGAAGAATCCTTGCAAGTTGGGACTCTAAACTAGACCGGGGGTCTTGAGGTTTGGAGACTAGACAACTTAGGATTGAAACCTATACTGTCTGGACGAGTGGAAGCTCGGGGAGAGACTGGACGTCATTGTCGGTCTCATAGTTGGGAGGGGAGGCTTCCTGGTTCTGGTTGATATAGTTAATGCATTTACATCACTATATTTGACTAGTACAAAATGACTAATTAGTTACTAAAAAATAACTAAAATTTGCATATAAACGACCATTTTTCAGTCGATGACCAATAGTAGCTAATTTACAGTATCTTATAATGCGACCAGCTTTTAGTCATTTTTAGCTTAATCATTAATTGGTCTCCTCAATTTTACCATCTAGTAGTATATTTAGTCATAAATTTTTCATTGGTTTAATCATTAATTGTCGCAATTAATGACCAAATATATAACAAAATATATTACTATATGAATTCTCGAGAAAACCAATTAATGACCAAAGAAATATGACTAAAACGTTGGTCGTGTTATAAGATACTGTAAATTAGCTACTAATTGTTGGGTATACGACCAAAGTCCCACATTGACTAGAAGTGGGGAGGATCATGGGTATATAAGGATGGACAAATATCTCCATTGGTATGAGGCCTTTTGGGGGTAAGTCCAAAAGCAAATCCATGAGGGCTTAGGCCCAAAGTGGACAATATCATACCATTGTGGAGATATGTGGTGTCCAGAGTCCTTACACTAATAGTCATATATATATGCAAATTTTAATCATCATTTAAAACCAATTGATGAACAAAGCAATATGACTAAATTTTAATTGTGTTATAAAATGTTGTAAATTAGCTACTAATAGTCGTATATATGCAAAATTTAATCATCATTTAATAATAAAAAACTCATCATTTGTAGTAGTCATTTATTTTTTTTCGTATTTTCATACTCATTATATAAACGATTGATTTAGTAGTTTCTATTCATTTCTTTTATTCATGTTCATCATTAATTAATATAAACTACTAATTTAGTAGTTTTATATTGATTTTATGTGTTTATTATTAATCACCATAAATTAATTAGTATGATTTTGCGACTAAATTTTAAGAAAATCTCATACAATGTATATGTTTATCTAATATGATAACGCAAAGTTACGAATGTTAATTACAAGACTAAATAATATCAAGTGCAAATAAAAATAATTTCAACCATATAAATTTTATTATATAAAATATCAAGTATTACAATATGAGTTTCCAGCTTAATATGGGTTGGACTACAATTTACACATGAAATATTGTTTCATCATTTCAAAACATTATCACTGTGTTGCCAAAGCGTTGCAAGTGAATTCACCAATTCTGAAGGCTTGACCATGAGTCTCTATGAGTGTGTCTTATGCAAGATATTGGCTCTAAGGGTATCACTAGACACATTCTCTTTGTTAGTTTGACAACGAATTATGTAATTTTGGGTAAAATGTAACTAGTTAGTTATATACCGAAATGGTAGTTATGTAACGGAGGTGGCTGGTATAAAACTAGTGAATGCCTGAGAAATGTAATCGTGGAGAATCATTGTTGAATTAATAGAGATTCCAATTCCTTGCCCCGTGGATGTTTCCTTGACACCCTGACGAGGTTTTACCACGTAAATCTTGTGTATCTATTGTGTGTTTGGTTTCCAGTTAGTTATGTGCTTTTCTTGGTCAATGTATAATTGTCTGTATGTTTAGTTTCTTTTCTTCATTATTTCCCATATTCATTCAACAATTGGTATTAGAGCATGAGTTGAGTTGAGAGACGCTGCATAAGAAAAGGTGAAAGAGCCGCTATGTGGTTTGTTTCAGTGGATGACTGCTGCATGTTATCACTCTGTCCAGAACCATCGAGAGGAGGGTGGTATCTGCGTGTTACCATTGGCCCTGTCCAGAGTCTGCGTGTGAACTAGCGTGGAACAATTTACAAGGAGGAGTGCTCTCTGCGTTGGACAAGAGCCGTGCTCTCTGCGTGTAAAATCGAGGACCGTCGAGGAAGCCAGAGCCATTGAGTCGAGGGAGGCCAAACCCTGATTTGAGTGCTCTCTGCGTGGACCACCGTTGCTGCCCGTTGCTAGCCCTATCCATATGTCCAGAACCTGCGTGGAGCAAGGAGGCTCTATCTAGAACTGTTGAGGAGCGAGGAGGCCTGTTGCTGGCCCGTTCCAGAACCGTCGAGGAGCAACCGTTGCTCTCTGCTCTGCGTGGACCTGCTACGTGTGTCCAGAACTGTCTGCTGGTTTGCGTCGAAGAGAGCAGGAGGGCACCACTGTTGGTGTTATGTTGCTGGCTTGACCAGAGGCTGGCTTGTCCTGAGCCATCTTGTGAAAGACAGAACCTAGTAAGCAAGCTGCAGATCAGCCAGTTTGCAAATCGAGAAGCAGTTGTTGAACAACGAAGAGGAAGACCCTTTGTTCTGCGTGTTGCAATCAGCAAATGTGGATCCGGTCTGCGTGCAAGGAAAATTAGCTGCCAGACCTTCATAGAAGAGGCCAGAGCTGCTGTCCAGCGAAGAGGAAGACCCTCTACCCTGCGTGCTGCCAGAACCTATTCAGCAAAGGTGCATCCAGGTATTTTTTGAAAGAAATTTTGTTTCAGAACTTATTTTTTTCCAGAAAGTTGTGGAAAATAAAGGGGTGGATGTGTTTTGAAGAAAAGAAAACAGAGGTTTTTTTTATAAAAATTTGTCCAAGGGTTGTTTTGGGTAATTATTTTTTAAAGTTTTTGAAGAAAGAAAACAGATAAACCCTAGTTCAAAGACTGAGATTATTTTTTTGAAAAGGAAAAACCCTAGTTCAAAGACTGAAGATTGAAACCCTAGAAAAATGGCCAAGATGTCGAATGCAAAATTTGAGGTGGAGAAATTCACCGGAAAGAGCAATTTTGCTCTTTGGAAACTGAAGGTTAGGGATCTGCTTGTGCAACAAGGGTTGCACAAGGCATTGGATGGGGCAACTAAGAAACCTGCAACCATGACTACTTTAGACTGGGAGGACTTGGATGCCCGAGCTCTCAATACCATTCGATTACGCCTGGCAGATGAAGTTCTCTTCAATATTGTTGAAGAGACTACAACTTCAGGATTGTGGGAAAAATTGGGAAAACTCTATATGACAAAGTCATTAACCAACAGAATTTATCTGAAAAGGCAGTTATACAGTCTTCGAATGAAAGAAGGTTCAAACGTTGCAGAACATTTGAATGTTTTTAATACACTTATATTTCAATTAACAGATATGGAAGTTAAAATACAGGAAGAAGATAAATCCATAACCTTGCTGTGTTCTCTGCCTGAATCATGGGATCACTTCGTAACTTCAATCAGCTTGAGCACTACTGATTCTTTGAAGTTTGAATCAGTCGTGGGATCTCTCCTATCTGAAGAAGTACGAAGAAAATCCAGTACTGAAACAACTGCATCAGAAGCCATGGTAGCTAGAGGACGCTCAAAGGAAAGAGGAGAAAAACCAAGGGGGTCTTCCAAATCGAAATTGAAGGGAACTAAGTGTAAGGCAAAATGTTGGAACTGCAATAAAATTGGACACTTGAAGAAAGACTGTTGGAAACGAAAGGAATCCGAAAACCTGAAGAAGGAAGTGAATCAGGTCAATTCAGGTATGATAGATGAAGTTTTATCTACTGAAGAATTATGTATGATAGATCAAACTTCACCTAAATGTAATGTCTCCTAAGGTTTAGATAGCTAGCTGTTAGACTCTGGTGCTTCTCATCACATGTGCCCACATAGAAGTTGGTTTACTTCGTATGAAAATGTAAACGATAGTTCTGTGTTCATGGGTAATAATGTGTCATGTCAGACTGTTGGGATGGGAAATATCAGGATTAAGATGTATGATAACACAATTAGAACATTAACTAGTGTTAGACATGTTTTTTATTTGAAGAAAAAATTGATTTCTTTGGGAGTGTTGGATTCAGATGGTTATAAGTTTATAGGTTAGGATGGCGTCTTGAAAGTCTTTAAAGGAGCCCTAGTGGTTATGAAAGAAGAAAAGGTCGGAAATCTTTACAGGTTAAAAGGAAGTACTCAGGTCAATGAAGCAGCGGTTGTGTCAGAAAAGGAAGAAGCAGGTACTCGTCTATGGCATTAGCGATTGGGTCATATGAGCGAGAAAGGTCTTCAGATACCGATGAAACATAAATCTCTTCCCGATCTGAAATCCTTGAAGTTAGATTTCTGTAAACATTGTGTGTATGGAAAACAATGTAAACAAAGATTTAAAGTTGGAAATCATAATAGTAAAGATGTTGTAGACTATATTCATTTTGATTTGTGGGGACCATCCCCTGTTGTGTCATATGGAGGTGCTCTATATTTTTTAATGTTTATTGATGATTTCTCCCGTAAAGTTTGGGTCTTTATGCTGAAAAGGAAAGCTGATGTACTCAATGTCTTTAAACAATTTAAAGCAATGGTAGAGAAAAGAACAGGGAAATCTATTAAATGTTTAAGAACTGACAATGGTGGTGAGTTCACTTCAGCTGAATTTGAACAATATTGTAAGGATGAGGGAATTATTAGACACAAAACTGTTGTTTATACTCCTCAGCAAAATGGTGTAACTGAGCATATGAATCAGACTCTTATGGAAAGAGCCATAAGCATTATCAACAATGCTAACTTGCAAAAGGAGTTGTGGGCAAAAGCAGTATCTACTGCTTGTTATTTAGTTAACAGATCACCTTTAGTAGCAATTAATTGTAAAATTATTGAAGAAGTTAGGACAAGTCAATCTTGTGATTATTCACATTTGAGGATATTTGGCTGTGATGCTTATTCTCTTATTCCGAAAAATCAACGTTCAAAATTAGATCCAAAGTCGAAATGTTATGTCTTTGTTGTGTACGACTATGCAGTGAAAGGATATAGGTTGTGGGATCCTACATTGCGGAAGATAGTCATTAGTAGAGATGTAACATTTGATGAATCCTCTCTTTTAAAATGAAATGTTGAAAGAATTGAATAGGAACAGGTATCGCCAAATCAACGAGTTCAGTTGGAGGCTAGACCTTTCAGTGACAGTCGAAAGGAAGGAGAGACTTCTGGAGAAAAAGGTGTTGAAGACACAAAGGAAGCCGTTGAAGTTTTTGAACCAGTTTAGCAACCAGTCGCTCTAAGAAGGTCTACAAGGGAAAGGAAAACTCCCAAAAGGTATGAAGATTCCGCTTCATCTTTTGCTTTGATTACTGAAGATGGGGAACATTCGTGTTATCAGGAAGCAGTAGATGATACAGATAGCGAAAAATGGAAAACAACTATGGAAGAAGAAATGGATTCCTTAGCCAAAAACAATACCTAGGATCTTGTAGAGCTTCCTGAAGGGAGAAGTGTTGTTGGATGCAAGTGGGTCTTCAAACTAAAACGGAAAGTTGATGGAAGTATTGAAAGGTATAAGGCGAGACTGGTAGCAAAAGGGTATTCTCAGGTTGAAGGTATAGACTTTCATGAGATTTTTTCTCCCGCTGTAAAACTTGTTTCTATTCGTACTATGTTGGCACTAACTGCGTTACTTAATCTTGAGTTAGAACAGTTAGATGTTAAAACAACTTTTCTACATGGTGATTTGAATGAAGAGATATATATGGAAAAACCAAAAGGTTTTGTACAAGGTCGCAGCAGAAGATTAGTTTGCAAGCTCAGGGAATCGTTGTATGGTCTGAGGCAGTGTCCCAGATAATGGTACAAGAAGTTTGATTCCTTCATGGTGAGCCAAAACTTTATAAGAAGTGAGTATGATCATTGTGTATACTTCAAAATTTTCAATGGCATATTCATTATCTTAGCTTTGTATGTTGAAGATATACTTATTGCAAGCAAAAACATGGAAGAGATCAACACGTTAAAGGCTCAACTCTCTAGGAAATTTGATATGAAGGATCTTGGAGCAGCAAAACATATCTTGGGCATGGAGATACATAGAGACAGGAAAAATGGTAAGCTTTGGTTATCACAGCAGAAGTATGTGGAGAAAGTACTTGAAAAGTTTTTTATGAGCAATGTGAAACCTGTTAATGTTCCACTAGCTTCCCATTTTAAGATTTCTTCGGTTTTGAGTCCTAGAGCTGATGAAGAAAAGCAGTATATGTCTCATGTACCATATGCAAATGTTTTAGGCAACTTAATGTATGCGATGGTATCTACAAGACCTAACATTTCACATGCAGTTGGAGTTGTCAGCAGTTTCATGGCAAATCCAGGTAAAGAAAATTGGCGAGCAGTGAAATGGGTGCTTCGATATCTAAGAGGCACAAGTGACCATTGCATCATCTTTAATGGTAGTGAAGGATCAGTCTGCGGATATGTAGATGTTGACTATGCAGGTGATTTGGACAAAAGAAGATCTACTACAGGCTATGTCTTTACTCTTGCAGGTGGAGTAATTAGTTGGATGTCAAAGCTTCAAGAAATAGTTGCGCTGTCCACTACCGAAGCTGAATATATAACTGCTTCAGATGCCAGTAAAGAAGCAATCTGGTTAAAGGGTCTGCTCAATGAGATTGGAAGGACGCGGGAGAAAGTGAATGTACTTTGTGACAGTCAAAGTGCTATTCACTTGGCTACAAATCCTGCTTATCACAGCATAACCAAGCACATTGATGTAAGGTATCATTTTTTGAGACATGTGATCGATGGCGGAAAAGTAGCTCTTCAAAAGGTCCATATGCGAGAGAATTGTGCAGACATATTCATGAAGCCAGTTACAGTAGAGAAGCTGCGATGGTGTTTAGCTTCTCTTGGCTTGCAGAAAAGATGATGAATGGGCATGGGCAAGGGATTAGGAAAATTGTTTTCAAGGTGGAGTTTGTTAGTTTGACAACGAATTATGTAATTTTGGGTAAAATGTAACTAGTTAGTTCTATACCGAAATGGTAGTTATGTAACAGAGGCAACTGGTTTAAAACTAGTGAATTCCCGAGAAATGTAATCGTGGAGAACCATTGTTGAATTAATAGAGATTCCAATCCCTTGCCCCATGGATATTTCCTTGACACCCTGTTGAGGTTTTACCACGTAAATCATGTGTATCTATTTGTGTGTTTGGTTTCCAGTTAGTTATGTGCTTTTCTTGGTCAATGTATAACTGAATGTATGTTTATTTTCTTTCTCCATTTCCCCTATTCGAATAGCAATATTCTCCCTTTCATTTTTCATTTGTCGCTCCAGTGTTATTGTTCTCCTCTTTCTTCAATTGTTGCTTCTTACCATCAATATTGAGTTCCTCTCCTGAAAATGAAAGAAGATACAATGCAGAGTATAAGACATGAAAGACGATGAATACTTGAATATAAAATAAAGTAGACTATAAAAGATTTATATGACATATACCTCAACATTCGATAGTGGCCACTATGTGGCTAGATGACCTGTATAAACAAAGCAAATAAAATGTCACCATAGAAAATGGAATTGGAGGGGGATTCATCATGCATGCTAGGATTTTTTGTGTGTGCACACATCATATTGCTCACTTCTAATTGTATCAAAAACAAATGCACAATGACATGTGGGTGTCTATTTGACTCAATGAATATGCTTGACTTTTTAACCCATTCTAATCCTAGCACAATGAAATTAAGCGAGGCAAGGACACAAGAAGGACTATCAATAAATGAAATTAGAGACTTTAGAATGCAACTCAATTGTACCTGAATGTAACGATAAGTATTTGCAGCTTCCTGGTCACCGATGAGCATCAAATCACACTGTGAAAAATTCCTTGCATTATGATAATTTGGTTGCACCTGCACTAATCCTCTGTAGTAGTCCCTTGACTTGCCTATAGATATAATTTTAGAAACAATCCTACTCCTGCAATTATTCCCTATATGGATCATCTTTGTCCCCCCGTATTGATAGTTATTTTTCAAGGCAACATAATAGAACTCTCCAATTGCATCATTGCCTTTCAAAACAATGCTTGAGTATTTCCAAGTGATTGTTGAACTAGTCTCTACTCAAGTCCATGAAATCCTTGATTTGTCTCCATCGCAAAAACCTCTTTTCGTAATAAAATTATAAATCCCACATCTGCATTCCTCGTCCCCAACATACCAATTCTTTAAAGTGGAATACTTTATCATTTCTCCCTCGGTGCAATAGAGATCCATTATTGTGGCATGGAGATGATTGGTGTCATAAAATGGTATAGTTCATCCTTCAATATATGTCACAGAACTCCTCTCACCTCATAGAACTCCTCTCATCTACAAAAATAAGAGTCCTCTCAAAATGCTTGGTCTCCATCTCATTCATCCTGAAATAAGTGGATATTTCCATGGGTGACAAAGTGTGCTTGGAGATTTAATAGAAGGAGCTATCACTAAAAAAATAAAAATACAATGCAACATAATAGTTATCAACAGGAGCAACAACCCTACCAAGCTACTTCCTAACTAGATAAATATACTCCTGAATTACCTCTTATAATGAACAAAAGATAACCTCAACTACCTATAGAGTCTACCTATGCATGGTAGCAATGAAAACACTGTCAAAAACAACATCTACAACAACGTTGGTCAATCTCTTCTTCTAGTCAAGGGCATGCCCAACTTTTGAAAAGTATCAAGCAGGTCAGGTCCACCTCATCCAGGCTCCTCTTCTTCTTCTACTCTCTCTGTTTAGGTTCAGAATAATACCAAAGTTCTTTGAAATTGATGGGTGGGTAAAAGTTATCAGACCATTGAGTTCTTCCATTTTTAATCATTGTCTGTAAGAATTGAATCTAAATTGCAAAAGTCATTTAGGTTCCTTCTTTTTAGCTGAAATTAACCTAAGCTTTGGAGAGTTGTAAGGTTTAATGGATCTAAGTATATTCTACTTAAAATATAGTAACATGGTTTAAAACTGTAGGCATTGAGATCAGAATCTAAGGATGAAACATAAAAGATTTTATGTTCATGATTACAAGAAATTTTAATTTCATGTAACAAAGTTTGAGGAAGGTCTAGCATTTGCATCCTACCAAAAAAATTTCTTGCATCACTTGAGCCCTTTTAATTTGGGCATGGTAGAGTCCATTACACAAACAATCAACCACTAAAAAAAAGGTGAAAAGAAAAAATAAAATTTCATGCATTCTGACCCTAGAAAAGTTAGGGAGGAGCGAACTAATCTGTACAATAAGGACATGCAAAATGCTAATTTTTCCATTGTTTTTTGATGAATTATTGGCCATAATCAAGATCTGCATTATGATATTTATTAAACCCTTTGTACAATAAGGACATGCAAAATGCTTACTTGTGCATTGTTTATCATAATCATTAAACCCTTTGTACAATAAAAACATGCAAAATGCTTACTTGTGCATTGTCTTTTGATGAATTGTTGGGCGCAATCAAGATCTGCATTACCATAATCATTAAACTCTCAACTCTAGATAAAATTTATGATTTGATCATATAAACCCTCAAAATTATTTACCCATAAGAACAAAAATCCTCTTTAGTAAAAAGGAAGAACAGAGTCCAAATTCACACCCATATACAAATTACCAAAATATCATAATCATTAAACCCTCAACTCTAAATAAAATTTATGCTTTGATCATATAAACCTTAGAATTATCTACCCATAAGAAGAAAAATCCTCTTTAGTAAAAAGGAAGAATAGAGTTCAAATTCATACCCATCTACAAATTTCCAAAATATCCATGCTCAATGACTTTGCCCTTATCATAATCATTAAACTCTCAACTCTAGATAAAATTTATGCTTTGAATTTACCCATAAGAACAAAAATCCTCTTTAGTAAAAAGGAAGAACAGAGTCCAAATTCATACCCATGTACAAATTACCAAAATATCCTCGCCCAATGACTTATCATTAAACCCTCAACTCTAGATAAAATTTATGCTTTAATCATATAAACCCTCGAAATTATTTACCCATACAAACAAAAATCCTCTTTAGTATAAAGAAAGATTGAGTCCAAATTCATACTCATGTACAAATTACCAAAATATCCATGCCCTTGCTCCATCTAATCATACCCATGTACAAATTACCAAAATATCCATGCCCAGTGACCTTGCCCTTGCTCCATCTAATCGTTGATGCTCTCCTAAAGTGTTTCCCATGCAAACTCCATATGGGGTTCAAATCCCATGAAATCCATAAATCGCGTTGATGGTCTTCCTTCTTCTTGAATTTCCCTGCAGATATAGACAAGGCAAAGAAAAATACAGTGCTACAATGTGATGTTGTAATCTGTGAATATTTTATTTCAACCCAGTGCTAAATTGGAAATGAAAAAGAAAAGAAATATTTATAATAGAAAAAATAAAAGAAATATTTATAATATAAAATAAAATATATAAATTTCAATTAGGTCAAATGACTTATTTTTAATAAGAGTTTGTTATTTTTTTGGTAAGACACTAAATTAAAAAGAAGAAGAAAAAGTTTAAAATGATATTGGGATGAGTGTAAACATTTAAATATGATATCAATTAATAACAAAAAGTTAAATTAGGCTTTGTTACAATATCATGGGCCAATACCATGGCTTATCAATACTACAAGTCCAAAAACATAACCTATTTCACAACCAAAATATTTTACAACAATATAACAAGATTCTTAACCGGTGATATTCACCCCGACATTACGGTAGATATTTAACTTGTAAAAAATAGCCTTTGTTACAATACCATGGGTCAATACCATGGATTATCAATACCACATGCCCAAAAAACACAATTTATTTCAAAATCAAATATTTTATAACAATATGACAAGATTTTTAACCATGGATATTCACCCTCACTTTACCATGGATATTGTTACACAAAAATATCGCCACCATGATTATTTGCAGTCAGTATGGGTCTATCACCACTTGTACTGTCCTCCTAAGCAAGTCCCAGACCTCAACTCTTCAAGTCAAGCTTTGAAAATGAGAGAAAGACATTGAAAATCAACAAAGCTCTGGTTCCGCACTTTCTCTCACTGTTGCCTGCGGTCCCGCACCTCCTGTTTACAAAAACTGCAGACCTGCCCGCTTTGTCCCTAAAGGTGTGGGTGCGGACCCCTGTGAAAGTCAAAAAGGCGCAAGTTTATTCTAAAAACTCACTTTGGGTTAATTCTAGATGATTCTAGAAGGAATTTTGACGTGGATTGGCCGCTCTTAGGTGGTTCATGCATCCCAAAAGAGAAGGAGCTAATCCCATGATGAGAGGAGCTATCCCTTTGAAGGAGGGCTTTATCCCTTTGAAGGAGGACCTAGTAACTTCCCTCCATTGCACTATAAATTTAGGGATTGGGCTGGTTGCTGAAGAGGTTGGAAGCTGAACATTTTTTAGGGTAAATGCTGGTGAAATTAAGACTTCCTAGTTGAGATTGAGAGGAGATATCACATACCTTTTTGGCTTCATTGGGAAGAGAGTGAAACTTGTCAAATTAGAGGAGACTTCTTGCTGGACCCTGGGAGGAGCTTGTACAGCGTCAAGGCACAGGTTGTAAAGTTCTTCTTTGATTAGAATTAATACAATCAGATTCATTTTTCTCAACAAATTGTCTCATGTCATTTGTTTCATGAATTCCTTGACATTCATGTTAAATATGTTTTATGATATTGGCTATTCAGGTGCTATTTAATTTGTTTGCTTGTTTGTGTTTGCAGATTCGCGACAAGGGAGCTCATTTGGATCGAAGGAGTGAGGCTTCCACAAACTTGCGTTGGACCCAAGGTAGGCCTAAAACACTTGTTTGCCTTTGTTTATAAATGCATATTTAGAGAAAGATAGTTTGTGATTGGTTTGCTTGTCATTAGGTCTTCTTTAGATTCTAGAAAGGTCTATCTTGTCCGCAAGGTCGACTCATTCCGTGTGACAAAATGGCGACTCCACTGGGGACTTGATGTTTTCCTTGTTTTTACTTTGACCTGAGAAACTGTGTTTTTGTTTCTGTTTTTGGCTTGTTGTGTGTGGAATTGGGTAGAAATAGTAGATCCAGGGTTATTTTTTGTTTTTCATAATTTTGGGAGAGGACCGCACCCTAGGCTTTTGACACAGTGCGTACTTATCCGCACTTTTGCTTTTAGCACAGAGCGGTACCGCACCTATGTTAACTGTGGGCCTGCGGACCCTGTCAAAATTTTGGAAAACCTAAGATTTCCTCTGTTAGTCAGCTTAGTTTTTGTTTAGAAGTTATTATCCACTGCCCAGACCTGCATATAACCTGTCAGAAGCTTTCCTTAGGTTGATTTCATTGGTGTTAGGGTTTTAGGTGAAATTCCTAGGAGTTTTGCTTGTTGGGTTTGTTTTTCATTTTGGTCTTGTAGTAGCTCTAAGCTTAGAAGCTGTAGGGACCTCAGATCACCTTGGTTTCTACCAACCTTCTTATGAGTCTGACCATCTATGAGATCTACCCTTGTTGAGGAATCCGCTTTGTGTTTTCTCTTTACAAAACTTCGAAAATCTTGTGTTTTAAAGTTTAGATTTTCATTTTTAAAAAGAAAACAAAATTGGTTGTTTTTTACTGATTTGTGATTCTGCATAAATTGGTCCTTAGATTACATCTAGCTAAGTAAAACATCCTTAAAAAAGACATCTTGTAGGCTTTGACTTCAAATAGGTTTTTATAATTTATAGATCTCAAAATTAGTCGTTTGCATAGTTTTGAGTGTTTTATAAGCAAAATAAAAAAAATTCTCTTTTGGAAAAAGTTTGTTTTTGTAGTGGTTGAGTGCTTTGAAAAGAAAAGGGAAATTTTTGTGAAAATAACTAGTTGTCTCGTTTTGAGTGCATTGGAAAGGACAAAAGCTCTTCTTTTAATTTGTTTGTTAAGAAAGATTTGTGTTTACAAAGTATTTGCATTCTCAAACTCTTTCCTAACTAGAAGTTCATCGAAGGGAAAAGATTGTTTAATCATCTTAAGTGCATTTTTAGTGATTTTGAGTCGAGTCTTCATACCACGAGTTTCATCTCCGCACCTCTTGACTTAAACAAAAACCAATAAAAAATAACGCTTAAAGTAAAATTCATCTAGTAATATTTTATTTCTAGGGCTCTGATACACCAACTTAGCTTAGGCTAGTGTCTTGGAGTAGGAGAGTAATTAACTCTCCAAGACAGTAAAAACAAACAAGTAGATGTATCTTGTGGTAGGGAAGAAATCCAATTGTTGCATTTATGCTCTGGGAAAGCTCCTCTTAAAGGAGAAGCACGAGATCGTGTCCGAACCAGTGTGGGAATCAATCCTTCCTCATTGGGAACGACGCCAGATATTCACGTATTAAAAACGGTAAACCTCGGATTAACCATTGTCGAGGAGCCTAGGGTCACTTGTTGGTAAACCTTGGATAATGTCAAGGAGCCTTCAAGGGGATTGAGCTTGCTACTCTGCCCTTACGTGCATATCGGATCGTAGACTGTTCCCCCAGGTATATTTGTTTCAGTTGGTAACCTTAGTGGCCATATTCTTTAGGATTCTTCCTAAGGTGACAGTGGTGGGAAGATCCCACTGTACCTGGAGCAGATGTCGGCTAGACTCACTTGGATTTTCTGGAGGGTTCTCTTCACTCGAGACGGTTAAGTGGAGGAACTTGTGCCAGTCTATTCATTAAGCAGGTTTCCGGGGTAACTGTTCCAACCGCCATTTCTGTATTGAACTCTGCGACGTTGGATTTCATCACCAACTAGTGTTTTTAGTACAGAAAGTTACTGTTTGTGTGTGTTTGATCTCCTAGATTCTTTAGGTGTGTGATTCAAATTTGTTTGGTTATTTAGAGGCTTTAGGTGGTTTTTATTGAGATTTTACTCTGTTTGCATGTGAAGTAGTTAAATTTTTTTAACCGTGGCTGAATTACCGAGGAAGTCCCGTAGACTTCGGGGCCAACCTCCTGAGTTTTCACCAAGCTGGCCTGAAGGGTTGCGAGTCCTCATAACTCCTAGAGACAGTAGAGTTGGGTCACCTGAAGAAGGAGAGTCTTCTTTGGTGGTACATCCTGATTTTCAAGCTTTAGTAGCAGATTATAATCCACAATCAGTGTCTGTTTCCGAAGTTACTCGTAGCTTTTCATCTGCTAGTGATATAGGTGAGGAACCTAAAATATCTGAACCTGAAAGTGAATTTGCTGCTACTCCGACATCGGGGTTTGCTTCTCCAGCTTCTAGTGGTCCTGGTTCACCTAGGGTAGAAAGAATAATTAGCCAAATCTTCCTTCTGGACTTATAGCTATCGAAGAACTTGCTCTAGAAGAAGAAGTAGGCATCCCTATCCCTGAAAATCAACCTACTATTGAGCTAAGGGAGCGTGAATCAATTTTTTACAGTCCACCTAGGAGCAGTGCTTGGTATCTTTCTTTGACTAATTTCTTAGAAAACCCAGGGTTAAGTTTTTCACCACCTCGTGTTCCTTATCACCCAACACCTAGAGGTTATTATCCTCCGTTAAATATGTCAAGACAGTCGTCCATGTTTACTCAATCGCCAGAATCCTTTTTGTACGGCGGTCCTTCTGTTCCCTCTGGGTATCAGTCACTTTCTGGTACTTTTTCGGGAGCATCTCCTCAACCCATTGAACAAGGGTTATTAACTGGAAGCAATGGTACTAAGCCGTTGAGCGTAGAAGATATTCTCATGATGTCAGGTACTATTCCCAATCCTCAACCTCAAGGTGGCCAGTTACCGCCTGGGGGGCAGCCTCAAAATCCTCAATTATCGCCTGGGGGGCAACCTCAAGGTACCCAATTTGCGCCTGGGGGGCAACCTCAAGGACAATACATACCTACGGGACAGTACGTTCCTCAAGGTCAACTCCAAACTCAATATGTACCCCAAGGTCAACCCCGGTATCAATTTATGCCTCAAGGTCAACCCCAGTATCAGTACGTGCCTCAAGGGTATCAACCCCAAGGTTAGTACTCGAACCAAGGTTTCCAACCACCCTCCGGTCAATCATATGTTCAAGGAAAGGGAATTGCACCTTCGAATTATCAATCCTACCCTCAACCCGGTTATGGTCCTCAATATTCTCAACCTGTTATGGGTCCGTACCCCCGAATGAATTTAGTGTGGGTCCATCGCAAACTCAGCAGGTCTTGCAACCGAATGTACAGTTGTCATCTCAAACTGGACAACCCTTAGTTTCTAGTATACCCCAGCAACCTGTCCAGGCTTCTATTCAAACTTATGTACCTTCGGTAGTTTCTCAGCCTGGGCCTAGTACGCCTCGTACTCCGCCTCAAACGACTGCTGCAACTGCTGCAACATCTGTTCAATCTACCCCACCTACTTCTGGAGTATCGACAGCTCCAGTTTCTACTGTTCCTGTATCTACTCCTCAGACATCTTTACCTCCGTCTGGATCCACGATTCAAACTTCGGTTCAGATGCCTGTAGGACAACCTGGTTCAAGTACGGTTGTCACAAGTCAACCACAATTTACTTATCAACCGTACCAGGGACAGTACCAATTCGGTCCTGCTGTGCAGCAGCCAGTCTATCAGTATCAACCGTACCCTGGGTACACATATCAACAACCCCAGTACAGTCCAGTTAATCCTGGTTTTCCGGGAGGATACAATATCCCAAATGCAATTCCTATTCCTAGTTATCCTGGATATCCTCCTCCTGGGGCTGGTCTCATGACCCATAGTTTTAGGGACCCTAATCGTCAGTTACCATTTATCGCAACTTTGGACTTGCCTGACTTGTCGCGCCTAACGAACGATCCCATTAATTATCTTTCGTTTTGGCTGCCAATGCCGAATAAGTTGCCTAGTGATATTCCTAAGTTCGAAGGCAAATCAGAAGAGGACCCGTTGAACCATGTGATGAGTTATCACCTCTGGTGTGCGTCTAACTCCATTTCAGATGATTCAATCCGTCTAAGACTTTTCCAGCGCACTCTAATTGGTCTTGCGGCCAAGTGGTACATTGAGTTACCACGAGGCACTGTTTATAATTTTAGTCAGTTAGCTACCTCGTTTTTAACTCATTTTCAGTTGCCAGTCCGATATGACAATGGCACGGAATTACTAACTTCGTTAAAGCAATCGACGTCCACTTACATTTCAAATCATATTCATGAATGGAGACGTCGACGGCGTTTAGTGAAGGTTTTTATTCCGGATCAGATCTTGGCTGAATGGTTGGTAAAGTCTTTGTTGCCAAAGATCACTGAAGATGTAGCTAAGGCCGGAGTTGTTACTGAGGAGCAAGTAATTGCTCAAGCACAATACCTTGACTTGGTTTATACTCAGTCAGGTACGTTACACGAGAAAATCTGTATGATTGGTACAGTTAACACTAAAAGTAAGAAGAAGTATTCCAAGAATTCTTCTCCTATCATAACCTTGCCTGATTCCCCGACAGGAGATTCTTCCACAGAGATTTCCGCCGATATTCACGTTGTAGAGTCATCTACAGCCAAATCAAAATCTGGTGGGAAGAAGAAAGGGAAGAAGAAGAATAAAACAGACAAAAATTCAAAGGAGAAACCTGAAAAATCGGAATCTAATGATGAAAAGCGCAAACCTCGTTATCCTTGTCTCATTTGTGACGAAGAACATTTTACAAGAGACTGCCCTCATCAGGCAGAGGTTGCGAAGATTGTCAAAGGTTCTCAAACGCCTGCTGTTTTGAAGGATCATTTTCCAAGTCAAGACAGTAAGATGATAGGTTCTTCCTCGAGTGCCAATGAAGAACCCATACTGATGATGTCACATGTTAGGATTGTGACTCGATCACATGATTATGGTAGTAAAAGTCTTGTTGATGGTAAAGAAGCAGAATCTTCTCATTCTAACCCATCAACCTCAGCTCCCGGTTCCAATCCACTACAGATCGAGAAACATAATCCAGACTTGGTAATCAAACCACCCGCCAAGGGTATACTTCGAAAGTCAGCTTTCAATCCACATGCGAGAGCGGCTCAGAACTATAACATTGTTGAGGATTTAGCTATTTCACACTTAACAATGTCGGCTTTGGAAGTTCTGCAATCATGTCCAGCACAACGTAAATTACTTTTGTCGGCTATAGGAGCTGTTGATGTTCAGGACTCGAACCTAATAATTTTCGATCTAGAAAGTAGTACACCGCGCTTACCTCATCAAATGGCTTTCCAGATTCCAGTGATAGTCAAAAATAGGCCTATTCATTGGACTGTGATTGATGAGGGAGCCTCAACGTGTATTATGTCGATACAGTGTTGGAGATCGCTTGGTTCTCCTTCGCTAAATCAATCCCCGACGATTCTAAAGGCCTTTGATGGCCGTGGATTTCATCCTTTCAGCATTCTACAGGATTTACCTATAGGGGTTGAAGGAAAAACCGTTAATCTAGATGTGGAGGTGGTTGATGCCCCTCTAGATTACAACCTTCTCTTGGGTCGAAGTTGGTCTTACGCTATGACAGCTGTCGTTTCATCGGTCTTTCGGGTTATAAAGTTTCCACATAATGGAAAGATCGTAATAATTTCATCCGACCCAGCCTCTTCTGAAAGTATTCAGCATGTCGGTAAAATGACTATCCCGTATAAGGATGTTGGAGTAGGACTAGTTAAAGATGCCGGTTTACTGGGAACTTTTCCTTTTCCTCCGATCAACGCATCGTCTTCATTTGCAACCATTCATATGATTACGTCAGACACCATTGTTTGTGATGATCCTTGGATCGTTCCTTCTGAATCTGAGATAGACTCATTTGGTGATGTCATGCCTTTGAGTCCATCTGAAATTGCGTATGAGGCCGTGCAATCGTTTACCGACCCATCTTCAACTGAGATTGACTTAATGAATGTGGTCCGTGAGGAATCACTTTTCACATCAAGCTCGGATTCAATCACGTTTTCTAAACTTGTTCAATCTGATGAGAAAATTCGTGAAATCCTATGTGCAGATGATTTACCATGGGAAGATCTCCATCACAGATCTTCGTTTTTACCCGAGAATGATCATTTTGAAAATGATTTTTCATCGATTTTTACGACTGAATATGTCAAGGAACCTCAGAATCCAATGAAAAATCCTGATTCAAAGTTAAATTTGGGAAACATCTCTCGAACTATTCCTATTGACATTTCGGTTAAGCCTGGAATTGTTGAGAACATTCATATAGGTGCCTCGTGTACAGAAGACGAAATTCAAATATATAAGGCCCTATTTCAGGAATTCCGCGATGTGTTTGCCTGGTCCTATGAGGAAATGCCAGTAATTGATCCCGCAATTGTTGTTCATGAAATAAAGACTTACCCGGACGCTAAAACCATCCTGCAACGTTTGCGTCAGATTCACCCAAGAAAAGCTGCTGCTATCAAAGCAAAAGTTGAAAATTACTCAAAGCAGGTTTCATTTATCCGATCCCGTTAACGGATTGGGTATCGAATATTGTTCCGGTTAATAAAAAGCAAGGGACAATAAGAATATGTATCGATTATAGTGACATTAATCGAGCCTGTCCAAAGGACAATTACCCAACTCCCTATATCGATCAAATCATTGATGATTGTGCCGGCAGCGAAATATTCTCCTTCATGGATGGTTTTTCCGGATACAATTAAATCAATATTCTACCTGCCGATCAACAAAAAATGGCTTTCATTTGTCCATGGGGGACATTTTCTTATTGCAAATTACCGTTTGGGCTCAAGAATGCTGGAGCAACTTTTCAAAGGGCCATGTCTTATGCGTTTCATGACATCATGCACATTGTGCAACCCTATCTCGATGATTTTCCTGCTCATTCATTACATCGAGCTAATCATCTCATCCATTTACGAGCAATTTTTATGAGGTGTAGGCATTATCGGATTCGGTTGAATCCACACAAGTGTGTTTTCTGTATAGAAACGGGTTGATTGCTGGGGTTTGTAGTTTCGAAAGTCGGCATTCGCGTCAATCCCTCAAAGGTCAAAGCTATTGTCAAATTGCCTCCTCCTTCGAGTCTTCGCCAACTCCAAAGTTTGCAAGGGAAAGCAAACTTTTTACAACGATTCATTCCTAACTACGCTGAGGTTACAAAGGGTTTTACCCGGTTGTTGAAACAGAATACTTCATTCTATTGGGATGAGATAGCTCAGAAATATTTTGATGCACTAAAACACGCGTTGACCCATGCACCGTTATTGAATCCTCCCAACTACAACCAGGATTACTTCTTGTATCTCGCCGCCTCTCATTCCACCATTGGAATGGTCTTAGTTCAGGAAGATGAATTCGGTACTGAACATGTGATATATTACCTTAGTCGAACTTTAAATCCAACTGAGCTAAAATACTCACATGTGGAGAAATTGGAATTGACAGCTGTTCAAGTTTTCCAACGTTTTCGTCACTACATTTTACTACGTAAAACTACAGTAATTTCTGATTGCAACCCTATGATCTACATTTTGACCAAGCAATTGCTAGGGGGCAAGTACTCTAAATGGATTGTTATCCTACAGGAGTTCGACTTGGAATTTGAAAAATCTAAGTCTAAGAAATCTTTAGTTTTTGCGGAGTTAATGTGTGACTTCCCGTGTGCTGACACGGAAACTGTGGCAGAGGAGCCCATTGCGGATGAATCCTTGTTTCTAATAAGCACTTTAGATCCATGGCATGGGGATATCATCGTTTATCTCCAGACCCAATCCTTTCGGCCAGAAATTTCAAGGTCAGAACGTCGGAAAATACGATTCCAGTCCCAACAATTCAGGATTATTGGAGATACTCTTTATCGCCGTGGGGCAGACTCTGTTTTTCGACGTTGCTTAACTCACGAGGAAGCTGAAAGGGTTCTAAATGACTGTCACTCTGGAGTGTGTGGCAGTAATATGTCTGGGTATGCCACAGCCCAAAAGATATTGCGCGCTGGCTACTTCTGGCTGTCTTTGTTTAAAGATTGTATTATCGTGGTCTGAAAATGCCACAACTGCCAAATTTTTTATCGAAAGATGCGCGCTCCACCTGCTCCTCTCCACCCTATAATTGCCATTGGTCCTTTTGCCAAATGGGTATCGATTTTATTACATGTAACCCTCACTCGGCCGGGGGGCATGCGTATATCATCCTTGCGGTAGATTATTTTACCAAGTGGGCCAAGGCGATGCCTACATTTGAGGCAGACGGCAAGACAGATGCAATTTTCGTGTTCAATCATATAATTGCTAGGTTTGGTGTCCCACAAGTGATTATCACTGATCATGGGCGTCATTTTCGAAATGTTATGATGACCGAACTTACAGGCCAACTTGGTTTGCATCATGATAGTTCAACTCCTTATTATCCACAAGCTAATGGTCTCGTTGAATCCATCAACAAAGTTTTAGTCATCATGATCCGACGAATCATTGGGATTCATCGGTCGAATTGGCATAACATGCTATTTTTAGCGCTTTGGGCGTATCGTACCTCAGTAAAAACATCAACAGGGTTCACTCCTTTCCAACTAGTTTATGGTCTGGAAGCTATGTTACCCATTGAATGCGAAATCCCGTCATTGCAAATGGCCATCGAGTTACTTCCAGCCACTTTCGAAGAGGAAAAACGTTTGTTATACTTGGCTAAATTAGATGAGAATCGACGTGATGCTGCATTGGCGATCGAGACTCACACAAAACGTATGAAAGCTCAGTATGATCGAAATGTGACCCATCGAAATTTTTCGGAAGGAGATCTAGTCTTAGTTTATGATCAAGCTAAGGATAAATTAGGCGCTGGAAAATTCGTTCCTATGTGGCATGGTCCCTATGTTGTCAAGCGAAAGCTAGCAAAAGGCGCCTATGAATTGGTAGACTTTGATGGGGACTCTTTGGGTAAACCCAGAAATGGTCTTTACCTGAAGAGGTATTATGCTTAAAGAAGGGGTATGGAGATTTTTAGTTAGGATAGTTTTTCTTTCTAGCTGGTGTGTTTTAGTTTGAAAAGTGTGCTTAGCTTAGAGAGTATTTTTCGTCATTATTCCTGCTTATCTTGGTTTTACTCTTGATATTGCAGATGTCGATGCCTCTCCAAACATATATTGGTTTCGCTGATGGTGCTTGTCGTAATACACGGAACATTTCTTCCACAGCTTGGGTTATCTATTCGCCCTCTGACGAGTTGGTATCTATGCATGGGGTAAGCCTCGGTCAAACAATGAACAACATTGCCGAGTATAGTGCAGTGATTGAGTTATTATCTGAATCTATTTCATTTGGGATTCGGAGTTTGATAGTGAGGTTAGATTCTGAACTCGTTGTATTACAGCTTAATAGAGTGTATGCCATTAGAAATCCAGTGTTATTGAGATTATTTTTGAGAGTGCGTCTCTTGGAACGTGCATTTAATTATATTGAGTATCAGCATATTCCAAGATCTTTAAATACATTAGCAGATGCAATTGCTTCTCGAATGTTAAGTATACATTTGCAATAATCATACATGTAAATCTAAAACCATTCCATAACGTGATTTACAAGATAAGCCAGTAATAGTGATATATATATAGGAGTGTGTCAAAAAATACATCGTCCTCGATCATAGGTTGAAAAACACCTTATGATCGGCAAAAATGATAAGTACAAAAAGCAAAAATGTCATATGTGCCCACAATAGGGGATCATCCTATCACTGGTGATGATCTCGATAAGAAACCACTGCACGAGCCACCTTACAAAGGAACCTCCTAAAAGGTCCTGGGACCCCAATCACATAGCGTTGAAGTCGACGAGGAATGTCATCTATGGTGGTCTCCGGAATATCTCCTATCAAGTGCTTTAGATGACTCTCCAACTCGGCCAAAACCTCTGTTGATTCGTCCTGTGGGGCTGGCACGGCTGCAACTAGTTGTTTCCTCTCGTAAGGCCGGAGAGTGGCTGGTTGCTGTGGACCCACATCTGCATTTGAAACTTTTACTATCAGTTTTGGGACGATGGAAAAAATAATAAAAAATTTTAAAATAGGAAAAATGTTGAAAATAATTTTACCTGAGTCATCCCATTGCTCTCCTAGTGGAAGAGCCATGTCTGGGTCACCACGAAAATCTACCCCACCGTAAGGGAAGTCCTGAATAGAAAAAACCTGGTTTTCCAACCATTGGAAATACTCACGTTTGAATCGAACAACCTCTATCCCCTCGTCTGGATGACTGGCCATAATTGCGACCCATCGCATCAGTTTGGGCTCTCGAGGAAGCCCAGCTCCAATAGTAAGGTGCTGCGGGATCAACATGGGAACCCTCTCCAGACCAAAGCTCACAACCAAAGCCCCATAACCAAAGGTCTTTAGTTGTCCGTTTTTGGCTCTCGTCAGTTGGCCTTTTACATTGGCCAACACAGCATCGCACCAGTTGAAGATGGTGCCTCGAAAGCAGTCAACTGCTATCCGCATCTGGGATCCGGTGGCAATATGTAACGCGACACTCCCGCAAAGTCTAGTGACAGTAAATGTGATCACCATGAGTTCAGGAAAGGATATGGTTTTTATGTCTATCCCTTTGTCTCTAGCCTGGCTGTTGCAGAACTCTAGCCGGAGGCTATCGACAAACTGGCCACTTGGCCTAGTCCCGAATAGAGTCAAGTCTTCGCCTCTCTTAGGCAAACCGGTCAAGAAATATATATCTGCCGGCTCGATTTCGAGCTGGTGGCCACCAATGAAGAAGCACTGGTCCTGTATGCTCCATCTGTCAACCAGCCATTGTAAGAAATCCACCTGGGCCCTCATGCCAGGCATGGCCCAGAATTTGTACAAGCCGCAGGCCCTCAATGCATCGATCGAAGGTTGGTGATTCAACGCGGCTAGATCCACGTCCTCACGCTCTCGTTCATGCCAATCTAGCATGATGTACTCTCTGCATCCAATAAAAAGATAGATTAGAATGTTAGAAATTAATTTGTTTGGGTCAAATTTTAGAATTTTTGGGTTCAAAACCCTTGCTGCTGGGACCGCACCCTCTGGGTTAGACACAGTGCGTGGGTCTGCACCTTGCCTACATGGAAGGTGCAAACCCCTGACTTTTTCCCCATTGAGAAAAAGTAAGGGTCCGCGGGTTGCCAGTGTTACACCTGCGGGCCCCCGTGCGCAGGTTTTAAGCCTAAAAACCCTCCAAAAAATGAAATAAAAACCTAAAACAAAAAATGAAACGGTTAAAAATGAAGAGTAGGATGATGTGGATAACCTGGAGAAGACGGCGTTCGATTTCGACGGTTGTATTTTCCGCAATCTTCACGGGAAGTTTTCTGAACAAAAGCACTATTTTCTCACCCAAAACTCAAACGGTAAAAATGAATTGACAAAAGCCCTTTTTATAAGTTTTTTGAGTAAATAAATTGCAGATTTGTTTATGTTTCACTTTGGAAAGGTATTTTTGCAGCATTTTTATCCATTTCAAACATGTATGATTAATGTTTGCATTTTTGTTCAGGAGAACGGATTATTCAACCGAAATCTATCATTTTCGACGAAAAAACATTTAGAGTCACCTTTAAACTCTTTTCTGACTCCTAAAACATGAAAAGATCGCCGAGTTTTTCTTTTAAACTCGTTAAAACGGAACTAAAAGACGGTCCACTTACAGCTCTTTTCTGACCGTAAAAACATGAAAAGATTGCTGGATTTTTGTCATTTCAAATTCGATATTGGTTATAAAACGATGTGTCGTTGATCGCTTTTTTACTTTTTCGGATCAGGGGCACTAATTACGAAAAGTACTCCTTGGTCGTAAAGATCAATCGGTTCTCTCAAGTATTATTTTATACTTTTTCGGGCTTGGGAGACACAAATTTACGAAAAAGGTCAACCCTGGAGTCTTCTTAAGTTTTTTCAGACTCTCTAAAATTGAAAAACTCCGAGTTTCTCCTATACTGGACTCGTTAAAATTTAACAGTAAAGGACCTGTTCAATTACAAACAGGAACGAACCACTCCTTCTTAGGGTTCGAATTTAAACTAAGTTGGACTCATCCGAAGGATGAGCTTATAATCAAGCAAATGTTATCCTCCTCAAGCTTGTCAAAAATAAAGAGGTACTTGCCAGAAATGGTGGGGAAAAAGAGAGAAAATGAGCCTGTTTGTCATACTTTGTAACCACTCTTGAACACGACACTTTTATTCACCTGGGTTGGGAAATCATTTGCCTAATAGTTGATCAAACCACATTGAAAGTCTTCAGCCGGTGTCTGGGTATTAACTTTGGGTCAATTGTCACCAAACCATCTATTGTGTCGTTATGTGTTCAAGAGGTCACTGCCAATAAGCCATTCATCTGCAAAATATCTGTTATCCATCTTGACCACCCCTGAGTCAGTTCTTGCAATTAAATTTCTTCAACTTGATCTATGATTTCGTGTTGTGGGCTTGCTTACAACGGATCACTTTCTATCAACTTCAGCTCATTATCTAGAAAGATGATCTAGAAATCGTCAGTACCTTGGGATCTGCATGCCTCAATAGCAGGTTTCTCGCCTTTGACGACAGGTTGCATCATTGATCTTCGATCAAAGGATTCCGTGACATGTTAGACACCAACACATTTATTCACATCTCATGGATTGTACTGGGTACTTTGAGAGCCATTGGCATCACTGGTGGTTTCTCTCACACTTGTTAACAGTTTACATCATTGACTGGTAATCAAGTGGTTTCTACCATGTTTGACTTCAACACATTAATTCGCATGGATAGAATTGTACTGTTTCGGGAAGTAGAAATGAAGACCCTGGATCTAGTTTCCACAATCCAGGCTGCGAGGAATTTTGTATTCATTATATAATGGACTATTCATAAACAGATGGCTGCGTCCATACTGTGTCCACATGAGTCTATACTTGTGATGTCTTACAAGATCATTCCTGTATCAGAGCAGTAGTTAGTTTTCTAAGTCAGTTTTGATCTGGGTATGGGAATGCCTACCTCAGCGATGATATGATCTCATATATATATCTTGCATTGAATGTTTTTACAGGTTCCGACCGGGCTGTCCACAAGATGATCCTCAAAATGATAAAGTACTTCACTCTTCCTAAATGATAAATGAAATCCTCATCTACTACAGACTTCGCACTTTAGGGGGCAATCTGTTACACAAAAATATCATCACCATGATTATTTGCAGTCAGTATGGGTCTATCACCACTTGTACTGTCCTCCTAAGCAAGTCTCAAACCCCAACTCTTCAAGTCAAGCTTTAAAAATGAGAGAAAGACATTGAAAATCAACAAAGCTCTGGTTCCGCACTTTCTCTCACTATTGCCTGCGGTCCCGCACCTCTTGTTTACAAAAACTACGGACCTGCCCGCTCTGTCCCTAAAGGCGTGGGTGCAGACCCCTGTGAAAGTCAAAAAGGCGCAAGTTTATTCTAGAAGGAATTTTGACGTGGATTGGCCGCTCTTAGGTGGTTCATGCATCCCAAAAGAGAAGGAGCTAATCCCTTGATGAGAGGAGCTATCCCTTTGAAGGAGGACCTAGTAACTTCCCTCCATTGCACTATAAATTCAGGCATTGGGCTGGTTGTTGAGGAGGTTGGAAGCTGAACATTTTTTAGGGTAAATGCTGGTGAAATTAAGACTTCCTAGTTGAGCTTGAGAGGAGAGATGACATACCTTTTTGGCTTCATTGGGAAGAGAGTGAAACTTGTCAAAGTAGAGGAGACTTCTTGCTGGACCCTGGGAGGAGCTTGTACAACGTCAAGGCACAGGTTGTAAAGTTCTTCTTTGATTAGAATTAATACAATCAAATTCATTTTTCTCAACAAATTGTCTCATGTCATTTGTTTCATGAATTCCTTGACTTTCATGTTAAATATGTTTTATGATATTGGCTATTCAGGTGTTATTTAATTTGTTTGTTTGTTTGTGTTTGCAGATTCGCGACAAGGGAGTTCATTTGGATCGAAGGAGCGAGGCTTCCACAAACTTACGTTGGACCCAAGGTAGGTCTAAAACACTTGTTTGCCTTTGTTTATAAATGCATATTTAGAGAAAGATATTAACTTTGGGTCAATTGTCACCAAACCATCTGTTGTGTCGTTATGTGTTTAAGAAGTCACTGCCAATAAGCTATTCATCTGCAAAATATCTGTCATCCATCTTGACCACCCCTAAGTCAGTCCTTGCAACTAAATTTCTTCAACTTGATCTATGATTTCGTGTTGTGGGCTTGCTTGTGACGGATCGCTTTCTATCGACTTCAGCTCATTATCTAGAAAGATGATCTAGAAATAGTCAGTACCTTGGGATCTGCATGCCTCGCGACTACTAAAAATATTCCCATAGAAATTAAAATAAGGTTTTAATAAAATTAAGCTAAGATGGATCTATGTCGGTTCTTTGTATATATATATATATATATATAAAGAACAAACATTGATCCATCATAGCTAAGGATCCAAGGGATGAGAGCAAGCAAATTGACTAATTATAATAGATTAAATATAGTACATTATTTTTTAAAGTTTTTCATTATTTTATTTTCTTTGACATGATTGATCTAAAATATAGGTTTAAAATTTTACAACCAATTAAGTTTTTTTAATTTAGATAATTTCTTAAACACAATACAATGTGATCAAATTTAAGAGAGTTGGGGAGTGGGTGGAGAGAGGGAGCAAGACAGTGAAAAAGTTGGAGGATAGAGAGAGAGAAAGAGAGAGTGATGGGGGGAGAGAGAGAGAGGTGGGGGAGAGGGAGCGAAAGGAAGGAAGAGAGAGGGGTGAGAGAGAGGGAGGGAGAGAGGAAAGAACAAATACATAGAGAGATAGAGGTGGAGAGAGAGAGGAGTGAGAAGGGAAAGATGGAGAGAGAGTGAGGGAGAGAGGAGAGGAGGGAAGAGAAAGAAAAGGAGAGGATAGAGATAGGGAGAGAAGGGGAAGGGAGAGAGATGGAGAAGGACAGGGAGGGGGGGGAGATAGTGATAGAGTTGGATGGGAGAGAGAGAGAGAGAGGGAGAGTGATTTTGGGGGGGAGATAGAGGGAGATGGGAGATAAGGGATAGAGAAGAAGGAAGATAGAGATGAGGAGAGAGAGATGGAATTGGAGAGGGTAGGAGAGGGAGGGAACAAGAAAAACATAGCGGGAGAAAGGTGGAGAGAGAGAGGGGGTGACAAGGGAGTCATGGAGAGAGAGTGAGGGAGAGAGAAGAGTGGGAGGGAATAGAGAGAAGGATATAGATAGAGAGGGAGAGAAGGGGAAGAGAGGGAGAGAGAGTGTGTGTATGTTTGGGGAGTGAGATAAAGAGAAGGAATAACAAAGAGACACAAATAAAAATATAGATATTATATAGTATTATATAACCAACCTAGATCCATAAATACATATATCATTATAATTTCTTTTGTCATCTTAAATCATTTGCAATTGTGCAAAAAACCCAAATATCATTATGTAAATGTTCCAATCTTTGTAATCTTTCTCATGAACAATTAATAAATACATGTTTAATTATAATCAATTTTTTTCTATCTTAAATCATTTAAATAGTAGAAAACCAGATATTATTATGTAAACATTTTAATCATTATCATTTTTTTCACAAACAACTAATAAAAATTCAGTTTAATTTATAAGCAAAATACTTTTTCCATGACTATTTTTCTGATTAATTTTAATCAAAATTTGACAGAAATTTTTAAAAACTTGAATTTAAATTATTTAATCTGTATAATTTGAGTACCCTAAATATTTTTCAAAATACTAAATCTATTTATGCATTTAAAAATATATTTTAAATAACAAAAATTCTTCAAATTATATTACTAAATTTTAATTTCTAAATTAAACTTAATATATATATATATATATATAAAACCAAACATCATTATACAAACGTTCCAATCATTGTAATCGTTTTTTGGTATCTCCAATCATTTCGTTTGTGGAAAAGCAAATATGATTATGTAGGCTACTCTCCCACTATGACTCCCCTCCCCTCCTTGTGGAAAACCTTCAACAATGTTTCCAGCTGTCGTGGAAAACTTTTCAAATCGTCCATCCAATAAACTAGCATTTGCACCAAATGTTGCAAAGGAAACGCCGTAAGGCATAAATTGAGAAACAATTCCGACATGGGAATGGGAAAATGTACATAAGATGCAGATATGTAGCATAAATGAGATTCTAAAGATGTATAAATTGAAGTTTATTTAGGGTTTTTTTTTTAATTATTGAATTAATATTGCATATAAATCTCATAAAATTCAACCAACTTATAATTGAGGGCTCTGATCTCTAAGTTTGACTTTGGGTCATTAACATGGTAATGCACTGTCTCAACCACTAAACCACATAACAACAAACAAAAGACTACAAAATGTTACGATCATTACTATAGTAAACCCAATGACTCTACACACAATAATTTATTCTTTACTCGAAGAGAATATTGCTTAACCATATCCACAAAAAGATTGCAAGGTGGAAAGCATTATGCAGAACAGAATCTCTGTTATTATAACTTGTAAGTTGTAGCATTGTTCCAACCAATAAAACTATCTTCACATTTTGGAAGATCAAATGGAAATAAGTTTTGAAGAATTCAATAAAAAACGTCCAAGATCATTGGATCACATGATTAATGGTACCATGTCCTATGAATCTAATATTTTTATGCACTTACAATTAAGGGAGAAAACAAGGTCCAAACAATGTATACCATAGGGACCAATAAATAGTATATTTGCTAATCCTTGCTAGGATCAGAAAAAACAACATTACTTCTCCTTAAATCCTTCACAATCAAATTATACAATTGTTGTACAACACAAGGCCCATGTTGTTGTCAATAGTTCTGATTGAGAATGCGACCAGATTCCTTCAATCTCATACAGTGATTAATGCACCAATTATACAATTGTTGTACAACACAAGACTCATGTTGTTGTCAATCAAGCAATAGTTCTGATCGAGAATGCGCCAGATTCCTTCAATCTCATATAGTGATTAATGCACCAAACACAGATGTACTAGTTGCAACGACTTTTATATCATTTTGCTGATGTTGTCATGTCAAAATCAATGTGATACAATTAAGTCACCTTTAAGAAGAACCTCATTGCAATTTCTATACAAGGATGTCTGTCTTATCATTACTCATTCTAATTTCACCTCTTTTATTGTCAGAGTTCACGAATTAGCCTCCAAATGCTTGCTTCATCCACAGACCAGTGAATTACCTTTTATAAATATTTTGTTTGAGCATTGGAACTCAATAACATTTACAAAATTATAAAAAGTTTATCTCCAATCAATTTCTTTTCTTTTCTTTTTCTTTTTCTGATTTCCACTTATTATTGTTATATAAATATCTAAACTCATTTTATAATACTTTAAAAATAGAAATTTTCAGATATTATAATCCCTAAATCCTTTCTTCCCATTCTTAATGACTTTTGCAATTGGAAATAGGGCTTTGCAATTAGGTTCCCTCTGCATTAAACTCTGCAACTGACCCACCACGGTTAGTGTTGGAGTCCTTGGAGGGGTTTTATTCTCTTGAACAAAAGTCAAGTGACAAGAAAGAGTCTGGGCTCCCGGCTCTACGCCGGGCCTGTACATTATTACTGGAATCTCTTGTACCTGTTTTGGCAGATCCTATTTTGGGTGTTGAACATCCAGTTCTGCCCTTAAATATAAAGGAGCAAGCCAAAAGTATTGCACATGAATGGAAGTCGAAGATAAACCTTGAAGGAGATGTTGCCAATGGCAATTCGTTGGAGGCCCAGGCCTTCTTGCAACTTCTAGCTACTTTTGGAATTGCGTCAGAGTTTGATAAAGATGACTTATGCAAGCTTGTTCTTGCATTTGCATGGTGCAGGCAGACACCTGAACTCTGTTGTTCCCTTGGACTTGAATCAAAAATGCCAGGTTGGTTGGCTGGTGTTCTGTAATGTTAGCCTCAGTGGCTAGGCTGGCAAAATTTCCATCCATTTTGGTAGATAGGCTTTTTGTTGTTTTTCTGGCATTCATGGCTAGCTTGGTTTTTTTGAGGGACTGGTGAATTTTATCAGTATACTTGGTTGTGGCTGATTGAGTTGAAGATAAATTTTGGTAATCCTGGCTGTAGTAAACCTTCCCAACGTTTTTTGTTTAGTCCAGTGAACGGGTTTCTAAGTTGACGGGGTTGGTAGTCTTTTCTTTAGATCTCAACATTTCATATGCAAGGCAGATACTGAGTGGCCTCTACTAGGTAGACATCTTTTTATGAGGTAGAAAGTTGTATGTAAGTTATTTTGTTGATATTAATAAAGGCACCTGAAGATGATCAACTATGGTAAAGTGTCATAAGGCCTTTCATGAGTGGGGAACTATTTACTTACGAAATGGTCTCAAGCTGGCATAGCTATTATCTTTATTGACAAATCCGTTGAAGTTGTCTGTATTGTTTTTTCTTTCACAATAAACTGTCTTTTGGTATTTCAAATGTTTGTGACATATTCAGATTAACTGAAAATTTTGTGACAATTTCATGCAGATGTTGTAGAAACCCTGGTCAATAGTGGAAAGCAAATTGAGGCAGTCAACTTTGCTCATGCATTTGGGCTGACAGAGAAGTTTGCACCTGTCCCTTTGTTGAAAACAAATTGAGGCAGTCAACTTTGCTCATGCATTTGGGCTGACAGAGAAGTTTGCACTTGTTCCTTTGTTGAAGGAATATCTGAAAGATGCTAAGAAAGCTTCTCAGGCAAGTTTAAAAAGCGGGAATAACTCTACTGTTGCACAAGTACGATTGTATTACTGTTATACAAAATGTCTTGTTATGTGATGATCATTTTGGTTTAGTATTGTTGGTTATATCGGAAGTTCCTTTTTTGACCGATATTTTTATTTGCTGCTACAGAATGAAGTAAATACAAAAGAGCTTTCTGCTTATAGAGCTGTTATAAAGTGCATTGAGGAGCACAAACTTGAATCGCAGTTCTCACCAGATCCTCTTCAAAAGCGTGTAGCTCAGCTAGAGAAAGCTAAGGCTGACAGAAAAAGGTCTGCAGGTGCTGTTAAGTCTCAACCTAAGTGTCCTTGTGCTAATGGAGGAAATGCTGGTGTATATATGCCTCCGTTAAGTGCAGATGAAAGAACTCCGACTCTTTATGCTTCTTCCAATGGTGCAGATAGAAGCTTTTATAGGTCTTTGGATAGAGTACAATATTCTGGTGCAGCTCCAGGTGTTACATCCTACAACCTACAGGGCCAAAATGCATATGACAAATCAAACCAAGGATTATATGGAGCAGGCTATGGTGTTGGAAATAGGACTCCAGTCTCGCTCCCAAGGCCATATATGTATCCATCAGATAACATGGGGCCTTCGTTGTTGGGTTCCGATTCTTACAATTCCTCTACTAATTACAACAACCATCACTTTGGCAGTAGACTGCCTGCCCCTCCTCCAGCTTATCAGTCTTCTTTTATACATTAGGTAGGTACGGTGCTTATCTTACCGTGGTCAAGCAAGTTCTGATCTTATCAGGCCCCATAAAACCTTTTCTATTGGATGTGGCTAGTAGTAAGCACTTAGCTTTGAAGAGGTTTTTTGACTTTATTTCTATAAATCTAAAAGATTGGCAAAGTTCATTTGGCAGCTTTTCACAATTTTCAGTGGTGTTTTCTTCTATTAAGGAATCTTCTATTAAGGAATTTTATTTTTGTATGGTATTGAGTGCTTCATCACTTTCCCAGGTTACTATATACTGTAGTGTTTACAGTTCAAAGATAATTCTATGCATAATTTTGGTATTTTTTTATTTGTTTGACAAATCAGAGAGGATCAATCTGTCTCTTTGTGGAAGATTAAAATTTGGTGAATAATATATCATTTGTGATCTTGTTCGGAGCTCATAACACAAGACTTTCAATTGCATTGTATGTCGAGGGCTGGTCTTGTGCTGAATATGATTTAATTGTCCTCTTAAGCTGCTGCATGATTTAAATCCCCCTTTTTGAGCAGAAATGATTTGTAGTGCTAGTGGTATAGTTGTTATACCCTGCATTAATATTTTTGTGTTCTCTGTAACGAGGACAAAGCACATTGGAGTTATATGTCCCATCTAGAACTAGCAATTGTCTCAAAAGGTACAAAGAGAGGCCGATAGGGTTATTAAATTAGAATTGTTGAATTTCTCTAGAAGAGATGTTGGTTCAAGCCTACAAGGAGCAAAGAGATTTGATGTTTGGAGTTCTATGCTTTTTAGACACCATATATCTTTAAATACAACTTAATTTTAGAAAAAGTTCAACCGCAATGCAGTTCTGCCATGCAGACATACACTTAAATCGTTATTGGGCTTATGATATTGACAAATTCAAAGTAAACTGGTATACAAGAGAATGTACCAAGCTAAACCACAAGTTACACATCTTCAGACCTAAGAAAGTACATAACAATGGTTTGGCATATCAATAGTGATATCATAATTGCTTTTCCTTCCACATACATACAATTGCTCCAAAGGCAAGGACAAGAAAAATTTTCAGCTCTAGTGAGCACCAGTGGGTCACCAAAACGAGTGACCACTAATGGCTTTCACATTTATACAAGGAATTGGCAAGGGACTTTACATGGACTCCACTCAACTTCAGACACAGCTTCAGCCAATATGGAGAGTGATTGAAATTGAACATAGCTAAGTAGTGGCATTGGCTCACAGTAATACACCAAGTATAAAATATTTAAGCTTTTACAGAAGCAAGGAGTAAGAAAAATTATGAAGCTCAGAGAAGTAGATTTAAATCAATCAAAGCTTGTTGAACGACTATAATGTCCATAGAAATAATCTTCCAATGTTCTACTCTCATGTACAAGATTTACACTTTGATCTGGACTACTGTTTGATACCAAATCATCATCAACTCCAAGCATTGCAAGTGATAGATGAGTTTGGATGTCACAACTCCCAGAGTTTTCTCCAGATTCATCCTCAATCAATTCATCTAATTCCATGGACATTGTCAATTACCTCTTGGTCCAATAAGGTAGGTCATCTCCTTCTCCTCGTAGTAATTTCAAAGTCTGCAATAATAAGTTACAGACAAACAATGAGGAAGAATAAGTTCACGTTCTTACATTAACATTTATCCATTGTTTGAAATTTCACAAATTCAGTTTAATGCAAAGGTAAGCCACTTTATTTGGGGAAACCAAAGCTTTCAATTCAAATCTTGCAATCCAGATTTCAGCTAGGATAGTGATTCTCAGGAAAGCTATATACTCTCTTGATATTGGAGCGAAAGCAGATATGCTGGCTCTTCTTGCCTATTCAGGGAGGGGTAATTTGCATACTGAAGCTTTGGTTTGAGATATGATGTAATCTCTTTTGCTAATATTCAAAGAATATTATATTTCATTAATGGAAAAATAGATTATTGGCAATTGAGGCTTTGAATATTTTGCCATAATCCACCATCAGCATTTAGGGCTAACCTCTTTAAGGGTGATGATTTTACAAATTGAACTACTAAACAAATGTTTAGATTACAACCCTAAACACTAGGTCTAAACACCCTTTACTCTATGTCAGAAGGATATCAACTCGATATTTCATGTGCCATTCTTCGTTATGGGAAAAAACAATTCTAGCACTAACTCCTCACAGGAAAGGAAATGTCTTCAAGCAACTAAATTTGACATAAGTTCAGAAACTGAAACATATATATGAAACTAATGAGAATAAGAGTAATTACTCTGTTCATTCGAGGTCGAAAATAAGCTGCCTGTCTCAGAAAACATGCTGCACCAATGACCATTCTCTTCATCTTCCTCATGTCATAAGCATCTTCCAAAAGTGGATCTGCAAGTTCTTTTACAGAGCCAGCTGCCAGTAATGGCCTTGCCTAAATTTTGAAATTTACAAGAGATTAAGATTTTGAACCAAGACAAAGAAACCAAAAGAATCCAAAATTACCAAATACAAAACAAGAAGCCTTGCCTAAATTTTGAAATTTACAAGAGATTAAGATTCTGAACCAAGACAAAGAAACCAAAAGAATCCAAAATTATCAAATACAAAACAAGCAAGGACACTAGAGCCCTACCCACATAACTAAGCTTTCTTGGCCTTTAGGATTCTTGTCATTGATTGGTTTTCTTCCAGTTATTAGCTCTAGAAGAACTACTCCAAAGGAATACACGTCCATCTTCTCATTAACCTTGCCATACATGAAATATTCTGGAGCCAGATACCTGAAATATGATAGCAGCTAGTTTTATGAAGGCTTGATTATAAATGACATTTATTTTCCTAAGGAAAGAGCTGGTGTAAAGAAAGAAATGGATATTTACCCAAATGTACCTACAACATCACTACCTATTATTATTTCTCACCCCCTCGAGAATAGATTCACTAATGGATTCCCACAGTTTGAAATAGAATCCAAGGCATCAAAAGGTAAACCTAGGATACCCACTTATTCAAGACATGTTCTCTAGAGACTGTCACTTTGCATTTAAGTAATTTCATTCATCCTCTTATGCAGATCTCAACAAGTTTCCTTCAACCGATCATCTTGGGTACCTGCTTGAGGTACTGGAGAATAACGAAGATGAGCCTAAGCGGGATAGTGATGATCAAGAAAGGTAGAGACCCTCATCCACAGTCTGCAGTTCTGTAAAATAAAGAACATGACAAAGATTTTACTTAGAAAACAAGCTGTCAATAATGGGTTCCTGGAAGTAGTTGAATAGAAGCTACTTTGTTTTGTTTTGGTGATTATTATAAAAAGGTAATGATCAATGAGTTTCTTTCCTTGCAACAGCTATGGACATAACCTTCCAGAGAGTCCATTTTCAAATCTTAATGGATCCAATGGTATTAAAACAATATTATATACTACAGAGAAAACAATGGGGAACATGCCCACTATTTCCAAGGTTTTAACACAAGCATCATCAACATCTGCTATCGATAAGGAACTTACTTGTTCTATATGCCTGGGTACTTAGAATATTCGTTTTTTTTACATTGTTATTTCAATGATTTATCTGTATTCTAACAACAGACAACAAAATCTGAAACTTCTACCCATAAATCTATGTGCAGATGCCGTTGTGGAGCCGAAGCAATTAGTGTGTAGCCACTTATTTGGTTTCAAATGTGTGCCAAAGGTGAGATAAACCAAGCACTCATTTGCATTATTAAATCAATATATTTTTGAAAGAACATATATAACTGATTCAGGCTGCCATTTCTGTGAATTCTGTTGGTGCAGGTAATTAAATTGTCTGAGGAGTGCCCCGAGATACATCAAGGATTTTATCAGTATACTTGGTTGTGGCATCTGTCACCTTTAATACCCTTCCAAGGCCCTATTACCGATTACAGTATGGTGCCCATTCTCAAGCTGTCAAATGAATGAAATAGTAAAAACCTACTGGTTGAAATTGTTCCATGCTTGCAGGCTGACTATTTTGTCAGTCTACTCTTCATTCTTATTCAAGACTTATTCAAGACATGTTCTCTAGAGACTGTCACTTTGCATTTAAGTAATTTCATTCATCCTCTTACGCAGATCTCAACAAGTTTCCTTCAACCGATCATCTTGGGTACCTGCTTGAGGTACTGGAGAATAACGAAGATGAGCCTAAGCGGGGCAATGATGATCAAGAAAGGTAGAGACCCCCATCCACAGTCTGCAGTTCTGTAAAATAAAGAACATGACAAAGATTTTACTTAGAAAACAAGCTGTCAATAATGGGTTCCTGGAAGTAGTTGAATAGAAGCTACTTTGTTTTGTTTTGGTGATTATTATAAAAAGGTAATGATCAGTGAGTTTCTTTCCTTGCAACAGCTATGGACATAACCTTCCAGAGAGTCCATTTTCAAATCTTAATGGATCCAATGGTATTAAAACAATATTATATACTACAGAGAAAACAATGGGGAACATGCCCACTATTTCCAAAGTTTTAACACAAGCATCATCAACATCTACTATCGATAAGGAACTTACTTGTTCTATATGCCTGGGTACTTAGAATATTCGTTTTTTTTACATTGTTATTTCAATGATTTATCTGTATTCTAACAACAGACAACAAAATCTGAAACTTCTACCCATAAATCTATGTGCAGATGCCGTTGTGGAGCCGAAGCAATTAGCGTGTAGCCACTTATTTTGTTTCAAATGTGTGCCAAAGGTGAGATAAACCAAGCACTCATTTGCATTATTAAATCAATATATTTTTGAAAGAACATATATAACTGATTCAGGCTGCCATTTCTGTGAATTCTGTTGGTGCAGGTAATTAAATTGTCTGAGGAGTGCCCTATCTGTGTGCAACACAAGGGCAACCAGGTCTTTAAACTTTCTGCAAGGAGAGATTTACAATTTGATTATTACCCTTGGGAAAGAGAGCCAGTCCCACACCAAATGTGTCGTAGTTATACAAAATATACATCATGATACTCAGCTTGGTCCATTTCTCAGATGGCACCGGGTCTAAAATATAAAACAATTTGAAAATGGTGGAAATGCAATCCTTTGTACCTATATGAAGATACAGATAATGTACACAGTGCCCCGGGATACATCAAGGTTCTGCCCTATGAAGCCATATGCTTCATTGAGTTGTCCAGCACGGTCGAGAAGATCAACCATGCAGGCATAGTGCTCCAGGCTAGGTGTGATGTTATAGTTTTTCATGCAATCAAAGTATTGCCAACCTTCGTGGATTAAGCCTGCCTGACTGCATGCGGACAGAACACCGACGAAAGTGATATGGTCTGGTTTTACGCCAGCCTTCTGCATCTTATGAAACGTAGAAAGGGCGTCCTCAACATGCCCATGCATGGCAGACCCCCCAATCATTGAATTCCAAGAGATCACAGTTTTTCCAGATGCTTTATTAAACACTCCATATGCATTTTCAATGTTTCCGCATTTGGCATACATATCTATTAGAGCACACTCTACAAATTTGTCTACCTCGAATCCACTTCTGATAATGTATGCATGAATTTCCTTGCCATGGTCCAGAGCAGCAAGTTTTGCACAAGCCGAAAGAACACTCCCAAACGTAAATGCGTTTGGTTTTATGCCTGCTAAATGCATTTGACAAAACAGTCTCAATGCGTCGTTGCCGCGCCCATTCTGAGCATAACCTGAAATCATGGCATTCCAGGAAATCACATCTGGTTTTACACCTGCCAATTGCATTTGCTGAAAGAGTTTCAGCGCCTTGCTGCCATGGTCATTCTGGGCATATCCAGCAATCATTGCATTCCATGAAATTGTGTTTTTTTCAGACATTTTGTCAAAAATCTGAAGAGCATTACCTAAACACTGGGATTTAGCATACATGTCTACTAAAGCACTCCCCACAAAGACGCTTGACTCAAATCCAGTCATGATTATGTAAGAATGTATTTGCCTGCCTTGGTCTAGAGCTGCTAAATTAGCACATGCTAGAAGAATGCTTCCGAATGTGAACGAGGTAGGTTTAGCCCCTGACCGCCGCATTTGCTGGAAGAGTTTAAAGGCATCATTACTTTTCCCATTCTGAGCATAACCCGCAATCATTGCATTCCATGAAGCTGTGCTCCGCTTTACTCCATCCAATTCCATTTGATGAAAAAGCTTCATAGCCTCATCAACATGTTTCTGTTCGAAGTATCCTGCAATCATCATATTCCATGAAATTGTGTTTCTTGGGGACATTTTGTCAAACACTTGCCGTGCATATTGGATACAACCACATTTCCTGTACATATCTATTAGAGCGTTTTCAATATGAACATTTACCTCAAATTGGTGTCTGATAACATAACTGTGGATTTCCTTTCCCACATGCACAGCTCGTACCTCAGCACATGCTGCGAGAATCTCAACAATGGTGACCGAATTGGGGTTTACACTAGCCATTTGCATGCTACAAAAGAGCTGCATGGCATCCACACCATGTCCACTCCGAACAAACCCTCCAATCATCCCATTCCATGATATCATGTCAGGCCTCACACCCACTAACCTCATTTCCCTAAAAAGCTTCAAGGCCTCATCCACAAACCCATCGACAGCATAGCCTGTGATCATGGCATTCCAGGACACCAAATCTCTTACAGGCATCAAACCCATCGACAGCATAGCCTGTGATCATGGCATTCCAAGACACCAAATCTCTTACAGGCATTTTGTCAAACACACGCTGCGCATCCTCAAGACTACTACATTTTGAGTACATATATATTAAAGCATTACACACAGAAATATCTGACAGAAATCCCCTTCTAATCAAATAACAGTGGATTCCTCTTCCCTGTTGCAGAGCCCGTCGATGGGCACATGCTTTGAGAACGCTGGGGCAAACGAAAGACTCCAGTTCCAGTCCTTCACACTGCAATTGATAAAACAAAGCAAGGGCTTTCTCAGAGCGTCCATGTTTGGCATACGCTCCAATCATCGTGGACCATGAAAACAGATTCCGTGCAGAGATTTTATCAAACACCATCCTTGCATTGTCTAGACTTGTGCAATTAGCATACATGGTTTGAGGGAATCCAAAATTCCGCTCAGGGATCTCTTACAGGCATCAAACCCATCGACAGCATAGCCTGTGATCATGGCATTCCAAGACACCAAATCTCTTACAGGCATTTTGTCAAACACACGCTGCGCATCCTCAAGACTACTACATTTTGAGTACATATATATTAAAGCATTACACACAGAAATATCTGACAGAAATCCCCTTCTAATCAAATAACAGTGGATTCCTCTTCCCTGTTGCAGAGCCCGTAGGTGGGCACATGCTTTGAGAACGCTGGGGAAAACGAAAGACTCCAGTTCCAGTCCTTCACACTGCAATTGATAAAACAAAGCAAGGGCTTTCTCAGAGCGTCCATGTTTGGCATACGCTCCAATCATCGTGGACCATGAAAACAGATTCCGTGCAGAGATTTTATCAAACACCATCCTTGCATTGTCTAGACTTGTGCAATTAGCATACATGGTTTGAGGGAATCCAAAATTCCGCTCAGGGCCCGCAGATCTTTGCACTCGGACAGAAAATTGAAGCGGTCTATTCAACCAGGGAGTTCAACCAGCGCTGATTAAAATTCCAACTGATCCAACGGCACAATCTCTTTTAATCGTCTAACACATCAGATCAATGGTCGAAAATAGGACACGGTGGCATATAAGGGAGTTCTTCCCAGAGGGAAACGCCTTACGGCGTAAAGAGGACCCATCATTTACATTCTTTCTAAGATGACTATGTGAAAAAATACATATCATATCATAAAATTCAATTTAATCGAATTAAACCAACCAAAAAAACCCATTCAATCAGAATGAAGCTTTATCCAAAGTATTAATTTCGTCAAATTCAAATGTTTTTATTATTTCAAAGTGAGAAAACGGTTTAATTTACAAAATATATAAATTCAAAAACAAAATATTATATATATATGAGAGGATGGTTTAATTTATAAAATATATAAATTTAAAAATAACATATTTTATATATATAAAAAGAGGAAGAAGGAAGTATTTCATCCTAAAAAATAAATATCATAGTAATTCTAATCTTTTAAGTAATGGTTCATTTAATAGTTTATGAGTTACTAAAATAATGGTTCATTTAATAGTTTATGAGTTACTAAAATATGTTAGTGAAGATGGTTCCTTTAATAGTTCATGAGTTACTAAAATATGTTAGTGAAGATGTTTGATATACTTAAGAGTTTTCATGTATTATGGTTATTGATTGGAAATGTCAAATTGAAAATCACCAATAAATTAATTCACCAATAAATTAATTGTAAAATGGCTTATAAAATCAAAAATAAAGCAAAAAATATGATCCAATACTTTTATAAAGATTAATTAATAATAATATTCATCTGATAATTTTAAGGGTTTAGAATAATGATGATTAATTAATAATATTATTCATTAGATAATTTTAAAGGTTTAGAATAATGATAAAAAAGTCAAATAAGGGTTGGAAAAGACTATATTGATTGAATGTGAGGTTGAAGCTTAAATGCTAGGAGATAAAAGAGTGGATGGAGTGGAGAGTAAAGATGATGAAATTTCTAAACAACAAATTATGAAAGTTGGGATTTGGAATAGTCCAAATAAGTCAACTCAGGTGGTGAAAACCATCTCTACTACTAGATCTAAGAAACTCTATTTGTAAAGAATAATGAGGGTATGATCATGATCATAGTTGATCCTAATCTTCTCTCTAGAATGGTTAAGAAATACACATAAATAACCCTTATAGGAAGGTTTCATGTAAATCAATATATGAAGAAAGGATTGCTAAATGGATGGAATACCAATAGTGTAGAAAGCATGAATATTTCCTTCTTTTAACAATGGCTCTCAGGGGTTTCAACACTTCTCTTTTTTAAAATAGCTATGGAACATTTGAAAGTAATGACAATTTATTAATTGAATCCATGTTTCAATTTATTTATTAGGGGTACATCTCCAAACATTCCATATGGTTTTAGTTTCCATATAGACCTATAGATTCTAGAGTGAAATATGTTTTTATGTCATTAGGGACAAACTTCTTAAACATATATATGCCTACCTAAGTTCTCCCAATGAAATTGTTGCCAAGATATGTATTGAAGTTTATGTGAATGGAGGTTTCTTTGGAATGTGTGAGTTGGGAAATTGAGGACAAAAAAGCATGGAGTTATTGTACAATCACAATGTTCCTTTCCAAGGTTGTTATTGTATATCCTATGGGCATCCCAAAATCTCATGCCAAAAGTAAATATTGGGAAAACAACTGAATAATCTATATGTGTATGATGATAAACACTGAGAAGTAGCAAAACAATTAGACTTATGATACATCTCACATTTATTACTAACTAAATTATAAGGTGAAATAAGATTCATTTTATTTTCATGTGGAAATTCTTAATTTGTAAATAGACTTTGTTACAATACCATAACCCAATAAGATGACTTATCAATACTACATGCCCAAAATACCAAAAAACAATAGCCTATTTTACAATCAAAACATATTCCTAACCATAATAACATATAATTAAAAAACATATTAAACAAATTAAATGATAAAATTATAAAACACTTTAAAAGAAGAATATATATAATATTATGATTTTAATAAAATTGAAACAAAGAATATATGTGTATGAAATTTATATAAATAAAAATAAAGTTTTTTATTTTAAAGATAATTTCATTTATAGGATGTCAAAATTTGCATCGCCATTTTTAGAGTTTAGGATGAATTTTATAAGTAAAAATGTATAAAGTGCTTTGTCTCGTAAAGAAACCAAATGTACAAAGTGCTTTGTCTGGTAAAGAAACCAAATGTACAAAGTGCTTTGTCCAGTAAAGAAATCAAGGTTGGGCTGTATGTGGATTATACATCATAAGAACCTTATAGAAATCACTACCCATGTGTTGGGTCCCTATAATACTAGTGATTACCCCATTACTATTGTAGTTATACCCCTTATTTATATTGTTGTGCCCCTATTACCCCCATATTGTTATTTCTGTGCCCCATAGAATCCCTCTATTGTTTTTTTTGTAGCTTTATATTATTATTGTTAGGTCGGCTGGATTATATTGTGACTCCTTAGACTCCTATATATAGAAAGGAGGTTTTGTCATTTGAATCATCCAAGAATTGTTCATTAATGTAACGTAAAGGAGGTTGCCTCCTCGAAGAGGCTGAATTCTAAGGCGTTGATCTATCTTTTCTATCTTTTCTTGAGCTGGTTTCATAACATTTGGTATCAGAGCTTTGGATTCTAGGGTTTCGCTGCTCCAAACAGGTCATCGTGGCATTTTCTCTATAACTTTTTTTCTGTGACGTTTCAGAAGTCGCAAAAAAAACCCATTTGAGAAGAAATCGTGCTGAACCTTGGGTCCGAATTTTAGAGCTTTTCGCGCGATATTGTCGGAGATATGATCTGAGGAAGTTGGTCTTTTTGCAGACTCCTGAATTACATTCAAAACAGGTGACTTGGGGAAAATCGTCATAACTTTCTCTCTGAGGATCGGATTGAAATTTCGTAAGAAGGTATAGAAAGAGGACGGACTGTAGTTTCTTTTATGCATTTTTTAGATCCATAGGTCGAAACAATGACTCGTGGCACGTCGTACAAGTTTGCTCTACTGAACTAGTCTATAAGCAAGTCATTGTGGGATATTTCACATAACTCTTCCTTGGAGAAACCAATTTGGGTCAGACTTGTGGCATTGGAAAGAGGACTCAGAAGGCTACTACAGGTCAAAATTTCAGAACTGAATGATCCGAAATTACAAAGATACATCAGATTCAATATCAGGCTTCTACAAAGTGAAAAAAGGTGTGTAGTTTTTTTTTAATTTTTGCATAAGCTTGGGTTGAAGGAATTCAAAGGGCATAGTAAAACATTATTATCGATAACTGATGCCCCGAGGAAAGAAAATGCAAACACCTAGTAAGGAACCTGAAAGCTCTAGCATGACTCATGAAGAAGAGGAAGAAATGCTACATGATATATCAAAATTACAAGAACAAGTGCAACAAATGTCACGCTCACAAAAGCTAACAGAAGCTAAGATAAATGGCGTGGAATCTAAGATAAAGGGCATGGAAGATAAGATGGATGATTCAAACACAGATTTGAAGAGAGACATGGCAGATTTGAAGACAGATTTGAAGACAGACATGGACGAATTGAAGATAAATATGAATAAGTTGCTACAAGAAATGGGCACTAAGGATGAAAGGGTACTAAAAGAAACTCATGATGAGAATAAAATAAATGTTAATCATGATTCCATAGATGTTAATGTTGGATCGAAGACTCACCATATTCCAAAAATCGATATGAGGAAGTTTGATGGCAAGGATCCTGCCACATGGATATTACAGATGGAGCAATTCTTCGATCTCAATAATGTGCAAAACACACAAAAGGTCGTATGGCAACTGTATATTTGGAACCAAATCAGTTTGTATGGTATCAATGGCTTTGCTCTCGTAAACAATTTATCACTTGGGCAATTTTTACGGAAGAATTGATAGCACATTATGAGGATACAAAAAGCAACACTTTTTTTAGCCAATTGATAAGTCTCAAACAAAAGGGTTCATAATGGAGCACATTGAGGAGTTCCAAAAATTGAACATAAGGGTAAAAGATATTCCAGAGGAGCATAGGATTGATGTGTTCATAGGGTCTTTAAAGGATAATATCCAACATGATGTTCGCCTTTGGGAACCTGATTCATTAGAGAAGGCATTCAGGTTAGCAAGAAAAATGGAAAGCAAAATTATGGCAACCAGGAAGCATACCACTTACAACTATAAAGATGGAAGTTTTGTTGCCCCTAGTCTTCCACAACCTATAAGGTTGACACCACAACAATTGGAAGAAAAAAGAGCAAAAGGGCTTTGTTACAGTTGTGATAGCAAATACACTAAAGGTCATAAGTGTGCTGAGAAGAAATTATTCTACATAGATTGTGAAGAGGAAGAAGAAAAGGAGCAAGAAAGGTCAAAAGAAGAGGATATACTCCAGGAACAAAGCCTAGATGAAGAACAAATAAATCCGACCATATCTTGTAATGCATTGGCGGGAATTACCACTCCTCAAACCATCAAGATAGAAGGACAAATCAAGAAGAAAAAGGTAATAGTGTTGATTGATTCAGGAAGCACCCACAATTTTATTCATTGTAGGGTAGCAAAAGAATTGAATTGCTTCCTATATCCAGCACCAGAGTGTCAAGTGATGATTGCAAATGGAGGAACAATAAATTTCTCTGGAAAGTGCCATAATATCAAGCTATCCATGGGAGAATATGTATTGACTAGCCCAATGCTTTCCATTCCAATGGGAGGTGCTGATGTTGTACTAGGAGTCCAATGGCTACAATCCTTGGGTACAATAGCTTTTAATTTTCAAGAACTTTTCATCAAATTTTCTACGGAAGGAAAGGAAGTTGAATTAAGGGGTATTGCAGGGAAACCAGGAAAGATAATCAGCTCTAATGGTATGACAAAGCTTCTAAAAAAGGAGCAAAGAGGTGTAATTGCACAATTATGTTCGCTAGATGTTTCCACATTGGAATCATCTATTTCTCCAGATCTCCAAAAAGTCCTGGACAATCATTCCAAGGTATTTGAGACTCCCAAAGGTCTCCCACCTATGCGTGATCATGATCATGCTATTCATCTGATTCCAGGAAGTGTTCCTCCAAACATCAGGCCGTACAGATATCCCTATGTCCAAAAAAGTGAAATTGAACGTATGGTTGCAGAAATGCTAGAGGCTGGTATAATTCAACCGAGTCAAAGTTCTTTCTCTGCTCCAGTAGTATTGGTGCACAAGAAGGATGGATCATGGCGCATGTGTCCGAATTATAGGGAGCTCAACAAGCTCACTATTAAAGATAAGTTCCCCATTCCTGTCATTGATGAATTACTGGATGAATTGCATGGATCAATTTACTTCACCAAGTTGGATCTTCGTTCGGGATATCATCAAATCAGAATGAAGATTGAAGACATTCTGAAAACAACATTTAGAACTCATGAGGGTCATTATGAATTTTTGGTCATGCCTTTTGGCCTTACCAATGCACCTTCAACATTTCAAGGTTTGATGAATTCAATTTTCAAACCATTCCTTAGAAAATTTGTGTTAGTATTTTTTGATGATATACTAATCTACAACAAGTCTTGGAAGGATCATGTTGAACATGTTGACAGGGTGCTACAACTATTGGAGGAGAAACAATTATATGCAAAAAGATCCAAATGTTTCTTTGGAGTCCAGGAGGTGGAATATTTGGGTCATATTGTATCTCATGAAGGAGTTAAGGTAGACCCTAGCAAAATTAAAGCCATTAAGGAATGGAAAATCCCCACATCCATAAAGCATCTGCGAGGATTTCTTGGGTTGACAGGGTATTATCGCAAGTTTGTTAAGAATTATGGGAGAATAGCAGCACCTCTAACAACATTATTGAAGAAAGATGCATTTTCATGGACTCCGGAAGCAACAAAGGCCTTTGAACATCTTAAAGAGGCAATGTGCCAAGCACCGGTCTTAGCTACACCGAACTTCACAAAAACCTTTATTGTGGAATGTGATGCTTCAGGAAATGGAATTGGTGTTGTTCTAATGCAAGATGAAAGACCCATTGCTTTTGAAAGTCGTCCAATCAAGGGAAAGTTTTTAAGCAAAGCTATTTATGAGAAGGAAATGTTGGCAATACTCCATGCACTTAAGAAATGGCGACCCTACCTAATGGGAAGACACTTCAAGGTAAAAACGGATCATGATAGCCTTAAATACTTTTTAGAACAAAGATTATCCTCTGAAGAGCAACAAAAGTGGGTCACAAAGATGTTGGGTTATGACTTTGAAATCATCTACAAAAAAGGGAAGCAAAATGTGGTGGCAGATGCACTCTCAAGAAAGGATGAGGATGTGGAAGCATTGTTGTGCGCCATTTCTATTATCCAACCAGATTGGATAAACGAAGCAAGGGAGGAATGGAAGAATGACGAAGAAGTGTGGGCACTTATTCGAAAGCTACAACAAGATTCCAGTACGTCTGATACATTTAGCTGGCAAAATGATTCGTTATGGTACAAAGATCGCTTATACCTCTGTAAGAATTCCCAGCTAAAACAAAAGATTCTTATGGAATTGCACACTTCTCCCTTAGGAGGGCACTCAGGATTTTTAAAAACTTACCACAGGGTTAAGAAGGAATTTTTTGGGATGGCCTTAAATCAGATATTCAAAAGTTTGTGGCAGAATGTTTGGTTTGCCAACAAAATAAAGTTGAAACAATTAAGACACCGGGTCTATTACAACCTTTATCCATTCCAAGCCAACGTTGGGAGGAGGTTTCAATGGATTTTATCACAGGTTTACCCAAGTCTGAGGGAAAGAGTGTCATCATGGTGGTAGTTGACAGACTTACCAAGTATGCACACTTTTGTGCATTATCACATCCATTTAAAGCCAGTACAGTTTCTACTGCATTTATGGAAACAATTCAAAAGCTACATGGAAACCCAAAGATTATTGTAAGTGACAGAGATCCCATTTTCACTGGAAATTTTTGGACAGAATTATTTTCTTGTCTTGGTACTCAGTTAGCTCATAGCTCATCTTATCATCCTCAATCTGATGGGCAAACTGAGATAGTAAACAAATGTTTGGAAGGATATCTTCGTTGCTTTGTATCTGATAAACAGACACAATGGGTCAAATGGTTGCCTCTGGCTGAATGGTGGTATAACACTTCCTTCCATACAGCAACAAAAATGACCCCATTTATGGCACTTTATGGGTATCAACCACCATCCATCACATCATATTTAAGAGAAAATTCTAAGGTTCAGGCAGTGGAACATCACATCGAACATCAACAACAAGTCCTCCAACTCTTAAAGGATAACCTCGTGTTGGCACAAAATAGAATGAAACAACAGGCAGATCAACATCGCAGTGAAAGAAGTTTTGATGTAGGTGATTGGGTATTCCTACGGCTACAACCATATAAGCAAATGTCCCTAAAGCAAGCTAAGAAGGATAATAAATTATCACCAAAGTATTATGGTTCGTACAAGGTGTTGCAAAAGATTGGTACTATGGCATACAAATTGGAGCTTCCTGCAGCTTCTCGATTGCACCCAGTTTTCCATGTTTCATGTTTATATAGGCGACAAGCTCCCAGTTCAAACAATATTGCCAGAACTTGACGGAGAAGGAAAAATTATATTGGAACCGGAAGCAGTCACAGAAACAAGAACTCGACAGCTACGAAATCGATCAATTTCAGAGTATCTTATCAAGTGGAAGAACTTATCCGCTGAAGATTCCACATGGGAGGATGAGAATTTTATGCAAAAGTATCCAGAACTACTCAAGCGTTGAGGACAACACTTTTTTGAAGGAGCGGGGCATGTTGGGTCTCTATAATACTAGTGATTACCCCATTACTATTGTAGTTATACCCCTTATTTATATTGTTGTGCCCCTATTACCCCCATATTGTTATTTCTGTGCCCCATAGAATCCCTCTATTGTTATTTTTGTGGCTTTATATTATTATTGTTAGGTCGGCTGGATTATATTGTGACTCCTTAGACTCCTATATATAGAAAGGAGGTTTTGTTATTTGAATCATCCAAGAATTGTTCATTTATGTAATGTAAAGGAGGTTGCCCCCTCGAAGAGGCTGAATTCTAAGGCGTTGATCTATCTTTTCTTGAGCTGGTTTCATAACACCATGCCCATGGAGTGAAACCAATCAAAAAAAATTATTTGTCTAAACTTCTAGAATATGAAAAAAAAAAATGTAATCCTAGACTGCATAAGTGTTTACAATCCTATAAAACAAAAAGAAGGGGTTTGCAATCTAATAAACTCAATTCGTTTGGGGTGTATTTGGATTATACATCATAAGAACCTTACAGAAATCACTACCCATGCCCATGGAGTGAAACCAATCAAAAAAGACTATTTGTCTAAACTTCTAGAATATGAAAAAAAATGTAATCCTAAACTGCATAAGTGTTTACAATCCTATAAAACAAAAAGAAAGGGTTTGGAATCTAGTAAACTCAATTTGGTCAGTTTCATTAAACAACTAACTAGGCTTCATCTTCAAAAAAGAAAGGAAATAGTTTCATTGAACAACTAACCAGATATCTAATCATAGATAATCGCCTTATCTTTCTATAGATTTCCCGGTCCCTCAATATTTGGCATCTCCTTGCACTCGGAAGCGCAAGACCCTCCGGACCTTACCTTATTTGGCGGAGAAAGGGCTTTCAACCAACTAAGCCCAAAGAGATCTCTCCATATCATCTAAGTCGGGTATTTAGGCAGTAATCAGCATATCTAAGTCGGGTCTTGCTTCGTTTCACGCCCACCAAAGCCAAGCAAAGCCTTTATTTCACGATAACACAGGCCCACGAGGAACGGAGTGCTCGACCAACGCCCCCCCACCCAATAAGTAAAATGAAGGCAGGGCTCGACTAACAGGAGAGGTACGTTAGTGACTCGACCGTAAGCCCCCCCACCCAATAAGTAAATTGAAACTGGAGAAGAATATCGTATACAAAGAGATATCTCATTATATATGTCATTATGCATGAATGAATTATATATGTCATTACGCTTTCTTATCGTATGGGAGACTTCATCTTCAAAAAAGGAAGGAAATAGTTTCATTGAACAACTAACTAGGCTTCATCTTCAAAAAAGGAAATTCATCCTCAAAGAGTGTTTGGTCATTCATTATGGCTAAAAGAGAGATGACAATCTCAAGCAATATATAACCAATTAAATTACATAACATACACTTCAATTCCTTACCATTTATTCAAAAACAAAACATTTCAATATAATCATTAAAAACTACGTTGAGTAGTTATAAAAAAAAAAAAAAAAAAAAAAAAAAAAAACCTTTTAATTTAATATAAATATCTACAAATCATTTTAAATAAAATCAACATAATTCAAATCTAATCTATAAATATTATCATATAAAATAAAAATAAAATAATTCAAATCCTAACCTGCAAGTTTAACATTGTAAATCCTAGCCAATCAATTTACCTTGCTAAACCATTTAATGCCGCAACATTTTAAAAGACAAAATCATATGGACAACAAAACAATTTAATAACACAACATTTTTAAAACCCATAAAATCATATGGACAACAAAGTCATAGAAGCCAAAAATAAAAGAGTGGAACTTGAGCAAGTGGTGAAAACCATCCTGCATCACTTCCACTCTCTCCAAACCAAGTGTATGCAGGTCCATGAACAAGATAATTATCGTCTTCTCCACTCGATTACTTGAAAATTTCGTATTTGGCAATCAAAACCTTGGTAATCTCCTCGCACAAAACCTGCCAATCTTCACTCTGTTGTCGATTACTGTCAGGATGATATGCTACTATTGCTTTCTTCAGAGCAGCCTTCACATTTTCTGGGCTTCCGAATGGAAGCAGCACCTGTTTGGTCACATCTGGATGAGGACATTTTTCATAGATGTGTTTCAGCAATGACTCTGCGCTTTTCCCACCCTCCGACTTTACTGCGCTTATCTTTTCTTTCATTCTTTCTGCACTGCCCTTGCGGTTTTCTGCGTGTTCTCTGGCCTCCTGCTCAACTACTCCCTCTTGGTGTTTTCTCACAGCTTCAAAAGAATATATGTACCACTCAGAACTTACAATCCGTGCAGACATAATGGCAAGTGCAATCTTGATGCTCTGAAAGTGGTAGGAATGGGCTTTCTTCTCCATTTTCAGAACAGAGGAATATGATTTCCCAAGCCTGTTCAGTGCAATAGCCTCGTTCTCCAAATGCTTTTCTTCTGCAACACGAAGGGAAACCTTGAAATAATCTATAGCTTCCCAGATTATGTCCATATCGCCACACATTACCTTCTCCAGCAGCTCTTCCACTTGAATGCGCGCCTGGATTGTTTCACACAGCGTTTGGTATTTGAAAACCTCTGTTTTCAAATCTGCTACATGTTTCACCACTTCCTTACCCATGGAAGCAGCACCTACAAGGGTTTCAGCTCGTTCAAGGAGTCCATAACAGTCACGCATTGCGTTCAAACATTTCTTGTAACCATCCCTGTCAGATAATTCTGTATTCGTCAGGGATTCAACGCCCCTATGAACTGTGCATGGATTTTATAAAGCATAGCGCCCATTCTTCTCCTCCCTGCCCACTCTGTTTTAGAGCTTGCCACGGTCTCGCAGAGAACTCTGAGGAGGGGCTCAAAACTTGTGCAGTGATCACCGTAAAGCTGATCAGAAGACCACTGAACGATTTTGGAAATTGTGTCTTCAATCTGAGTTAACCACTGCTGTTCTTTCATTGCCAGGCTTCCATAATCTAAAGCATTGAAATAAAACTCTAGGCATCTGGTCATCCCGGATTTTGCAGCACATAATGCAGAACCTGGTCCTTGTTTCTGTTTCCCTGCAATTTCTTCTTGATGATATATCCATTCGGTTTTCCCCCACAACCAATTTAAGGCACCCAAGTTTTTATAACATGAAGCTTTGTCATCCTCAGTGCCACCGACACTGAGGGCTTTTTCATAGAATTCGTGAGCTTTCTGTAGCTTGTGGCGTGCCACAGAAGGCCCAAGGTTGCCTTTTGATACTTCCATGTACAGGTTGTTTCCATTTTGTCGCAGAAGCTCGCACGATGATCTTGATTCGGTGTTGTTCGAAGTGCAATGATTCATTTTCTCTGCACCACTGAAGTGAACAGAATTCACTCTTAATTTAAAGACCAACGTTGGATCTGTCACGCCGAAAACACCATATCAGTTGAAAAACACATACAAGGTAACTCCATTCATCAACTTCAATCTTAAATTCCAATTTATGACAAAAGGATGAAGACAGAGCATCAAGCCCTATCATTTTAACGTTTCAGACTTGTGAAAGCCTCTTTAAGTTGCATCCCTAAAGTTGTAACCCCAAATTTATGTTTTGGCTTTAATGTGAACAGAGCGGGTGTGCCTAAGGAGACTGCCATAGTCAAACAGTTCGAGCAGGCTCGCAGGAAGAATAGGAGCAAGTCCTTCTTCCAGCAGTATGCAGTTCAGAAAGAGAAAGAAAGCTGACATTCTTCCAGCAGACCGCCGAGCTTCACAGACCCAGTGCGTTACAAAATTAAGGATGAAGACAAAGCATCAAGCTGGATTCAGCCACTCGGTATCTCGCGAGATGAAGACAGAGAAACAGTGAATACCCATTCTGTCCTTCAAAACAGCATGTTGTTTTAATACAAACCCTGAAATAATAATTTCTCTTCAAAGGAGGGTGTATTCATGTTCCATGCTCTGGATGTACAGACTTATGAAAATCCTGAAGCTTGATAGACTTATGAAAATCCTGAAGCTTGATAGCTGTAACCCAGATTGGTTCTGGCAACTGCAATTTTTGGTTTTAATGCTGAAATAGAATCTCACCAAAGAAGGTTTCTCAAGTATTTCAGAAGTTTCTCAAGTCCTAATATATGTTGTCTTTGAAAGTCAATCAGAATTAATTGGCCATCTCTTTGTTCATTGCTCAGTTTCAAAGGAAGTTTGACATGAATTCTTGTCTCACATGTTTCGTCTTCTTTTAATTTTTTTGAAAACTGTTCTTTTACTGAAACACAAATATAGACAGTCATAAGAGTTTTTCCATCTTTATAACATAGGGTTTATGGAAAATAAGAAATAAATATATTTTTGAAAATCTTTTAGTTTCTAAAATTATAAGTTTTTTTAATGAATTTTCCAAGTCTAGACTTCCCAATGCTTTCAGATTGTCTAGTTTTCCCATTAATAATCAAACTATTTGGCAAGTTTTTTTGACAGAGCCTCTCAAGGAGGTGTGCCCTGGGGATGTCCTCATTATACTCCCTGGAAATAAGTCTTATCAGATTTAGGTTAACTTGGAACAGGGCACAAATATTAAAGCTGAGATCATAGCATGCTGGACTTTTCTTGCTTTCTTTATCAAATTCAATAAAAAGATCTTTCATTTACTAGTCTATAAAGATTCAATATACAATGGCTGACTGTCAGGTGTTTTTTTACAAGTACTCAATCTAAACTATTGCCGGGACCAGTTATTGGCCTTGAAGGAAAAGTTCCATTATCTCATTTTCCAACATATTTACAGAAAATGGAATACCTGTAAACACTGTTACACCCCTGATCTGTGTAGGCTTTTCGATTTAATATATGTAATGAAGATCTGCTCATCAGAATTAGCTCTGCTTATAACAATGGCAATTGAATGAAAATAAATCATAAATACCAATCTACATAAAAAAGAAAAAGGCCGTGCAGAGACATGCCTTCTGATTTTAATACAAAATCAAAGAAGACAGGAAAACAATAAACCCTGAAATAATAATTTCTCATCAAAGAAGGGTGTATTCATATTCTATGCTGGGGATGCAGAGACTTAAGGAAACGTACAAAATTTCTGAGATTCAGGTTGGATAACCACCGACTGGTTCCGGCAGCTGCAATTTCCGGCTCCAATCCTGAAAATTTATCAAAGCAATTACATATATTTCACTAAACCCAAAAATAATCTGTTTCAAAAATCTATGTTTAAACAATGATGTAAAGCACTGCAAATGATTGCTCCAAACAGACGGCTTGTCTGGACTGCTAGTCTATACTTTACAGATAGAGGACTCTGCGCCAACCCTTTTTATTAAACACTGTTACACCCCTAATCTGTGTAGGCCTTTCGGCTTAATGTATGTAATGAAGATATGCTGATAAGAATTAGCTCTGCTTAAAACAATGGCAATTGAATGAATTTAAATCATAAACACCAATCTACATAAAAACGAAGAAGGCCGTGCACATCAATCTGACACACATCTAACAAACTATCCTGAAAATCAACTAACTGACTGAATAACAAGATAAATTTTCAAAAATTTATCAATCAAACATTTATTACCGTACTTATTTCCAGGAATATCTCATAGATTTTTATGAGGGTCTACTATCATGAACTTGAACACTGCAACAGTCATGGTCAATTAATTTTTATCTTCATCGAAGCCATCCCAAAGCGCAGAAATTTGCAGGATTAACTATGGAGTTAGGGAAAGGAAGCCGCCGTTGCCGTCCGAAATTTGCCTTTGTACAAAGTCAAGTCTATGTCCGCCCTGAAAAAAAAGTCAAGCCTATGTCGCGAACTTGAACATTGCAACAACAGTGGCAGTCCATTAATTTTATCTTCAGCGAAGCCATCACAGGGATAATATTTTTAAGGTTTATAGATTATTATTGAGCGATAGACAAGAGCTTATTTCTCAAAGATTCTCAGCATGTCGCTTTTCAAACGCTCATTAATCCCGAGTTTCCTTTGATTAATGATATTTTTATGATAATTAATTTTAATATTTCCTTTCAATGATAAAAAAAAATTCATGTTTCCTATGTAAGAATAAGAATTGCACAATTTGATATTGTATGGAAAGAACATCGAAATGAGTAGTAATTTCATATATTTCCTTATGGAACAATCGACAATCTGTAAAGGAAAAATTGTGCATTTATGTAACCTAGGAAAGGTTTAACAATGCTTAAAATGTGTGTAATTAATAAAAAAAAATTCCACATAAATGAATTAGTCTTAGGGACATCAATAGAAGGTTTGCTCGAGACCGTTTGGCCAATACAATTAAATTAAGCAACATCTTGGCAGTGAATAGGACTTGGAAAATTTCATTCCATTCACGACCCAATACATGCAAGGCAGTCGGGTAACTAGATAACCCAGAAAATTACAAGCTCTAGTAAAAATAGTGGGGTATTGTTCAAGACAGCTTGACAGAAAAAAGATAATAGATCCATAAGAGAACACTATGCATTCATATAGGACTAGCTGCATTAAACTATATGAGAAACACTTTCATTGCATACAGAAAAGTGGGAAAATGATAACATTAACATTCCTGCGACTGAAGCAACAAATAGAAATCCATAGTCGAAAATAGATTGAGTTCATGGCCCAGATAAAACATAACATTGTCTGTGCAAAGAGGGAATAGTAATCTTTCGTAAATACGACCTATATAACTAAGAAATTCGACAACCACAAATGACTGGACCCATTGAATGGGAACATTTATTCAAATAACCCTAGGCTTCCACCCAAAAGGATTCAACTCGACCTGGGAGGGGTCCGACTGGCCCTTGTAGCAGGAACCTCCATTTTGTAGAAACCATGAAGGACAAAACTCAAAGAGAATGCGATATTTTCCTTTCTAAGTAAATGACAGAGCCATAGACTAAATCATGGTAATTAAGTAAACAGTATATGAGTATCCTTTACATGTAACATAATTGTAGCCAGCGTAACATTATCAACACAGAAACCGCTATTGGCTTATTGGGGCTTGACCCAGGTTCAGAGTTAAGTTAGCCAAACAAATCCCGGTACTACTGGCCCTTTCGGCAACAATCCGCAGAGCGTGGACTAAGGTCTCACTCGAAGTAGTATGGGAGGGTGCTAGAACCAGGTTTTCGCGCCCTGGAGATGTCTGAGGAGTTCAACTGGTTTGCGGTTTGACCCTGCGCACAGGTTGCTTCGCGCACTTTCCCATAATTCGTAGCCTGATATATTGCCTTCGTGCAGCCCTACCCAGGGGTTGAACGTTGCACTCTGCGTTAGTTCAGCTGCGGACTACTAGGCCTCTACGCACTCAACTACAAAGCCTTCTCCTACTCTACGACCTAAAGACATACTTTACTTGTGACTTAATCACTTAGACTTTTTCCTACTTCTTTCTTCTCTTCTTAGAGCCTTGCCCTATTTATATAATCCCATGGTCCACGGACCATGGGTAGGTCTATCCAGCCGACATTACATTACAAAACTAGGGTAAACAACCCTGTGACTCTATCATACTTTCGTGCCCGCAATTTGCGGAGCTTTACAACAAGATTCGGTCAAAACTTAGGCTTTGAGCCCCAAAACATGCCTTGGGGGGATTCCATGCCCAACAGGCCCCCAACACAAACATCGTGACTCGCCCTCGAGTCACTCTATCGGCGTGACAATCTTTGTGCGGAGTCTCATCAACTGTTCTCGAACTACGTGGAGGTCAGCAGCGCACTGAGCTGCTACTTGTTGGATCTGCTGCATACGCTGTTCTGAGACCTCTGTGTCGGGAGTGCTTCTTTGCATCAATGTGTGCATCCCCTGCATGTGTGCGAGCTTGCCTTCAATGTCTGCCGTGATGGTGAAGGCCTCGTCGATCCAAGGCTGGATGCGTACTTTTAGGACTGCTTCCTTATGTCGTGCCACGTCCACCTGCTCCTTCAGTGCTTTAGCCTGCTGCATCCGTGCAAGCCTCTGGGTGAGGACCACCGTCTATGCAGTTCCTTGGACACTATCATACTATTGTTGGAGTTCTCACGCCTCTGTCTCTAAGCGCTGGATGTTGGGGTCCTCCTGCAGAGTTGTGAGGACCTCAAGTGATTCTTCCAACATGCTGGTGCAGTCTCGCACTGCACCTTCGATTTCCTCCAATCCCGCTGTGATAGCGCTAGCACGCTGTTCTCTGACTTCCAAGGGAGTGGATGGCTGCGCCTTTAACCGCAACTTGGTGATCTGAAGATTCAACTCCAGTTGAACCTTTGTCATTTCCTCCCTGGCCTTGCGGACCCCTGCTGCTAACCTGTGGATCTGCACCTCCACTGGTATATCTACTGGGATGGCCAGCTCCAGGACGCTTTGGCAAGCGTCGTCTATCACTTGTACCAGCTGTTGATTTTGCGACACCAATTCGTCGCGCTGCAAGCTTAGTTGTTCCATATTTATTTTCTGCTCACTGAGGACTTGGAGCGCGCGGCTCTCCCTAGCTCGCAGCTCTGCAGTTATCCCATCCTGCAACACATAATGTCTCACGCGGGAGGGCAGCTAGATTAACACCAAGACCTTTCAGCGCACTAACCGAAGGCCTGTCGGCCTCATTTGATGTCACTAGTGCCCCTTCCGGCAGCACTATTGTGTTCATCATCCACGTGCGCAACATTTGCTCTACTGCCGTGGATCCGACTGTGAGGTTGGTTGAAAGGGTACCAACCTGAGGGGGGCGCACCTGTAATTCCTGCAACTGCGCTTTGAGGGCCCCCAACACAATCTGGTTCTCCTGCATGAAATCTTGGAGAGCCTCATTGGTGACATCGCGCACCATCTTGCCGATGTCATGCAGATCACCCTTGGTTAGGGTGATCGGGTCAATGGACAATTTCGAGGCCTTGACCTTCTTTCACGACCCTACCCGCTCTGCTAGGTGCTGGTGCTTCAGCTGTGTTGACATGGTTCGTGGGTCCACGCCTCCTTCTTTTGTTTCTGCTTCCTCTGCTTCCTTCCCCTGTGAAGGCGTTGTTTGGCCCTCGCCCGCCTTCGCGGCTGCTTCCTCTGCTGCTGCTGCGGCCTTTTCTTGCTCAATTGCTTTCTGTGCCGCGTCCTGCGCTGCCCACACTTTTGCTACTACTGTTTCCTTCCTTCGTTTTTCATCCAATTGTGCGATGCACAGCTTGGCCTCATCTTTCTTCTTTTGCACTACTAACTTCTCGATTTCTGCAATGTCTGGGGCATGCCATTCCGGCGACCATGCCTCCAAGACATTGAAAATGGCGTCGTTGGTGGCTACAAAGGGTAGCTTTGTCCACTGTTTAGTCGGGTCCTTGCGTGCCCTGATATATATGTTATGCATGTCTGCCTTAAATTCTACAAAACTCTGCAGACTGTTGTAAACCGTGGGTGACAACCACGGCTTACGGTTGATCCACATTCTGAGGTTCATCTCCATGAACACCCAGAAGATCTTGTTGTCGTGTATCCTTTTAGCATCCTTCATGGCCCAGAGCGAAGCGTACTTCATGGCCTCCAGTAAATCTCTGTCAATTATGGGGAATTGACTATCCTCTGGCAATTCCCCAGCTACGAGCACTATGGACAACAATAGCCATGCATAGTGGAACGTTTTGCCCTGTTCCTGGGCTTCGCGACAATTCTCTAAAAATTTCATGCAGAGGAATTCAAACCAGTTAAACTGGACCCCCTCCGCGCACTACTCGGCCAGTGCGACCACTGGCGCAAGTACCTCATCTGCGTGACACTTGCGCATAACGTTTCCTGCGAGGATTTGGGTTGCCACGTGTACTGCTTTGCCCTTGATGCTAGATATGGCGTAGCCCCTCGTCTTCTTTTCTAGCTTTTATTTCTTCTTCATGGCCTCCATGATGGCCAAATCACTGCCTTTCCCTTCCGATATGGTCATGGGGTCCTGTCCTTTGTATGGAAGCCGGGAGACGCGATGAATGATGGGGATGGGCTCCTCCATCCATAAAAACCCATCATGCACCAGGTAGAGCAGCTGCCTGATGACGAAAATGGTTATTGGGGCGGGGTGGAAATGCGGCACCCAGAGTAGGTTCAGTAGCCCGACCTTTTCCACTCCGCACAACCACTTCCACAACTCTAATGTTGTCACCTGCCTTGGTGGTGTTATGCTTCATGAGGTTTCCGGTCTCAAGGTGAGGGAGCTTCTCGTGGTCAGCGAGGTCCCAATCTTCGAATTTCAGGCTCGGCATGCGGCCCAGGTGCGTGCCTTCAAACATAATGTCATTTGGTAGGAGCGAGGTATGGAGTGAGCTCTTGGTATCGTCCAGGTCCTTGGGCACTTTGGCCTTCCCTTTTCACGGGGGGACACAGGCAGACAATTTTGTCGCAGAGTGCGTAGGCTGAGTATCCACCTCCATGCCTTCATCTTCTTCTTCTATGATGGTAAGATCCTGTAGATCTTCTTCTTCTTCGTTTGTTTCTATAGTGAGGGATTTCCCCTTCTCCTCCATTGACAGTTTGCTGTGCATCGAGTTTTGCGGGGACATGCATACGGGAGCCATTTCTTGTTTGTCCTTCTTGGGTCTTGGCGTACGCGGTGATTTCGGGATCCCGACACCTTCTGGAACGTCCCCCACAGTTAGGGCCAGCACGGCCTCCTCTACAGTCACTTCTGCTATCTCCATACCATCCTTAGTTGTTGCCATTGTATCTGTGCAACAATCTATCACTCACGAATTCAGGGGCTTAATCAATGCTCGGCTCACAACAATCAGGGTTCTGCTCGACCGCTCAATTCGCAAATAACCAAATGTTGTTTGTTGGGAAGCCTTTTGTATTTTATAACGCTTTTGGAATTTGAATTCGACTGTTCCCCCAAAATCCGGTTCATTAATGCTCCCTTGGAGAAATATTTTCCCAGATTTTGCCCATAAATCGCGTCTTATATGCCCGCCACCCACTCCATTTGGCCTTAAGTCGAGCATCCCATCATGAATAGTGATTCCAATGGTCACTTTCTGGCCAACCCGCGTAGTAGCGCAACCCACCGTGTGTGGTCGCAGACCTTGTGACTCTTTGCTTCTACGCGTATCTAAAATATCGCGCAGCTCCCGAGCAGAATAGTTTATATTCCCGCACTCCCTTCCAACTTCCTGGAGCGCTAAGATTGTCCTTCCCTCGGCTAGTCAGGTGGTCGCACCACCCGTGAAAAGTTCCAGCCGAGCAGTCATCCTATTGCTCGGAGAATCCCCACATTTTCCTGGTATGGTCGGCATCGCACGCTTTGTTATTTGCAACGCGCTACCATGGTCACTATGCTTAGCAATATGCGGTCCAAGCCAAGGCATCAGACTTATCAATTCGCGGCAATAGGCCTTAACCGTGTCATCGTGATCGTACGCACCCTGCCTTACCACTCTAGTCTTTTTGCTAAGAAAATCTTCCTTTATTTCATCCTCCAGCTTCTTGACTTCCACGTCCATCAAAGCACTTTTCTTCCTTAACCGTACCCTTTCTTCTTCAAGTTCATGGAGTCTAAGGTTTCCCTGTTGGATTTCTTCCTCAAGTCCCATGCGTGCTGCTTCTTGTGGCTATGTGATCCCTTCTTTCCGGGCTTCACGAACCATCGTATCTACTGGTGCTACTATGCGCGGACCAGGCTTTGCATGCTTCATGGGGATTATAGAATTCGCTTCATACTTCAGCTTCGGAAGTGCCCGCATGGTCAGGGTTTTGCACATGGTCCTATAAGCTTAGAGAACCGCTGGTACATGCAGGTCCCAGTCAGTTTGTTTCACATGGTGGACTGTGTTCAGTGCTTCGCGTACTTTGTCAACAACTTCTGTGTGAATATGCTTATGCGTGTTTGGTCTTACCATACTTCCTGGCCCTAACTGGAGGGGTCGTTCGTGCCATTGTCTTGCCCGCTCCTGCTTATCGTCGTGTTTCCTATCGCGAGGATGGTGTGCTTTCGTGCAGGTTGCACACCATACGCATGTACCCATCTGGAAAGGTGGGTGCGCAAGCTGTTTCATCTGTCATACTCGGTTTTCATCCGCATCTGAGGCTTTCCAAACCGAATGCACATCATCCTTCTGCATTCACGCCAGTCCTCAAAACTTCTTTGGTGCGTACCCCACCATTTTGCGGGCATAACACACAATACCCATTTCAGAGCGTCTAAACGCTGCTGTTTCGGTACTTCTCTTTCAAATTTGTTCAGGAAATCATCCACCTAGCTCAACCCATCATACATATGCAGATCTCTTACCTCTGTTTCCATGTAGCGCAGCGACCTTGTCATCATGTTACAGTTGAGCGTGGTTACCTCGTGTAACTGGTTCTGCCATCATTCTATTTCCTCGTCTGAATCTGAGGTGCAGGAGATTTCACGCTCCACGATAGTCTGCCATCCACTGTTGGATTTACCCAATCCTGCTCCCGCACGGTTATCTTGTAGATACAGTCTAGATCGTCGTTGCTATCGTAGTCGCACACTGGCTCTATGTAACGCAATCCTTCCGCAGGGTCTAAAGATACCACTACACGCAATGACTTTTTCTCAAAAATCATCTTGCGCTTCTTTAGATTTATCACTCCATTCATGTCAGTGGCCCAATTTATTCCCAGTAGCGTAGGATAGGGATTGTTGTCATCAACAATCTCTATCACAAGCGCGCTCGCACCTTCAATATCTACCGTTATTCCCTGCAATCTTCCCATGGGTAGGATATTTTGTTGGTTCGCCATTTGCAATTGAATAGGAGACCATTGCAGCGCAGGCCTGCCCATGCGTTCCCATGTCTTCTTTGGCAAGACGTTCGTGTCCGATCCTAGATCCAAAATCAATTGATCCATTTCATATTCCCCGATCTACGCAGTCAATCTCATCTCTCTTCTTGTTCGCATTGTGTGCTTCCCGAGCTTCTGGACTATGCGTGGTTCTCCTAGCGTGGTTCCAGTGCATCTAGTGATGAGTTCTTGCAGTCCCTTCATAGCTTTGCTGTCGCGCAACAACTTCATGCATACCTCCAAAAATGTAGTGAGCATTGATGGATCCATTTTCGGTTCCAGTTTGTCTTTACTTCCTGAAGTGGAGGCATCCACGAAGCTCTTCTTAGCTTCCATGAATGTCTCCTTGGCGCACTCTAAATCAAATTCTAGTTCCTTTGTTGGAGCCTTACGAACCCAAGCACTCTCTTCGGGCTGCTTGCCTTTGTCATCTCTTGTTGTGATACCACTTTGGAGCACAATATTTACATTCAGGTCTTCCTCGCGTGGCTTAGACCTCATCATTTGCAGATTCTAAGTTGGGGGAGGTTGGAGTGCTCCTTTATCATGCAACCTTTCTATCAGCGTGGGACAGTCCTCCGTCTCATGATCAAACTGGGTACAATATAAGCATGATGGTCTCGTTGGATTTGTACAATCATGGGCATAATGCCCCAGTCCTCCGCAATTGTAACATATTAGTTGTCCGCGACCTCTTCCTGGTCCCATTCCACCTTGACCTTATCTGCACCCCTAAAATCCAGTGTGTGCCATCCTTGCATTTTGATCAAGGGCCCGTGTTTCAGTCTGAACTCTGTAGGTAGGAGTCTGATCCATCATCAGTTCATAACTTCTACAGGTGCGCTCATCGTGGCCTACTGACCTGCAGAAATTACAGAACAACTACTGGGAATTCTGTGTATACTTCTATAATAGATGGTAGTTATCTGTAGCATGCTTCCCTCCTATCTGACAAATCGCGCACCATAATGCAGATGTCATGCTCGGTCTTCCTTGTGCCTCCGGTCTCAATGGCATTGGTCCTCCTCCCGCTAGGTAGTTTTCCAAGACTGGACAATGGTCCTTGTCATGTCCCTGGCCTTTGCACTTTATGCACCATACCTCCATGCGCACTTCTGGGCGAGCCTTCCTGTCTTGTTTCAAACTCTGCATCTCAATGCACAAGTTTTTCAGCTGTGCGTGCATCTGTTGAACTCCCAGGTTAGGATCTTGTATTGGGGTCTTGTGCAGTCTCATCGCGATCTCCAAGGCCTTAGCCTGAGTGGTTAGCTTCTGTTGTGACAACGCATTCCTTAGATGCGGCATTAGTGATGCTATAAACCATGTGTGTTGTTGCCCATCCCTCAAGGTCATATTGGCTTCACGAATTGTACACTTGAGTCTCTAATCCAGATCCCAGGGGGTCTCGCCTGCCAGGTTCGGATCTTGTATTGGGGTCTTGTGCAGTCTCATCGTAGTCTCCAAGGCCTCGGCCTAAGTGGTTAGCTTCTGTTGTGACAACGAATTCCTTAGATGCGGCATTAGTGATGCTATAAACCATGTGCGTTGTTTCCCATCCGTCAAGGTCATATTGGCTTCACGAATTGTACACTTCAATCTCTAATCCAGATCCCAGGGGGTCTCGCCTAGAAGAACTCGATTTCCTTAAATCCAATGATCGATTGCGTCTCTGATTTTGGCCTGTTAAATTCCTTCTTTAGCGCAGCTTGGATATCTGCTATCCCTGTGTTCGAATTGTCATTGGACTGCTTAATGAACCAAGTCAGTGCATGATCCTGTAGAGCACTGACCAGCGTTGCTTTCTTTATATTGTCATCCATGACTCCCTGTGCTTCCCATACAACCCTTACCATGAACCAAAACTGGTTCGGATCTTCATTCCCTACTCCTTTGAACACCGACAACTTTATCGTGCTTGCCATATTGAACTGTGGTGGTGGTGGAGGTGGTGTGGGCGAAGACAGGGGTGAAGATGGTGAAACTGGTGGTGGTGTAGGTGGGGGTGGTATGCGCGAAATTCGTTGCTTTATCAAACTGATTGCACTTCTTGGTGAAACCTTCATGAGCTCTTCCTTGCTTTCTCGTGAAGGTGAAATCAAGGGGCTAGTTTCTAGTTCTGCGCTACCTTTGTTTCTGTAGATCCTCCCACTTCGCGTAGCCCCAAACATCAATTTATTCGCATAACCTGCTTTTCACACAATAGCATTTTAATCCAAGTGTTCAAATATTTATCGTACTTACCTCGCGATCCTTTGAGAAAGCGTCATTCTGCCTTGCTATAGCTGACTGAAGTATCTACCGTGAACTCAGTGATAAATCCTCCAGTAATTCGATCGAGCCAGTGATCCACGACACGCGCGATCTTATCTTTTGATGCTTTCAGTCTGCGCACAAACTCTGGATTCCACACAATAGGTTTGTCGAGCCTACACCTTCCTTGATTGTCTGTTAGCTTCGTGATCCACTCGTACAACTCAGAGGGGAAGGATGCAAAGAAAATTTCATGGATTTCCATATATAAGTAGCAATCTAACCACTCTTCCTTTGATAATCGAAGAGTCCTGTTTTCTTGTGCCACGAACTCATGGATCTCTCTGTCCAACCACTCTTCAATTCCTTTCTTTGTTGGATTCCAGTGATATGACATCAGAGATCTCTATGCAGATTCCGGTCTCGACAATGGAACCATTTGTTGGGTTATTGGGGCCTGACCCAGGTTCAGAGTTAAGTTAGCTAAACAAATCCCGGTACTACTGGCCCTTTTGGTAACAATCCACGGAGCGCAGAATGAGGTCTCACCCGAAGTAGTATGGGAGGGTGCTAGAACCAGGTTTCCACACCCTGGAGATGTCTAAGGAGTACAACTGGTTCGTGGTTTGACCCTACACGTAGGTTGCTACATGCACTTTCCCGTACTTTGCACCCTAATATACTGTCTTCGTGCAGCCCTACCCAGGGGCTGAACGTCGCACTCTTCATTATTATCCAAGACTTTACTGGTATTCCAACGTTAGTTAATTAGCTTTGCCTACTTGAGTGCTTTAAGTATACTTAATAATATAAACCATTCATACAGGTGCACGCAGTAAATAAATAATATATTTGCAAATTATATCAATCATTCATTAACCCAAGAATAGATACACAAAATTATAACAAAGCTTCTCTTTATTAATTCCTTCCTCGGTTACAGACTTGACTTTTCCCTACGCACTTAGCTGTAGGGGTCCGCGCACTCAGCTGCAGACTACTAGGCCTCTGCGCACTCAGTTGCAGAGCCTTCTCCTACTCTACGACCCAAAGACACACTTTACTTATGACTTGATCACCTAGACTTTTTCCTACTTCTTTCTTCTCTACTTAGAGCCTCGCTCTATTTATACAATCCCATCATCTACAGAACATGGATAGGTCTCTCCAGTCAACATTACATTACAAAACTAGGGTGGAAAACCCTGTGAGTCTATCATACTTTCACGCCCCACGCCCGCAATTCGCGAAGCTTTACAACAAGATTCAGTCAAAACTTGGGCTTTGAGCCCCAAAACATGCCTTGGGGAGATTCCATGCCCGACAACCACTCAAAATGTATATCTTGAATGTAGTAACAATTCAATAAAGCCAAAACCCTGAGTGTGATTAGGCCAAGGAAAAATCTTAGAGCCTACCCTCTAGCATCTCGCCAGTGAATGCTGGTGGTAAAACAAATCCCAACAAAAATCAAACAGGAAAACACCATTCTTGCGGGTGGGGGATCCAAACCTAGAAGGTTTTCCCCCAATCAGTTCATCTACCCAAGGTCCTCTAAGGATGGGAAAACATATAAATAAGAGTGACTTGAATGCCAACCTAGAGATGAGCAACCAACTTTTCTAGGTAATGTCAAGGAGCCGACGACCCTAGTGAATGCCCTCCCCACCTACAGGAACAACCTATCTGTTAGGGTCATTCTGATAGTAATAGGTAGCTCCAAAAATCAACTGGAAGGGAGTCGATGAGAAAACAAATAAAATAGGGAACTTACCTGAGCCGATGGGAATCTTAGGGTTTCCTGAGTGGTTCGATGTTGAGTAAGGCTGGAGTGTTGAGAGATATTGATATCACCAGATTTCTGCACCTCTTCTACCCGGAAGAAACAACTAGAAGATGTGGGTTACAGAGTCATCAGAGCCAACGAAAAGGAGCGAAAAGAGTTCTATCTGTAGCAACCCAGCAAGGCGGTTACCCTAATCCTTTTGCGGTTGATCATAGTCGTAGGATGAACCTTGGGTAAGGCCCTCATCAGACGATTGTCATGTTGCATCAGTAATTGAAATTTATTTGGAGGTGTGCCTCGCAATATTTCGAGAGCCACCACAACATATAAGTCAGTACCATTGTTTACTGTGGCATACAACACCCATTAAAAAGTGCCTGACCTGTTAATTAATTTCATTAATTCCTTACGGAAGCATTCAATACCAAACATAATTCTGGTCCATATGCTAATTAATAGTTCATTATAGAAGTCTTACGGGTTATGCCATCAAATTCTAATTAGATAGATTGTCTACCTAACCATAATGTTGAGATTAATAATATGTGGTGAAATTTAAATAATAAAAAAATCATGAGTTCACGTACGTGTGACAAGTGGTATCAGAGCCCAGTGTTCAACACTATGGCCAAGTAGGGTAAACTAATTGTCAACATTTCTACTATGCACAGAGAATAAATAAAGATGCGGAGCGGAACCAAACCGCGAGAAAGGGGCCACGTACCTTATATGGAAACCAACCCAGAAATGTGGGTGTAGTTGGGAGAGGAATCTCGACAGACAAATGTAGAATTTTTGGAGATAGTTCATCAATTGTGCACATAAATGACCAACCTCAGGGCTGACAATGAAAGACTACGACAGGAACAAGAAAGGATCCTAAAAATTCTATCAGACCGACAAAATCACCGGGTACCCAACCCCAATGCAAGAAATGGAGACTGCACAGAGACATTTCATCATGAAGAATACAATGAGGAATCAAAAGGGGGACATAATGATGAAGAAAGGAGGTCGGATAATGCCTCGTTTGGCAGAGGTCCTAAGAAGCAGAAAATTGAATTACAAGGGGAATTTAAGAAGATAAGACCTCCGGTGTATGACAGAGAGGTTGAGGAAGTTGCTGAAGCTTGGCTAATTAATATGAATAAATATTTCCAAGTATATGAATATGATAATAATATGAAAGCTCGATTGGCTATTTTTCAACTACAGGGAAAGGCCACCCTATGGTGGGAGGAGGTCAAAGTTGTTCGGGGAATTGATGATCAAGAGGTCACATGGAACGAATTTCAGAAGTATTTCAAAGACAAATATTTAACTGAACGCTTCTACGATGAGAAGGCAAGAGAGTTTCATGATTTAAGGCTAGGCCCATTGACTATTGATGAGTTTATCACTAAATTTACGTCCTTGCTGAGATACGTTCCATACCTTAGGGAGGAAAAAGCCAAGATACAACGCTTCATCAGTAACTTGCCTATTTTTATGAAGGAAAAACTAGAGTTTGACTACCCAAAAATAATGGATGAAGCCATTCAAAAGGCCCGAATTTGTTACCAACAAATGAAACAAAAGGGGAAGGTAACAAGGGGGGGCTAAACAAAAAAGGTCAAAGGAACTCCCAGAACTTTCGAGGGACAAGACCCCCCAATGTTAAAAACATGAATCAGAAAATGCAGACAAAAGTGGTTGGGAGGAATCAGCAGAGAATGGGACAACAGGTTGAAAACAAGCAATCAGAAGTGGCAAGTCGACCAGAAGCTAGTCAACAACCAAAACCCCCTCTACAGTGTTAGGGCTATGAAGAACCTCATTATTTCAAAAATTGTCCTCACCGTACTCGTACCGAGCAAGTTGCTAACATTCAAGAAGCTTCCACAGTTGGGGACATAGCCAGGAATATTCCACGGATTAACGTAGCTTTGGACGATGGCCAGGATGAATATCAACCTACAATGATAGAAATGGAAGGTAAATTATCTAAACATTATGTTTCCATTTTAATTGATCCAGGCACAAGCTTGAGCTACATTAGCCCAAAACTAGTAGAATTATGTAACTTACCAAAAATAAAATTTAAAACCCCTTGGCTGGTGCAACTGGCTACTGGGGCCAAGTAAAGGGTTGCTGCTAAGGTGGTAAATTGCTCCCTATAGGTAGCAAGATAGAAAATTGTAGCTGATTTGAATATTCTGCCTTTGGGTGCATATGATATACTAGTTGGAATGGACTGGTTAGAGAAACATTGGTCGATAGTAGACTGCAAAGAGAAAACTGTGAGCTTCCTTGGAGAGAACGGTGAGAGACAAGAAATTCAGGGAATTAAGAGAGTTGTTAAACTGCGACCTATTACCGTTAATAAGCTAGGGAAGTGCATTCGAAAAGGCTTCCAAATTTATGCAGTTCAGGTAGGTTATACAAATTCTAAGGACAAAATAACCAGTCTCGGAAATGTACCTATAATTCAGGAATTTGTTGATGTATTCACAGAAGAAATACCTGGGATGCCACCTAAAAGGAACATTGATTTCACCATAGAGTTAATTCTGGGTGTGAGCCCAGTGTCCAGAACACCATATCGTATGAGTGTGCCCGAATTAACAGAACTTAAAATGCAATTACAAGAAAGCGTGTCACCTTGGGAAGCCCCTGTATTATTATACGAAAAAGTGATGGTACATTGCGGTTGTGCATCGATTATAAACAATTGAATAAGTTGAATATTAAGAATAAATATCCACTACCAAGGATTGATGATCTATTTGATCAAGTTAAAGGGGCCAAGGTGTTTTCGAAAATTGACTTGAGATCAAGATATCATCAAATACAAACGAAGGAGGAAGATATCTGTGAGAAAACATTCAAGACTCGGTACAGACACTATAAATTCGTAATGTTACCCTTTGGGCTTACAAATACCCCTGCCACAATTATGAGCTTGATGAATGGTATATTCCATCATTATTTGGACAAATTTGTCCTAATCTTTATTGACGATATTCTCATATACTCCAAAAATGTGGAGGACCATGAGAAGCATTTGAGAATCGTGCTGCAAACTTTGCGGGATAACCAACTATATGCTAAGTACAGTAAGTGTGACTTCTACAAAAATCAGATCCAGTATCTAGGACATGTTATTTTAGCAGAAGGAATTGCAGTTGACCCCAAAAATATCAAAACCATCATGGAGTGGCATGTTCCCAGGAATGTTGCCGATATTCGATCCTTCATGGGGTTAGTTGGTTACTACCGTCAATTTATTGAAGGATTTTCTAAAACTTCTTACCCAATTACCTCCCTACAAAAGAAAGGAAAGGTTTTCAAGTGGATGACAGAATGTCAACAAAGTTTTGAATGCCTAAAGCAATTATTGACTTTTGCCCCTATTTTAAAAGTAGCGGACCCCGAAAAAGAGTTCATTGTTTGCACAGATGCATGCCAGGAAGGTGTCAGGGGGGTATTGATGCAAGATGGGAAAGTCATAGCCTATGAATCTCGTAAACTGAAGGACCATGAGCAGTGATATTCCGCCTATGATTTGGAACTAACTGTTGTAGTGCATGCCTTGAAGGTATGGCGACATTATTTGTTGGGTAAGAAATTTTTGTTAATGACATATCATAGTAGTTTAATGAATTTCTTTACCCAACCGCATCTAAATGCTCGTCAAGCTAGGTGGACTGCTTTCTTAAGTGAATTTGACTTCGATATTAAACATCTTAAAGGAAAGGAGAACCGAGTGGCTGATGCACTGAGTAGGAAATTATATTGCATATATGAAATCCAGTACAATCAGGTGGAATCAAAATTCTTAGAGAAAGTAGAAGAAGCTATCCATAATGACCCTGAATATAATTTTTTATGGTAGCAAGTCACTCAAGCACAAAAAATAGGAAGACAATTTGATTATGGTTTGAACAGTGAAGGATTTCTAACATTTAAGGGAAGAATATATGTTCCTAATGCTGTAGCAATTTTTGGTTTTGGTAAGTTAGCATTTAAAAAAATGTATTTTGAGAAAATGTTATGTTAGGATATGGACAAAAAGAATAAAGAGACAAAAAAATGTTAGGGATATTTTGATGAATAAATCCATATCAAATAAAATGTTAGAATAGATGCCCTAAAAAAGGAAGGCACAAAAAATCAAATGTTAGATTAGAAAGAAAAGAAAAAAATAACAAATTCTGAAAGTGTTGCAAATCCAAATGCCACTATTAGTCAATTTTATTTTTGCAAATAAAAGTTGTGTGCAAATTGTTCAAATGCCACACTAGTTCATACAATCCAATTGTACAGTTTATCATGATTGGATTAGATTTAAATTGTTTGTTGATAGGTAGAAACTAAAATTGGCTCAACAATTTAATATGAGCCAATGGAAGCAACAAGGGATAGAATTATATTAATCATTAAAAGGAAAATGTTGAGTTATTAGTCCAAATGCACTCGGGTGACTAAGATTATAAAAATGTTGGGAAAGTTAAGGGTAGGTAGAGAAATGAAATGAAATTGGAGCATGATATGATTTTTATCCTAAGTTAGAACATTGGATACATGCGCATATAACTAATGGTTAAAATTAACCATTATTTCCTAAATCTCAATGTTATGTTGTAATATTTACACTTTATCCATTTATTCGCCGAGAAGTCCCACACCTGTCACATTCATTATAATTTTTGACCCCACCATCACTTGCTGCCTCACTTCATTAAACTTCATTCATTTTCTTTCCATCCCGTGCATCTCCCTCCAATCCAACGACCCTTATTGCTCCTTGGCCCTCCCTTGCCATTCGAATGTTATCAGTGGGGGGGGGGGGGGGGGGACCGAATTCGGCAGTTTGAAACTGCCCTCCGAAACTGACAACCCCCGCTCCTAGTTATTCGGGACTTAAAATCCCAAACTGCTTACCACCCGAACTTACTCCCAAATGCGGTTTTTGGTCCACTCCTTCACCTCTGCTCCCATGTCACTTTCCTTGTCCAATCAGCTTCCGCATGTCTACTCGTTATCCATTTAATTCACCACCCCTGCAAATAAATATTCCATAGATCCGTTTCTCAGTCTCGTTGAGAAATTAATACCAATTGAGCCATTGATTAATAGACCCACTCCATTTTTATGCCTTATAAACCTATTCTTTCATAATAAACAGTTACACAGTGCATTCTCGTAACTCGATTGATCATTGGATACTTGTAGCTTGCAGCCAAAATGACAAATTCACCATTCAACCGAATTTTCCATTATGTTCATAAGCAAGCCAACATCCAGGTCCACTTAATTTGTTTTCAGTTATACTGTTATTCTGTTATCACTGTGTTTTAGCTCAATTCTTCCCATTTCTGTCACTTTCAGCTTGCAATTCAATTAACAGAATGCCTCCTAAGGGGAAGGAAGTTGCAGAAATTCCAAATCCTCTCATTCATCCACAAGTTGACTTCCATCATATTCCCCTAGTTGACAAAGACTGCAAAATCCATGAGTCTTTGTCCTAATTTGATTTGTTTGAGATCTATTGCTGGATGGAGGACTAATTAGTTGATCAAATGGATGAAATAGGTCTTTGGGACTCCCACCTTCCTCATTACATCTTTTCTCAGATACAAAGAGCACCTGAATTTGTCAGAAAATGTCATGCATCTTATGATCTCACTCAAAGAGCTATTATCTCACCTACAAGAGAAATCTCATGCTCCATAAATACTCAGTCCATTGAATAGATGTTGCAGGCCCCAACTATTGTGCCAACCCATCCTTTTTCTCATGAAAGCTTAATAGAAGCCTATTAAAAGCTAGATTTCACTAAAAGAGCTCAAACCTAGAACTTTTTCTAGTTGTAGATAGCCCTCTGTCTAAAAGAAATCCTCCTTATGATTCATCTATATTCCCAGACAGAACCAAGAAAATTACCACCATTCTCTCTTATATTCTTGGTTACTATTCTAATCAACATGTAGATGAAGCCATCAATGGTTTCTTGTCTATCTTTTCTATTGGTTCCAAACCTACTGTTTGTTTTAATTTTAGTCAATTTCTAGCTAAGACCATTCATGAACAATTTGTCCAGTTCAATACTGAAGAGGTATTCAAGTATGCTTCAGTACTTGAATATATTTTTTTCTATTTTCAGGAAGACAAGTTTCCATTCACTTTGCAGAAGCTAGATGAAGAAGGAAACCAACAATCAATGATCTTTTGGACTTCTATGGGAATGAAGGAGAAAGAAGAATTTTCATATAAATTGTTTGTTCATCCAGCCATTAATCTTATGAGCAGCAATCTAGAACCAAGTGTTAATGATGAAATTGTAAAAGTTTTACAGTTAGTTGATCAAGCCACAACAGGAGATTGGTATCTTTACCAAAATTATACAGAGATCAAAGTCTTTGGCTGTGAACTTCCACCTTACAAGCTGTCTAAGTACCTCCCTATGATAATTTTTGCAATAGAATACATTAGGCAGAGGCTCAGTGTAGATGAAGTACATTTTGTGGTTGCAAAGAAGAAATCACAGTTTAAGCTAAAGGCTCAGGTTGGTCCATTCATCTGTAACACTAGAGCAGCAGGAGAAGAAGTAGACAGGTTACTAAAGGAGATGAAATTTTGCCTCAGCTTCACTTGGTCTTATGACCCAATGGGAGTGATTTCTAGACTCAGAGTTGAAAATAAGTTTACTCCATATCATCACATAGCCAGGCCTAAAATTGAGCAATACAAAAATTAGACAGAATGGAAGGAGAATACCCTTCAAGAAGTTGAAGAACAGGAAGTTTTTACTTCAAATTTACAAACTCCACTTGCACAGGAAAAGACAACCTAACATGGAAGGGAAGAACAGTCATCCCCTACAACTGAAGCATCAAGTCAAGGTTTTAGAATTGTACATAGAAAGAAAAGATGATCTGAAAATGGGGCTCTTAGGCTTCTTGTCTAACTTATACGAACCTCTCCCACTTCCAAAGCTTTAAATTTTCCAAAGTCTTGATGATTAACCAATGCGGAAATAAGAAATGCTTGAAAATATGGGTGTCTGCTTATATTTGTTTTCAGCTGGTTATTGCTTTAAAATCTGTTGTTTGTACTGATATGGGACGGTACTTAAACTAATATACAAATGCATATAACAGTAGTTAGAGCAGCAATAAAAACAAACAATAAGGCAACAGTATAATATGGAGTTCACCCTAATATCTTGGGCTACGTCTCCTTAAGTTATAATCAACTCGATTAGGCTCTCTGGGATTATGGCAATAGTTCTTTTATAAGTGCTACACTTAACTCCAATGTTTTATACAGGAACATTGGGCTCAGAACACCATCTTATCCCCTGGCTCTTGGAGCTCTTTGGCTTTCTAGCTTTGGCTCTTGGCTCTGGATCTGGCTCTTGCTCTGGCTCGGTGCCTCGGGCTCTGTTTTTGGCTCTCAGCTCTCACTTCTGGCGCTCACTCTAGCTCTTGGCTTTGGCTGTTCTAAGCTCTTTCGCTCGGTCTTTACATGCCTCTGTGAATCGCTCGACCTCCAAGCAATTCCAAAAACAATGTGCTGCTGTCAATTGAGCTCTCTGTCTTTTCACTCGACCTCCTAGTGACTCCATAGACTCTCTGTGCATTTAGTATTTTCTTCGATGTTCGCCCTCCAATCTCTGGTGACTCGGCCTATTACAGTGAGCTCGGCTCTGGTTTTTTTGCTTCCAGGCCTGCTCTACTGCTTCTTAGATTTCTCCCTTTTTCTCCCCCTTTTACTCTCTGTTTGTTCGTGGCTTAATGCCAATCCGTCTCATGACTATTCACTTCCTCTCCCGGCTCTTCGGATCACCTGCCTCTGTCCACTGGAATTCCCTGCTCTGCGTCATCATCACTGTAATGCTTCACAGAGAGGTGGCCACTTGTCTCCTCACGAACTAAGCCAACTCTTCCTCAAATGGTTCGTTACTTTGGTTACTCTGTGAAATGATTCATCCGCCAACTCAGTGGTCCAATCGGACTTCAAACTTTATGTGTCGAAGCTTATTTTCTCTATCGAATCTGGTTTCCCATCGGGCGCAATCTTCACCGTTAGATCTGGGGCCTCCAGATCCTACAGTTATCGCTCTTATCACGCGGTTGACTTGCTCGGACGTTAGCCCACGATGAGAGCGGTTTTCTCTCTCATCCGCCAAACACGCGTCAATCAATTTATGGAATCGTTGGGTCCTCTAACAAACCCGCTTACCGCCCAAAACGCCCCTAATATTCCACTAATTTTGGAGCGTGGGATCCGCCTTCGGTTTTAGTGCTTTTCCCACAGTTTCTTAGCTTTCCTTGTGGCCGAGCGCTCAGAGCTTTACCATTTCGAGGGGTTTTTCCCAGCGATGTGTGATTGCACTAATCGCGCATCAGAAACAGCCTTTGTTTTCTGGTCTGAGCCTCCTTACTGCCATTTTTGCGCCATGCACAGTTCCCATGGGCCAGTAGTCAATGCGCTTTGACCGAAGGTCCTCGTTGCTCTATGCTGGCTGCAAATTGTCATTTTTCAAAGGTTATTTCTGATAGGCTTTGACATCCATAAGACTTTAAACTCTGGTATGATTTTTTTTACAAAGTTCAGGTAGCTTTAAGAGAGTTTAAGGATCCAATTCGGATCACGCCTTCCCACTAAAAGAAACTTTTGGTCCACCAAAAGACTGATATACTGATCTGAGCAGTAAATGAGAGTAACAACACCCTCTTCTTTTAGCCTCCCTACACTTGCCTTTGCATAGTGACTCTGAGCCAAAATCTTTAACCACTTCCCTTCTTGGATGGGTTGATCGTTTTGGGAAGAACTGTTTTCGTCCTTGACTTCATGCAGAAATTCTCCTATGAAGTTTACAGAAGGTAGTTTGAGCTTCTTTGCCTTGATCCTTGATCCAAGGTGGCTTAAACAAATGTGAAGTACATCTTCTCCACAAAACTTTCATTTGTACCTGTTTGAAAAGCTTCCAACAACAACTGTTAACAACAACAGGCATATAAACAACAACTGCATGGACTAACTCCTGCTTCAACAAAGAAATGGATTTCACATCTTGTGAACCCTTCCATGTCTTATATCTGCATACAAATGATTGACTAGATAACAAGCCAATAAAACATGCCTTTACAACAAATGACCCTTCAAGTCAAGCATGTAGGAAAAGACCTTTAGGACTCTTTTCCAAAAGATGAAACACGTCATCCTTATCTCCATTTTAGAAACCAAGCTAACTTCTTCCAAGCCAGCAACACATGCATCTCATGCTCAGGCATGCATTCCATATTTCAACTTTCGCTTAAGTACACTGTACTTCCGAAGCTAAAATGAACATACTATTGCAGCAATAAAGTGAGTTTCCTACTCAGATTCTTTCTATTTACCATTTGGTAAGCTCCCGCAACTTGCATTTATTTCACAAATAAATGCAAACAGATGCATCAAAGGACATGTAGACTTATTTGGATAAGAATTCTAACCATTTCTTACCAATCCATTTCAAAGGTCCCTCCTTTGTTTGCACATCAGCGTCAATATGTGAATCATCTTGAACCACATCAACCATGGAATCTTTATTTCCATCCCTGCCATTTTCTTTTTCCACCTTCTCCTTCAGCTTTGGTGGGAGCAGCGCTCGATTCAAATTCCAACACCTTTCAGCAATATGCCCTTGCTTATGGCAATAAGTGCAACACATGTGCATCCTTTTGACAACATGATTTGCCTTGTCGTGTGGACCTTTGGCTGCTTGTTTCTTTTCCTTCAAAAGTTTCCTATATGTGGCCATCCTCTTCCAACATCTAGAAACATAATGGTTATCCAAACCACAAAAGGAACATGCAATTCTTTTTCCATGCTTTACAAAATCAAAAGGAAGGTTCTTAGAACCAGATTTATACCTGCCTCTTTCACCTTTATTGCCTTCATGAGGAGGTGAAGAAAATGAAGAAGTTGTTCCCTTTGGAACACTATCACTTTCTCCAAGGCTGCCAGAGTTTCCACAACTCTCTGGTTCAAGTGTGTGCTTCTAAACACTTGCATCATGAAAATGATGTCTCGAGCTATTGCATTCCTCTTGAATACAATCCTCGCACTTCTGAGGTAGAGGACCTGCAATGAAACTCCTTTTTGGAACTGTTTCAATGGTTTTCATGGCAGCTTTGGAATTCTCTCCATAAGACTGTCCATAGCCAAGACCCAAATACTTAGGCCTTTCCTCAACCATTATTGGCTCAACAATACCTTGTGCATATTTGCCCAATCCTTTTCCTTCATAGCCCATCTTGGACATTAGCTTGGAACCTATGCCTCTGGTATGTTTTTCAAAAGAACCAATACAAGCGTTCTTAGAAGAATTTGAAGAAAAACTGGAATGTTTTACCTATTCTTCAAGCTGATACTTGGCCAAGGCTTCTTTTGCAACAAAGAGTTATGACTCCAACTCATGCATCCTTTTCAGGTTCATACTTACAATATGAAGTTGCCTCTCCATTTCCTGCAATTTTCCAGAAAGCATCTGCTTCTCTTCCTCCATAGAATTCAACTGCTTTCTAAGTATGTTGCTCTTCCTTCCATCCTCATACATTCCTCTCACCATATCCATCATGGTGGACAAGTCTTGCTTCATGTCTCCATTAAAGGAACTTCGAGAGCAAGAAGAATTTGAGAACTCACTTGTAGAAGTTATCATTTTCAAAATGCATAAAAGAACTTCAAACAAGATTATTAAAGAGCTTACTCAAGCAACCCTTTGCAACAAACCTCTTGTGCTTCAAGGATTGCCTTGAGGTCCTTTGGGATAGAAGAATGCCTTCAACTCTTCTTCCTTCTTGTCCTTCCTGGGCTGAGCTATCAATAGCTTTCCATTCACCTTTGCAAACTCAAACAATAGTCAGTCTGCAACCAAGCATACAATCAATGAGGCAATCAATCCTTGATTGTCAAAACACCTTTCAGACAAGAAATCTTTGCCCTATCAATCAAGCATTGCGTTACGACCTTCTTTGAAGGTGGGGTTAAACAATCTTAAGCTCTGATACCACCTGATCTGAAAATGGGGCTCTTAGGCTTCTTGTCTAACTTATAAGAACCTCTCCCACTTCGAAAGCTTAAAATTTTCCCAAGTATTAATGATTAACCAATGCGGAAATAAGAAATGCTTGAAAATATGGGTGTGTGCTTATATTTGTTTTCAACTGGTTATTGCTTTAAAATCTGTCGTTTGTGCTGATATGGGAAGGTACTTAAACTGATATACAAATGCATATAATAGTAGTTAGAGCAACAGTAAAAACAAACACATAAGGAAACAATATAATATGGAGTTCACCCTGATATCTTGGGCTACGTCTCCTTAAGCTCTAATCAACTCAATTAGGCTCTCTGGGATTATGGAAATAGTTCTTTTACAAGTGCTACACTTAACTCCAATGTTTTATACAGGAACATTGGGCTCAGAACACCATCTTATCCCCTGGCTCTTGGAGCTCTTTGGCTTTCTAGCTCTGGCTCTGGTTCTTGCTCTGGTTGTGGCTCTGACTCTGGCTCTGGCTCAGTGGCTCGGGCTCTGGTTCTGGCTCTCAGCTCTCGCTTTTGGCGCTTGCTCTAGCTCTTGGCTCTAGCTGTTCTTAGCTCTTTCGCTCGGTCTTTACATTTCTCTATGAATCGCTCGACCTCAAAGCAATTCCAACAACAATATGCTGCTGTCAATTGAGCTCTCTGGATTTTCGCTCGACCTCCGAGTGACTCCCTAGACTCTCTGCGCATTTAGCGTTTTCTTCGTTGTTCGCCCTCTAATCTCTGGTGGCTCTGCCTATTATAGTGAGCTCGACTCTAGTTTTTTTGCTTCCAGGTCTACTCTGCTGCTTCTTAGGTTGCTCTCTTTTTCTCCCCCTTTTACTCTCTGTCTGTTTGTGGCTTAACGCCAATCCATCTCATGACTGTTCGCTTCCTCTCCCGGCTCTTTAGATCGCCTGCCTCTGTCTGCTGGAATTCCCTGCTCTGCATCATCATCACTGTAACGCTTCATAGAGAGGTGGCCACTTGTCTCCTCACGAACTGAGCCAGCTCTTCCTCAAACGGTTTGTTACTTTGGTTACTCTGTGAAATAATTCATCCGCCAACTCAGCGGTCCAATCAGAGTTCAACCTTTATGTGCTGAAGCTTATTTTCTCCGTCGAATTTGGTTTCCCATCGGGCACAATCTCGGCCGTTAGATATGGGGCCTCCAGATCCTACGGTTATCGCTCTTATCGCGTGGTTGAATTGCTCGGATGTTAGCCCGCGATGAGAGAAGTTTTCTCTCTCATCCGCCGAACACGCATCAATCAACGTATGGAATCGTTGGGTCCTCTGACAAACCCGCTTACCACTCGAAACACCTCTGATATTCCGCCGGTTTTGGAGCACGGGACCCACCTTCGATTTTAGCGCTTTTCCCACAGTTTCTTGGCTTTCCTTGTGATGGAGCACTCGAGGCTTTACCATTTCGAGGGGTTTTTCCCAGCGATGCATCAAAAACAACCTTCGTTTTCTTTTCTGAGCCTCCTAACTGCCATTTTTGCGCCATGCACAGTCCCCATGGGCCAATGGTCAATGCTCTTTGACCAAAGGTCCTCGTTGCTCTATGCTGCCTACAAATTGTTGTTGTTCAGAGGTTATTTCTGATAGGCTTCGACATCCATAAGACTTTAAAATCCGGTATGAGTTTTTTTTACAGAGTTCGGGTAGCTTTAAGAGAGTTTAAGGATCTAATTCAGATCAAAATACCTAGGCTCTCTTTGAAGGTCAGTGCAACTATTGAATCACGGAAAACAACATTTGATATACTTGGAGAAACATCTCTTTTAACACAGTCTGGTGGACAGTGTACTCAGTCTCGCACTCGTTCCAACACATCTCATGAACACCAGGTGATTCAGATCAGTGAAGGCAGTCAGAAGGATAAAGAAGATGTAATTTTTCATGTTTTTTAGTGAAATTAAGAAGAAGAATGAGGAATTAAAATAGAATACTTATACTCAATTCTGGAAACATTCTTCTAGTTCTCAAGCTAGACTTCTTTCAGTCTTTGACTCTGAGAAAGGTAAAATGCAGATGGCTTTCTTACAAGCTCAGATTCAATAGCCCAGAACTGCTGCAAATTACTAGAAGAAAACCTCTTTTGAATTCAATGTTAAATATCTACATCCAATTGACCAAATTGAGATGCCTACACAGACTATTCAAATGACTGCTTCCACTTTAACTAACACTGTCATGAGTCTATCAAAGATGTAGGTTACCTTGTCTAATACACAATCACAACTCAATCTTGAGAAGGTTTCCTCATTGGAAAAGGACACCAAGATCAAAGCTTTGGAAGATCTGGTGCTAAATATGGGATATGATCCCTCTGATATAAAGGTTGGAGAAGAAATTGTCAAGAAGAAAAATACTGAGATTTCAGCATTAAGGAAGCAGCTTTAGTTGCCAGCTTCAGAGGACCCAATGACTAAAGAAATTGAAGAAACAGAGACTCATAAATCTGACATGATGAAGCTCATCATGAACAAAATTTGCAAATAAAACAGATGGAGGGACAAATGGAAAATCTTGTCAAAGAGAAAGAGGAAGCTATGAAAAAGGCCAATATTCCAATGGATGTAGTTCCTCTTATAACAGTCTCTATAACTACAGCAACAACCACAAGTACAACATAAGGAGTTGAACAACTTGCTGAAGCTGTTCAGAACCTGTCTATTCAGACAGAAGAAATCAAAAAATTGCAGGATCAATTGAAGACACTACAACACATGAAAGTAGTTGCAGACAATTCACATGCAGCTGAGTTGTAGAGGGAAAAAGGTCAAATTGAGGTATTGCAGAAAGAAGTCAAAGACTCTTACCTCGGAAATACACTGGGTTTGGTAAAGGAAATTATATGGGAAGATATCATTGAATCAATCAAAGATATCTGGCCTTATATCAAAATAATTTTTTATCAAAAAGACTTGTTGGAAAAAGCTCAAGAAGCTATTGAAACTATCTCAAATCAACTTGAGGACAAACCAGAAATAACTACTGATATAATCAAGTTTTTGAATTCTAAAGACAACTATGAGCTTCAAGAGTTGGGTATTGATGACAGGACAACAACCATACTGGAAGTGAAGAAGGTTATTACAAATAAAAATCTCATTCTTTAGTTGGAGGAAAAGTGCAGCATTGTTAATGTCATAGTCCAACGTTTTTTCAGTAGGCTAGAACCCTTGACCAACAAGGGTTTTCCCTCCTTATTTGTGATAAATGATAAGTTAATGCCTATTGAAGATTATGTCCACAAGCTTACAGAGGTCAAGACCAGTGCAGCTTCAGTTTCAAACATAAAAGGGACAACAACACCAAGGCTTGTGCTGAATGCACTCAGAGATACCTTTTTCATCCTAAATGAAATAAGAAATATATTTTTAGTAAAACCCACTTTTACTAAATATACAGAAATGGATGAAGTTTATAGAAGGTTAACTAAGTTATCTATCCTAGATAAGAAATGTTGGGAACAATTAACTGATTTACTTGACTGAAGGAGGATCAACAACATTTAGCATTCTCAAGAACAGTCATCAACAACTTAGCAACATTCAGAGTTTTGAGGAACAATCATCAACAACTCAACAACATTCAGAGTTTTGTGGAACAGTCATCAACAGTTCAACACCAAAATAGTGACAGATCAACTATCAGTTCATTTTCCTGATTTTGTATTAAGTTATTTCTGTAAATTTGTTTAAGATATTTGATTAGCTCTACACTTGTATAAATAGCTCTCTTTCATGAGTTATTAAGGGTTTCACCCTTGAAGAAACATTTGTAAGCACTAAATGTGCTCAGCTTTTTCTGAATCATTAATAGTAAAGTAAAGGATTCTGAATTTTCATTCATACAGTTTCGTACTCCTTGTAAGTTTTTCTAGTTTTCATTCACTGTGTTTTCTTCATATTCTTAAGTTTTATAAATATAACCAGGTAGGAGTAGTTGTGTCTCAATTGCTCCTATAAGATTTATGAAGTGATCATCTTTAAAGATAATGAATTATAAGAAACTGTTTGTTTAAGTAATTCCCTCTAAATCATAAAATCATCAGTATCTTTGTAATCTTGGGCATATTTTGTCAAACTTTCTGAACATTGTTTCAAGGTTTTCTTACTTATGGTTATTTAATTTTCTATTTGAAAACTGTAATAGTCATATCATCTTTCTATTTCTTCTCATCACCAGACAAGCTAAATCACTGTGTGGATTTAATAGCAGCCATTTGTTTAAATATCAGTATTATTCAAAAAAGCTAGGCATCATTGTTTTAAATATATTTCATACATTGGTCCTCCAAAATTAAAACAAACCCCCCCAAAACAATTACCTTAGATGCCTTGGCATGATAGTTGACCATTATCATCTTAGAGATACAACATCAATCTGGCGCCGCTGCCGGGGACTCGAATTTGATTAGTTTTCCTGGGTCAACGATATAAATCCTATTCCTTTAAGGTGGCTAAAGGTCTAGATAGGTCAAAATCCTTCACCTGGCGACTCCACTGTGCCAAACTAGCACCTTTTAAGCACACTAGATCCCATTCTAAAGCTGACATAGTTAGTCCTCTTTCAGATCCAAAAAAACTTGTGAGAAAGGCAAGTTCTAGAAGAAGACATCAACCATATTCTTCTACTTCAGCCTTGTAATCTGAAGATATATTACAATTTGATCCCTATAGTAACATTCCATCTAATCCAGATTGGACTCATTTATCACCTAGGGTTGTTTAACTTTTAGATAGGGGAGTTGATTTCAAATCATCTTTCCTTATTCATTCACTTGAATCTCATCTAGAACCCCCACTTCCACTAGGATCACCTAAATTTGAATCTGACCTGGGTATTCATTTACCTGAATACAAACCTATAGACTTTATATCCCTCACTACTTATTCATTCCCTTCCACTTCTAAACAAATTGAATCTCCCACTTCCAAACAACCTGAAGGGACCTTTTCTATATATTAAAATCCACTCTTTGAAATAAAAGAGGATATTCATTCACAGCTCTAGAAGTTAGTTATTAAGACTCCCTTAAAGTCATACGGGACCTCTCCTCCTTCTTTATCTCCTTCTTCTTCACCTCCACATAGTTACACACCCTCTATCGCCTTCTTCTTCTTCTTTTTCTTCTTCATCTACACAAACACCTCATACACCACCTTCTACTATGGCATTCCAACCCATTTTACAGGCCAGATATGCAGCTTTAGTCTTACCTCAAAACCTTGATGCATTCCCCCTGGATATTTAAAGCACCTTCCTAGGTATAATGGAGAAATTTGTTCCTCAGTCGAGGACCATCTTCAAGCATTTATATATTTCATAGATAACATGAACATAGAACAAGAAAACGTTTACATGAGGTTGTTTTGTCAGTCTCTTGAGGGAAATGTGAGAACTTGGTTTAGGCAGTTACCTGCAAATTCCATTAGAAATTGGGAAGAGCTAACAAATATATTCAAAAATAAATGGGGAGTGAAGAAATATGCTCTTTACTTTTTGACTGAGTTTGAAGAACTTAACATAAACTTTAGTGAATCTGTCTCTGATTTTAACAAAAGTTTCAACAAACTTTATCATAATATGCCACCTGATTGTAAACCCCCTGTAGCAGCAGCCAAATCTAGGTTTTAAAAATCCTTTGATGATGATTTTGCTGTAACGTTAAGAGAAAGAACTTCAATAACTCTTGAAGACATGCAAACTAATGCTATAGAGGTTGAAGAAAATAGGGTTGCCTCATCCACTTTAAAGGATAAAGAGGAAAAGGCCCAAAGAAAACTTAAATCTACCCAAGAGGCCTCTACTTCCTCTAAGACTAAAATTGAAGATTCTAAAATAGATGAGATAACTTCACTTCTTAGAAATCTATCTAATAGAATTTCCAAGATTGAGACTCAACCTAGAACAGTTCAACAAACAGTCACTCGATGTCAAAATCAAAATCAAGGTCAATACAAAAGAAATCCACAATTACAAATTCTTCAAAGGCCTCGTAATGATCAACAGGTTCCAACTCCTTTATTGATAGATGATCAACAACATGATGACAATACTATGACTATCACTTAAGACATTAACAATATGGATACTTCTTCTAGTCAGACTGATATTATTCCTCTCTCACAACAAAAGCAAGTTCAAGAAGATCAAGAGTCCTCACAGGCTTCCAAATACCATGCCTTCTCTGAATTCCTAATTGCAGAGCTGAACAAAAGATATGATCTTATACCTAGACCTGGCCTTGGAAGACCTCCTATGGAATCTCCAACAATTGAACCTCGTACCAAAGTTTTTGAAACTTAGACAACTGTTATTCGACCATTAAATCAGTCAATTGATACAGCTCTAATTGAAAAAAATGTCTTAATTTTATTTAAAGTTGAAAGAGAGTTAGAAAGAGTTAAAATTCCTATACCACTTTCAGAACTTTCAAAAAAACCCAGGATATAAAAATCAAGTCTCCAAATGGGTACAAAACACCTTGGTTGATGTTGAAAGTGATGTTATTAGCCTTCAAGATGAAAAACTAGTAGTTGTCTTTGGTCCTAGCTCGGATATGATAGATGAAATAGTGCCCCCTTTCTATGTGACTCTAAAGACAAATGATCCCATGCTATACAAATGTATACTTGATTCTGGAGCATCACATAATATCATGCCAAAAACTATCATGGATCATTTAAATCTTGACATAACTAGATCCTATCATGATTTGTACACTTTTGATTCCAAAAGGGTGCCTTGTCTAGGACTGATTAAGGATTTACTAGTCACTCTTGCCCAAATCCCAGTAAAAAGTGTAGTGTTAAATATAGTTGTCACTGATATCCCTCCCAAATTTGGAATGCTCCTTTCAAGGTCTTCTTGTGCCAAATTAAGGGGAACTCTACAAATAGACATGTCTTATGCCACTATTCCAGTTTATGGGGGAGAACAATTTAGGTTGTATAGAGAGGTAAGATTTGTACACACTGTATGCAAAACGGAGCAACCAAGGAACCATCCATTTATGAAATTGATCAAGACTTTGGATGTTTTCAACTCTCTTCAAACCAAATACATGAATCCCAAGTAAAAATTAAAGATGTAATTGAAATCCCTATTCCAAAACAACTGATGTATGGAAGATATTCTTTGATGGTTTTTGTACAAAGGATGAAGCAGGGGCTGGGGTAATACTAATCTCACCATGAAAAAGAAAATATTACACAATCATGTAAACTTGATTTTGAAGTTACAAATAATGTAGCAGAATATGAGGCTTTCCTTCTAGGACTACAGTTAGCCAAGAGTTTAAAGGTACAAAACTTGAGTGTTTTCATTGACTCAGAGCTCATTGTTAAAAAAGTTTAAAATATTTGCCAAACAAAACATCATAGGCTTAGATCTTATCGAAATGAGGTTTTGGATTCAATTGAAAATTTATTTAATGCTTTTAACTTGACTTATATCCCAAGAGATGAGAATATTCATGTAGATTCCCTAGCTATCTCTGCTAGTTCATTTAAAATCCCAGATCAAACTAATGTGCTCTATCAAATACAAGTCAAATACATGCCATCCATCCCAGATAATCTAAAATACTGGTAGATTTTTGAAGATGATGAACAACTAAAATCTTTTCTGCGGGTTGTAGATGAATTTTTAGTTCTACAAATTGATGAAAATAGAATAGAAACAAATGAAAACACAAATGAAAATGATAGTTCAAATTTCAATTCAAAATTTTCCAATCATGACATCATTCAATTGTCTAACAATTTTATTCCCAGAGGTCTCATTCCTTTAGAGAAATTATTTGATCAAAATGATGTCCTCAGAAACCCACAGTTAATTTCTCCACAAGATGATATGGAGGAAGTAAATATTGGAACAAATGATGACATTAAGAACATCAAAATCTGTGTGTCCTTAGATTTGGAAATCAAAACTCAATACCTTAAGTTACTTGAAAAATATAAGGATGTTTTTGCTTGGACCTATGATGATCTAAAGATTTATGATACAACATAAGATTCCTTTAAATCCAGAAACTAAGCCTTATCAACAGAAACTTAGGAGGATTAACCCAGTTCTTCTACCAACTGTGGAAAAGGAAATTAAGAAAATGCTAGATGCCCAGATTATTGTGCCTCTTAGATACTCTAATTGGGTTGCCAATCTAGTTCCTGTTAGAAAGAAGAATGAGGAAATCAAACTTTGTGTGGACTTTAGGAATTTGAATAAAGCTTCATTAAAAGATAATTATCCTTTACCTAAAATGGATTAGTTACTTTAGATGGTTTCAGGAGCAAAAAGACTTTCAATGCTTGATGGCTTTTCAGGTTACAATCAGATAAATGTTGATCCAGCAGACAGAGAGAAGACAACTTTTACTACACCCTGGGGTACATTTATGTATTCTAGAATGCCCTTTGGCTTATCCAATGCTGGAGCAACGTTTCAGAGAGCTATGGATATAGCTTTCGTGGGTCAAGTAAACAAATTTGTAGTTATTTATCTTGATGACATAGCCATTTTTTATAATTCTAATCAGAAACATCTAAAGCACTTGATGAAGGTTTTTGACAGGTGCAGGAAATTCAGAATATCCCTGAATCCTAAAAAGTCTTTGTTTGCTATCAAAGAAGGAAAACTGCTAGGCCATATAATCTTAAAGGAAGGAGTGGTGATTGATCCCAAACGTGTATTTGCCATAAAAACACTATCATTACCTAGAAATAAGAAAGAGATTCAAGCTTTTCTAGGCAAGATTAATTTTTTAAGAAGATTCATCCCGAATTATGCTGAAATTGTAAGAGACATAACTAATATGCTTTGAAAGAATCATGAAGTTAAATGGATTGTGTCTTCCAGACATGCATTTGATCAGATCAAGAAAGCTATCTCTCAAGCTCCAACCTTGGCCAGTCCTGATTATACCAAACCATTCAATATCTTTTCCTTTGCCTCTAAAACAACCCTTGCTATTTTTTTTATTACAAAAGAATGAAGATTCCCATTACCAACCTATAGCTTTTTTTAGTAAGGTTATGAGGGATGTCGAGCTTAAGTATGAAATAATTGAGAAACAAGCCTATGCCCTTATACAAGCCCTCAAATCATTCAGGATGTATGTCCTACATTCACCTATTACTGCTTATGTTCCTAACAGTGATGTAAAAACTGTTTTAAGTCAACCAAACACTGATGGGAAGAGAGGTAGATGGATCACTCAAATAATGGAGTTTGATCTAATTATCAAAACTACTAAGCTAGTAAAGGGTCAAGGATTAGCTAGGATTCTAGCTGAATCCAACTGTAAAGTGCGGACATCAACTCTGTTTGGGAAATACAAGGGGAGAATCCACCAGAACCTCCCCAAAGTTCAAATAAGAAGAATCCACAAGAACCTTCTGTTTATGCAGAAGGGGAGAATCTACAAGAACCTTCCCATCATCCTGAAGAAAAGAATCCACAAGAACCTTCCCATCATCCTGAAGAAAAGAATCCACAAGAACCTTTACCTTCAGATCAGACCATTTCTCTACACATTGATAAGAAATTTCTTTTGTCAAATTGGTATCAAGATATTATAAATTTCTTGATTCATTTTGAGTTTCCAGGATCATTCTCCAAAAGTCAATGTAAAACTCTCAAATTGAAAGCAGTCAAATACTGTATCATAAATGCAAATCTATACTGGAAGGATCCAATAAATATATTGTTATTATGTTTAACAGAATCATAGCCTGAAGGGATTATTGATCAGTTTCATATAGGATTTTGTGGAGGACATTATGCTTGGAGAGCAACATCATATAAGATATTAAGGGCAGGATTTTATTGGCCAACATTATTCTTACAAGTAGTAGCAAAGTCAAAATTTGTGTTCCTTGTCAGATGTTTGCTGGTAAGCAAAAACTAGCAGCTCTTCCACTGATCCCTACAATAGTCTTAGCACCTTTTCTCTAATGGGGATTAGATTTTATTGGAGAGATTCATCCTACTTCAAGCAATCAACATAGATGGATCCTCACTGCAACAGACTACTTTACTAAATGGGTGGAAGAAATTCTAATAAGAAATGTTACTGATTCAGTAGTAATCAAATTCATTGAAGAAAACATCTTATCCAGGTTTGGTTTCCCAACCCATATTGTTACTGACAATGCCACAACATTTTCCAGTGTTAAAATGATTGATTTTTGCCAGAAATATTAGATTCTGCTACATCATTCAACTCCATATTATCCTCAAGGTAATGGTCTTATAGAATCATCCAATAAAAGTCTGGTAAAGGTTATAAAAAAGACTTTAGAAGATCATAAAAAGAGCTGGGACACTCATCTAATTTATGCAGTTTGGGAAAACCGAATTACTCCAAAGAGATCTACTGGAAAATCTCATTTTCAGTTAGTTTATGGGAAAGATGCAATTTTCCCTACCAACTTGGCCTTCCCTATTTTAAAGTTTCCGCAGGATTCAAGTGATGAACCTAATGATTTTTCAAGGAAGATAAATCAAATTATTGAACTAAATAAGAACAGATATGAAGTTCAATACAAATTGAAAAAGAATTGGAATAAGATGAAGAGCCTGTTTGACAGAAGAGCCAAGGAAAGGGACTTCAAGGAGGGTGATCTAGTTCTAAGATGGGATTCCAGAAAAGAAGACAAGGGAAAACATGGCAAGTTTGACAACCTGTGGTTTGGACCTTTAGCTATTGTTGAAGTAAAGGGAAACAACACTTTTGTGCTACAAAATCTAGAGGGACTATATTCCACTTATCCTGTTAATGGAAGGTTTCTCAAGCATTACATTTAGTACTGAGAAGTTGAAGTAGATTTCACTACTACCATTGTAAAAAGTCTGGTTTATTTTACTTTTTCAAACTGTCAGTGTGAGTTTTTCACAGCTAAGACTCCATAGCCCAAGGAGAAGGAACATGGATCTGCAGGTTCTCTACATTCTACAGGAGAAAGCAGTGCCCATTTGGAGCAGAGGTTGTAGCAATTTTTGGTTTTGGTAAGGTAGCATTTAAATAAGTATATTTTGAGAAAATGTTAAGTTAGGATATGGACAAAAAGAATAAAGAGACAAAAAAATGCTAGGGATATTTTGATGAATAAGTCCATATCAAATAAAATGTTAGAATAGATGCCCTAGAAAAGGAAGACAAAAAATAAAATGTTAGATTAGAAAGAAAAGAAAAAAATAATAAATTATGAAAGTGTTGCAAATCCAAATGCCACTACTCTTAGTCTATTTTATTTTTGCAAATAAAAGTTGTGTGCAGATTGTTCAAATTCCAGACTAGTTCATACAATCCAATTGTACAGTGTAATCATGATTGGATTAGATTTAAATTGTTTGTTGATAGGTAGCAAATAAAATTGACTCAACAGTTTAATCTGAGCCAATGGAAGCAATAAAGGATAGAAGTAGATTAATCATTAAAAGGAAAATGTTGAGTTGCTAGTCCAAATGCACTCGGGTGACTAAGATTGTAAAAATGTTAGGAAAGTTAAGGGTAGGTAGAGAAATGAAATGAAATTGGAGCATGATAGGATTTTTATCCTAAGTTATAACATTGGATACATGTGCATATAACGAATGGTTAAAATTAACCATTATTTTCTAAATCTCAGTGTTATGTTGTGATATTTACACTTTATCCATTCATTCACCGAGAAGCCCCACACCTGTCACATTCATTATAACTTTTGACCCCACCATCACTTTTTGCCTCACTTCATTAAACTTCATTCATTTTCTTTCCATCCCGCGCATCTCCCTCCGATCCAACGACCCTTATTGCTCCTTGGCCCTCCCTTGCCATCCGAATGTTATCGGGGGGAGGGGTGGTCCGAAGTCGACAGTTTTGAAAACCATCCTCTGAAACTACCAACCCCCGCTCCTAGTTATTCGAGACTTAAAATCCCAAACCACTTACCACTCGAACTTACTCCTGAACGTGGTTTTCAGTCCACTCCGTCACCTCCGCTCCCACGTCACTTCCTCTGTCCAATCAGCGTCTGTCTGTCTACCCATTATCCATTTAATTCGCCACCCCTACAAATAAAAATTTTATAGATTCGTTTCTCAGTCTTGTTGAGAAATTAATACAAAATGAGCCATTGATTAATGAACCCGCTCCATTTTTATGCCTTATAAACCTATTCTTTCATAATAAACGATTACACAGTGAATTCTCGTAACTCGATTGATCATTGGATACTTGTAGCTTGCAGCCAAAACAACAAATTCACCATTCAACCAAATTTTCCATTCTGTTCATAAGCAAACCAGCATCCAGGTCCACTTAATCTGTTTTCACTTATACTGTTATTCTGTTATCACTGTGTTTTAGCGCAATCCTTCCCATTTCTGTCACTTTCAGTTTGCAATTCAATTAATAGAATGCCTCCTAAGGGGAAGGAAGTTTCAGAAATTCCAAATCCTCTCATTCATCCACAAGTTGACTTCCATCATACTCCCCTGGTTGACAGAGACTGTAAAATCCATGAGTCTTTGTCCGAATTTGATTTGTTTGAGATCTATTGCTGGATGGAGGACCAATTAGTTGATCAAACGAATGAAATAGGACTTTGGGACTCCCACCTTCCTCATTACATCTTCCCTCAGATACACAGAGCACCTGAATTTGTCAGAAAATGTCATGCATCTTATGACCCCACTCAAAGAGCTATTATCTCACCTACAGGAGAAATACCGTGCTCCATAAATGCTCAGTCCATTGAACAGATGTTGCAGGCCCCAACTATTGTGCCAATACATCCTTTTTCTCATAAAAGCCTAACAGAAGCCTATCAAAAGCTAGATTTCACTAAAAGAGCTCAAAATCTAGAACTTTTCTCACTATAGATAGCCCTCTGTCTAAAAGAAACCCTCCCCATGACTCATCTATATTCCCAAACAGAACCAAGAAAATTACCACCATTCTCTCTTATCTTCTTGGTTACTATTCTGATCAACACGTAGATGAAGCCATCATTGGTTTCTTTTCTATCTTTTCTGCTGGTTCCAAACCCATTGTTTGTTTTAATTTTAGTCAATTTCTAGCTGAGACCATTCATGAACAATTTGTCCAGTTCAATACTAAAGAGGTATTCAAGTATGCTTCAGTACTTGTATATCTTTTTATCTATTTTCAGGGAGACAAGTTTCCATTCACTTTGCAGAAGCTAGATGAAGAAGGCAACCAACAATCAGTGATCTTTTGGACTTCTATGGGAATGAAGGAGAAAGAAGAATTTTCATATAAATAGTTCATAGAATTGTTTGTTCATCTAGACACTAATCTTATGAGAAGCACTCCAGAACCAAGAGTTAATGATGAAATTGTAAAAGTTTTACAATTAGTTGATCAAGCCACAACAGGAGATTGGTATCTTTACCAAAATTATACAGAGATCAAAGTCTTTGGCTGTGAACTTCCACCTTACAAGATGCCTAAGTACCTCCCTATGATAATTTTTTCATTAGAATACATTAGGCAGAGGCTCAGTGCAGATGAAGTACATTTTGTGGCTGCAAAGAAGAAATCACAGTTTAAGCTAAAGGCTCAGGTTGGTCCATTCATCTATAACACTAGAGTAGCAGGAGAAGAAACAGATAGGTTACTGAAGGAGATGAAGTTTGGCCTCAACTTCACTTGGTCTTATGATCCAATGGGAGTGATTTCTAGACTCAGAGTTGAAAATAAGTTTACTCCATATCATCACACAGCCAGGCCTGAAATTGAGCAATACAAAAATCAGTCAGAATGAAAGGAGAATACCCTTCAATAAGCTAAAGAACATGCAATTTCTACTTCAAATTTACAAAGTCCACTTGCATAGGAAAAGATAGCCAAACGAGGAAGGGAAGAACAATCATCCCCTACAACTGAAGCATCAAGTCAAGGTTTTAGAATTGTACATAAAAAGAAAAGACCTAGGCTCTCTTTGAAGGTCAGTGCAACTATTGAGTCACAGAAAACAACCTTTGATGGACTTGGAGAAACATCTCTTTTCACACAGTCTGGTGGACAATCTACTCAGTCTCCCACTCATTCCACCACATCTCATGAACACTAGGTGATTCAAATCAGTGAAGGCAGTCAGAAGGATATAGAAGATGACATTTTTTATGTTTTTAGTGAAATCAAGAAGAAGAATGAGGAATTAAAATTGAATACTTATACTCAATTCTGGAAACATTCTTCCAATTCTCAAGCCAAACTTCTTTCAATCTTTGACTCTGAGAAAGGTAAAATGCAGATGGCTTTCTTACAAGCTCAGATTCCACGGCCCATAACTGCTGCACATTACCAAAAGCAAACCTCTTTTGAATTCAATGTTAAAGATGTACATCCAATTGACCAAATTGAGATGCACAAACATACTTGCCAAATGATTGCTTCCACTTTAGCTAACACTGCCATGAGTTTGTCAAAGATGCAGGTTACCTTGGCTAATACACAACCACAGCTCAAGCTTAAGAATGTTTCCTCATTGGCAAAAGACACCAAGATCAAAGCTCTGGAATATCTGGTGCTGAAGATGGGTATGATCCCTCTGATATAAAGGTTGTAGAATAAATTGTCAAGAAGAAAAATATTGAGATTTCAGCATTAAGGAAGCAAATCAAGTTGCCAGCTCCAGAGGACCCAATGACTAAAGAAATTGAAGAAACCGAGACTCAAAAATCTGACATGATGAAGCTCATCATGCAACAAAATCTGCAAATAAAACAAATGGAGGAACAAATGGAAAAGCTTGTCAAAGAGAAAGAGGAAGCTGTGAAAAAGACCAATATTCCAATGGATGTAGTTCCTCTTACAACAATCTCTATAACTACCGCAGCAACCACAAGTATAGCAAAAGGAGCCGAAAAACTTGTTGAAGCTGTTCAAAACATGTCTATTCAGACAGAAGAAATCAAGAAATTGTAGGATTAGCTGAAGACACTACAACACATGAAAGCAGTTTCAGACAGCTCACATGCAACTGAGTTGCAGAGTAAAAAATGTCAAATTGAGGTATTGCAGAAAGAAGTCAAAGACTCTTACCTCGAAAATACACTGGGTTTGGTAAAGGAAATTATAAGGGAAGAGATCATTGAATCAATTAAAGATATCTGGCCTTATGTCAAAATAATTTTTGATTAAAAAGACTTGTTGGAAAATCTCAAGAAGCTATTGAAACTATCTCAAATCAACTTGAGGACAAACTAGAAATAACTACTGATATAATCAAGTTTCTAAATTCTAAAGACAACTATGAGCTTCAAGAGTTGGGTATTGATGACAAGACAACAACCATACTGGAAGTGAAGAAGGATATTACAAAGAAAAATCTCATTCTTCAGGTGGATGAAAAGTGCAACAGTGTTAATGTCATAGTCCAACGTTTTATTCAACAGGCTAGAACCCTTGACGAGCAACGGTTTGCCCTCCTTATTTGTGATAAATGATAAGTTAATTCTTGTTGAAGATTATGTCCGCAAGCTTACATAGGTCAAGACCAGTGCAACATCGGTTTCAAACGTAAAAGGCACAGCAAAACCAAGGCTTGTGCTGAATGCACATGGAGATACCTTTTTCATCCTAAATGAAGTCAGACATATATTTTTAGTAAAACCCACTTTTATTAAATATACAAAAATGGATGAGGTTTATAGAAGGGTAACTAAGTTATCTATCCCAAATAAGAAATGTTGGGAACAATTAACTGATTTACTTGACTGAAAGGGGGATCAACAACATTCAAAATTTTTAGGAACAATCATCAACAGTGTTGGTGTCCGAGTATGAACAAATTATTCAACCTCGTTTTCTACATTAACTCATCAATCCGGGTGCGTACTCTTTTCAAGGTGACACACAAAGTATATGCAGGGGCAAGGTTACAGTCTACATCAATCAAGGGTTCACGATTAAGAAATCAAAGCATCGTTGTAATGGTAATGGAAATGAAATTGCAGAAAGAAAAGCATTCACAACAATCTATGGAATTCTGTAACAACAATAAAGAAAATACAACTAAAACAATATACATAAAAATGACACACACACAACGCCTGATCAGAAGAGTGGGCCCAACTCCCTGGTCAGGGCTGTGCTTAACTCACATATTGAGAAAAATATCAGAAGGCTGGAAATTTTATTAACAAGAGTTCCACTGTTACAAGACTCAATTCTTACATTAGCTAGCCCCCCCTCTCTCTGAATTGTGTCTTTTAGATATATAAACATCCAAAGGAAACTTGCAACAAACTGATCTCAATATTCAAGATGAGATCTGAGAGATCTGTCTATCATGATTTAGCTAGAACAAGTCGAATTTGGTTATTACTATTTGGGAAATTATGGAAAACGACCGCAACAACAAATATGCAAATATGTCCTCGAAGAACCTTGATTTTCTCCCAATACAAACCGAATTTCTAAAAACTATTCATTGAGACACTGATTTGGTCCTTTCTTAACAAAACCCATGTCTCAGATTTTCTAGATTTGCTTTCATTTGCCCAAAACGTCCAACACAAAACTGTCGCTTCTTATGCCAACGAATTCTTGAGTTGGAATATCTAATTATTTGTTGAAGACCAAATTTGCAATCTGGAAGAGATCTTGGAGGCTAAAATCGTGAGTGAGGTTATAAGGAATTAATAAACCAAAATCATGCATAATAATCATTAATTATTAAAAATAAATGAGATCAGAAATTATTTATTCACAAGAGCATAAATGATTATGAAATGGAATTACATAATAAATTATGGTAAACAATGTGAGAAAAGAATAGTGGAAATAGATGAAATGAATGTTAAGAAGTGGTAATAATAATGACCAATTAAGATCCCAACAAACAACTTAGCGACATTCAGAGTTTTGAGGAATAGTCATCAACAACTCAGAAACATTCAGAGTTTTGTGGAATAGTCATCAATAATTCAACACCAAAATAGTGACAGATCGGTATCAGTTCATTTTCCTGATTTTGTATTAAGCTATTTTTGTAAATTTGTTTAAGATATTTTATTAGCTCTACACTTGTATAAATAACTCTATTTCACGAGTTATTAAGGGTTGCACCCTTGAAGAAACATTTGTAAGCACTAAATGTGCTCAACTTTATCTAAACCATTAATAGCAAAGTAAAGGATTCTGAATTTTCATTCATACAATTTCGTATTCCTTGTAAGTTTTTCTAGTTTTCATTCACTGTATTTTCTTCATATTCTTAAGTTTTATAAAGATAACCAGGTAGGAGTAGTTGTGTCTCAATTGCTCTTATAAGCTTTCTGAAGTGATCATCTTTAAAGAGAGTGAATTATAAGAAACTGTTTGTTTAAGTAATTCCCTATAAATCATAAAATTATCAGTATCTTTGTAATCTAGTATCTTTGTAATATTAGGCATATTCTGTCAAACTTTCTGAACATTGTTTAAAGGTTTTCTTATTTATGGTTATTTAATTTTCTATTTGAAAACTATAATAGTCATATCATCTTTCTATTTCTGCTCATCATCAGACAACCTAAATGAGTGTGTGGATTTTAATAGCAGCGCTTTGTTTAAATATTAGTATTATTCAAAAAAGTTAGGCGTCACTATTTTAAATCTGTCTCATACATTGATCTTTTTCCCCTCATAGAAAAAGGATACTTGTTAAGGGGGAGTGTTAGAATTATTAACTCATATTTGTCATATGTGTGATTGTTACTATTATTGGTCATTGTGAGATATAGTTTATCTTTACATAGGTTTGTTTCTATATTTTAGGATGTTGTTAGATCTAGTTGGAAATGACTAGTTGATTTTTTGTTTTTTGTTTGGTGTGATGTTGAGATGTTCTCTCCACTAACTGTTAATTTGCCAAGATAGTGTATTTATGCTAAGCCCAAATTTGATATATTTATATGTACTATGACATGGATTTAACAGAGTGTTTGTGAGCTTTTTTGGTGTGTGAAAAAATGTTTACTCTCCCATTTCTTTATGAAAGTCATAACTCTATTTTAAATTTTAACCTATCATGATTTAAAGAGAATATATCAATTATAAAAATAATTAATAATTCCAAAATTAAAATGAAACTACATCAATATCAAAATTTGTCCAAATTTAATGTGGTATTTATAATTTCATTGTTTGAATTTATATTTAACATAATATTAAAATTTGTTTGGTTTTTTAATTTTATTTCATTAATTTTATCTTTTTATTAATAAAAATAAAACATTTTAAAGTTAATATATAAAATAATAATAACATAAATAAAAAATAAATAAGATGCACGACATTAGAACTTATTTTATATTTTATTATAAAAAAATTATTTATTTATTTTTAATCAATAAAAAATTATTAGTCTTAAGGCTTACCCATTGGGAGGTCACAAGGTCAATTCTCCTCAACTCTCTTGGGGTTAGGTCTTGAGGTTAGGCCTTACTAGTTTCGCAGGCCAGATTTAATTCCCCTTAAAACTAATCTGTCCAAATTTTCCAGTGGATATAGCCACACAGTGTCCGTCCATGAACCACCATAAAATTTTTTTATCAAAAAAATATTATTATCATTAAAAATTATGTTTTGATTAAAAAAAATTCCTAAACTCTGAAACTACATTAAACATTAAAAAAAAATTCCTACCCTAAACTCTGAAACTAAAAGCTCTCACTCTATCAAATAAATTTCACTATATATTTCAAAAATAAAAAGATAAAATCATATTATAATTATAAATCCCAACTACTCAATTTATCCAACAAACAACGTAATAACATAATAACAGAACATTCACATTTTTAAACCCAACAAAATCATCATATGCACATGCACGACAAAGTCATGCAATCCAGACACAGTGAAACTAAAAACCATAAGTCATCACTTACACAGTGAAACTAAAAACCATAATTCATAACTTCCACTCTTCTCCAAACTATGCGTGTGCAGTCCATAAACAAGAGAATTGCTCATATTTGACATTCAAAACCTTGGTAATCTCCTCGCACAAAACTTGCCAATCTTCACTCTGTCGTCTATTACTGTCAGGATGATATGCTACTATTGCTTTCTTCAGAGCAGCCTTCACATTTTCTCGGCTTCCCAATCGAAGCAGCACCTGTTTGGTCACATCTGGATGAGGGCATTTTTCATATATATATTTCAGGAATGACTCTGCGCTTTTGTCCCCCTCCGACTTTACAGCGCTTATCTTTTCTTTCATTCTTTCTGCACTGCCCTTGCGGTTTTCTGCGTGTTCTCTGGTCTCCTGCTCAACTACTCCCTCTTGGTGTTTTTTGACTGCTTCAGAAGAATATATGTACCACTCAGAACTTGCAATCCTTGCAGACATGATCGCAAGTGCAATCTTGACGCTTTGAAAGTGGTAGGGATGGGCTTTCTTCTCGATTTTCAGAACAGAGGAATATGATTTACCAATCCTACTCAATGCAATGGCCTCGTTCTCCAAATGCTTTTCTTCTGTAACACGAAGGGAAACCTTGAAATAGTCTATGGCTTCCCAGATTATGTCCATATCGCCACACATTGCCTTCTCCAGCAGCTTTTCTCCTTGAATGCGCGCCTGGATTGCTTCACACAGCGTTTGGTAATTGAAAACCTCAATTTTCAAATCTGCTACTTGTTTCACCACTTCCTTACACATGGAAGCAGCACCCACAAGGGTTTCAGCTCGTTCAAGAGGTCCATAACAGTCACGCATTGCGTTCAAACATTTCTTGTAACCTTCCTGGTCAGATAATTCTGTACTCGTCAGGGATTCAGCGCCCCGTCGAAATATGAAGTCTGCGTGGATTTTATAAAGCATAGCGCCCATTCTTCTCCTCCCTGCCCACTCTGTTTTAGAGCTTCCCACGGTCTCGCAGAGAACTCTGAGGACGGGCTCAAAACTTGTGGAGTGATCACTGGAAAGCTGATCAGAAGACCACTGAACGATTTTGGAAATTGTGTCTTCAATCTGAGTTAACCACTGCTGTTCTTTCATTGCCAGGCTTCCATAGTCTAAAGCCTTGAAATAAAACTCGAGGCATCTGGTCATCCCGGATTTTGCAGCAGATAATGCAGAACCTGGTCCTTGTTTCTGTTTCCCTGCAGTTTCTTCTTGATGAAATATCCATTCGGTTTTTCCCCACAACCAATTTAAGGCGCCCAAGTTTTTATAACATGGAGCTTTGTCATGCTCAGTGCCACTGACACCAAGGGCTTTTTCATAGAATTCGTGAGCTTTCTGTAGCTTGTGGCGTGCCACACAAGGCCCAAGGTTGCCTTTTGATACATCAATGTATAGCTTGTTTCCTTTCTGTCTCAGAAGTTCGCACGATGATCTTGATTCGGTGATGTTCAATGTAGAAGGATTCATTTTCTCTGCACCTCTGAAGTGAACTGAATTCACTCTTAATTTAATTGATCTGTCAAGCCGAAAACAGCATATCAGTTGAAAACACATAAAGCTATTCCAGGATTGGAGAAAGAGGAATTACATGGAGATCAAGAACAACTGTAGGACTCAGGTTGGATCCTTTCTCAGCCTTTTCTAGTTTATCTAAAAACCAACAAACATTGGTGTATGAAAACTCTCTTGTCTGCAGGATAATGTATCCTTGATTTGAATGCTAAAACCTATAAAGATATATATATATATATATATATATATATATATAAACTCTCTTGTCTGCAGTATAATGTATACTTGATTTGAATGCTAAAACCTATCTATATATATACTCAATTTATTTATATTTTAATATTTTAAGGATTATAGCAAAGGAGACAAACCTTGTGGATACAAAATTTGACAACTTCCAAAACAGAGCAATTGTCGTGGGTCTTAAAATTTTGGTGTTTCAGCCCTGTGGACAAAATTTAGTCGAGCCTCTTGATCCTGTTCGAGACCTTCTAGCAGAAGGACTTGAGTCAGTATTTAGTTCCTGGATTGAGAAGAATTATTGTAGTTGTCTCGGAAATGGACAAGCCAATCTCTATGCAACCAATTAATCTTATAAAGGTTGTAAAAGTAGGGCTCTCATTGCCAATATGCCACAGAGAGTTGATGCAACCCAATTGGACATTATCATTCTCAGGCTGAAGCAAAATGATCCGTGGCAACCATAAATAATGAAATTAATGAAATCCACTATCTGAAAAATCAAGGAGAATGTCAATAAGATGAAATGCAGGCTTGCGACAAGAAATAGCGGAGCTAAAGGAACACCTCAAGCAAATGTCTAGCAGTTTCAGTGAAGCAGCAAGCACAAGTTCACAGCCAACAGTCAAATGCCTGGACTTAAATGAGAATCCCCAGAAAGGTGGCATGTTTATTGGTATCAAAGGTTATATTATCAACCAGTGGTTTATGTTTTTTAAATGTAGTGTTTTGATGAGGCAATTCTGTAAGGTTTATACCTACAGAAACTCCAATTTTGTTGATCAATAGCAATGTTCCTTAGGGTTATTTTGTATACTCCTGGATATGAGAAGCAGCATAGAAATTTTGAAACAAATGCTATACACTACCTAATATATTTGTCACTACGGATTTATAATATAAATTCTCTTTCCGATTACCAATAATGTTTTTATTATCAAAACTTATATATCCTTAGAAATATACACCCTTAAAAATGGAAACTTCTGTTAAATCTTAAAAGTGCCCTGTTTTCCATCGAAACCCTCAAATCTGCAATATATCCAATAAAATCCCTATCACTTTAACGTTTCAGATTTGTGAAAGCTTCTTGAAGTTGCATCCCTAAGGCTGACGGTTTGTAACCCCAAATTTAAATTTTGACTTTGATATGAAATGAGAATTGTAAACAAAGCGGGTGTTCCTCATGAGACTCCCACAGTCAAACAATTCCAGCACGTTGGCAGTAAGAATAGGAGGAAGTCCTTCCGGCACAACGCTAAAGTTCACAGACTCAGTGCGTTACAAACCTAAGGATGAAGACAAATCGTCGACCTGGATTTTCAGTCACTCAGTATCTCGCCCAGATGAAGACAGAAAAACAGCGAAGGGTCTATTTTAATACAAACCCTGAAATAATAATTTCTCTTCAAAGAAAGAGTGTCCTCATATTCTATGCTGGGGATGCAGAGACTTCAGAAAACGTACGAAAATTCTGAGATTCAGGTTGGATAACCACCGACTGGTTCTGGAGACTGTACTTTCTGGCTCTAATCCTGAAAATTTATCAAATCATTTACATATTTTCACTAGACGTACAAATAATCTGTTTCAAAAATCTATGTTTAAGTGATTAGTTCAAACATACGACTTGACTGATGCTAATCCATATTTTTTTATATAGAGGACTCTGGGCCAACTCCTTTTATTAAACACTGTTACACCCTTAATTTGTGTTAGGCTTTTCGAATCAATTTATATAATGAAATATGCTGATAACCATGAGCTCTGCTTAAAACAATGGCAATTGAATGAATATAAATTACAAATACCAACCTAAATAAAAAGGAAAAAGGCCGTGCAGAGACATGCCTTTTGATTTTGTGAAGTTAAAATGCAGAGTAATTTAAATGCCAGCTCTCAAATCTCTCTGGTGACCCTGGTGCATCTGTAATCCATATCATAGCTGGACATCGATGCTGAGATGAAGAGGCAGCAGGCCGGAAGGAAGGAAGACATTGTTGGGTTATGAAAGGCAATGAATAACCAGGGTATTTGAACTGTGCAATGACCCGAGACAACCTTAGGCTTCAGGAGGAGATTCTTTCCTGCGAAGCAAGCTTAGATTTTGTAAATCTTAGTCGTGAAGCAAACTCAGGTTCCAGGCATTGTCGCTGGTGCGGATCTTTTCACTTTATGTTTCCTCATGCACATCAACGTCTCCCCTCTTTCGTACTCCAATTATTCTTTCAACCATTACTATTCACAGACCATCTCTATTCTAGTCAGCGGTTTTAAGTTTAAGGGATGGAATTTGATGGGCAATTTTTCTTTTAGTCAGTTGTTTTAAGTTTAGGGATAGAATTTGATGGTTAAATTGTCCATCATAATCTCTTAAATTAAGATTATTAATTTAAGATTATTAAGATTTTTTTCTTGACACTGTGAAGATAGTGGGGAGATGTGGAAAGCGTCAAATTTTATGGGTGAGTCTGTTTTGAAATTCCAATCTTGATAGGTGTCTTTTTTGTTGCACGTGTTTTTTACACCATGGGAAAACCTATTATAACTCAGCTGTATGGCTATGACAACCATCACTCACTGCAATTCACAGTTGTTACTATCCATAAATGTACGCTGAATCATCACCATTATGCAAAACAAACCATGCCACCTCGAATTACTCTATTATTACTCCTTAATCAAATAAATATATAAAATGTTTTATTTATAAGCAAATATTAATTATTAGAAAGTAAATTAATCATTATTGTTTATTTTAATGAATATCTGGTCCTGAAGATGAACCACACTAGCTGGTTCAAAATGCCTCAAATATTCTCAACGTGATTTTTTTCGAAAAAAAAATAAAAATGGCGATGACAACCATCACTCACTGCAATTCACAGTTGTTACTATCCACAAATGTACGCTGAATCATCATCATTATGCAAAACAAACCATGCCACCTCGAATTACTCTATTATTACTCCTTAATCAAATAAATATATAAAATGTTTTATTTATAAGCAAATATTAATTATTAGAAAGTAAATTAATCATTATCTTTTATTTTAATGAATATCTGGTCCTGAAGATGAACCACACTTGCTGGTTCGAAACGCCTCGACCAAATATTCTCAACGTGATTTTTTTCGAAAAAAAATTCATCAACATATTCATATAGTTATATAAATTAAATATGATTGGTAAATTTCCTATACCCTTTTTGACTTCAATGAAAAGAATTTTTGATTCCACGTTAGTAAAGAAATCATATATTGAATTGTATAGTAAAATTATTCCGCTTACCAATGACAATATGGTCGATTCAGATAAAGATTTACCTGAACTTAAATTACCTGAGGAGAAAGATATTCTCGCCAATATTAGAAGTAGCGCAATCTCATATTACACACTGCATTTTTGGCAAAGAATGAGAAAAAAAGGGGGCTGGTTTCCGATAAATAAATAGAGTTCCATTATGTTCTTTTATAAGATTATTAAAAACCCTATAAAATTTAATTTTTTAACATTTAAAAAAGTAAAATTAAAAAATATAAATTTTAATGGATAAATGTGTATGTGTATGGAAAAAGATATTTTTATTTGATTATAAATAAACCAACTAACCATAAATAAAATTACTCAAAATAAAATAAAAATTTTAAAAATATTCTGAAAAATTAATTAACAAAACATTTCTTAATCTGACATACAGTCCAATCAGCTAAATAATATAGAATGACCTACAGTCCAAGCAGCTAAAAAATATAGCATTACATTTGTACAACAAAAATTCAAGTATTATTACCTTGATTTTGATGGAAAATAGAATTATGAGATTTTAACTCTTCTCCAACGCTTATTTTAATATTTGTGAGTTAGATAGGAATGGAATTTGATGAGTAAATTGTCTTTCTTCAATACTTTAATATTTGTAAGTTAAATAAAAATAAAATTTGATGAGTAAATTATCAGAAATAAAATGATTTAAACTATTAATATTTTTATAAAATGGCTCAAATCTTTTATCAAAATTATTAATAACATAAAAAACAAATTTGAGAATTAAACCTCTTTTTGAAATTCCTACGCTACCTGTGAGCGAAAGGAGAGTCACTTTTGATAAGACAGTAAACTGTGTTCAAGAAAGCCCCCAAAAAGAGAGTTGCCTCCGTCACTGCACAACAGTCACAGTCAATTAATTTTATGTTTATCGAAACCATTCCAAAGCTCAGAAATTTGCAGGTTTTATAGATAATTAATGAGTGATAGACGTATGTCAGAAAGATTCGAAGTACGTCATGTTTCACTCAATGGGGCTACCTAACAGTCATTACATTGAGTCTACACACTCATTAGTTTTAAATAACATTTATTTAAATGTTTAAATTTGTGTATAACAATTATTTAAATATATTTTTAATATAAAAATATATGATATATAAAATATAAAATAAACGATTTATTTTAATTTGGATTTATCAAGTGGGATTTAAATTTTTTTAGGTGTAAATTTTTATTTTTAGTGTAAAACTTGAGGAAATGTTTGTACTTGGAAAAATTCAATCTCTCTACGCATGCGGATTTATATATAAATATTGTATAATTTTAAAGGGTACAAGGCTTTTAAAGTTTTTGTAATTATTTCAACACTGAGGGTTCACCCTAAGCCTTTACATAAGGCTCCCTATATTACAGTCAATGTATTTAACATTTATTAAAACTGGGTTGGACTACTTCGAGTTGGTACCACTCCTTACGGTGGACTTAAATGAGGGATGGCCACTTGCCTAGGAAAAAGGAGCGGCTCCCTCTGGAGACTTCTCCGTAGTAGACAACTGTCTCCTTGCTGCTTGGTTGATTGTGCCCCATCAAGGGCTCTCCTCGCTGCTATGCATCTCGCTGCTTGTGAAATTATGCCTAGTCGGGCTTGGAAAGGACTTTCCTGTTGCATTATTCTGGTTGAAGGGTTCGGCTCCAGCTCTCGAGCAGAGGGTTTTTCCTGTGAGTATGAACCGACCCTTAACCTCTGTTAATTCGTTTGCATCATTGCTCTGGTGAGGCCTCCCGTATTCTGAACACCTTTACTTGTCCACAGTTTACTGCTATGGCTGTGTGCACCGCTACAGGGATGCTGGAGGAGTTCTTCGACAACCCGGGTAAGGAATTTCTTCATAAAGGTTGTATTCACCTGTGTAATTGTCTTCCTTCTTCGAATGATAATTTTTCTAACTAATTTATCTTGACAGGGTTTGCAGGTTTAGTCCCGGGTGGCCTGGCTCCGGCTGTCGACTCTTCAAATTCACCTAATGTCTTTCAGCGGGTATGAGCATTGTAATTCCAATTCTAGGCAAACGATGAAAGAGTATTTCCGAAGTCTTTGGTCCCTGTTTCTATTAAATTGTATCTCACGGTCTATGTCATTTTATCTGAGAGCTGTAATACTTGTTCTAGGCTCGACTCAGGGTTTCTCTAGGTCGTGAACATTATTCATTTTTGTTTAATGAGACTTTGAGTCTCTAACTGTCTTGAGACGGTGTTCTTGCTTTGTTAGAAATTGGACCAAAGGGTCTCTATTTTTCTTTCTGAATACAATATCTGTTATTTCAAAACTTATGGTCTACTGCTTCTATAAATTACTTGCATGATTGAGTTTTATCGACCCGAGGTCTCGGCTACACAAAAAGATTTGTATATTTCCTCGTGATTTTTGGAGAAAAGACTTCTAGCTTCTACCACTGTAATTACTTATTGTTTAATGGAAACCTCGCAGAGGTCTCGTAGTGTTCTTTTGTTTTCTGAATGATTGCATTGAAAATTTTAAGAACTTCCTTACGCATTCTATGGTTAAGATTTTTTGTCTCACTACTTATTTTTCTTTCTATTAAGTTAAAATAGGTTTTAGCTTTCTTTTCCATAGCTAAAGGTAACCATGTAGTTGGATAACTTATGGTTCTTACTGTTATCATACATCTTCCTACTGTTATAATAATTTTAGAAATCGTTTATCAATTATCCCAATGTTGGGACTTCTCTTGATTTGAAATAGGGTTGTGCCCTTATCTTTATGTTGTTAATGGTTCTCCGAAGTTAATAGAGCAAGGCTATTTATCATTTATTTTGTGAATAATATAAATGATGTAACACTACTTTGAACTATGCATAGGTTCTCTGTCTGGGGTTTTCTTACTACCTAAATCGTGGTTAAGACTTATGATAATATCTGATTAATCTTTCGTTCCTTTCTAGTTTAATAAGTTCAGATTTATCTCCTTAGTTCTGAGTTTTTAACTCGTTTATCACATAATTCTGCATTTAAATCTACCAGCATAAGCATGCACAGAGTTATTGTCATCTATAATTAATATCCATATACTTATCTAGATTAAAAATGAGGATGTCGAATCTAACATTAATGACATAATAATTCAGTTAACAGCTAATCAAAGTATTTCCATATTGGACTTATCTGGCTAGCTAAACCGTATATAAACTTTTAATCTCAACTTGCCTCCCAACCTTGAGACTCGCGCTACAGTGCCCTCTGTCTCCCCCCCGAGCTACCCATTCCTGGGTTTCTCTTCAAGAATTCAGTCTTGAACAGCAGTAGGTATATGGTCATGACCAGACTTAACTACTACTTTACCTGCCTGTACTTACATCACAATTCTCTCTTCCCTTTCATCAGGTATTCTTCTACTCCCTTGTTTCCCTCCCTAATTGCAGATGCCCCCATCCTCTTGATATTTTGGGATAAATCTTTCATAGGAATAGTTAGGGTTGGATAACTGCCCAACCTAACTGTTTCTTAAGAATTTCATCTATCACCCTTTTGACATATATCCTCTCATGAAATTATATCAATTCATTGACTTGTCAAATTTCCAGCACTACATTTCTTTTAACAATTAAAATAGAATTTCTAATTATATAAGCTTAAATCAGTTTCAGTTTGTTTTAACATGCAGTAAAAAAAAATATTCACATTTACAGGGGACATCACATCTCCCCCCCCAAAGATTGAACATCATCCCGATGTTCCTCTATGGGAAATAACTGTGGATAAATCTCCCTCATGGTCCGCTCGTCTTCCTAAGTGGCTTCTTCAGGCCCAAAGTGCTGCCACTGAATTTTAAATTGGGTGATAACTCGTCTTTGCAACATTACTTATCTTCGATCGAGTATACCCATTGGCTCTACCAGGAATTCTCCTTCTAGTTCAACCTGAATGTCAATATTAAAAAAAAACTTTAGTCAAAGCTTGAAAAAAAACTCATTCAATTGTAAAAACATCTTTTATATTTGCATATATATATATATATATATATATATATATATATATATAAGACAGATTGTTTCGAGAGTTTCTACTTTTCTGACTCACCTGAATGTCCTGCCAGTTTATTATATGTTTAGCATCATAAATGTATTTATTAAGTAAAGAAACATGAAAGACGTTGTGCGCACGAATATGACTGGGTAAAGCAAGCTGGTATACCACTGGCCCGATTCGAGCTAAAATCTGAAAAGGCCCGCAAAATCGAAGTGCTAGCTTAGCACATCTAGTCCACTGCAAGGTGCTTTTCTTGGCTCGAACCCGTATGTAAACATGCTCCCCCACTTGAAACTCTCGGAAGCTCCTTTTCTGATCAACAAAGTTCTTTTGCCGGTCTTGAGCAGCCTTTAAATGATTTCGTACACTTTTCACCATCTTTTCCATCTCTTCCAACATATCTGGTCCCAACATTAGTTTGTCTTCTGGGTGGCTCCAACTCAAAGGTGTTCTGCACTTACACCCGTATAATACTTCAAAGGGGCTCATCCGTAAGGATGTATGGTACCCATTGTTGTAGGCAAATTCTACTAAGTGCAAGTAATCCTCCCACTTAGATGGCTATTGCATCACATAGGCTCGCAACATGTCTTTGACAACTTGATTTACTCTTTCTGTCTGCCCATCCGTTTGAGGATGATATGCAGTACTGAAGTGTAGTTGAGTGCCCAACCCATCAAACAGGGCCTTTCAAAAGAATGACATAAATTTTACATCTGAGTTAGAAATAATCATCTTGGGTAGGCCATGCAACTTAAAAATATTTTGCATAAAAACGTTAGCAATTTGTACCACTTTATAAGTTGATTGTATGGGTATGAAATTAGCAGATTTGCTCAACTTATCTACCACCACCATGATAAAGTCGTTTAATTTTTTTGATTTAGGTAATCCAGTAATGAAATCAATGGATATTGTCTCCCACTTCCATTCAAGGATAGGTAGTGGGTGAAGCAGCCCTGCTAGGTGCTGGTGCTCTGCTTTTACCTTCTGGCATTCCAAATAGCGTCCTAAATACTCTGCTACTTCTTTCTTCATACCAGGCCAAAAGAATTCCTTTCTAAGGACAGAAATCATTTTCTGATATCCTGGGTGTCCTGCATAAGGGCTTTTATGATATTCATCTAAGATTAAATCTTTAAGCAATTTTTGGTTAGGTACATATAGCCTTTTTCTATAAATCAATAATTCATTTGGAGTAACCTCATATCCCATTTGTTGTTCATGGTTGTTTACCACTTTTTCTTGCTACCACAAATGTTTATATACCACATCTTGCATGGTTGTTTCACGAATCTGCTCATAGAAGGTAGTGCAGGACTCACTAAAAGAAATTTCATATAAGCAATTTACCTTCCGACTTAGAGCATCCGCAACCCGGTTTTCCTTTCCTTTCAAGTGCCTGATTTCAAAATCAAATTCGCTTAGGAAGTCAGCCCAACGAGCTTGCCTAGCATTTAATGTGGGCTGTTTGAAATAGCTTGTCAAGCTGTGATGATCTGTTAAAAGCAAAAATTTCTTGCCCAACAAGTAGTGTCGCCACATTTTCAAGGTGTGAATTACTGTTGTTAACTCTAAGTCGTACGTAGAATAATTTTTCTCGTATTCTTTGAGCTTTCTTGATTCATAGGCTATAACCTTGCCCTCTTGTGTTAATATGCCACCTACCCCCTCCTTGCTAGCATCCGTACACACTACATATTCTTTACTAGGATCAACAATACTCAAAATTGGGGTAGTGGTGAGTAGATGTTTAAGCTAGTCAAAGCTCCTTTGACAGTCAGGGGTCCATCTAAAGGATCTTCATTTATTTTACAGAGAGGTAATAGGGTATGCCACCCTAGAAAAACCTTCCACAAATCACCTATAATATCCAACTAGGCCCATGAACGATCTTATGTCTGCCACATCTTTCGGTACCAACCACTCCATGATGGTTTTTATTTTCTCTGGATCTACCGCGATTCCCTCTTTGGTCATAATATGTCCCAAGTACTGGATTTGTTCTTTGAAGACGTCACACTTGTTGTATTTTGCATACAACTGGTGTTCTCTTAGGACTTGAAGAACAATGCGGAGATGTTCCTTATGTTCATCCATGCTCCGTGAGTAGATCAATATGTCATCAATGAAGATCAACACGAACTTGTCCAGGTATTGATGGAATATATTGTTCATGAGACACATGAAGGTTGCTGGGGCATTAGTCAATCCAAAAGGCAGCACCACAAACTCATAATGCCCATAATGAGTTCTGAATGTTGTTTTTGATATATCTTCCTCCTTTATCCGGATCTGGTGATAACTTGATCTGAGATCAATCTTGGAGAAAACGGCTGCCCCCTTGACCTGATCAAATAATTCATCTATACAGGGTAAGGGATATTTATTTTTAATGGTCAATTTGTTTAACTGACGGTAATCCATGCACATTCGCAATGTTTCATCTTTTTTCTTAACGAATAATACTGGAGCTCCCAAAGGGGACACACTGGGTCGTATATAATTCTTATATAGCAGCTCCAGTAGCTGCCTTTTCAATTCTGTCAATTTAGGTATACTCATATGGTAAGGGGCTCCGGGGACGGGCAGTTCCCGAAATTAGCTCAATGGTAAAATTTATGTCTCTTTTTGGGGTTCCTGTAGTGTTCTTTTGTTTTCTCAATGATTGCACTGAAAATTTTAAGAACTTCCTTACGCATTTTGTGGTTAAGATTTTCTGTCTCACTACTTATTTTTCTTTCTATCAAGTTAAAATAGGTTTTAGCTTTCTTTTCCATAGCTAAATGTAACCGTGTAGTTGGATAACTTACGGTTCTTACTGTTATCATACATCTTCCTACTGTTATAATAATTTCAAAAATCGTTTATCAATTATCCCAGTTTGGGACTTCTCTTGATCTGAAATAAGGTTGTGCCCTTATCTTTATGTTGTTAATGGTTCTCCGAAGTTAATAGAGCGAGGCTATTTATCTATTTATTTTGTGAATACTATAAATAATGTAACACTACTTTGAACTATGCATAGGTTCTCTGTCTAGGGTTTTCTTACTACCTGAATTGTGGTTAAGACTTATGATAATATCTGATTAATCTTTCGTTCCTTTCTAGTTTAATAAGTTCAGATTTATCTCCTTAGTTCTGAGTTTTCAACTCGTTTATCACATAATTCTGCATTTAAATCTACCAGCATAAGCATGCACAGAGTTACTGTCATCTATAATTAATATCCATATACTTATCTAGATTAAAAATGAGGATGTCGAATCTAACATTAATGACATAATAATTCAGTTAACAGCTAATCAAAGTATTTCCATATTGGACTTATCTGGCTAGCTGAACCGTATATAAACTTTTAATCTCAACTTGCCTCCCAACCTTGAGACTCGCGCTATAGCGCCCTCTGTCTCCCCCCGAGCTACCCATTCTTGGGTTTCTCTTCAAGAATTTCAGTCTTGAATAACAGTAGGTATCTGGTCATGACCAGACTTAACTACTACTTTACCTGCCTGTCCTTACAACACAGTTCTCTCTTCCCTTTCATCAAGTATTCTTCTACTCCCTTGTCTCCCTCCCTGATCGCAGATGCCCCCATCCTCTTGATCTTTTGGGATAAATCTTTCATAGGAGTAGTTAGGGTTGGGTAACTGCCCAACCTAACTATTTCTTGAGAATTTCATCCATCACCCTTTTGACAGATATCCTCTCATGAAATTATATCAATTCATTTACTTGCCAAATTTCTAGCACTACATTTCTTTTAACAATTAAAACATAATTTCTAATTATATAAGCTTAAATAAGTTTCAGTTTGTTTTAACATGCAGTAAAAAAAATATTCACAATTATGGGGGACATCACATCGCCCCCCCTGTGATTGAACATCGTCCCGATGTTCCTCTATGGAAAATAACTATGGATAAACCTCCCTTATGGTCCGCTCGTCTTCCCAGGTGGCTTCTTCAGGCCCAAAGTGCTGCCACTGGATTTTAACTTGGGTGATAACTCGTATCCACAACATTACTTCTCTCCGATCGAGAATACCCATTGTCTCTACCAGGAATTCTCCTTTCGGTTCGACCTGAATGTCAATATTAAAAAAAAAAAACTTTAGTCAAAGCCTGAAAACAAACTCATTCAATTGTAAAAACATCTTTTATATTTGCATCTATATATATATATATATATATATATATATATATATAAGACAGATTATTTCTAGAGTTTCTACTTTTTTGACTCACTTGAATGTCATGCCAATTTATTATATGTTTAGCATCATAAATGTATTTCTTAAGTAAAGAAGCATGAAAAACATTGTGTACACGAATATGATTGGGTAAAGCAAGCTGGTATGTCACTGGCCCGTGTCTAGTCAATTTAATGTCTTAAATTGTTCTACATAAGTTATCAATCCGGGTATCGTAAACTGATGAAGTGTGGTGCCCATATGTGCTTAGTTAACCTTTTTCTTACTTCGTTGTTTTATAGATTTTATTTTGTTTTGGGGTTTTGTTTTTGTTGGTTTTCTAAAGTGTCTAATGCAAATGGAAATCCTATTCTAAGGTCTTAAGAATACTTTTAAAGGACAAGTATGGATAGAGATTTCAAGACAAGGCCTATGTCCCTAATGGTAACTTCCAAAACTTAGCACTTCAAAAGATCTCAAAACATGTTATTGATAGAATTAGTACTTAAACAAAAGTGTAAATATGCAGCTACTTCAATCAAAATGGAATGCAACAACCAATCAATGAGCTAGTGACTATGAAACCCAGTATCCTTGTTGTTGTATAAAAAGAAAACTGAACTTAAAGCAATTCAAAAATTGTAAGCAAAGTAAACTAAATCATATTACATCAACTTATATTCTGACCCCTCACCATTCAACTCGCTCTGGCTATAGGAGGTAATCATAAACAAATTGAGCAATCTCATATCTAATTTGCATAAAATGAAACTAATATTAAACTACACATTCATACTTCAATCCCTCACCATTCGACTCGCTCTGGCTATAGGAGGTAACTGAAAATGACATGAGCAGTCTAATATCTATCTTGCAGAAAAGTAAATGAACAAAACAAAACTGAAAGAAATAACAATGCTGGAATTAGAACTCATAAAATAAATCAGCAGAAAGACAAGATGATTCCGTCATGTCATTAGTCATTAAAAAGCTATGTGCATTACTAACCTACAATCAATCGGTTGAACACACTTGCATGAATGAAAAATCTAATCTATCAAACTTGAAAACAATCAAATGACATAATGAAATCAAAGCAAAATTTACAAAATGAAATCTACTCTACCTTACATTCTAATATGTTCCATGACATCTACTTCACATCTCCTTCCATGTTGAGAACATCAAAGCTTTATTCAAATTCTTCAAAATTACAAAGTACAACAAAGTTCTCCAAAGCTTTCAAAAGCCATCAAGGAAGAACTACAAACTCCAAGCTAAAGAACTCACAAGCTACAAGACTTAAGAACTCCCAAATGAAGGAGAGAGATCTCCTATTTATACAAAAAGATGAGAGCCATCTCATTAATGAGAGTCCATGAATCTCTCCCTCTACCTCTAGAGTCCTAATCAAAATAGGAACTGATAAGACACATGTCTTCTTAGAGTTACAATACAATTAGGAGATGTGACACATATCCTCATGATCCCATGATTCTTTCCACTCAAATTCGAATTTGGCCTTAGAGTGCCACATAAGGGTCTTCTAGAAACCTCCTTTCAAATTACACATGTCAACAATCTCAACCCATTTGTTAGGTATAATCATATGCACATTATTTTCTAATTTTTAACCAAAAATTCACTTAAAAGGCTTAGAATTAATAAAGATTGGAAAAACATAAATGTGGCCCAATGATAATGAAAGTGGGATGAATGTGGTGACATAGTAGTGAAATGGAGGTGATATAATGGACATAATAGTGAAAGTGTAATGGAAATGAATGACATTTTCAAGACTCAACATACCCCCCAACTGAAGCTATTGCATGTCCTCATGCAATATATATTACATTAACTCTTTTGATACTTGAGCTTTGGCTTAACTTTGCATGATATCATTTGATAATTTCATATTTCTACAAAGTGTTTTACTTGAATTGCAACATGGTTGGTTCTTGTGTTACAACCATTCTTTTGTTGTTGCCTTCTATTTTGATCTTTGAACTTTGCATAATGATATTTTGATTATTGTTGCAAAGCATATCTTTATTGGATTGCATGATGGTTGGTTCTTGTGTGACAACCATGCTTTTGTTTGTATCCAATTTATCTTTTAAGCACTTTTTTCAAAAGCCATTGTATGCTCATAATAGCAATGTAATAATTAATATATGTTGGAAGTATGTGGGCTCCTGAATATGATATGGATGTGGCAAAATATGAAGATGAATGTATTCCCCCCCCCCAACTGATGATACTGACAATTTTATGAAATGAGGAAGAGAAATGTTTTTCCAACAATTATCATTCTAGCTTTTTATGGAATTCTATGGTAAAAAAATATTTAGAAAATGACGTACCTTCACTTACCCTTTTGGAATGGATGAGTTGTATGTGTGGTGGCTGAAAAATTCTGATCATATTCTTCTTCGAGTGGTTGAACAAGAGGAGTCATGGATAGAGAGATAAGATGACTTTTTATTGCTTCTACTAAAACTTGCTGAATCTGCTCCAAAACGCTGAAAATAATAGTCTTCGCGTCTTCAAAACTCATTGGCACAATTCCTACTATGTGAAAAGATGTTCTGATGTCGAACATAGTAGGAAATTGTTGACTTAGTGACCATTAATGGACGCCACTAGTCAACACGAGAACTCTCATCATTGATGACAATGAGAGTCAAGATGCCCAAACACATCTTGCTAGGTACGAATGAATTTGTCGATGTCGAGTCACCTAGAAGATCTGATGAACAAGGGACATTAATGTATTCCCATTGTTTGTCAGCATGAGGACTTACCATTAAGGCATGCAAGCCTCAAGGTGTTTTTACAAAGAACTTAGATTCAAAGGACTATGGACTCAATAATTTGCATTGAAGAAGGGCTTATTTGCGGAATGAAAATGACAGGAAATGGAAGATGAAAATGGAAGATGGCAATGGAGAGAGGAAATGACAATGGGCAATAAGCATATGAATGAGCCTCTTGCTTTTATTTGTGGGTTATTAATGGAGAAAAAGAGATGGAAAGTGTATGTGAATGTAAATGGAAAATATGGAGTGAATGGTTTATTATGAAGTATGGATGTGATGGAGATAATAGTATCTGAAATTTTTTCAAGTGTTTGGGTCTAATTTTGCATCAACATATTTCCTCTTTGTTGTTGATCATCCTCTTATGAAACAAATTGGTCTCTTAGAGAGACACCATTCTTTTGTAGTCATTTGTCCTTCCTCCTGGAATCTGCAAAAAAACTAATACTTCTTCTACAATGAAATGTAAGATTATCAAAGGAGAGAGATGGCCAATCTCTTTAGTTATGATATTTACACACAAAACTAAGAATTTGCATTAATAAAACAAGTTCTCAAAGGAAAAATCAAAAGAATTTATACCTGATTTGGAATTAGTGCCTCAAGTTGATGTTGCTTATTTTCAGCAATTTATTTCATTATTTGCCATTTCAAACTAAAATGATGGATTTCTCATTGTGTAGATCATGTTGAGATCTTTTCAATGGTACTTAAATCATCAAAATCTGATTTTGTATGAAAAAGTTAGGTTGATTTGAACAATGAGGTTTTTCTGGCTGCGGAATTAGAGAACAGCTGCAGAATTGGACTTTAGTTGCGGAATGTGCACAGTTTCTGTAGCTAAAAATCTTGAATAAAATGTTAGTCATTCATCTTCCATCATCAATCCAAAATTAATCAATACCTTCAGAAAAGTGAGCAAATAACTTATTCATTTCATTGATTCAATTTTTTTTTTTTGACATGCAGTGACTTAGTGTGGCGACTTAGTGATAACACACAACTTGACTTCCCTTTGACCATGGTCTTTTTCATTGAATTGGATCAAATGAATAGGACACCATCCATGTACTGACATTCCCCCAGCTACCCATGTGGCTTGTTTTGCTTGATGATACCTGCAACACAGAGTTTAACAAAACAGCTGCGGAAAGTTGAACCAGAGGCGGAAAGTCGCTGAAACAATCAACCATCAGACGCATATCCCTGACTGCCCCTTTTATCTAGCTAAAGGAAGTCCAATTCTAAGTTTGTTCAACTGATTTAGTTCTCCCAATGAGCCCCATCATTATTTATTTTTTTTTATTTTTTTTGTCTAAGCTTTAAAAGCAACCCAAAGTGATCACTTGGCAATACAGGAAGAGTCAAAATTTGAGACCGTCCTTTGGTTTTCTTCTCCTTTTTATGGGAGAGACCAGGAATGGGATTTTTCTCTATCATATCAAACTCTCGACCTCAAAATTTTGAAAATGGAAAAACATTCTATCCAAACGCTTTTGTAAGAGACGATTTCCAGTTAGCATTTGATTAGCTTTAGTATCATATATCCAGCCATCCTGACCAGGTCTCAACGTCACCCAAGCATCATACCATCCATAAGGAAGAAGAGGAGCACCATCCAGCTTATCATCCTAATTCATATCTCCTCCAAAAACAACATTTGGTAGATTATTCAATGGTTTACGTAAGGGAGTTAAAACAAAGCCGTATGATTTTTGGACACATCTTTGTTGTTGGTCGTGGAACTGAAGCACAATCACGCGTTGCATGGGACTGTTAGTCATTAAATACGTGTAATTAAGATTGAACACCAGCACATAGTTGATTCCTAATTAAATTTCTCTTCCTCAGGTACGCCGAATTACATCACAGCCTGTTCATTTAATTGAAATTCCTTTTTTTTACACGCGGCAAGCAAAAATGGGTTCCAAAGAACTGAGGATTTCTCCCAGACCGCCACGAATTTCTTAAAACGGTTTTTGGGTTATCTAATTGACCTTGTTGGCGAAAAAACCCATGTTTTATTTTTTTCAAATTCGTCTCCGTTTGGCCAAATTGTGCTCTCAAATTTTGGCGTTTTTTTCTCTATTTACGTTTTTCTGAGTTACTGTTTTCACTGTTCTGCCTTTTATGAATTTGTTGCATTCGGCCTTAAGATCAATATCAGAGGGGGAAAAATTGTTTTAAGATGCAATCAATAACAAATGAATCAGTCAGGGGAGGAGATGCTATAAAAAATAATTCTTTGCGAGTCTTCCAATCGCAGAATTTGTATGGTATACGCCTGACTGCAACAATCTACTTCTTTTCATGGTGTTTCCGAAATGCCTTTTAAATCCTAAGGACAACGATCACTTCAAAAGTTTCTTCTTTGGTTAGACAATTTCCAGCTGATTCAAATGTCTTTACTCTTAAATTAAATGAGTGTTCTTGAAATGCAACTTGAATCTTGCTGCTGCCTCAGTAGTAATGCGAACAACAGCAAGAGAATCTCTCATACAGAGTTCATCTTCTCTTAGATTCTCAAAAATTTTAAACTCATTAAAATTAATCATTTTCCTTGACTCATTGTTATTATATTCTACAAGATATCCAGTTAATCCTTCATATCCTTTTTTGAAAGCCATATCAGCAAGAGTCCAACCAAATCCCAAAAACACAGAGTTTTTATTTTAACACAGCAGTCCATGCAATTCGATCTATTTTTTTTTAAATGTTCTTGCAGGTTTGTTTTAAGGCCAAAATTTGAACAGAGATGCAGATTTCTTATTGAGGCCAGCTAGGATTGAAGATAGCCATAGATTTTATTTATTTTTATTTTTTATTTTTTTCCTCTGAAATTGTAAATTTTTATAAGAAGGATAAATGATTTTCAATTTCAGGCAGCAAAGACTTCAAGGAAAACATGCTAAAAACAGGACTTTGACTGAGGTCTTAGGCTGATTTTTTTATCGATCTGAGCTGAGTGAATAAGATAGGATTCATGTTGGGACAATTCTGGAGATTCCCATGTGGTCGGTTTCTTCACTGGACGCCTATAACTTGCTAAACCTTGAAACAACTGCGAAATTCTCAACTAGCTGCGGAATCATGGCACTTTCCGCAGCTAAGTTGCAAAACCTTATTAAAACAGGATACAGTGTTTTGAGGATCACTACAAACCATAACCAGTCAATTTTGGACAATTTGAACCTATCAAAGCAATTGAGTTCCATATATATATATATATTTTTTGAATCAATTGAAATGATGAAGTTTATTTTGTCTCCCTTTTTTTTTCATTTTCTTTTTTTACACAACAATCCTTTTTCTGATCCTCCAGATCACACAAAGTGCAGGAGGAGAGCATACTCAAGAATTATTATTTTTTTATTTTATTTTTTACTTAACAATCATTTTTCTGATCATTCAGATCACACGAAGTGCAGGAGGAGAGCATACTCAAGAATTATTAATTTTTTTTAGATGTAAGAAATAAGGTCTCCTAATTACACTTCCCCAGCAACGGCGCCAAAAATGTTTAGTTAATTTAATGTCTTAAATTGCTCTACATAAATTAGCAATCCGGATATCGTAAACTGATGAAGTGTGGTGCACCATATGTGCTTAGTTAACCTTTTTCTTACTTCGTTGTTTTATAGATTTTATTTTGTTTTGGGGTTTTGTTTTTGTTGGTTTCCTAAAGTGTCTAATGCAAATGGAAATCCTATTCTAAGGTCTTAAGAATACTTTTAAAGGACAAGTATGGATAGAGATTTCAAGACAAGGCCTATGTCCCTAATGGTAACTTCCAAAACTTAGCACTTCAAAAGATCTCAAAACATGTTATAGATGGAATTAGTACTTAAACAAAAGTGTAAATATGCAGCTACTTCAATCAAAATGGAATGCAACAACCAATCAATGAGCTAGTGACTATGAAACCCAGTATCCTTGCTGCTGTATAAAAAGAAAACTGAACTTAAAGCAATTCAAAAACTGTAAGCAAAGTAAACTAAATATATTACATCAACTTATATTTTGACCCCTCACCATTCGACTTGCTCTGGCTATAGGAGGTAATCATAAACAAATTGAGCAATCTGATATTTAATTTGCATAAAATGAAACTAATATTAAACTACACATTCATACTTCAATCCCTCACCATTCGACTCGCTCTGACTATAGGAGGTAACTGAAAATGACATGAGCAGTTAAATAACTAACTTACAGAAAAATAAACTAATATCAAACTACGCATTCTTACTTAAATCCCTCACCATCTGAGTCGCTCTGGCTATGGGAGGTAACTGAAAATGACATGAGCAATTCAATAACTAATTTGCAGAAAAATAAACTAATATTAAACTACACATTCATACTTCAATCCCTCACTATTTGAGTCGCTTTGGCTATAGGAGGTAATTGAAAATGACATGAGCAATCTAATATCTATCTTGCAGAAAAGTAAATGAACAAAACAAAACTGAAAGAAATAACAATGCTGGAATTAGAACTCATAAAATAAATTAGCAGAAGGACAAGATGATTCCGTCATGTCATTAGTCATTAAAAAACTATGTGCATTACTAACCTACAATCAACCGGTTGAACACACTTGCATGAATTAAAATTGCATGAATGAAAAATCTAATCTATCAAACTTGAAAGCAATCAAATGACATAATGAAATTAAAGCAAAATTTACAAAATGGAATCTACTCTACCTTACATTCTAATATGCTCCATGACATCTACTTCACATCTCCTTCTATGTTGAGAACATCAAAGCTTTATTCAAATTCTTCAAAATTACAAAGTACAACAAAGTTCTCCAAAGCTTTCAAAAGTCATCAAGGAAGAACTACAAACTCCAAGCTAAAGAACTCACAAGCTACAAGACTTAAGAACTCCCAAATGAAGGAGAAAGATCTCCTATTTATACAAAAAGATGAGAACCACCTCATTAATGAGAGTCCATGAATCTCTCCCTCTACCTCTAGAGTCCTAATCAAAATAGGAACTGATAAGACACATGTCTTCTTAGAGTTACAATACAATTAGGAGATGTGACACATATCCTCATGATCCCATAATTCTTTCCACTCAAATTCGAATTTGACCTTAGAGTGCCACATAAGAGTCTTCTAGAAGCCTCCTTTCAACCTACACATGTCAACAATCTCAACCCATTTGTTAGGTATAAGCACATGCATATTATTTTGTAATTTTTAACCACAAATTCACTTAAAAGGCTTAGAATTAATAAAGATTGGAAAAACATAAATGTGACCCAATGATAATGAAAGTGGGATGAATGTGGTGACATAGTAGTGAAATGCAGGTGAAATGGAGGTGATATAATGGACATAATAGTGAAAGTGTAATGGAAATGAATGACATTTTCAAGACTCAACATACCCCCCAACTGAAGCTATTGTATGTCCCCATGCAATATATATTACATTAACTCTTTTGATCCTTGAGCTTTCGCTTAACTTTGCATGCTATCAATTGATAACTTCATATTTCTGCAAAGTGTTTTACTTGAATTGCAACATGGTTAGTTCTTGTGTTACAACCATTTTTTTGTTGTTGCCTTCTATTTTGATCTTTGAACTTTGCATAATGATATTTTGATTATTGTTGCAAAGCATATCTTTATTGGATTGCATGATGGTTGGTTCTTGTGTGACAACCATGATTTTGTTTGTACCCAATTTATTTTTTAAGCACTTTTTCAAAAGCCATTGTATGCTCATAATAACAATGTAATAATTAATATATGTTGGAAGTATGTGGGCTCCTGAATATGATATGGATGTGGCAAAATATGAAGATGAATGTATTCCCCCCCCCCAACTGATGGTATTGACAATTTTATGAAATGAGAAAGAGAAATGTTTTTCCAACAATTATCATTCTAGCTTTTTATGGAATTCTATGGTTAAAAAAAATTAGAAAATGACGTACCTTCACTTACCCTTTTGGAATGGATGAGTTGTATGTATGGTGGCTAAAAAATTTTGATCATATTCTTCTTCGAGTGGCTGAACAAGAGGAGTCATGGATAGAGAGATAAGCTGACTTTTTATTGCTTCTACTAAAACTTGCTGAATCTGCTCCAAAATGCTGAAAATAATAGCATTCACGTCTTCAAAACTCATTGGCACAATTCCTACTATGTGAAAAGATGTTCTGATGTCGAACATAGTAGGAAATTGTTGACTTAGTGACCATTAATGGATGCCACTAGTCAACACGAGAACTCTCACCATTGATGACAATGAGAGTCAAGATGCGCAAACACATCTTGCTAGGTACGAATGAATTTGTCGATGTCGAGTCACCTAGAAGATCTGATGAACAAGAGACATTAATGTATTCCCATTGTTTGTCAGCATGAGGACTTTCCATTAAGACATGCAAGCCTCAAGGTGTTTTTACAAAGAACTTAGACTCAAAGGACTATGGACTCAATAGTTTGCATTGAAGCAGGGCTTATTTGCGGAATGAAAATGACAGGAAATGGAAGATGAAAATGGAAGATAGCATTAGAGAGTAGAAATGGCAATGTGCAATAAGCATATGAATAAGCCTCTTGCTTTTATTTGTGGGTTATGAATGGAGAAAAAGAGATGGAAAGTGTATGTGAATGTAAATGGAAAATATGAACTGAATGGTTTATTATGAAGTATGGATGTGATGGAGACAATAATATCTGAAAGTTTTTCAAGTGTTTGGGTCTGATTTTGCATCAACATATTTCCTCTTTGTTGCTGATCATCCTCTTATGAAACAAATTGGTCTCTTAGAGAGACACCATTATCTTGTAGTCATTTTTCCTTCCTCCTGGAACCTGCAAAAGAACTAATACTTCTTCTGCAATGGAATGTAAGATTATCAAAGGAGAGAGATGGTCAATCTCTCTAATTATGATATTTACACACAAAACTAAGAATTTGCATTAATGAAACAAGTTTTCAAAGGAAAAATCAAAAGAATTTATACCTGATTTGGAATTAGTGCCTCAAGTTGATGTTGCTTCTTTTCAGCAATTTATTTCATTATTTGCCATTTCAAACTCAAATGATGGATTTCTCATTGTGTAGATCTTGTTGAGATCTTTTCAATGGTATTTAAATCATCAAAATCTGATTTTGTATGAAAAAGTTAGGCTGATTTGAACAATGAGGTTTTTCTGGCTGCGGAATTAGAGAACAGCTGCAGAATTGGACTTTAGCTGCGGAATGTGCACAGTTTCTGTAGCTAAAAATCTTGAATAAAAAGTTAGCCATTCATCTTTCATCATCAATCCAAAATTAATCAATACCTTCAGAAAAGTGAGCAAATAACTTATTCATTTCATTGATTCAAATTTATTTATTTATTTTTTCTTGACATGCAGTGACTTAGTGTGGTGACTTAGTGATAACACACAACTTGACTTCACTTTGACCAGGGTCTTTTTCATTGAATTGGATCAAATGAATAGGACACCATCCATGTACTGACATTCCCCCAGCTACCCATGTGGCTTGTTTTGCTTGATGATACCTGCAGCATAGAGTTTAACAAAACAGCTGCAGAAAGTTGAACCAGCTGCGGAAAGTGGCTGAAACAGTCAACCATCAGATGCATATCCCTGACTGCCCCTTTTATCTAGCTAAAGGAAGTCCAATTCTAAGTTTGTTCAACTGATTTAGTTCTCCCAATGAGCCCCATCATTTTTTTAAAATTTTTATTTTTTAAATTTTAAATTTTATTTTTGGTCTAAGCTTTAAAAGCAACCCAAAGTGATCACTTGGCAATACAGGAAGAGTCAAAATTTGAGACTGCCCTCTGGTTTTCTTCTCCTTTTTATTGGAGAGACCAGGAATGGGATTTGTCCCTATCATATCAATACTCTCGACCTCAAAATTTTGAAAATGGAAAAACATTCTATCCAAACGCTTTTGCAAGAGACGATTTCCAGTTAGCATTTGATTAGCTTTAGTATCATATGTCCAGCCATCCTGACCAGGTCTCAACGTCACCCAAGCATCATACCATCCATAAGGAAGAGGAGGAGCACCATCCAGCTTATCATCCTAATTCATATCTCCTCCAAAAACAACATTTGGTAGATTATTCAATGGTTTACGTAAGGGAGTTAAAACAGAGCCATATGATTTTTGGACACGTCTTTGCTATTGGTCGTGGAACTAAAGCACAGTCACGCATTGCATAGGACTGTTAGTCATTAAAAACGTGTAATTAAGATTTAACACCAGCACATAGTTGATTCCTAATTAAATTTCTCTTCCTCAGGTACGCCGAATTACATCACAGCCTGTTCATTTAATTGAAATTCCTTTTTTTTTACATGCGGCAGACAAAAAATGGGTTCCAAAGAACTGAGGATTTCTCCCAGACCGCCACGAATTTCTTAAAACGGTTTTTGGGTTATCTAATTGACCCTGCTGGCAAAAAAACTCATGTTTTCTTTTTTTCAAATTCGTCTCTGTTTGGCCAAATAGTTCTCTCAAAGTTTGGTGTTTTTTTCTCTGTTTACGTTTTTCTGAGTTACTGTTTTCATTGTTCCGCCTTTTATGAATTTGTTGCATTCAGCCTTAAGATCAATCTCAGAGGGGGAAAAATTGTTTTCAGATGCAGTCAATAACAAATGAATCAGTCAGGAGAGGAGATGCTATAAAAAAAATTCTTTGTGAGTCTTCCAATCGCAAAATTTGTATAGTATACGCCTGATTGCAACAATCTACTTCTTTTCATGGTGTTTCCGAAATGCCTTTTAAATCCTAAGGACAACGATCACTTCAAAAGTTTCTTCTTTGGTTAGACAATTTCCAGCTGATTCAAATGTCTTTACTCTTAATTTAAATGAGTGTTCTTGAAATGCAACTTGAATCTTGCTGCTGCCTCAGTAGTAATGCGAACAACAGCAAGAGAATCTCTCATACAGAGTTCATCTTCTCTTAGATTCTCAAAAATTTCAAACTCATTAAAATTAATCGTTTTCCTTGGCTCATTGTTATTATATTCTACAAGATATCCAGTTAATCTTCATATCCTTTCTTTGAAAGTCATATCAGCAAGAGTCCAACCAAATCCCAAAAACACAGAGTTTTTATTTTAACACAACAGTCCATGCAATTCGATCTATTTTTTTTTAAATGTTCTTGCAGGTTTGTTTTAAGGCCAAAACTTGAACAGGGATGCAGATTTCTTATTGAGGCCAGCTAGGATTGAAGATAGCCATAGAATTTATTTATTTTTTTATTTTTTATTTTTTTTTCTGAAATTGTAAATTTTTATAAGAAGGATAAATGATTTTCAATTTCAGGCAGCAAAGACTTCAAGGAAAACATGCTAAAAGCAGGACTTTGATTGAGGTCTTAGGCTGATTTTTTTATCGATCTGAGCTGAGTGAATAGGATAGGATCCATGTCGGGACAATTCTGGAGATGCCCATGTGGTCGGTTTCTTCACTGGATGCCTATAACCTGCTAAACCTTGAAACAGCTGCGGAATTCTCAACTAGCTGCGGAAAGTGCTAGCTGCGGAATCAGGGCACTTTCCGCAGCTAAGTTGCAAAACCTTATTAAAACAGGATACAGTGTTTTGAGGACCACTACAAACCATAACCAGTGAATTTTGGACAATTTGAACCTATCAAAGCAGTTGAGTTCCATATATATATATTTTTGAATCAATTGAAATAATAAAGTTTATTTTGTCTCCCTTTTTTTTCTTCTTTTTTTACATAACAATCCTTTTCTGATCCTCCAGATCACACAAAGTGCAGGAGGAGAGCATACTCAAGAATTATATTTTTTTTATTTTATTTTTTACTTAACAATCCTTTTTCTGATCTTTCAGATCACACGAAGTGCAGGAGGAGAGCATACTCAAGAATTATTAATTTTTTTTAGATGTAAGAAATAAGGTCTCCTAATTACACTTCCTCGGCAACAGCGCCAAAATGTCTAGTCAATTTAATGTCTTAAATTGCTCTACATAAATTATCAATCTGGGTATCGTAAACTGATGAAGTGTGGTGCACCATATGTGCTTAGTTAACATTTTTCTTACTTCGTTGTTTTATAGATTTTATTTTGTTTTGGGGTTTTGCTTTTGTTGGTTTCATAAAGTGTCTAATGCAAATGGAAATCCTATTCTAAGGTCTTAAGAATACTTTTAAAGGACAAGTATGGATAGAGATTTCAAGACAAGGCCTATGTCCCTGTAACTTCCAAAACTTAGCACTTCAAAAGATCTCAAAACATGTTATTGATGGAATTAGTACTTAAACAAAAGTGTAAATATGCAGCTATTTCAATCAAAATTGAATGCAACAACCAATCAATGAGCTAGTGACTATGAAACCCAATATCCTTGCTACTGTATAAAAAGAAAACTGAACTTAAAGCAATTCAAAAACTATAAGCAAAGTAAACTAAATCATATTACATCAACTTATATTCTGACCCCTCACCATTCGACTCGCTCTGGCTATAGGAGGTAATCATAAACAAATTGAGCAATCTCATATCTAATTTGCATAAAATGAAACTAATATTAAACTACACATTCATACTTCAATCCCTCACCATTCGACTCACTCTAGCTATAGGAGGTAACTGAAAATGACATGAGCAGTTCAATAACTAACTTACAGAAAAATAAACTAATATCAAACTACGCATTCATACTTCAATCCCTCACCATTTGAGTCGTTCTGGCTATGGGAGGTAACTGAAAATGACATGAGCAATTCAATAACTAACTTGCAGAAAAATAAACTAATATCAAACTACGCATTCATACTTCAATCCCTCATTATTTGAGTCACTCTGGCTATAGGAGGTAATTGAAAATGACATGAACAGTCTAATATCTATCTTGCAGAAAATTAAATGAACAGTCTAATATCTATCTTGCAGAAAATTAAATGAACAAAACAAAACTGAAAAAAATAACAATGCTGGAATTAGAGCTCAGAAAATAAATCAGCAGAAGGACAAGATGATTCCGTCATGTCATTAGTCATTAAAAAGCTATGTGCATTACTAACCTACAATCAACCGGTTGAACACACTTGCATGAATTAAAATTGCATGAATGAAAAATCTAATCTATCAAACTTGAAAGCAATCAAATGACATAATAAAATCAAAGCAAAATTTACAAAATGAAATCTACTCTACCTTACATTCTAATATGCTCCATGACATCTACATCACATCTCCTTCTATGTTGAGAACATCAAAGCTTTATTCAAATTCTTCAAAATTACAAAGTACAACAAAGTTCTCCAAAGCTTTCAAAAGCCATCAAGGAAGAACTACAAACTCCAAGCTAAAGAACTAACAAGCTACAAGACTTAAGAACTCCCAAATGAAGGAGAGAGATCTCCTATTTATACAAAAAGATGAGAGCCATCTCATTAATGAGAGTCCATGAATCTCTCCCTCTACCTCTAGAGTCCTAATCAAAATAGGAACTGATAAGAGACATGTCTTCTTAGAGTTACAATACAATTAGGAGATGTGACACATATTCTCATGATCCCATGATTCTTTCCACTCAAATTCGAATTTGGCCTTAGAGTGCCACATAAGGATCTTCTAGAAGCCTCCTTTCAACCTACACATGTCAACAATCTCAACCCATTTGTTAGGTATAAGCATATGCACATTATTTTCTAATTTTTAACCACAAATTCACTTAAAAGGCTTAGAATTTATAAAGATTGGAAAAACATAAATGTGGTCCAATGATAATGAAAGTGGGATGAATGTGGTGACATAGTAGTGAAATGGAGGTGAAATGGAGGTGATATAATGGACATAATAGTGAAAGTGTAATGGAAATGAATGACATTTTCAAGACTCAACAGCCTGATTTGAGCCAAAATCTGAAAAGGCCCGCAAAATCGGGGTGCTAGCTTAGCACATCCAATCCACTGCAAGGTGCTTTTCTTGGCTCGAACCCATATGTAAACATGCTCCCCCACTTGAAACTCTCAGAAGCTCCTTTTTCCGATCAGCAAAGTTCTTTTGCCGGTCTTGAGCAACCTTTAAATTATTTCGTACACTTTTCACCATCTTCTCCATCTCTTCTAGCATATCTGGTCCCAACATTAGTTTTTCTTCTTGGCCGCTCCAACTCAAAGGTGTCCTACACTTACGCCCGTATAATACTTCAAAGGGGCTCATCTGTAAGGATGTATGGTACCCATTGTTGTAGGCAAATTCTACTAAGTGCAAGTAATCCTCCCACTTAGATGGTTGTTGCATCACATAGGCTCACAACATGTCTTCGACATCTTGATTTACTCTTTCTTTCTGCCCATTTGTTTGAGGATGATATGCGGTATTGAAGTGTAGTTGAGTGCCCAATCCATCAAACAGGGCCTTCCAAAAGGCTGAAGTAAACTTTACATCTCGGTCAGAAATGATCATCTTGGGTAGGCCATGCAACTTAAAAATATTTTGCATAAAAATGTTAGCAATTTGTACCACTTTATAGGTTGATTTTACGGGTATGAAATGAGCAGATTTGCTCAACTTATATACCACCACCATGATAGAGTTGTTTAATTTTTTTGATTTAGGTAGTCCAGTAATGTAATCAATAGATATTGTCTCCCACTTCCATTCAGGGATAGGTAGTGGGTGAAGCAACCCTGTTGGGTGCTGGTGCTATGCTTTTACCAGCTGGCATTCCAAACAACGTCCTAAATAATATGCTACTTCTTTCTTCATACCAGGCCAAAAGAATTCCTTCCTAAGGACAAAAATAATTTTCTGATATCTTGGGTGTCTTGCATAAGGGCTTTTATGATATTCATCTAAGATTAAATATTTAAGCAATTTTTGGTTAGGTACATATAACCTTTTTCTATAAATTAACAATTCATTTGGAGTAACCTCATATCCCATTTGTTGTTCATGGTTGTTTACCACTTTTGCTTGCTACCAAAAATGTTTATATACCACATCTTGCATGGCTATTTAATGAATCTGCTCATACAAGGTAGTGCGGGACTACTAAAAGAAATTTCATATAAGCAATTTACCTTCCAACTTAGAGCATCCGCAACCCGGTTTTCCTTTCTTTTCAAGTCCCTGATTTCAAAATCAATTTCGCTTAGGAAGTCAGCCCAACAAGCTTGCCTAACATTTAATGTGGGTTGTTTGAAATAGATTGTCAGGCTGTGATGATCTGTTAAAAGCAAAATCTCTTGCCCAACAAGTAGTGTCGCCACATTTTCAAGGCGTGAATTACTACTATTAACTCCAAGTCGTACGCAAAATACTTTTGCTCATATTCTTTGAGCTTTCTTGACTCATAGGCTATAACCCTACCCTCTTGCGTTAGTACGCCACCTACCCCCTCCTTGTTAGCATCCGTACACACTACATATTCTTTACTAGGATAAAAAATACTCAAAATTGGGGCAGTGGTGAGTAGATGCTTAAGCTGGTCAAAGCTCCTTTGACAGTCAGGGGTCCATCTAAAGGATCTTCCTTTCTTTTGCAGAGAGGTAATAGGGTATGCCACCCTATAAAAACCTTCCACAAATTGCCTATAATATCTAGCTAGGCCCATGAATGATCTTATGTCCACCACATCTTTCGGTACCGGCCACTCCATGATGGTTTTTATTTTCTCTGGATCTACCGTGATTCCCTCCTTGGTGATAATATGTCCCAAGTACTGGATTTGTTCTTTGAAGAAGTCACACTTGTTGTATTTGGCATACAACTGGTGTTCTCTTAGGACTTGAAGAACAATGCGGAGATGTTCCTTATGTTCTTCCATGCTCCGTGAGTAGATCAATATGTCATCAATGAAGATCAACACGAACTTGTCCAGGTATTGATGGAATATGTTGTTCATGAGACACATGAAGGTTGTTGGGGCATTAGTCAGTCCAAAAGGCAGCACCACAAACTCATAATGCCCATAACGAGTTCTGAATGTTGTTTTTGCTATATCTTCCTCCTTTATCCGGATCTGGTGATAACCTGATCAGAGGTCAATCTTGGAGAAAACGGTTGCCCCCTTAACCTGATCAAATAATTCATCTATACGGGGTAAGGGATATTTATTTTTAATGGTCAATTTGTTTAACTGATGGTAATCCATGCACATTCACAATGTTCCATCTTTTTTCTTAATGAATAATACTGGAGCTCCCCAAGGGGACACACTAGGTCGTATATAATTCTTATCTAGCAGCTCTTGTAGCTGCATTTTCAATTCTGTCAATTTAGGTATACTCATATGGTAAGGGGCTCAAGAGACTGGGGCAGCTCCTGGAATTAGCTCAATGGTAAAATCTATGTCTCTTTTTCGGGGTAAACCCGAAATTTCTTCAGGGAAAACATCTGGAAAGTTTTGTATCACTGGTATATTCTCTAAAGCAGCAAATTTCTCCTTAGAGTCAGCATAACCTACTTGTATGGAAAAAATATGGCAGCCTTTTCTGATGCATTTTTCTAATTGGGAAGCTGTTACAGGTCTTATTTGCAGAGGCTTCTAAATGCCCTGCATTTCTTGTCTTTCTCCCTTATCATCTCGGAAATTAATGGTTTTGGTTTTGTAGTTAATAAGGGACCAATGCTTTTCCAGCCAGTCCATACCAATAAGGATGTCGTATGATCCTAATGGTAGTACATTCAAATCTGCCATGATGGACTGGTCAGCTAGCTCTAGTGGGCAATTACTGACCTTGGCCAAAACTCTTCTTTTGGCCCCTATGGCTAATTGCACTAACCATGGATTTTTAAACTTTACTGCTTGTAATTTACATTGTTCCACAATCTTGGGGCTAATGTAACTTAAAGTAGCCCCAGGGTCAATCAAAATAGATATAGTTTGGTCAAAAATTTTACCTTCAAATTTGACCATTGTTGGCTGAAATTTTGCCTGATGATCTTCCAGGGTTGCGTTAATTTTGGGGAAACTCCTTGATATCTCTCCCACTATAGAGGCTTCTTGTAACTGAGAGATCTAGTCAGCTCCCTTACGTTGTGGGAATTTCTTGACATAGTGTGGGCCTCCACATCCCCAACATTGTATAGGGGGCCTTGTAGCCAACTCAGCTTCAATTCTGCCCAATTGCTCATTAGTTCTAGCTTCGCCTGGTACTTTAAATCTGGGCTGATTTTTATTGAAATTCCTGTTGGTTTGTCCCTTGTACAATCCTTTGCTACCTGAGCCTTTATTTCCTTTGTGACCGGGGACAAATTTATTTACCTTTTTGTCATTCCATTTCTTGCTCATGTCTCCTTTTGGTCTGTTTTGCTGATAGCAAATCCGTGCCTTGCGGATTACTTCGTCCATGGTCTTTGGGTTGTCAAATTCCAGTCGTTCTTTCATAAATAGAGGTAAGTTGTTGATGAATCATTGCACCTTTGCTTTTTCTTCACGTATGTAAGGCACATATCGAAGTAACGACGTGAACTTTGTTATGAATTCATCCATGGACATTTGTCCTAGCCGGAGATCATGAAATTCTTTAGATTTTTCATCATAAAATCTTTCTGTTAGGTACTTTTCTTTAAAATATCTCTGGAATTTTTCCCAGGTTATACTTTGTTCATTCACTCCCCGAACAATCTTTACTTCCTCCCACCATAGTGTGGCCTTTCCTTGTAGTTGGAAAATAGCCAAGCGAGCCTTCAGATTATGGTCATATTCGTACAACTGGAAATATTTATTCATATTTATGAGCCATGCTTCTGCCGCTTCTTCCTGCTCTCCATCAAAAAGAGGGGGTTTTATCTTTCGAAACTCCCCTTGAAGTTCCACTTTCTGCCTCTTCTGTGTTCTGTGATTGGACACATTATCCGACTCTTCTTCATGATTTTCTTCACCACCCTCAGTTTCCACATCTTCTGTCCGGAACTCTTGTTCCCCTGATATATTTCTATGTTCAGGGCTGGGAACTAGTGGCCGATTATTTTGTCTATCAGATAAACTCTTCATAATTTTTTCTTGTTCCTGCATTAATCTTTTGTTATCTGCCCGTAACTGGGCCATTTCATCCTTTAACTCTTGCACTGTCACCATAATGTTTGTGCCGGTGTTCCGTGGCTCCTCGCCCAGCTGTACCCACACTTCAGGATTCCCTCCTGAAATGGCGAGGCTCCTGACCCCATTGCGGATCTGGATGGTAGGTTCCCTATCCTTCTCATACTGACTGTTCCTGCTTCCTACGTGCATATCACAAAATTTGTTATTTCTTTGTTCCAGAGGTCTCAGTTTGGCAACCTGAGCACTTTGATACCATATGTAATATACCCATGTAAAAAAAAATAAAAATAAATATATATATATATATATATATATATATATATATATATATATATATATTACTTTTACCATATATCAAAATAAGCGTATTATAAAAACCATAATTAACGAATAATGCAATATGGGTTTTCATTGAAATCTTTTCTATGCATGCGGATTTATATATAAACATTGTACAATTTTAAAGGGTACAAGGTTTTTAAAGTTTTTGTAATTATTTCAATACTGATGGTGGTATTATAACTTCACCCTAAGCCTTTACATAAGGCTCCCTATATTACAATCAATGTATTTAACATTTATTAAAACTAGGTTGGATTGCTGCGAGTTGGTACCACTCCTTATGGTGGACACTTGGGATTGCTTAGCACTCCATTGTATATTTGATTTCTGCATTTTTGGCAAAGGAAAGACCAGGATTTTGCAGCACTTGTTGGGATCCTTGTGACTCTGTGTTTTGATGGTGTTTTTCTTCATGTAATTGTAAGTTCATTGATGTTTCATGTATGCCATTTCCTTTCTCTTTGTTTCTGAAATTAAACAAATTGAGTGACAAAGGTAGAACCCATGAGTTTGTTGTGCTCTGCCTTAAACTTTGTTTAGTTTTTACATGTTTTCATCTGTTTGAGGAGGAATCTTGAGACCCTCTTGCCCTCCTTAGCCCCTCACCAGTCTGATCCATCCATTCATTCAATCTAAAGCATCACAACGATTTCCTTCCTTGCCCCAATCAGAACTTTGCAAAAACTAGGCCTCATCCCGGGACCCAAATTTGCCTTTCCCTTTTTCCAACACAAAACCCTCAAAAACTCAAAACAAATCCTTGCACTTCATACCTAGCCTAAGATCAGTTGTTAAATTAGTCATCTCAAGCCCCATTGATTATCTTTCGCTGAGATTGACCCAGAGAGAGCCCTCTCCTGTCCTCGTAGGGCTAGCTACGAGGCTGCGCGTGGTTTGATGTGGACCTAGAACCTTGCCTTTTCAGCCTGAGGCAAATCTAGGCTCTAACATAGTGGCGACCGTATTGGGGAAGAAAATTGTTTGCTTGTTGATGTCATTTGTTTTATAAGCTACAGACGGAGCCTGAAGTTATGCCAAGTAGCCTTCGAAACGCTCTTGCTTTGCATCAGTGAAGTGGATAAACGCTGCTTCAGTCAATCTCCAGTCTAGCTTGTGAACATGACACTTGACTTGTAGATTGTCTTGCCCCAGTACATGTATCAAGTTCAGATCTGATTGTTGATGGTGGACAACGATCGGACATCAGAAGGCTGAAATCATTCACCTGGCGACTCCATTCGCTGAAAAATCTAGAAATCAATCATTCACCTGGTGACTCCACTGCAGGAAAATTAGTAGCTTTAAGATTTTCAAGATGGAACGGGTTGCAAGAAGATACGCCCCCATGAGCCGAGATCACATCCCAGGTTTTCCGAACAAAATGCCCAAGGTGGATTGGCTTCAGAATTTGCCTATGTTCAGAAATGTGGAAGGTAATGACGCTGCTCTTCATCTGGTGAAACTTCACATTCATGTGCATAAATTAAAGATCGTTTTTCCTGAAGATTGTTTGATGAAAATGTTTATGGCTACTCTCGAAGATGAAGCCCGATCTTGGTATGAAAGTTTGCCACCTACTTCTATCTATTGTCTAAAGGATTTTCATACAATATTCTTTGAAAGGTATAAAGAATCTTGTCCATCCTTAATATTAGTGAAGAATTGTTGTGAACACATTAGTAGTTTCATTGAAGATCTTGAGAATTTTTACGGAGATGATAAACTGATGGACGGAGAAATCATGGAAGCATTGTATGAAAATTCGTTTCAGCAGCACACAGAAATCTTAGAGGATACTTATCAAGATCAGCAGGTTGAAGATTTCCATATGGATAAAAATGATGAAAGAAGAAGTTTCATTTCAGATCTGGTTGAAATAAAGGATGATACGCAGGAAAATGATGTTCCAATCTCAGATAGTGATGACGATAAATCAGAACGAGAGATAAATTGTGATGAGGATAAACATGTTGTTCCGGATCTCATAAAAGAGAGTTGTATTGTTGAGGCTGCCTCAAATGAAGAAAACAGAGTTACAGACCTAAATGCTCTCATCTCACCAGAACTAGATCTTCATGAGGAGGTAGTTCATTTCCTCTATGAAAAACAAGACGAGATCTTCGTTCAAGTAAGTGAAAAAGTTTCCTTGGATGAATCGTTGGTAGATGATAGAAATGTCATGTTTGAGTATCAAGAACCATTTGAAGTTTCTTTTCTTATGATTGATGAATGTAATGAGGAACATGATAATCTGGTTGTTATATCATATGAAGATGATCAAAAATATATTCAGACTACAGAAGATCAGAACATTCAGGACTGCCTTTCAGATTCTTCTTCATATGTCTCATGTTTTGAAATGTTTTTCCAAGAGGAGATCTGCTCATCTACTTGTTCAGAATTTTTTGAGGACCAGGAACATACTTTTACTGAAGTACATTATGAAGGAAGATCAGAATCAAAAGAAAAAGACACCTTGTTTCTTCAGCAGGAGGTAAATCTTCATGTTTTTCAAGATCCTCTGGCAAATCTGTTGCAGTCAGCAGTGAAGGTGATTATTGCAGTATTCAGTGATGAAGGAGATCATGGTCAATTATGTTTTTGGATGCCCAGTTACCAGTATCTGTTGTTGACCAGAAGATCTGATCAAGAAAATCAATCAAGGAGGCATCTGCTTGATTGGTTACATTGGAAGACACACTACACATGATTGTACATATTCCATTAGCAGGCAGTTAGTTTTCATCATGATTTGAAGTCCTCAAATCTCGATGGTTTGCTGCCATTCAAAAAGCTTTGTAAGTACTTGTTTCAGTTAAATAGGTCTTGAGTCATTCTAGTCAGTTTCAACACAGTTTTGGTGTATTAGATGTTTGAGTCATTTGTGAGTTAGTTTTCAGTCTTGTTGTTAAGTTAGTTTGTGTCGGTTTTCAGTCATGCATTTTAGCTTGAGTTTTGACTCCATTGCCCAATGGATGAAGGCACTGTCTGCTTTCCCAAAGATCTGCTGTTCTTGGCACCTCCCAGGAGCTACCATCCCCATTGGAGCCAATGTTAAAGTCGGTCTGGTCATCCCTCCGTCAGAGATCATTTCTCTTATTTCATTTCATTTTAGGTGTCTCATTTAGCTCTTTCATTTGCATTCCATTAGGGTCATATCAATGTCTGACGGAAGGGTCTCTTCACTTGTTTCCATCATGGTTTCACCCGCTGGGTTGGTCAAAATTTCTCAAAGATCATTAAAGTTTATTTCAGTCATTTACAGTCATAGATGGTGTTTTGGTCAAAAAAGAGTCTTTCAGTTTCTAGGTCTAGGGTTTGGTCTTCAGAATATCCAATAATGCCCACAAGTCATCAGGATGTCTTCAATAAGTTTTCATTTCAAATATTTTCATCGTCATATTGCTGGACTATGACTTTTCTTCAAAACTCTGTTTTGAAGAAAATTTGTCATTTCGTTTTGTAATAAATTGCCATGCAATTGTCAAAAGTTTTTCAGTTGTTGAATTCTCCAGGCGCAGCCCTGGTCTTCTTTTGTCAAGACATGCCACTATCCCTGCAAAAATAGCCAAAAGATTCATCATTTAAGTCAGATAATCAAAGAGGAAACAAAAGAACAGGGTTTGTATTAAAGTGAAGAAATGCCAATTTTAAAACATTACAAAAGTGGGTCTTTACAAAGACAAAATCAAAGACATGTCTTTATAAAGATATCTCTATGTGTATCAATGTCATTTGCATCCAAGAGATCAAAGAAGGTCGAAGTCTAGTGGTGAGAGGGCAAAACTGTAATTTTCAAAGCCAAGACTGTGTTTAGAGTGCGCGCGGCGCACTGGGAAGAAGGCGCGACGCACCGGAGAGGCGCGGTGCACTGGGAGCAAACGCGCAGTGTATTTTTGTACAGGTGCGGCGCACTGGGAAGGCGCGGCGCATTGGGATGAGTGTGTGGTGCATATAGCAAGGGAGCCCGAAAATTGCCAAATTCGCTCCAAAATCACCCAAAAAGTATGCCTTGCCATCGATACAAGTAGGTTGAACTGCTCTCATGGTTTTTCATCCAAGATTGATGGTTGTTGATGGTGTTTGATGAATGGTGAAGTGTGTTAAGGAAAGCAAACCCTATCTCTTCAAAATTTGCAAAGGAGATTGCTATTAGGATTTTGTATTTGGTTGTTTTGCTCATCACTCCCTTATTGCATATTTTCCTTGCTTTCCTTATTCCCCAAATTTACATACCCCTAATCCCAAGTTCCCTTTCCCAAAATCCCAAATGCACCAAACCCTAGTCTCATACTTAAAATTCCCAAACCATAATGGCTGTCCCAAGAGCTCCATGTCACCATTCGGCAAAATGTACCATCATTCATAGGGTTGTCATCATCATGCCAAGTTCCACTGGGTTATTTTATGCGTTGTTCATGCTTCAATTGCGCCTAGGTGAGGTCATTTCCCTCTCCCAGGGTTTTGAAGGCAATTTCTCTTGGATGGTCAAATCACCGGCAAAACTTGTATCTTGATGTTCATATACCTTCCCCTATCCATAATGTACCTTATTAAACACTTTCCATCACTTAGATCCGCCAAATTCCTCATTTTGCACAAACCCTAGTTTCTTGCTACAACTTGATAATTTTATAAACTAGGCCTGTGTTTTGCCCTTTTGGACCCCTTCCCCTCACTCAATCTTTGACATTCCACTTTCACCTGTTTCCTAACATCCCTCCCTACTTCCCAAAATTTTCTCAAGAATTTAGAAGCTCCCTATCCCCTTCATTTCACTTCATTTCGACAAATCTCTTGTTCCACACATCGGGGTAGGTTTTACTCAAATTATGTTTCTGAGCAATGAAAGATGAATTTGGGGGAATTGAGAGAGGTTTTTGTCCAAAATAGGCCAAGAAAGAAAAACCTCCTTCACGTTTTACACACGTGTCATGGTTTTAGATAAATGCCAAAAGTACGGTTGCCTCGGGAGAATTGAGGCACCTCTGAAGTGACTTTGGGAAAATCAAGTTTTCTCCTAGCTTGGTTGGCAAAATGACTTTCTTGTTGAGTCAAATGATAAGTAAACACAAATAAATTTCCAATGAGCTAGTATGAGCTCAATTTGGAGTTGAGGAAGATCTTCAAAAGTTGACTGCAACAGCACTCTGCCCTGAGGCAGCCTTATTTGGCACATTTTGACCAGTCTTGGGAGATTTGACTTTTGACAGGGCAAATGAGCTCCAAATTGAAAAATTAAAGTTGGGTTGAAAAGTAGACTCAATAATATTTCCAACGAGCTATCCCTCACCCAATTTGGACCACGGGAAGGTCTTCAAACCTGGTCTGCAAAAAGACGCTACGCACAAAAGGTTTTAACACAGGGTTTTCCTCCCTGTGCGCCGCGCCACGTGGCGCTCGCTTTTGCTAGAGGGATCCAAATCAAAAAAACTTTGCATTTATGGATTTTTCATGAAAATTTATGCTTGCCTACCTATGGCCAAAAAATTTGGGCAAGTTTTTAGCCCTCAAAAGGTCAAAAAACACTCAAAAAATGACCTCACTGCCCCTATTTTGACATACAGGAAGTAGTCTTGGGAGATTGGACATTTGGAGGCGAAAATGGACACCAAATATAGAAATTTCACTTGGTTTGGAAATTCGACAGGTATGGCTTTCCAACGAGCTATCTTGGGCTCAATTTGGACTTCAGGAAGTGCCTCAAAGTCAGCTCCAAAGTGGCGCGACGCATAGAGAATTTTGGCCTCATTTTCACTCTTCAGCTCAAAAATTCACCTAATTTTGACTAGTTTTGCTTTTTGATGTAACTATTGATCTACCATGATGTAATTTGATGACAATGATGTAATATTGGCACATTTTTACTTGTTCTAGAGGATTCATTCGCTAAAAAGCGAAAATTAAATGAATGAATCAGTTTCCTAGCATATAGGGGCAAGTTGTTTGATTGCCTAGATTTCAGTTCCTTGTTTAGAATCAGTTGGATCAGCTCCTAAACATGTGAGCTCGACTCCTAGAGGCTAGGATGAGCTATGGTTTGTCTATATTATGTTGTTTTTCAGTCATTAGCAGGGTTGGACACTTGGGATTGCTTAGCACTCCATTGTACATTTGATTTCTGCATTTTTGGCAAAGGAAAGACCATGATTTTGCAACACTTGTTGGGATCCTTGTGGCTTTGTGTTTTGATGGTTTTTTTTCTTCATGTAGTTGTAAGTTAATTGATGTTTTATGTATTCCATTTCCCTTCTCTTTGCTTCTAAAATTAAACAAATTGAGTGACAAAGGTAGAATCCATAAGTTTGTTGTGCTCTGCCTTAAACTTTGTTTAGTTTTTACATGTTTTCATCTGTTTGAGGAGGAATCTTGAGACTCTATTGCCCTCCTTAGCCCCTCACCAGTCTGATCCATCCATTCATTCAATCCAAAGCATCAAAATGATTGCCTTCCTTGCCCCAATCAGAACTCTGCAAAAACTAGGCCTCATCCTCAGACCCAAATTTGCTTTTCCCTTTTTCCAACACAAAACCCTCAAAAACTCAAAACAAATCCTTGCACTTCATACCTAGCCTAAGATCAGTTGTTAAATCAGTGATCTCAAGCCCCATTGATTATCTTTCGCTGAGATTGACTCGGAGAGAGCCCTCTCCTGTCTTCGTAGGGCTAGCTACGAGGTTGAGCGTGGTTTGATGTGGACCTAGAACCTTACCTTTTTAGCCTGAGGCAAATCTAGGCTCTAACACGGGCATCAACTCTGCTTGGGAAATATAAGGGGAGAATCCACCAGAACCTCCCCAAAGTTCAAATAAGAAGAATCCACAAGAACCTTTACCTTCAAATCAGACCATTTCTCTACACATTGATAAGAAATTTCTTTTGTCAAATTGGTATCAAGATATTGTAAATTTCTTGATTCATTTTGAGTGTCCAGCATCATTCTCCAAAAGTCAATGTAAAACTCTCAAATTGAAAGCAGTCAAATATTGTATCATAAATTCAAATCTATACTGAAAGGACCCACTAAATATATTGTTATTATGTTTAAAAGAATCATCGACTGAAGGGATCATTGATCAGTTTCATATAGGATTTTGTGGAGGACATTATGCTTGGAGAGCAACATCGTATAAGATATTAAGGGCAGGATTTTATTGGGCAACATTATTCTTACAAGTAGGAGCAAAAGTCAAAAGTTGTGTTCCTTGTCAGATGTTTGCTGGTAAGCAAAAACTAGCAGCTCTTCCACTGATCCCTACAATAGTCTCAACACCTTTTCTCCAATGGGGATTAGATTTTATTGGAGAGATTCATCCTACTTCAAGCAATCAACATAGATGGATCCTCACTGCAACAGACTACTTTACTAAATGGGTGGAAGAAATTCTAGTAAGAAATGTTACTGATTCAGTAGTAATCAAATTCATTGAAGAAAACATCTTATCTAGGTTTGGTTGCCCAACCCAGATTGTTACTGACAATGCCACAACATTTTCCAGTGTTAAAATGATTGATTTTTGCCAGAAATATTAGATTTTGCTACATCATTCAACTCCATATTATCCTCAAGGTAATGGTCTTGTAGAATCATCCAATAAAAGTCTGGTAAAGGTTATAAAAAAGACTTTAGCAGATCATAAAAAGAGCTGGGACACTCATCTAATTTATGCAGTTTGGGAAAACAGAATTACTCCAAAGAGATCTACTGGAAAATCTCATTTTCAGTTAGTTTATGGGAAAGATGCAATTTTCCCTACCAACTTGGCCTTCCCTGTTTTAAAGTTTCTACAGGATTCAAGTGATGAACCTAATGATTTTTCAAGGAAGATAAATCAAATTATTGAACTAAATGAGAACAAAGATGAAGTTCAATACAAATTGAAAAAGAATCAGAATAAGACGAAGAGCATGTTTGACAGAAGAGCCAAGGAAAGGGACTTCAAGGAGGGTGAACTAGTTCTAAGATGGGATTCCAAAAGAGAAGACAAAGGAAAACATGGCAAGTTTGACAACCTGTGGTTTGGACCTTTAGCTATCTCTGAAGTAAAGGGAAAAAACACTTTTGTGCTACAAAATCTAGAGGGACTATATTCCTCTTATCCTGTTAATGGAAGGTTTCTCAAGCATTACATTTAGTACTGAGAAGTTGAAGTAGATTTCACTACTACCATTGTAAAAAGTCTGGTTTATTTTACTTTTTCAAACTGTCAGTGTGAGTTTTTCACAGCTAAGACTCCATAGCCCGAGGAGAAGGCACATGGATCTGCAGGTTCTCTACATTCTACAGGAGAAAGCAGTCCCCAGTTGGAGCCGATGTTGTAGCAATTTTTGGTTTTGGTAAGTTAGCATTTAAAAAATATATTTTGAGAAAATGTTAAGTTAGGATATGGACAAAAAGAATAAAGAGACAAAAAATGTTAGGGATATTTTGATGAATAAGTCCATATCAAATAAAATGTTAGAATAGATGCCCTAGAAAAGGAAGACAAAAAATAAAATGTTAGATTAGAAAGAAAAGAAAAAATTAATAAATTATGAAAGTGTTGCAAATCCAAATGCCACTACTCTTAGTCTATTTTATTTTTGCAAATAAAAGTTGTGTGCAAATTGTTCAAATTCCAGACTAGTTCATACAATCCAACTGTACAGTTTAATCATGATTGGATTAGATTTAAATTGTTTGTTGATAGGTAGCAAATAAATTTGGCTCAACAGTTTAATCTGAGCCAATGGAAGCAATAAAGGATAGAAGTAGATTAATCATTAAAAGGAAAATGTTGAGTTGCTAGTCCAAATGCACTCGAGTGACTAAGATTGTAAAAATGTTAGGAAAGTTAAGGGTAGATAGATAAATGAAATGAAATTGGAGCATGATAGAATTTTAATCCTAAGTTAGAACATTGGATACATGTGCATATAACGAATGGTTAAAAGTAACCATTATTTTCTAAATCTAAGTGTTATGTTGTGATATTTACACTTTATCCATTCATTCACCGAGAAGCCCCACACCTGTCACATTCATTATAACATTTGACCCCACCATCACTTTCTGCCTCACTTCATTAAACTTCATTCATTTTCTTTCCATCATGCGCATCTCCCTCCAATCCAACGACCCTTATTGCTCCTCGGCCCTCCCTTTCCATCCGAATGTTATCGGGGGGAGGGGGGGTCTGAAGTCAGCAGTTTTGAAAACCACCCTCCGAAACTGCCAACCCCCGCTCCTAGTTATTCGAGGCTTAAAATCCCAAACCGCTTACCACTTGAACTTACTCCTGAACGTGGTTTTCAGTCCACTCCGTCACCTCCACTCCCACATCACTTCCTCTGTCCAATCAGCTTTTGTCTGTCTGCCCGTTATCCATTTAATTTTCCACCCCTACAAATAAATATTTCATAGATCCGTTTCTCAGTCCTGTTGAGAAATTAATACAATTTGAGCCATTGATTAATGAACCCGTTCCATTTTTATGCCTTATAAACCTATTCTTTCATAATAAACGGTTACACAGTGAATTCCCGTAACTCGATTGATCATTGGATACTTGTAGCTTGCAGCCAAAACAACAAATTCACCATTCAACCAAATTTTCCATTCTGTTCATAAGCAAAATAGCGTCCAGGTCCACTTAATCTGTTTTCACTTATATTGTTATTCTGTTATCACTGTGTTTTAGTTTAATCCTTCAGGTTTCTGTCACTTTTAGTTTGAAATTCAATTAATAGAATGCCTCCTAAGGGGAAGGAAGTTGCAGAAATTCCAAATCCTCTCATTCATCCACAAATTAACTTCCATCATACTCCCCTGGTTGATAGAGACTGTAAAATCCATGAGTCTTTGTCCCAAATTGATTTGTTTGAGATCTATTGCTGGATGGAGGACCAATTAGTTGATCAAACGAATGAAATAGGTCTTTGGGACTCCCTCCTTCCTCATTACATCTTCCCTCAGATACACAGAGCACCTGAATTTGTCAGAAAATGTCATGCATCTTATGACCCCACTCAAAGAGTTATTATCTCACTTGCAAGAGAAATCCTGTGCTCCATAAATGCTTAGTCCATTGAACAGATGTTGCAGGCCCCAACTATTGTGCCAATCTATCATTTTTCTCATAAAATCCTAACAGAAGCCTATCAAAAGCTAGATTTCACTAAAAGAGCTCAAAATCTAGAACTTTTCTCACTATAGATAGCCCTCTGCCTAAAAGAAACCCTCCCTATGACTCATCTATATTCCCAGATAGAACCAAGCAAATTACCACCATTCTCTCTTATCTTCTTTGTTACTATTCTGATCAACATGTAAATGAAGCCATCAATGGTTTCTTTTCTATCTTTTCTGCTGGTTCCAAACCCACTGTTCATTTTAATTTTAGTCAGTTTCTAGCTGAGACCATTCACAAACAATTTGCCCAGTTCAATACTGAAGAGGTATTCAAGTATGCTTCAGTACTTGTATATCTTTTTATCTATTTTTAGGGAGACAAGTTTCCATTCACTTTGCAGAAGCTAGATGAAGAAGGCAACCAACAATCAGTGATCTTTTGGTCTTCTATGGGAATGAAGGAGAAAGAAGAATTTTCATATAAACAGTTCATAGAATTGTTTGTTCATCTAGCCACTAATCTTATGAGAAGCACTCCAGAACCGATGAAATTGTAAAAGTTTTACCATTAGTTGATCAAGCCACAACAGGGGATTGGTATCTTTACCAAAATTATACAGAGATCAAAGTCTTTGGCGTGAATTTCTACCTTACAAGATGCCTAAGTACCTCCCTATGAGAATTTTTTCATTAGAATATATTAGGCAGAGGCTCAGTGCAGATGAAGTACATTTTGTGGCTGCAAAGAAGAAATCACAGTTTAAGCTAAAGGCTCAGGTTGGTCCATTCATCTATAACACTAGAGCAGCAGGAGAAGAAACAGACATGTTACTGAAGGAGATGAAGTTTGGCCTTAACTTCACTTGGTCTTATGATCCAATGGGAGTGATTTCTAGACTCAGAGTTGAAAATAAGTTTACTACATATCATCACACAGCCAGGCCTGAAATTGAGCAATACAAAAATCAGTCAGAATGGAAGGAGAATACCCTTCAAGAAGCTAAAGAACATGCAGTTTCTACTTCAAATTTATAAAGTCCACTTGCATAGGAAAAGACAACCAAACGAGGAAGGGAAGAACAATCATCCCCTACAACTGAAGCATCAAGTCAAGGTTTTAGAATTATACATAAAAAGAAAAGACCTAGGCTCTCTTTGAAGGTCAGTGCAACTATTGAGTCACAGAAAACAACATTTGATGGACTTGGAGAAACATCTCTTTTCACACAGTCTGGTGGACAGTCTACTCAGTCTCCCACTCATTCCACCACATCTCATGAACACCAGGTGATTCAGATCAGTGAAGGCAGTCAGAAGGATAAAGAAGATGACATTTTTCATGTTTTTAATGAAATCAAGAAGAAGAATGAGGAATTAAAATTGAATACTTATACTCAATTCTGGAAACATTCTTCTAGTTCTCAAGCCAAACTTCTTTCAATCTTTGACTTTGGGAAAGGTAAAATGCAAATGGCTTTCTTACAAGCTCAGATTCCACAGTCCATAACTGCTGCACATTACCAAAAGCAAACCTCTTTTGAATTCAATGTTAAAGATGTACATCCAATTGACCAAATTGAGATGCACAAACAGACTGGCCAAATGATTGCTTCCACTTTAGCTAACACTACCATGAGTTTGTCAAAGATGCAGGTTACCTTGGCTAATACACAACCATAGCTCAAGCTTAAGAATGTTTCCTCATTGGCAAAAGACACCAAGATCAAAGCTCTGGAATATCTGGTGCTGAAGATGGGATATGATCCCTTTGATATAAAGGCTGTAGAATAAATTGTCAAGAAGAAAAATATTGAGATTTCAGCATTAAGGAAGCAACTCAAGTTGCTAGCTTCAGAGGACCCAATGACTAAAGAAATTGAAGAAACCGAGACTCAAAATCTGGCATGATGAAGCTCATCATGCAACAAAATCTACAAATAAAACAAATGGAGGAACAAATGGAAAAGCTTGTCAAAGAGAAAGAGGAAGCTGTGAAAAAGACCAATATTTCAATGGATGTAGTTCCTCTTACAACAATCTCTATAACTATTGCAGCAACCACAAGTATAGCAAAAGGAGCCGAACAACTTGCTGAAGCTGTTCAGAACATGTCTATTCAGACAGAAGAAATCAAGAAATTGTAGGATTAGCTGAAGACACTACAACAAATGAAAGCAGTTGCAGACAGTTCACATGCAACTGAGTTGCAGAGGAAAAAATGTCAAATTGAGGTATTGCAGAAAGAATTCAAAGACTCTTACCTCGAAAATACATTGGGTTTGGTAAAGGAAATTATAAGGGAAGAGATCATTGAATCAATTAAAGATATCTGGCCTTATATCAAAATAATTTTTGATAAAAAAGAGTTGTTGGAAAAATCTCAACAAGCTATTGAAACTATCTCAAATTAACTTGAGGACAAACTAGAAATAACTATTGATATAATCAAGTTTCTAAATTCTAAAGACAACTATGTGCTTCAAGAGTTGGGTATTGATGATAAGACAACAACCATACTGGAAGTGAAGAAGGTTATTACAAAGAAAAATCTCATTCTTCCGGTGGATGAAAAGTGCAACAATTTTAATGTCATAGTCCAATGTTTTATTCAACAGGCTAGAACCCTTGACGAGCAACGGTTTGCCCTCCTTATTTGTGATAAATGATAAGTTAATTCCTGTTGAAGATTATGTCCGCAAGCTTACATAGGTCAAGACAGCAAAACATAAAAGGGACAGCAAAACCAAGGCTTGTGCTGAATGCACACAGAGATACCTTTTTCATCCTAAATGAAGTCAGACATATATTTTTAGTAAAACCCACTTTTATTAAATATACAAAAATGGATGAGGTTTATAGAAGGGTAACTAAGTTATCTATCCCAGATAAGAAATGTTGGGAACAATTAACTAATTTACTTGACTGAAAGGAGGATCAACAACATTCAACATTTTCAGGAATAGTGATCAACAGTGTTGGTGTCCGAGTATGAACAAATTATTCAACCTCGTTTCCTACATTAATTCATCAATCCGGGTGCGTACTCTTTTCAAGGTAACACAAAGTATATGCAGGGGCAAGGTTACAATCTACATCAATCAAGGGTTCACGATTAAGAAATCAAAGCATCGCTGTAATAGTAATGGAAATTAAATTGCAGAAAGAAAAGCATTCACAACAATCTATGGAATTCTGTAACAACAATAAAGAAAATACAACAAGTAAAACAATATACATAAAAATGACACACACACAACGCCTGATCAAAAGAGTGGGCCCAACTCCCTGGTCAGGGCTGTGCTTAACTCACATATTGAGAAAAATATCAAAAGGCTGGAAATTTCATTAACAAGAGTTCCACTGTTACAAGACTTAATTCTTACATCAGCTAGCCCTCCCTCTCTCTGAATTGTGTCTTTTAGATATATAAACATCCAAAGGAAACTTGCAACAAACTGATCTCAATATTCAAGATGAGATCTGAGAAATCTGTCCATCATGATTTAGCTAGAACAAGTTGAATTTGGTTATTACTATTTGGGAAATTATGGAAAACGGCCGCAACAACAAATATGCAAATATGTCCTTCGAAGAACCTTGATTTTCTCCCAATATAAACCGAATTTCTAAAAACTACTCGTTGAGACACTGATTTGGTCAGTTCTGAACAAAACCCATGTCTGAGATTTTCTAGGTTCGCTTTCATTTGGCCAAAACGTCCAACACAAAACTATCGCTTCTTATGCCAACGAATTTTTGAGTTGGAATATCTAATTATCTGTTGAAGACCAAATCTGCAATCTGGAACAGATCTTGGAGGCTAAAATCGTGAGTGAGGTTATAACGAATTAATAAACCAAAATCATGCATAATAATCATTAATTATTAAAAATAAATGAGATCAGATATTATTTATCCACAAGAGCATAAATGATTATGAAATGGAATTACATAATAAATTATGGAAAACAATGTGATAAAAGAATAGTGGAAATAGATGAAATGAATGTTAAGAAGTGGTAATAATAATGACCAATTAAGATCCCAACAAACAACTCAGCGACATTCAGAGTTTTAAGGAATAGTCATCAACAACTCAGCAACGTTCAGAGTTTTGTGGAATAGTCATCAACAATTCAACACCAAAATAGTGACAGATCACTATCAGTTCATTTTCCTGATTTTGTATTAAGCTATTTCTGTAAATTTGTTTACGATATTTTATTAGCTCTACACTTGTATAAATAACTCTATTTCGCGAGTTATTAAGGGTTTCACCCTTGAAGAAACATTTGTAAGCAGTAAATGTGCTCAACTTTATCTAAATCATTAATAGCAAAGCAAATGATTCTGAATTTTCATTCATACAATTTCGTATTCCTTGTAAGTTTTTCTAGTTTTCATTCACTGTGTTTTCTTCATATTCTTAAGTTTTATAAAGATAACCAGGTAAGAGTAGTTGCGTCTCAATTGCTCTTATAAGCTTTCTGAAGTGATCTAGTGATCATCTTTAAAGAGAGTGAATTATAAGAAACTGTTTGTTTAAGTAATTCCCTATAAATCATAAAATCATCAGTATCTTTGTAATCTTAGGCATATTTTGTCAAACTTTCTGAACATTGTTTAAAGATTTTCTTACTTATGGTTATTTAATTTTCTATTTGAAAACTGTAATAGTCATATCATCTTTCTATTTCTGCTCATCATCAGACAAGCTAAATCAGTGTGTGGATTTTAATAGCAGCCCTTTGTTTAAATATTAGTATTATTCAAAAAAGTTAGGCGTCAGTATTTTAAATCTGTCTCATACATTGATCTTTTTCCCCTCATAGAAAAAGGATACTCGTTAAGGGGGAGTGTTAGAATTATTAACTCATATTTGTCATATGTGTGATTGTTACTATTATTGGTCATCGTGAGATATAGTTTATCTTTACATAGGTTTGTTTCTATATTTTAGGATGTTGTTATATTTAGTTGGAAATGACTAGTTGATTTTTTGTTTTTTGTTTGGTGTGAAGTTGAAATGTTCTCTCCACTAATTGTTAATTTGCTAAGATAGTGTATTTATGGTAAGCCCAAATTTGATATATTTATATGTACTATTACATGGATTTAACAAAGTGTTTATGAGCTTTTTTGGTGTGTGAAATAATGTCTACTCTCCCATTTCTTTATCAAAGTCATAGCTCTATTTTAAATTTTAATCTATCATGATTTAAAAAAAATATATCATTTATAAAAATAATTAATAATTCCAAAATTAAAATGAAACTACATCAATATCAAAATTTGTCCACATTTAATGTGGTATTTATAATTTCATTGTTTGAATTTATATTTAACATAATATTAAAATTTGTTTAGTTTTTTAATTTTATTTCATCAATTTTACCTTTTATTAATAAAAATAAAACATTTTAAAGTTAATATATAAAATAATAATAATAGAAATAAAAAATAAATAAAATTACTTATTTTAAATTTTATTATAAAAAAATTATTTATTTATTTTTAATCAATAAAAAATTAATAGTCTTAACGGTTAATTCAATTGGTCGTTGCTAATTGCCTTGCCCATTGGGAGGTCACAAGGTCAATTCTCCTCAACTCTCTTGGGGTTAGGCCTTACTAATTTGGTAGGTCGGATTTAATTCCCTTTAAGACTAATCTGCCCAGATTTTCCAGTGGATAGAGTGGCCATACAGTTTCCATGAACCACCATAAAAAATTAACAAAAAATATTATTATCATTAAAAATTATGTTTTGATTAAAATAAATTCCTACATTAAACTCTGAAACTACATTAAACATTAAAAATAATTCCTACATTAAGCTCTGAAACTAAAAGCTCTCACTGTAGCAAATAAATTTCACTATATATTTCAAAAATAAAAAATAAAAACATATTATAATTATAAATCCCAACAACTCAATTTATCCTAACAAACAACGTAATAACATAAAATTAACATTTTTAAAGCCAACAAATAACATAATAACAGAACATTCACATTTTTAAAACCAACCAAATCATCATTTTTAAAGCCAACAAACAACATAACAACAGAACATTCACATTTTTAAAAGCCAACAAAATCATCATATGCACATGCACGACAAAGTCATGCAATCCAGACGGAAAGTGAAACTAAAAACCACAAGTCAGTCATCACTTCCAGAGTGAAACTAAAAACCATAATTCATCACCTCCACTCTTCTCCAAACTATGTGTGTGCAGTCCATGAACAAGATAATTGATCTTCTCCACTCACTCCAAACTCTCACTCCAAGCTATGGAGGAGTTGTTCCTGTGATCACTTGAAATTTTCATATTTGGCATTCAAAACCTTGGTAATCTCCTCGCACAAAACTTGCCAATCTTCACTTTGTTGTCTATTACTGTCAGGATGATATGCTACTATTGCTTTCTTCAGAGCAGCCTTCACGTTTTCTGGGCTTCCCAATCGAAGCAGCACCTGTTTGGTCACATCTGGATGAGGGCATTTTTCATATATATATTTCAGGAATGACTCTGCGCTTTTGGCCCCCTCCGACTTGACAGCGCTTATCTTTTCTTTCATTCTTTCTGCACTGCCCTTGCGGTTTTCTGCGTGTTCTCTGGTCTCCTGCTCAACTACTCCCTCTTGGTGTTTTTTGACTGCTTCAGAAGAATATATGTACCACTCAGAACTTGCAATCCGTGCAGACATGATCGCAAGTGCAATCTTGACGCTTTGAAAGAGGTAGGGATGGGCTTTCTTCTCCATTTTCAGAACAGAGGAATATGATTTACCAATCCTGCTCAATGCAATGGCCTCGTTCTCCAAATGCTTTTCTTCTGTAACACGAAGGGAAACCTTGAAACAGTCTATGGCTTCCCAGATTATGTCCATATCGCCACACATTGCCTTCTCCAGCAGCTCTTCTCCTTGAATGCGCGCCTGGATTGCTTCACACAGTGTTTGGTAATTGAAAACCTCAATTTTCAAATCTGCTACTTGTTTCACCACTTCCTTACACATGGAAGCAGCACCCACAAGGGTTTCAGCTCGTTCAAGAGGTCCATAACAGTCACGCATTGCGTTCAAACATTTCTTGTAACCTTCCTGGTCAGATAATTCTGTACTCGTCAGGGATTCAGCGCCCCGTCGAAATATGAAGTCTGCGTGGATTTTATAAAGCATAGCGCCCATTCTTCTCCTCCCTGCCCACTCTGTTTTAGAGCTTCCCACGGTCTCGCAGAGAACTCTGAGGACGGGCTCAAAACTTGTGGAGTGATCACTGGAAAGCTGATCAGAAGACCACTGAACGATTTTGGAAATTGTGTCTTCAATCTGAGTTAACCACTGCTGTTCTTTCATTGCCAGGCTTCCATAATCTAAAGCCTTGAAATAAAACTCGAGGCATCTGGCCATCCCGGATTTTGCAGCAGATAATGCAGAACCTGGTCCTTGTTTCTGTTTCCCTGCAGTTTCTTCTTGATGAAATATCCATTCGGTTTTTCCCCACAACCAATTTAAGGCGCCCAAGTTTTTATAACATGAAGCTTTGTCATGCTCAGTGCCACTGTCACCAAGGGCTTTTTCATAGAATTCGTGAGCTTTCTGTAGCTTGTGGCGTGCCACACAAGACCCAAGGTTGCCTTTTGATACATCAATGTATAGCTTGTTTCCTTTCTGTCTCAGAAGCTCGCACGATGATCTTGATTCGGTGATGTTCAATGTAGAAGGATTCATTTTCTCTGCACCTCTGAAGTGAACTGAATTCACTCTTAATTTAATTGATCTGTCAAGCCGAAAACAGCATATCAGTTGAAAACACATAAAGCTATTTCAGGATTGGAGAAAGAGGAATTACATGGAGATCAAGAACAACTGTAGGACTCAGGTTGGATCCTTTCTCAGCCTTTTCTAGCTTATCTAAAAACCACAAAAACATTGGCGTATGAAAATTCTCTTGTCTGCAGGATAATGTATCCTTGATTTGAATGCTAAAACCTATAAAGATATATAAACTCTCTTGTCTGCAGGATAATGTATACTTGATTTGAATGCTAAAACCTATCTATATATATATACTCAATTTATTTATATTTTAATATTTTAAGAGGGTACAAATGTTAATCTGTGCAGTCCGATTATAGCAAAGGAGACAAACCCTGTGGATACAAAATTTGACAACTTCCAAAACAGAGCAATTGTTGTGGGTCTTAAAATTTTGGTGTTTCAGCCCTGTGGACAAAATTTAGTCGAGCCCCTTGATCCTGTTCGAGACCTTCTAGCAGAAGCACTTGAGTCAGTATTTAGTTCCTGGATTGAGAAGAATTATGGTAGTTGTCTCGGAAATGGACAAGCCAATCTCTATGCAACCAATTAATCTTATAAAGGTTGTAAAAGTAGGGCTCTCATTGCCAATCGGCCACAGAGAGTTGATGCAACCCAATTGGACATTTTCATTCTCAGGCTGAAGCAAAATGATCCGGGGCAACCATAAATAATGAAATTAATGAAATCCACTATCTGAAAAATCAAGGAGGATGTCAATAAGATGAAATGCAGGCTTGTGACAAGAAACAGCGGACCTAAAGTAACACCTCAAGCAAATGTCTAGCAGTTTCAGTGAAGCAGCAAGCACAAGTTCATAGCCAACAGTCAAATGCCTGGACTTAAATGAGAATCCCCAGAAAGGTGGCATGTTTATTGGTATCAAAGGTTATATTATCAACCAGTGGTTTATGTTTTTTAAATGTAGTGTTTTGATGAGGCAATTCTGTAAGGTTTATACCTACAGAAACTCCAATTTTGTTGATCAATAGCAATGTTCCTTAGGGTTATTTTGCATACTCCTGGATATGAGAAGCAGCATAGAAATTTTGAAACAAATGCTATACACTACCTAATATATTTGTCACTACTAGATAAGGATTTATAATATAAATTCTCTTTCCGATTACCAATAATTTTTTTATTATCAAAACTTATATATCCTTAAAAATATACACCCTTAAAAATGGAACTTCTGTTAAATCTTAAAAGTGCCCTGTTTTCCATCGGAACCCTCAAATCTGCAATATATCCAATAAAATCCCTATCACTTTAACGTTTCAGATTTGTGAAAGCTTCTTGAAGTTGCATCCCTAAGGCTGACGGTTTGTAACCCCAAATTTAAATTTTGACTTTGATATGAAATGAGAATTGTAAACAAAGCGGGTGTTCCTCATGAGACTCCCACAGTCAAACAATTCCAGCAGGTTGGCAGTAAGAATAGGAGGAAGTCCTTCCAGCACAACGCTAAAGTTCACAGACTCAGTGCGTTACAAACCTAAGGATGAAGACAAATCGTCGACCTGGATTTTCAGTCACTCAGTATCTCGCCCAGATGAAGACAGAAAAACAGCGAAGGGTCTATTTTAATACAAACCCTGAAATAATAATTTCTCTTCAAAGAAAGAGTGTACTCATATTCTATGCTGGGGATGCAGAGACTTCAGAAAACGTACGAAAATTCTGAGATTCAGGTTGGATAACCACCGACTGGTTCTGGAGACAGCACTTTCTGGCTCTAATCCTGAAAATTTATCAAATCATTTACATATTTTCACTAGACATACAAATAATCTGTTTCAAAAATCTATGTTTAAACTATAATCTAAAGCACTGTTAAGTGATTAGTTCAAACATACGACTTGACTGAAATGCTAATCCATATTCTTTTATATAGAGGACTCTGGGCCAACTCCTTTTATTAAACACTGTTACACCCTTAATCTGTGTTAGGCTTTTCGACTTAATGTATGTAATGAAATATGCTGATAAGCATGAGCTGTACTTAAAACAATGGCAATTGAATGAATATAAGTCACAAATACCAACCTACATAAAAAGGAAAAAGGCCGTGCAGAGACATGCCTTTTGATTTTGTGAAGTTAAAATGCAGAGTAAATTAAATGCCAGCTCTCAAATCTCTCTGGTGACCCTGGTGCATCTGTAATCCATATCATAGCTGGACATCGATGCTGAGATGAAGAGGCAGCAGGCCGGAAGGAGGGAAGACATTGTTGGGTTATGAAAGGCAATGAATAACCAGGGTATTTGAACTGTGCAATGACCAGAGACAACCTTAGGCTTCAGGAGGAGATTCTTTCCTGCGAAGCAACCTTAGATTTTGTAAATCTTAGTCGTGAAGCAAACTCAGGTTCCAGGAATTGTCGCTGGTGCGGATCTTTTCACTTTATGTTTCATCATGTACATCAACGTCTCCTCTCTTTGGTACTCTAATTATTCTTTCATCCATTATTATTTACCGACAATCTCTCTTCCAGTCAGCCGTTCTAAGTTTAGGCATGGAATTTTGATGGGCAATTTCTTTTCTAGTCAGCCGTTTTGGAATTTGATGGAATGTGAAGACAGTGGAGAGGTGTGAATACCGTCAAATAAATCCCAAACTTGATAAATATATTTTTTGTTTGTTTCATCCTGTTTTTTATATGATAAGAAAATCTATTACAAATATTACTATTCACAAATACAATCTGACTCATTGCCATTATGCGAAAAAAAAACCTTACCACCTGAAATTACCCTACTATATTACTCCTTAATCAAATAAATATATAAAAATATTTTATTTATAAGTAAATATTAATTATTAAAAAGTAAATTAATGATTAACTCATTATCATTTATTTTAATGAATAAATACTAATTAACATTTTTATATAAATTAAATATGATTGGTAAATTTCCTCATACCCTTAATATTTTCGATTCTAGGTTTATAAAGAAATCATATATTGATTTCTATAGTAAAAATGACAGGTGAAAACTATTCCGCTTGCCAATGACAATGCGACAGAAGTCGATTCAGATAAAGATTTACCTGAACTTAAATTACCTGAGGAGAAAGATATTCTCGCCAATATTAGAAGTAGCGCAATCTCATATTACACACTGCATTTTTGGCAAAGAATGAGAAAAAAAGGGTTAGGTTACGATAAATAAATAGAGTTTCATTATGTTTTTTATAAGATTATTAAAAATACTATAAATTTAATTTTTTAATATTTAAAAAATTAAATTAAAAATACTATTTTTAATTGATAAATGTATATGAAAATATTTTTTTTATTTGATTATAAATAAATCAATCAAAAATAAATAAAATTATTTCTAATAAAATAAAATTTTTAAAAATATTCTGTAAAATTAATTAACAAATCAATTCTTAATCTGACCTACAGTCCAATCAGCTAAATAATATAGAATGACCTACAGTCCAAGCAGCTAAAAAATATAGCATTACATTTGTACAACAAAAATTCAAGTCTTATTACCTTGATTTTAATGGAAAATAACGCTATGAGATTTTAACTTTTCTCCAACACTTTAATATTTTATTTGTGAGTTAGGTAGGGGATTTTAACTTTTCTCCCACACTTTAATATTTGTGAGTTAGGTAGAGATAGAATTTGATAGGAAAATTGTCTTTTTTTAATATTCTCCCACACTTTAATATTTGTGAGTTAGGTAGAGATAGAATTTGATAGGAAAATTGTCTTTTTTTAATATTTTAATAGTTATAAGTTAAGTAGAGATAAAATTTACGAACAAATTATCAGAGATAAAATGATATAATTAAAAATTTATAAAATCACTAAAATATTTTATCAAAATTATTAAAAATATAAAAAAACAAATTTGAGAATTAAACCTCTTTTTGAAATTCCTACGCTACCTGTGAGCGAAAGGAGAGTCACTTTTGACAAGACAGTAAACTGTGTTCAGGAAAGCTCCCAAAAAGAGAGTTGCCTCCGTCACTGCACAACAGTCACAGTCAATTAATTTTATGTTTATCGAAACCATTCCAAAGCTCAGAAATTTGCAGGTTTTATAGATAATTAATGAGTGATAGACGTATGTCAGAAAGATTCGAGGTACGTCATGTTTCACTCTCACTCTCTTTACTTTTAAATAATAAATTCTCAAAATAAAAATTTGCACTTAAAAAATCCGAATCTTTCTCGGAGTTTGATAGATGTGGATTATGATAAATTTACGCTGATTATATAATACTATATAATATCTATAATTGTATCTATGTGCCTTTTTTTTTATTCCCTTTCTCTATCTCAACCTCTAAACATGCACACACTCTCTCCATATCTAGCTATCTCTCTCTCTCCCCCTCTCTCTCCCCACCTCTCTCTCTTCCCCTTCTCTCTCTCCTCTTCCCTCTCGTTCTCGCTTCTCCTTCAGTGTCTTTCCATGGCTCCCTTGCCACTCTCTCTCTCTCTACCATTCTCCCTCTATGTCTTCCCTCTCTCTCCCTCTTCAACTCCATCTCTCTCTTGAGTCTTCTCTCCCCCCATCACTCTCTCTCTCTCTCTGCCCTCCAACTCTATCACTATCTCCCTCCCTCTCCCCTTCATTTTTGTGCCTCTTTCTCTCTCTCTCTTGCCCTTCTCTCTCTCCCCTCCATTTGTGTGCTTCCCTCTTTCTCTCTTGCCCTTCTCTCCCTATCTCTCTCCCCTCTTCATCTCTCTCTTCTCCCCTCCCCTCTCTCCCCCACTCTCTCTCCATCTCTCCCTTGTCACTCCCTCTCTCCCTCCACATCTATCTTTCTATGCCTTTGTTCTTTCTCCTCTCACTCTCTCTCCACATCTATCTTTCTATGCCTTTGTTCTTTCCCCTCTCTCTCTCCCACCCCCCGCCCCTCTCTCTCCCCCATCACTCTCTCTATCTCTCTCAGGCTTTGTCACTATCTCCTTCTCTCTCTCCTCCTACCCATCTCCCTCTCTTCCCTTCACTTTGCTTGTTGTCATCGCTTGGATCCTTAGTTAACATGGATCTATGGTGATTTTTACTAATACTATTTGCATTATATAAATTTCACGTCTTTAAATATAAAAGTATTTTCATTTTTTATTTTATTAAAACCTTAATTTATTTTCTATGCGAATGTTTTTAGTAGTGGTGAGGATAGAGGGTTTAGATATACCTTCAAAACAAATTATACAATTTTTCCTTTTAAATTCAATTAAAAAAATGTTATAAAATTAACTTAAAATTAAATATTTTTATTGTGAAATAAGTTGTGGTTTTTGGGCATTTGGTATTAATAATTCATGGTATTTACCCAAGGTATTGTAACAAAGCCTATTTACAAGTTAATAATATTTATGGTAAAGTGGGGGTAAATATCCATGGTTAAGAATCTTGTCATATTGTTATAAAATATTTTGATTGTAAAATAAGTTATCATTTTTTGGCATGTGGTATTGATAAGCCATGGTATTAGCCCATGCTATTGTAACAAAGTCTATTCATAAGTTTATAATATCAATGGCAAAGTGAGGGTGAATATCCATGATTTAGAATTTTGTTATATTGTTATAAAATATTTTGATTGTGAAATATGTTATGTTTTTTGGATATGTGGTATTGATAAGCCATGGTATTGCATGAAAGCTTATTTACAACTTAATAATATCCATGGGTAAGAATTTTTTGTGTTGTTATAAAATATTTTGATTGTGAAATAAGTTATGTTTTTTGGGCATGTAGTTTTGATAAGCCATGGTATTGTAACAAATCCTACTTTTTACAAGTTAATAATATCAAGGGTAAAGTGTGGGTGAATATCCATGGTTAATAATTTTGTCATATTGTTATAAAGTATTTTGGTTGCAAAAAAATTATGGTTTTTGGGCATGCATAAGCCATAGTATTGACCCATGATATTGAAACAAATTTTATTCACAAGTTAATAACAAAATCAAAATATAACAAATTGAATTTGATTGTTTTTATTATTTTAACTTTTATTATTAATTGAGCCAACATTTAGAATTGTTTACATACTGACATTACACCTACACATCTACTCTATACCACCCCTCTCATGCAATAAAATATATTATCATTATTATTATTTAATAGTGACAAAACGTTTGTAAGGAGCAGACTTTCATTCTTTCCAAAAACACCTAAAGGTTTTGGGTTAACCATTAATTTGTTTTGTTAGATTGAAAAACAAACTCTTAACGAAATAAAAGTAATTTTAAAACATACTATAAACTCAAATTAAAATACATTATTATATTTTAGTATTAAGAATTTTATATACTATTTAAAATAATATTTTTTATTTTTATTTTTATTTTATTCAAAATATAAATATATTATATGCAATTGATTAAGAAAGAAAAAGGAAGAAAAAAAATCTATAATAGAACTTGCCATCTTTTATTGTTGTGTACAACTAATAGTTGTTCATACATCAAAAAATCATAATAAAACATCAAAAAATCACACATAAATAGTTAATATTAAGTTATATAAGTTATTAAATTATGTCCAAAATGGGCTGATATATTGATTGGACCAACAGTTGTCAAACACTAAGCCTTTAACATAACAAGTTGACAAGACATCATGTCCCAACTACCTTCAAATATGAATTACCACTTAAGTCAAAATGCACTACAAAAAATTCCATTAAATTCTATCCAACAATACACCTATCCCATCAAACAAGCACCCATTGATTTCCACCAGAGCAACACATCTCATGGGTGAATAACGCCTGCACAAGAACTGGTGAAATGTGTGTCAGCCATATCTACATGTGTGTTCAACCATTCAACCTAATGAAGGAAATAAATGGCACCATTCAATTCAAGAATTAATTCATAGGATGCAATAAATGACACCAACCCTTTGAATTCAGGAATTAAACACAGGAAAACACAAGGATCGACCATGAAAGTTTATCAACCATTGGATCATATACTAATCAATCCAGAACACACATTTGAATTTGGGACATGACAATCCATGCCAATCTTCCCTACCAATCAGATTCCACATCAAAAACTATAAAACAATCTCAACCCTTACTGACTTGCGCTTGAAACATTCATTCTACTCATAAGATGCAATCAAAGTGTGTGCACAATGTCACATTCATTTTATTCATTAGCTATTGTGGATACATACAATTAGAGTGTGTGCACATTGTTATCATGTTTAATTTTGTTGAATAGTGTTATCAAGTTGATTTTTTTGTTGTTAATATTGTTTACTTTTGTTGTTGTTATTGTTTCTATGATTCATCCATTGAAGTAGCACCTATAACACCTAGAGCAGAGACTAGAGATGCACGAGCAGTTCCAGGTCCAAAAGTTGCAGTTGAAGTCCCAAATAACCCACCTATAGGAACATGCAACACAAATAGGTGTTATAACTAGTATTATATTCTCCCCTCTTCTGTTCTATTTTATGGATTAACCTCGACAAATTACACAATAATATATCACCTGTAGGAAGAAAAAAAATAGGAGCATTCCCATAATGTTTACACAATATATTACTTGATAAACAGATTCTAACATCAAGCATTCTTTGAAAGACAAAGTTCACACACCTTAGAGGTAGTATTTGATCAATAAAAGCACTTAGAAAATGAATAGCTAAAACACATAATCAAGCAACCAGGGAACCCATGAACCATTATTACTCTGTCAATGCTTCCTATCCTCATTATGATATTGAGGGCTCCCTATTCTCATGTAGAAGAGGGATTAATCAAGACTACACCCTAACTGTAGGAAGAAAACACATAGGAAGAAAAAACAAGAATTGTCTAATTACATGCCCAATTCCACATAGACTGTTCACCAATTACCATTGCAGACAATATGCACTGATACAAAAAGAAGACTGAGAAAAATCAACATGCTTTTTTTCTAGTGATGTATGCTCTCTGGTACAAGCTATGTTATTGTTTATACACCTCATTTATAAGCCACACATATAATTTAACCTATCAAAGAAGTAACTGTGATCAAGTTGCAAACTAGGATTTTTTTTATCTGATCATCTGATCATCTAACCACAGAGATAAACAATTTTCAATTATTTGCAACCCAAAATTGTTTAGGGACACATGGCTTACCACACACATAGTCCTAGAATTCAACAAAAGGAAATGTTAGATTGAAGTTACAGTACATAGCTAAAGCACTGATTGTTGTTGCCTATTGATTACAAAGCCCAATAAATTACCTTGTCTGCTAATACTACATTGACAGGGTATTATTATTTCTATACTTATTTGCAAGAGTTGTGTACTTGTAATTGACTAGAGGCTTAGTGGGTTTTGGTTCTTCCGTCCTGTATAAATTAGGGTATAATGAGTAGTGAACTGGGATTGTTGTTTGGTTAGATTAACAGCTATAGTTGGGTTAATGTTGAGATCAACAATTTTGTTTATGGATTAGGCATATCATACTTGTATACCTTGAAAATATACATCAAATTCCATGCAATAAGCCTTATTTTCATGGAGAAATTGCTAATGCATGAATGGTTGGTGATCTACTGAGCAAAATCAACATTTTTTAAATCAGAATTTCGTGGTAAATCTGCATGTTGTTGCAACCATGCCAAGAGTTTCTATTGCATCTCATACAAGGAACATGAGGAAGTGAGGGACTAGGGGGCCCCAGCTGTGATCCAATTCATCAGATGAGGATAGGGGGGATGATGTGAATGCTCCCAACAATGTCATTGAGAATGACAGTGTGGTGGCAGATCATGTTGTCCCACCATCAACCATAGAGCCATCGTCAACCACAGTGCAAGGTGCAAGTTCAACAAAGAAGATCAGTGCCATAAGAGGCTGGACAAAGAAAGACATGCTAGCTACAATTGATGACATAGAGTTTAGGGGATATTCAATTTGTGCCTCTACAAAAAAACATGGGAATTTTACCTCTAACATACATTATTGGATAAATGGGCTGTCTCATACAAAGTGTAGATGGCCTATTACAGTTATGACTAAAGAGTAGGAAGACGAGGTGGTTGAGTGGTGTAAGGAGATGGGTCAATTGGGACATGGGTTAGAGCTGATACAACTTAAATCCATAGTAGCTCAAATTTGTCAAGGGAGGCCAAACCCCTTCAAATATGGGTTTCTTGGTAAACCATGGCAGAGAGGGTTTTAAAAAAGGCATCCAAACCTTGTGCTACGTACAACCGAGGGCATTGACAGAGACATGGCTTTAAATCTACACCCTTCAATTGTGTCCAAGTTTTATGCCACTCTTTCTGATGCATATGAGAAACACTCATATACCCCAGACCATATATGGAACTATGACAAAACATGCTTACAAGTAGGAAGGAATTGTGGTTTGTGGGTAATTTCCAAGAGAGGGAGCAAAAATGTGCCTAATAATTTTCCTAAGAGCAGGGAGTGGATCAGTATTATTTGTTGTGTCAATGCAATTGGTTCTTCAATCCCAATTTTTTATCTATTCAAAGGTAAAGCTCAACTAAAAAGCTATATATAGAATTGTGAATCAGGTGCATGCATGGTTGCACATCCCCATGCATGGATGACAAAGGAACTATTCTTGAATTGGCTTTGTCACTTTGTTGCATTTGTACTAGGTGGTGCCTCGCCTGAAAACAGACACCTACTGGTTTTACATGGCCATGGAAGCCACATGGTTGTGCAGACAATTGAGGAGGCCAACAAATTTGGCATTGACTGTAGAAATTATGGTGTAGATTTACAACTTCTCATGAAGTTTTAATAAAAATCACAAGACACAAACCTAATCTACTTCTCTACGGAATTCAATTCAAAATTTAGAACATCAATCACAAACATGCAATGAGAAATAACACACATGCACACAATATTTTTCAGAGGAAAGCAATCTACTAAAAACCCTATGCATGCTTGCATTATTCTGATTAATAGAGATGTATTACAATTGCTAGCTCAACTGAGCACAACTTGCAAGTGAATAACCTATCTCTCTGCTCAATGAGAATATTTGGCCCAGACTTAGTCAATTTATTTCGCTGCTTGAGCCCCTATTTCCCTGCACAATTCTTGAGAAATTTAGACCCCTATTATTTTGGAATTTCCTCCAAAATGCTTGTGCAATTCCCAAGGTTGATCATCTAACTACATGCAACACTTGTACACTCAAGACTAATTTACAATCGATGTTACATTGCCTTGGAATCTCCACCACAACTGTGGAACTTGAATTATTTGCATGCACTATATATTTTGGGTTGATTGTTCAGTTAACTGGATGATCACTAAGTTACATTGAAGTCCCACTGCACAACTAATCTTTCACTAGTTCCTCCAACAGTTAGAACTAGTTTAACTAAAACAACTGGAAATAATTGAACTTTATTGCTACAAATTAGCAACCACACATGCTTCACTGAAATCCAAGACCTCTAACTTGAATTCATTGAGTAGAATGAGTGACAAGAGCCATGTCACACAAGTTAACTGCATCCAAGTTGTCTGCTGGTGTGGAAATTCGATTTTTCTCAATTTGACCAAGGAAAAATCAAATTGAGACTTTCTTGCTGCATTTTTCAACACTCCCTCTCAACAAGAAAGGGATTATCAACCACCCCTATCCTGCATCTATGGAACTCGAACTTCCCTCTTGATAAGGCCTTTGTCAAAATGTCAACATCTTGTTCCTATGTCAAACTGTATTGTAGCAACATTATCCCCCTCTGTACACAATCTTGTAAATGGTGATACCATATATCTATATGCTCGTGTTGATCATGAAATACAAGATTCTTAAAGATCTTGATGCAACTCTAATTATCACAGTAAATCATAGTTGGATCCATACAATCCCACAAGCATCTTTCTCATCCAGATCGCCTCACATGCTTCTGGACTTGCAACCATGTATTCTACTTCTGCCAAGATGAGCACCAAAAATATTTGCTTCCTATTGTACCAGGAAATAACTACAGACCCAACACTAAAAATTCTACTTGATGTACTCCTTTGATCTGATGGTCTCCCCACCCAATCTGGATTTGTGAAGCCACATAACTTCACTCCCTTTGTTCATCTATACCATAGTCCAAACTGGGTAGTGCCTCTGAGGTACCATTAAACATGCTTAGTTGCCTTCCAAAATAATTTGGTTGGCTTAACCAAAACTTAGCTTAACTGGCTCACTATATAACACATATTTGGTCGTGTCTTCACAAGATACATTAGTGAACCCACTAACTGTAGATAAATCGTAGCATACAATTCTTCACCTGAAGGTCCTCCTTCCTCCAATTGGTCACTAGAGGTGTCTCCATGGGTTTGTAACTCTCCATGAAAAATCTATGCAATATGTCATTTTCATACTTGCTTTGATACACAAATAGTTCCCCATCACCTTTCCATACTTCCAACCCGAGAAATTAGTGCATGAGACCCATGTCCTTCATTTCAAATTTCCTTGTAATGTCCTCCTTGCAATATATGACCAAATTCTCATCACCAGTTAAAATCAAATCATAAACATATAAGAAAATATTAAGTAATTTACCTTCTATCAAGATGTGATAGAGGTTTGCATTCGCTTCACTTTTCGTGAAGCCCAAACCAGTGGGATAATTTTCGATCCTAGTGTACCAAACACGAGGTGCTTGTTTGAGATTGTACAACGCTCACTTGAGTATGCACACATGAGACTCTCGATCAAATGTCTCAAAACCTTATAGTTTATCGATGTACACATCCTCAATAACCCCATTGAGAAATTTTATTTTTACATCCATCTGGTGGATCTTCGACCCCATTTGTGCAACTAGTATAAGAATTAATCTAATGGATGAGTACTTTTATATAGGAGAAAAGGTCTCCTCATAGTCTATTTCCTCAACTTAAGAGTATACCTTGGCCACAAATCTAGCCTTATACTTCTCTATGCTTTCGTCTGTTGCATGTGTTACCTTGAAGATCCATCTTGAGCCCACAACTGATTTATCTGCTGGTCTTGGGACCACTTCCCAAAAACTGTTCTTTACAATGGATTTGTACTCTTCCACCATTGCATCAACCCATATAGGTTTCTCTACTGCTTCCTTGAAAGAGGATGGCTCATTCTCTACAAGATCAGTGATTAAAGCCTTGTATCCAGTGTACTAATCATGTGACCTCCTCTGCCTGTGCAAATTTGATGGAGCTCCCACATTCTCCCTCACATCCTTTACAAGTCTATAAACTTCCCTGGTTCTTTTCCCGCCTTCTCTGGATGTTTTTTCTTGAGTGGATGTATCCTCTCTCTACTCCTCTACTTTGTGGCTGCTCCACAACTTCTTGAGGCTCCTTTGGAGCTAAACTCTCCTCTTCTAGTGGGATATGAAGCTCCCTCTCAAGAGAGCACCACTCTTTCTCCCCATAAAACTTTACATCCCTTCGTACAACTGCCATTTTGAGGGATGGTAAGTACACATGGTAGTTGTGAGGAGTTTTTGTTTAACCCACAAATATCCCCAACTATGTTTTTGCCTCAAGCTTATTCCTTGATTCTTTGGAGACATGGTATTAAACGAAGGCTCCAAAAATCTTGAAGTGTGACACATCCAAATTCCTCCCCGAGAAAGACTCCTCCGGTGTAATCATACCAAGAATTCGATAATGACTCCAGTTTTTCAAGTAGAATGTTGTGTTGTATGCCTCATCCCACAAATGCAGAGGTAAGCCTTGGTCATGTAACGTAGCTCTCACAACTCCCATAATGGTATGGTTCTTTCTCTTAGCCAACCCATTCTGTTGTGGGTTGTGGGGTGTTGTTAGCTCTCTTTGAATGCATTCTTTCACACAAATTTTTGAATTCATTTGAAACATACTCACCTTCATTATCGCTTTTGAGATCCTTCACCTTCTTGCCAATTTATTTCTCAACTAGTGCCTTTAATTCTACGAACTTGGAGAATGTATCATATTTATTTAGAAGATCAAGCACTTCCTTGAGAAGTCATCAATAAAAAATCACAAAATATTTGTGTCTGGTAGTGGAGGTCGTCGATAAAGGTCTATAAACACCAGAGTGGATCCTTTCCAAGACTGCATGTGCTTTGTTGTCTCGATCATGGAATGCGGATTTTGCATACTTCCCCAAGATACATCCTTTGCATACATCTTGTTGCTCAAGTGCTCCTTTAGGGAGGCCAATGGTTATTTGCCACATAATCTTCAAGGCACCATGATGACAATGGCCAAGTCTTTTGTGCTAAAGTTCACCGACATCACGGCTCTGCACTCTTTCCCCCTTACTAGTTAATGCAACACAATCTTCCACATCTAGGTTATACAAGTTCTTCACATGAACCTTGATCTGCTTCACCTATCTCGTGGCTATGTGTCTCAAGAATTCTTTCCCTTTGTTGAAGATCACATCATAACCAAAGTCTTCCAAAAATGCAACAGAGATGATTTTTTTAGGCATGGAAGGAACATGATATCCTTGAATTTGAGAGGGGAGACCAACTCCGTTTAAAAGGTGACTATATGAATCTCGGTTGTGTTGTGCATTCCGTTGTCCCCGAGCTCGATGTGCATCTGGAGATCTTTCTCGTCCAGGTCACTGAAAAATTCTCTACACCCTGTCAGTGGAACGATGCATTTGAGTCCAAGTACCACATTCTCCCCATCACTTTGCTAGCCATGCATGTGATAAGGGTTAAGTCAAGCTCGAACTGTGAAGTCAAAGCTTCACCTGTTGCTCCTCCTGAGGTCTTCTTGCTTGACTTTTTGTGTGGACAATTCATGGCATAGTGCATGAATTCATGATTTATTTTGGACAAATATTTCTTCTTGCCCCCTTAGCTGAATGTTGGTTTGGTTTGATATTTATTGCCTTTTCCCTTCTTTCCCTTTCCAACCAATGCAAAGTTTTCTTCATCCTCTCCCTTGGATGAAGTCCCATATTTGATATTTCACCTTATTTCCTCCTATACCAAATCATACCATAAGCGTTCCCAAGTCGGTAGTTTCACCATCCCATTCACTGAATCTTGATAGTTATGCCAACTCTCGGGAGGGCCTAGAAGGGCTAGCCTCACCAAGTCATCTTATGCAACATTAACACCAACCCCACCAAGTTCATCATGAACTTGTGTAAATCCGCTCAGATACCGTGGGACAATGTCATTCTTCTGCATCTTGATATTTCAAAGTTTATCCTTGTGCACCAAATTCTTGTGGTCACTATTATTCTCAAACAATTATGTCAGTGCTTTCCACATTGCAAATGAAGTTTCTTTACCATGGAGATTTGAGACAGTGTGGTCTCGCACTCCCTCCAAGATTATTCTCCTCACCTTGGCTACATATTTCTTCCATTGGGCTAGGTTCTTGACATTAGATGTCCGTGGTTTTGCAACATCTGTCTTGATGTGTTCTAGCAAGCCATTTCCATCCAACGCCACCTCCATGTGATCCTTCCATGCAATGAAATTCAAGTTTCCTTCCAAGGCATACTTAAGTCTTAGCCCGTTTGAAGGTCATTCTCCCAACTCTGAAAAGATTTCGGTACACTGAAATGAAAATTTGATCCTCCTGAGAAAAAGCTTCGAAATTATTGTTCTAATGTGAATCTAGCTCCAATACCATGTAGAAAGTATGGTGCATATTTGAAATTGCTCATGAAGTTTTAATCAAAATCACAAGATATAAAACTACCATACTGCTCTGTGGAATTCAATTCAAAATTTATAAAATCAATCACAAACATGCAATGAGAAATAAACACATTCACACAATATTTTTCCAGGGGAAAGCAATATGCTAAAAACCCCTATGCCTTCTTGCATTAATCTGATGAATAGAGATGTATTAAAATTGCTAGCTCAATTGAACACAACTTGCAAGTGAATAACCTATCTCTCTGCTGATTGAGAAGCCTTGACCCATAATTAGTCAATTTCTTCCTCTACTTGAGCCCCTATTTCCTTGCACAGTTCTTGAGGAAATTAGGACCCTATTATTTAGGAATTTCCTCCAAAATTCTTGTGCAATTCCCAAGGTTGATCATCTGACTGCATGCAACACATGTACAGTCAAGACTAATCTACAAATGATGTTACACTTCCTTGGAATCTCCACCACAGCTGGGGAAATAAAATTCTCTACGTGCACTAGTTATTTTGGGTTGATTGATTAATTAACTAGATGATCACTGAATTAGATTGAAGTCCCATTGCACAATTGACCTTCCACTAGTTCCTCCAACAATTAGAACTAGTTTAATTGAAACAACTTGAAATAAATAACCTTTATTGCTACAAATTAGCCATCACACATGCTTAAGTGAACCACAAGCCCTCTAACTCGAATTTACGGAGTAAACTGAGTGACAAGATCCATGTCATACAAGTTAACTGCATCTAAGACGTTGTCTGTTGGTGTGGGAATTCATTTTTTCACAATTTGAACAAGGAAAAATCAAATTGAGGCTTTTTTGCTGCATTTTTCAACATTGACTTGTTAATACTATTGACTCATACCACTCATAGATTGCAACCTCTTGATGTCAACGTGTTTGGGAATTTCAAGGACTATTTTAGGGCCTAGCGAGCTTCATGGATGGAAAACAATCCAGGGGTGGAGGTATAAAGGTTTGAGCTAGCTGATCTTGCAAGTAAATAATTTAAAAGGGCTCTCACATCTTCTCATATCAAAGATGGATTTAGGAGAACTGTGTTTATGGTGTTGGACTCGTCAACATCTTAGGGGATTTCCCAGGTAAGAAGTCCCAACCAGACCTCAGGCCGTTTGGTGTAGGAGTCCCAGCAGTGGGTCATACAGTATTGCCTTGACCGCGATTTCACACAGAGGCAAGTAAGATGTCCCTGTTGGTAGTAAGGGTGTGACATATGCAACAAGTCAAGGAAGGTGCATGAGCGGTTCTAACACACGGAGGGTGAGGTGAGTGCGCCCCTTGGAAACCTGTGAAAGCATGGAGTTAAGAAGGGAACACACGAGCAAAGATGCATCACAACATGGAAGGCAAGTAAGCTAGCAATCCAAAGTGATGGTTAAACCAAAAACACATTTCAGTAAGATTCATACATACATATACAGAAAATAGCTACACATGCATGCGTAAGAAAACATATACATATATCATTTAGAGTAAACAAGATAACTGAAATACAATACGACATATGCATGAAACGTACTGGCTCTGTTATATTAAGAAGTGAAAGTTCCAGTCATACAATACAACCATGACCAACCACTAGTTCCGACAATGGAACATTATAGTCACTGCGGCCTTCTCCTCCAAAGAGATATACGAGCTCTGTAGAGTGGAGAAGCCAAGGCTCGTTACAATATTGTCCAAGATTTCTCTAAGACACTCCTATTGGAAGATTGGCTGACCAAAAGCATATACAATGAGTTATGAGGGATTATATATAGAAAAGGGTGGGGTGGCCCTTGACATTCCCCTTTGAACTCTTCATCTACTCTATGAATGTTACATCCAACTATCGACACTTGAACTTCCACTTGACAAGATGTTACATACAATCTGCACATGTACCCATGTGAGACAAAATGGCTTGAACAAGCCATGTAAGACATCACTAACACTCAGACCGTTGTGGTGAGACCAACTCTTCGACATCCTTGTGATGGTCGACATTGGCAAACAGATGCCAAGCTTGGTCGTCCATGATGGTGTTCGTGCGCTCAATGGTGTTGGGTTGTGTTATATTCTTTCCACATAGTTAACAGGGGGTTTGAGGGGCACCCGTAACCCCACTTTATGGGGTCCGGGGCAGCACCCCAAAAAATTTTGGTTTTGGACCCTATGTTAGGTTGGGCAGACCCACTTATGGTTTTGTGCATGATTTTCGCATATGTTTTTTGGACGCGATGGTTTTCGGTCCATGGTATTAGACGCGATGGTTTCCGGTCCATGGTATTGGATGCTTCGACATGTATAAATATGTATTATAACATTGAAAGGAACATAATGAAAAGTCAAGCTAGTAGTCTTGGTTTTGGGATCCAGGGGAAAATATCTGTGTATATGTGTTTTATGTGTTTTGCTCTTGCACTATTTATTTTCTGTGTTTTAGAATTCGTATGCAGGTAATTTCTGTACGGGCTTAAAACCTACATTTGGTATCAGAGAAAATTTGGCTTCAAGGGGATGCCTTTGTTGCTGAGGGGTTTTGCTCGGGCCTGTTGTAGACCCTGTTCAGTGGGAGATCTGTGAGATCGATTTTGGTGGTGAAAGAAGATGGCAAGCAGTGGAAAGATAGAGATCAATAAATTTAATGGTCAGAGTTTTGAGTTGTGGAAACTCAAGATGGAGGATCTGTTGGTGGATAAAGATCAGTGGATTGTGGTAGATACAGGTACTAAACCAAAGGGAGTGTTCGATGAAGAATGGAAGAAGTTGGATCGGAAGGAAAAGAGCACAATACGATTGTGTGTCTCAAATTCAGTATTGATGAATGTATCAGGGGAAGCTACAACAAAGGCTTTGTGGGACAAGTTAGGGACTTTGTACCAATCTAAGTCTCTGGTGAATAAACTATTCCTGCGGAAAAGGCTGTATAACCTGAGGATGAAAGATGGAGACTCGGTGACAGAGCATCTGAACGCATTTAATATTGTGGCAAGTCAGTTAGCATTTGTTGATATTAAAATTTCAGATGAAGATAAGTGCATCAATTTGTTGCGTTCTCTACCAGATTCGTGGGATAGTCTGGTTATTGCAATAAGTAGCAATGCAACTGCCTTGCAGTTTGATGAAATAGTCTCAGCCTTACTGACGGAGGAGATGAGATGGAAAAATATGGAGAGCCAAAATGGTGATGCCTTGTCTTTACGAGGACAGTCCCAGAATAGAAACAAAAATAAGTCATCGAGTGGGAGATCTAAATCTAGAGGGAGATCTAAATCTCTAGGAAAACCTGTAAAGGTGGTGTGCTGGAAATGCGGAAAGGAAGGCCACTTCAAATGGGACTGTAAATCTAAAGCTCCTGACAAAGGAAAGGGATATGATGAGGCTCCTTCTACAGAGGTGAAAACCACCTCAAATGAAGGTGGGGATGTGTACTTGGCTTCTTCAAGTACACAGGTAGATCATGAGGCATGGTTGATTGACTCAGGTGCATCCTTTCACTTCACTCCCCATAGAGAGTGGTTCTGTGAGTATGAGAAATATGGTGGTGGTGATGTCTTCTTGGGGGATGTTAGGAAGGCTAGAATCATTGGTCGTGGAAAAGTAAAGTTGAAGCTGCAAGGTGGAAGGGTTAGAACACTTCTAGGTGTTCTGCATATTCCCGCATTAGCTAGAAATCTGATTTCTATTAGTAAGCTGGATGATGCATGTGTAAAAACAGTGTTCGAGAAGGATACTTGCAAGATGGTTCGGGAAGCACTGGTATTAATGCGGGGAGTTCGGATTGGAACTCTGTACAAGCTGCAAGGTAGAACTGTTGTTGATGGGTGCAACAGTTCTGTGGTTCCTGAAAGTGGAGTAGAAAATCTAGTGGTCTCTGGAGAAAAGACCATGCTGTGGCATCAAAGGCTTGGACATATTGGAGAGAAGGGCCTTCGAATACTTCATGGTAAAGGTATGGTAGAAGGTATGAGTAATAGCTCTTTGGATTTTGATTTCTGTGAAAATTGTGTATACGGGAAGCAGAATCCGGTGAGTTTCCCCTCTGGAGGTAAGAGGGCGAAACATATATTGGAGCTTGTGCACAGTGATGTGTTTGGAACTGTGGAGGTTCCATCACTGGGTAAGTCTGTGTACTATGTATCATTTATAGATGAATTCTCAAGGAATACATGGATATATTTCCTTAAGAAGAAATCTGAAGTCTTTGATAGGTTTAAAGAATTTAAGGCTCTAGTGGAAAACCATACAGAGAAGAAGATAAAGGTGCTAAGGACAGATAATGGTGGAGAGTTTTGCAGTAAAGAATTTGAAGAATTCTACAAGAAGTGTGGTATAGCACGGCAGAAGACTACTCCATATACACCTCAGAAAAATGGAGTTGCAGAAAGAATGAACAAGACGTTGATGGAAAGGGCAAGAAGCATGCTTAGTGGTGCCGGGTTAGGACAGGAATTCTGGGTAGAGGACGTGGATACTGCATGTTACCTGGTCAATAGGTCACCTTCATTAGTGTTGGAGGATAGGACTCCACAAGAGGTATGGACTGGTAAGAAACCCTCTCTTTCACATCTGAGGGTATTTGGATGTGATGCATATGTACATGTTCCAAAGGAGAAAAGAACAAAGTTGGATAGTAAATCTGAAAAGTGCATATTTATTGGGTATAAGGATGGTTTAAAGGGTTATAAGATTTGGAACCCAGTAACAAGGAAGGTTATGTACAACCGAGATGTGGTTTTTAGAGAGGTGAAAGATGTTATTAAACATGAAGTCCAACCAAAGGAACCTGAGAAGATAGAGTTTGAGCTAAAGGAGGAAGAATCAGACTCTACAGCAGAGGAGGAATCAAAGATGAAGAGCCACAAACTTCGGCTGTGAGAAGATCAGTTTGATAAAGAAGGCAGCCAGAAAGGTATAGTCCATCTACTTTCTGTTCAAATTTTGCTTTGTTTGTTACTGATGATGATCCCAAAACTGTGAAGGAAACAATGGATTCAGAGGATGGAAAACTCTGGAAAGAGGCCATGGTTGATGAAATGGAATCTTTGCACAAAAATGAGGCTTGGGATCTGGTGGAGTTGCAAACTGGAAGGAAACCCATTGGCAGTAAATGGGTGTTAAAAAAGAAGACAAATGCAGAAGGAAAAGTGGAGAAATACAAAGCTCGGTTGGTAGCAAAAGGTTATTCCCAGGTGCTGGGAATTAATTTTGGTGATATTTTTTCTCCTGTTGCCAAGGTCACTTCTATTAGATTACTTTTATCTGTTGCTGTTGCTTTTGATTTTGAGGTAGAACAGATGGATGTGAAGACAACATTTCTTCATGGGGATCTGGAAGAGGAGATCTAGATGAAGAAACCTAAAGGCTTTGCGGTGAAGGGTAAGAAAGAGTTGGTATGTAAGTTAAAGAAGTCTCTATTTGGGTTAAAACAGTCACCAAAGATGTGGTATCAGAAATTTGATACATTTATAAGGGGAATTGGCTTCACCAGAAGCAAAGTAGATCACTGCATGTATTTTAAATTAATTGGTGACCGTGTTATTTATCTAGTCTTGTATGTGGATGATATGTTGTTGGTTGGAAATGACAAAGAAGTTATCCAGGATTTGAAGACCCAATTGTCCTCCAAATTCGACATGAAAGATCTTGGTGCTGCAAACTATATTTTGGGCATGGAAATTAAAAGAGATCGAGCAAAGAGGAAGCTCTGGTTAAACTAGAGGAAGTATGTCGAGACAATATTGCAGAGGTTTAATATGCAGGATAGTAAACCGGTGAAGGTTCCTATTCCTGTAGGTGTGAGGTTATCTGCTGAACAGTGTCCAAAGACACAAGAAGAGGAAGAGGACATGTCCCTTTGTTCCATATGCAAGTGCAGTCGGTAGCTTGATGTATGCAATGGTCTGTACTAGACCAAACATTGCACATGCAGTGGGAGTATTAAGCAGGTTTATGTCAAAACCAGGGAAGGAGCACTGGACAGTAGTGAAGCGGGTTTTTACGTATTTACGTGGCACTAGTGATTATGGTTTGTGCTACCAAGGAAGACCAAGATTGGATAGAGTGTTGGATATTCATGGCTTTGTTGATGTAGACTGGGCTGGAGATCTGGATCAAAGAAGATCTACAAGTGGGTATGTGTTTAACCTATTTGGAGGTGCAGTCAGTTGGATGAGTAAGAAACAATTTGTAGTGGCACTGTCAACTATAGAGGCAGAATACATGGCAGCCACTCATGCAAGCAAGGAAGCAGTTTGGTTGCAGAGATTGTGTTCAAGTATGGGGTTAGTACAAGAAGCAATAAGGATAGACTGTGATAGCCAAAGTGCAATTTTCTTGGCAAAGAACCCCGCATATCATTCAAAGACAAAGCACATTGATGTTCAGTATCACTTTGTGAGTGATATGATCGAAGACAAAATGGTGTTGTTGGTAAAGGTGGACACTTTGAAGAATACTACAGATTTATTAACAAAATCTGTGAGCTTTGAGAAGTTCTCTTGGTGTAGAGAGACAATGGGCATTTCAGGGCTGGAAAAATGACTAAGCTCTCTTGTGCCCCCCTGTGGAAAGAAAACAAAAAGTGGGAGAATGTTGGGTTGTGTTATATTCTTTCCACGCAGTTAACGGGGGGTTTGAGGGGCACTCGTAACCCCACTTTATGGGGTCTGGGGCAGTGCCCCAGAAAATTTTGGTTTTGGACCCTATGTTAGGTTGGGCAGACCCACCTATGGTTTTGTGCATGATTTTCGCACATGTTTTTTGGACGCAATGGTTTTTGGTCCATGGTATTGGATGCGATGGTTTTCGGTCCATGGTATTGGATGCTTCGGCATGTATAAATATGTATTATAACATTGAAAGGAACATAATGAAAAATCAAGTTGGTAGTTCCAGTTTTGGGATCCAGGGGAAAATCTCTGTGTATATGTGTTTTATGTGTTCTGCTCTCGCACTATTTATTTTCTGTGTTTTAGAATTTGTATGCAGGTAATTTCTGTACGGGGTTAAAACCTACAAATGGTGACATCCTGCTGAAAGCGAACTCTTGCCTTCGTTACATATGGGTACACTGATATGGATCCTCTATCTAACTCATTTGATAACATGTGCATCATTGTCTTGAGTGCAGTTGGACCAACAACATACTGATGCATAGTGTTTGTGCTAACCTCCAAGTGTGTGTTGGTGACCATGCACATTAACTTGTCAAAATACATGTTTAGCTCCAGTTGGACTTGCTTCTTGTCTTCACCTCGGTGAGTGTGCCAAATGGGTGGGATCACATGCATGCACATAATGACATCCATGCTACTGAATTACCTTGCATACGATCAACAACACTGCTCACCTTGTCTGCTTCGTGCCAGCTGCTGGGATGGATTTATGACTTGTACGGGCGTAGTTTCATCCGTCTATGCATGTTGCGCCCCTTGTTGTACCTGTTCCTGCTGAAACTCATTCTTTTGTTTGTGCAACTCCTGTTCTTCCTTGAGTTGTCGCTTCAACACATGCAACTTCTTCTCTGTTTCTCTCTCTTCCTTTACATGATCTTCGTGTCGCGCCGCCACCTCATAGCGTCAATCTCCAAAGCTTCTTTTGTCACGAGTGGATATTCTATGAACTTGTAGCTTTGCTCCACCTCTATGTTGTCAACAACCTTCCTCTTGCATTTGTAGCATGAAAGTGTGTTGCCTTCTGCTACTACTGATGGTGCTGCTCGCTGTGATGCTATTGCCATTCATCTTGATATCCTTGTCCATGAACAACTAGATGTCTTCGTGGATAGGTAAGTTCATAGACACTTGATCGACTGCATCCCAGTTGCATTCTTAACGGTGTCTTTGACTCTGCTCTCCTGGAAGCCATTGTACCTGTGCTGCTGGGAGGCAGACGACACTTGTGATACCTAGAGACATAGAAACACTCATGGAAAGAAATCTGTCAGTTGAAAACCAAAACAAACTAGAGGACTGACATGCAACATACCTGTGTGACTATTTGTGAAGATTGCGCAATTTTCACCGAGAGGCTGGGAGACTGATTGCCAAAACTGTGCAAGGCACAGTCTGGGCTGTCAAAAGGTTGAATGACTATTGGAATTGTGCAATGCACAGTCCAGCCTGTCCCACTGAGGACTGAAACTGTGCAATGCGCAATTTCAGTTAGTAGTGACATGCAACCAACAAACTACATTGCACAGTTTTTGGGGCCAACAGGGAACTGCCTCCAAGAATTGGGCAATGCAATCCTAGAGGTCAGTGCTAGGCCAGAATTGCACAATTTCTGGAGGGAAGGTAGAGCCTTCGCTTCTAGAAATGCGCAGTGCTAGCCGGGTAAGGCACGGTCTGAACCAAGGAAGCCCAGGCCCACCGATGGGTGATTGAAAACATGAGAAGCCTGAATGCATGGTGATACTGAGTGTAAACAAGAGTGAATGATTATGCATGCAAACAGTAAGTGTAGGATTCAGAAAATGGGATGCATGCATGTGTGTGAAGCGATTCACCGCGATGACAACTGTAGGTGCAAAAATAGGTTCATGCATGTGACAATAGTGAGATGTGAACGACAACTGAAACAATGCTTCTACAAGCTAACATACATCAAAACGAAAATAAGAGCTCATTTAAATCAAGTAGACAACACTCACACAAAGTGAAACACAAAAAGCGACAGAAACATTGTGCAAGACATGAAAAGTGGGCTTACCTTGAAACAACTGAGCTGAATGTGCCGACGACTCCTAGATGCAATTTGGGATGTCAAAGCTACAAGATCGATGCGAGGAATGAGCTCCAAAATGTCCAGAAAATGAGTTTTGATAAGATCGAGGTTGTGACATGGATGCCACAAATCTACAAAAAGCGACACTTGGCGAGAGGTTTTTGAAATGATCCTTGCATGTAACCTCCAGCTGCTAAAAATACATCCCTAAATCAAGGGATGCCTTTGCATGTTGCCTTGGGAAAAGAAGTCCATGCATGCAAATCAGTTTTGCTCGTTCCAAGAGGGAACTGGTCAACCTGAAGGCACATGCATCGGTTTGCAAGCTTGGGATGAAAATATTTGCAGTTTCTGGGCTGAGCAGAGATGGCTGTCCTAGAGGGCTTGCACAATTTCTGAGAGGAACAGGTGACTTTCTCTTAGGATTGCGCAATTTCTGGGAGGAACAGGGGACTGTCTCCCAAAATTGCACAAATTTTGGGTTGAGCAGCTATCTTGGGTTAGACTGCGCAATTTTCTCATGGAAACATGTCTGACTGTATTGTGCAATTTCTAAGTTGAGAAACTGTCCTAGGTCAGTCTGTGCAATTTTCTCAAGGAAGCCTGTTTGACTGTATTGCACAATTTCTGAGCCCAGCAGGCTGCTTGGCTGGATTTGTGCAATTTCTGCTAGCTGTTGGGCTGGGTTTCCTAGAGGTATTACACAATTTTTGGGAGAAGTAGGTGACTGCTGCCTAGAATTGCGCAATTTCTAGGCTGAGCAGTTGTCCTGGGATGAATTGTGCAATTTTTAAGAGGAAGACAACCAAGAAGAATTGCGCAATTCTGGAGCCCAACTGGTTTGTGCAATTTCTGGAGGGAAGGCTGGTTCCCCTCCATAATTGCATAATTCCCAGAGGGAACTGTTCAACCAGCAACTGACACTAAGTTCGGAAATCAGCCTATGATGGAGGTGGAACAAACTTGCATGCACAGGTTGACAAGACTCTATGAAACAATTGAAGTTGATGTGTTTGAGAGTGCAAGACATGTTGCTGGGGATGGTTGGTAGGGAGGCTCCAAAACGAAGCTAAGGAAAAATTTTAGAGGGTGCTTGTAGCCACTACAACAGACTGGTATATGGTCATTGAATGTTGATGCTCTTATGCATGATATTAGTTGTAGCTAGGCAATTGATGTGGAAGGTCAAGAAGCATAGAACTTACAAGACCATGTTGATTCCCAAGAAGATGTGGATAAGCAGGAAGATGTTGCTGCTGAAGGTATGATGTCCCTTTTTGAAGGGAACTTCTATGGTGATGATGATGAACATGTAAGTGAGACATAGTTCAATCATGAACCAATTGTCAATAACATGGAGGCTGTCACACCCAATGAACCACCTACCAATTCTGCATGTCATATTCCATATGAGGCAGTTAATCATGCGAATGACAATGAAAATTTTATTTCAAATGATAATGTAGCAAGATTAAACAATGAGAAATTAATAATTCCAACCCAAGTAAGCCCACCATCATGGTTGGCAGAGTCCATGATGAATATCAACACACATAATGTGTCATCCACCATTGAGGAAAGCATGGACATGCCTTTACAACCAGTAGAGTTGAACACTGAACTTGTTCATTATTTTGGGGACAATGGATCACTCGAAGAAGAGTCTATTTAAGAATTTGTTAATTTGGTAACTCAGTGAAAAATTCCAACCATGGGACTAGATTCCTCTTTTCGAGAGGACCAATTTTGGCTATTAAAGCACTCAATTTGGACAAGGGAAAGTGTACTTTTGAAGAAAATCCCACATGTGCACAAAAGGATAGGTCAACCCTAATAGGAAAATGGACACCCTTTGAAGGCTATAAATACAATTGACCTCAAGCTCATTTGGAAATCACCAAGCATATTCTTCTTCTCTTCTTCATTGATTGGTTTGCATAGGCTTGAGGTTGGGTTGCAAACATTGGTTCATACAGGTCTGAAATTGCAGGGTTCGCAGCTTGCACATGTGTTTATGGTTTTGGTTTCCAACCATAGGCTTGACACAAGAAAATTTCAGTTACAACTACAGGAACATAGGCTCATCCATGTGGTCGGAAGCTCTCAACTACAAACATACCTCTTCCTCCATGTGGTTGAGATCTAGGGTTACAATTTGTCATTTGACAACAACTGACCATAGTTAATTGCGGATAGGAAAAGTTGTATCTGATCAATATTGATGCTGGGAATACATTTATGAATATTCTTGGGTTAATTTTGTTGGATGATTTTGTATTGTTTCATTGTACTCTCTATTGAAAATTTTATGAAAATCCAATAGAAGAAGAATTTCAAAGGGTTTTCTCCATAGTGGGTTTTTTTCTTAGTCATTGACCGAAAATCCGATGCCTTTTGTTCCTGTGTTAATTGTCTCTTTTTCATTACATTTACTATTCTATCTTTAATTACTGTTTATGATTGGAAATATTAATTGTTATTGCTAATTGAAGAATTGAATTAGGCTAAAGTAATTGAAACAGCATAGAGCAGTGTGAAAATTAGCGTGGTATCATAGGTAAGGTGGATGACAAGCCCAAAAGGAGATAAGAATTGAAGAAATCATCTTTGGAAAGTTGAAGGAGACTATCTAATCAAGTGAATATGTCTTCCTCTTTCTTCAAGGAAAAATGATAAGTTGGCTAACTCATCTAACTTTTCCGCTTGGAAGATCTGGTTGGAGATGATAGTTGATAACAATGATGTTTTGGAATATATTCAAGGAAAGGTACCTAGGTCTCCACAAAATGCTTTCGTTGCTTCCAAGAACAAGTACAAGAAAGGTGAGTTAAAATAAAATAAAATCATAGTTGATGGTTTACAAGATAATTTACTTTCTTATGTTGGGAACTTGAAGAGTTCTAAGGACAAGTATGATAAGCTAGTTGGTATTTATGAAGTCAAGAATTTGAATGGAATCATCTGCTTGAAATATCAACTCAAAAATATAAAGATGAATAGAGGCGAATTTGTAAAATCCTACAATACAAGGATATTCCATCTTAAAGATCAATTGTAGAGAGTTGGGGAAATTGTGCCTGACAAGGAATTGGTAATTGTAACCCTTAGAGGTCTCCCTCCTATTTGGGAAGTTTTCATTATTTCTATAAACAACAACAATAGTTCCCCTTCATTTGATGAGATTGTTGGAAAGCTCACTCAAGAATAATCAAGGATGATATCAAGAAGAAGGATACAAAAACATGAAGAAGGAGAGCTTGCTACATTAGTCACTCATAACAAGAAGAAGAAAGGAAAAGGAGGTCCATCGAATTCAATGAAGCCTCCTCGAAATTCAAAAAGAATTAATGAAAGAGAATCATCGCACATTGAATGTTACAATTTTCATAAGAAAGGTTACTATGCTTGATATTTCCCTAAGAAGAAAAATGGTCCACAATGGAACACTAGAAGAAACAATAATAGGTTCAATGATCGAATAATAAGATATTACCGAAGGAATGATCGTAATGGAAGAGAAGAAATAGGAATAAGAGATGCTCCAAGTGATCATGAAGAAGATCATCATCCTCAAAAGAAGTCAAGATATTCTAGGTATGAAAGTAATGTTTCTAATCAATTTGAATATATCCTTATTTCTACACTCACTAGCTCCTCTCCTCCAGATTCGTGGGATAGTTGGTTGGTTGATAGTGGGGCCACTCATCATTTCTCTGGGTATAAGGAAGTTCTCTCTAATTTGGTAGAGAGGGAGTTAAATTTAAAAATTATTCTTGGAGACAACTCCACTCATCCCGTTAAAGGTTTTGGGTCTGTCAAATTTCATTTGGATTCTGGGGAATCTATTTTTTCTCCGTGATATAATGTATGTTCTAGGGTTGAAGAATAATTTGGTATCATTATATACTTTGGAAGGCAAAGGAACGAGAATTTCCTTCATCAAGGGAAATGCTCTTACTTGGTACGTTGGATCCTTTATGAGAGATGTATTCACATTGGGATTGATATTTGAAGGACTCTATAGAGTCACTGGAAAACCTCTTCTAGCATTGGTCCATGATACTAATCATCTAAGTGAGTTATGGCACTGAAGATTGTCCCATCTACATTATGATGCTCTTTAGAAATTGAAGAAATTGGTTTCTAGTATTCCCGGTGTTCAATCCCATCATGATGGAGTATGTCCAGGTTGTGCTAGTATAAATAAGATAAGGGGACCATTCCCCTCTAGCAAGAATAAGATGAGCGACATCCTCCAACTCATTCATTTGGACATATGTGGATTGATTCCCATACATTCTATTGGTGGCCATATTTACTACATCACCTTCATTGATGATTTTTCAAGGAAGACGTGGATATATTATTTTATGTTAAAATGTAGCAAAGAAAGGATTTATTTGACTTGAGATTTAGTCAAAAGAAGAAATTTGATTTTCCACATAAGCTGTGCATGAGTTGATTACTAATATCTAGCAATATAGTGGAGTTATTGATAGTTAAACTAAGTTATCTTAGCTCTAGTCACTAATTGAGCCAATAAGAGTTCAATTGAGTAGTCATAACAGTGGTTAACTCACTAATATATCAATTAACTGATCAATTTACTAAAAATAAACTCAGTCATGCATGGAATTCAAATTTCCTAGTTGGAGTGGATGAGAAGGCAAATTGTAATCATAAATTGTGTGCTAATTGAGTGTACATAGTTTTTCATTGAGTAGGTGGTCAATTCCTTCAGGATTTGTGCAAGGAAATAAAGAATTTTGCTATTTTTTAGGAGCTAATTTCCTCCAATATTTCACAAGGAAATAGGAGGAAGACTGAGGCCTATTTTGGCTAAGTGTTGGTCAAAGCATGTCAGTGAGCAGGAGATTAATATTGCAGTGTAGGTGGTGCTTCATGTGTGAAGTTTTCATTATAGTATATCCACATTTCTTATTTGAATTAATGCAAAGTAGTGGAGGGGTTTTTCCCATTTGGGTTCCCTTGTAAAATCATTGTGTTCCTTGTGTTTTGATGGTTACATGTGTTTCTATTGTGTGTTTTCCTTTCCACAGAGAAGTAGAAGAAATTTGTGTCTCTTTATTTTAGCTTGAATTCATTAGCAATAGAAAATTTATTTCCATTTCTACATTGTATTAGAGCTACGGAAGACTACATCGAAACCTTGTTCCATATCTTCTCTTAGAGAACTTTCAATTTGCATAGTTTTTGGTATAGATTCTCTTCCGTCGGAAAAAAAGTCTTTCAATAGATTGAGGCTTGAGTATGCATTGGAGGGCACCTCAAATTTCTGTGCTTGGAAAGATAGGATGGAAATTTTGTTGGATGACAATGGAGTATGAGAATACACACAAACTAATATTACAAAAACAACAACATCAGATGCACAAGCAATTTCTTAGTGGAAGAAAGACCCAAAAAAATCCAGGAGGATTATTCTGGAGGGTGTCAGAGATCATGTGGTTTCAAACTTGCATGGCAAGGAGAATCCTTTTGCAATCTGTAAAACTCTCACAAATCTATTCTAGAGTAGTAGTGATGCCAATAAATTTACTTTGAGAGATAAAATCAGGAGCATTCGAATGCAAAAAAAATGAAACCATTCCCAAATACCTTTCAAAATTCACTTAGGTTTGAGATGAACTTGGAGGAGTGGGAGAAAATCTGCCATCATTTAAACTTGTGAGATTTTCACTCCTTGGCCTTCCAAAATCCTGGCACAACTATCAAGATTCAGCCAATGGAAGAGACAAGCTACCAAATTGGTAGAGACTTTGGTTTGATTTGGTGCAGGAGGAGATCAGAAGAAACACTAGAGATGGTGTCACATCTAGATATGAGGAGGAATAAAAAAATTTCTTGCTAGGAAAGGGAAATAAATCCAAGGGCAAGAAGTCCCAAGGAAAGGTAGAATCCTGCTAGAACCAAGGCAAGAAGAAGGATCTCAAAAAAGTTAAATGTTTTCACTGCTAGAATATGGACACTATGTAAGCAAGTGTCTACACAATAAATCTGGGAAGAAGGCTGCAAGAGGAGTAGGAGGTGATGCTCTCACATCACAATTCGAATTGGATTTCACTTTTATAGCATGCATGGCCAATACTATATGATGCAGTGTATGGTACTTGGACTCTGGACCCTCATTTCATATGGTAGGAAGCAAGGAGTTCTTCAATAGCCTAGAGGAGAAGGACCTACAATTACAAATAGAACTTGGAGATGATGGGAGGGTATAGTACCAAAGGGATTGGTACTGTCACCTTTAAGAGGGATTCATGCTCCTATGTTCACCTGAAAATGTAATGTATGTTTCAGGATTGAAGAAAAAATTGATTTTTGTAGTTGTATTAGAGGACAAAGGATATGATGTGGTGTTCATTAAAGGGAAATATTTTCTGAAGCATATTGATATTGGACAAATAAAACAAATTGGTGTTAGAGTGTAAAATATCTACAAGCTAAAGTGGATTCATGGACTACATTGAGAAACAAAGCAGAACATGTTCAGGGCCAAGATGTTGGAGAACTCTAGCATAGGGGCATGGGTCACCTACACCATGGAGCTTTAAAAATCATGCAATAGATCACCACAAGACTTCCAAAATGCACCCTTGACCAACATGATGCTTGCAAAGGATTCACTCTTCGAAAATATGTCAAAGCCTCCTTCCAAGGTCAAGATAACAAAGTTGGAGCCATCTTGGAGCGAGTTCATTGAGATGTGTGTGGACCATTATCTAAAATCTTAGTTGCAAAGCACATGTATTATGTAATTTTGATAGATGACTTTTCCCAGAAGTGTTGGATCTATTCTATGAAGAAGAAAGATGAAGTGTTTGCAAAATTTGTTGAATTCAAAGCATTAGTTGAAAATGAGACTGGACAAAAAATTAAATCCCCGAGAAGTGATAATGGAGGAGAATTTGTGTCTAGTGCCTTCGAAGAACTTCATGCCAAGGAAGGTAATAAAAGAAAACTAATTGCACCCCAAAAGCCACAACAAAATGGGGTGCCTGAGAGGAAAAATAGAAACATTGTAGGGGCTATAAGAGAAGTGTTGCATGATCAGGGACTGCCACTATACCTGTGGGTAGAAGCATGCAATACAACATTTTATTTACAGAATAGAAACTCTCAAAAAATAATTGGCATGATCACAACTAAAGAGTCTTTCTTTGAAAGGAATTGAAATGTCTCCCATTTTCAAATCTTTGGAGCTACAGTCTATTTTCATGTCTCCATGGATAGTAGGAAAAAGTTGGAGCATACAACTGAGATGGGGATCTTTGTAGGATAGATAGAGACACCATATAACTATCGGGTGTATTTTACCTCACTCAGGATGAAAATTATGAGGAGAATTCTATGAGAAGCTCTCTAGATCGAGAGCTGAGTATTCCACCAAAGGAGGAGCTTATAGCTCCAAAGCAGGAGCCTCAGTTAGAGCAACAAAATGTTGTGGAGCAACCACATTTGGAGGAGCAGAAAGGAGGTCGAGTGGAGGCACCCACTCAACCAAAATCTTCCAAAGAGGGGAGGAAGAGAACCAAAGAGGCTAGTAGGTTGGTGTAGGATGCATAGGAGAATGTGGAAGATCCTATATCCTTGCACAGGTAGAGGAGATCACCAGGAAAATATACTAGTTATATGGAACTCATGAAAAATTCATTGATTCTTAGCCTTATTCATTTGAGGAGGTAGTTTCCCAACCAGCGTGGGTAGATTCCATGGTGGAGGAGTATGACTCCCTCATGAGGAACAATGTATGGGAGGTGGTGTTGAGACCATAGAACAAGTGAGTGGTAGGTTCCAAATGGATATACAAACTAAAACATGCAACTAATGGTAGTATCAAGAAGTACAAGGCTAGATTTGTGGCCAAATTCTTCTCATATGTAGAGGGAGTTGATTATGAGGAGACATTTTCCCCTGTGGCAATATATTCCTCCATGAGAACCATACATCCACCAAATGGATGAGAATACTTCCTTCCTCAATGGAGTGGTTGAGGAAGAGATTTACATAGAGAAGCCAAAGGGGTTTGACACATTTGAAAAGGAGACATGTGTGTAGACTCAGGAGAGTCCTTTATGGTCTCATGAAAGCACCCCGTGCATGGTACACTTGGATATATACATATCTTAGTGGATTGGGCTTCACCAAAAGTGAAGCAGATGCCAAATATCCACTACATTGTGGTAGATGGAAAAGTTCTCATTCTAGTCCTATATGTAGATGAATTGTACTAACAAGGGATGAGAAGTTGATCCAGTCTTGCAAGGAGGACCTTGTAAGAGAGTTTGAGATGAAGGATATGGGCTTGATGCAATACTTCCTTAGTTTGTAGGTGTGGAAGGAAGATTGAGAGTTGTTGATCTGAATTTGAAACTACTTGAAATTTGTTTGCAAGGTATTCAATTCAGAATTAAACATGTTTAAAAGATTTCCATGTCTTGCAGAAAGAAAACACATGAAATTTTCAGCTGTTCATGACCCATTTAAGCATAGCAGAGTTATTTCCTTTTACTGTTTAACACATTAAAATGAATTTGATCTGTAAAATAAATCAACCACAAATGCAAAAGAAGTTGATAAAGCAGTTCACCCCCTCCAGGGCTACGTCTGCTGGGTCCAAAGCTCCCAACCGGGCTTGTCCTTGTTTTTATTAAATGCTCAAATTGAAAATACAGCTGAATAGAAGCATCTATAGGAAAAATATATGGTAAAAATGGATTCAGAACACTTGAATTCTTCAGGATTGACTATTGGATCACCTCCAATGGATACCTGCAACCCTATACAGTCTTCACAAAACTGGGCCCTGGTGGCTCCTAGAACTTTCACGGCTCCAAAACCTCTGCAAATGACCTCAGATGGCTGTAATCCCTGCACCAATGGCTTCGGAAGGTTGAAAATATCCAAAAAAAAAAAAAAAATCGTCCAAAACCGACTTTCCTAGCCAAAGTTATGGCCATTTAAAGTTTCTCCAGTTTGCCCCTAGAAAAACTCTAGCTAACTTTAGTTAACTCCAGTTAGCTCCGCCAATTATGTCGGGTCCCCAAATTTGGCGCTCCTGCCAAAATTTCGCCAACTTAACTGCAATTACATTTAATGTTTTGTGGTTGCCTCAGATTTCGTGCCCGGCGGAATATTCCTTTTTTAATTTTTTTTTGAAAAATTAAAATTTCTAATGTTATGGACAAATTCTTCTTTTTGCCATAACTTCCTCATACGGCAACCGTTTTTCGAACCGTTTGTGGCGCCGGAATTGGGAAGACGAGCACTTTCCAGTCATTCAACTTTGAACTAGTTCGAAGCACTTTAAATTTTGATCATTTTACGACACTTAGGACATGAGCACCTGATCACGCCTCCCCATTGGGAAGCTTTTGGACCCCAAAAGCCTTCAACTACCTGTTAAAGAGGTGAGGGTACAGCTCCCTTACTCTGTCCACCTCCATCCACTTTTCCTTGTTCGGTTTGCTGCCTTTGAAACCAACCTGAACATAATCTACACTGCCCCTTCTTGAAGTGCGTGTCCTTCTGTCAAGGATTGTATCTTCTTTCAGCTCATCTAAGAATTCTGGCGAGAAATCTTCTATAGATGGCAGCTGAACAACACTTTCATGATCAGCAATCAAAGGAGGTTCATACAAACGTAAGTTCTCCACATTGACAACAGAATACATTTGCATGTAGGAAGGACAATCTAATTGAAAATCATTATTTCCAACCTTCTTGAGGATTTTGAATGGACCATAACGAATAGGCTTCAGCTTTTTACCTTCTCCTTGCATCCTTTCCTTACTAATGTACAGCCAATTTCTCATTTCTTTCTTGGTACAATATCCTCACCATTTCAGTGAGGTCCAAGAAAGCTTTTCTGAAGACTCTTTCTTCTTCTCTTGGATCTGTCTCTATAGGAATTTCTCCTTCATGTTCAGACATCCTTGAAGCTTCTGCTGAGACTCTTGAGGGTGAAATTGAAGGTGGAGGTGATGGCTCTCTGGCCTTCCTTGACTGAGGATTCTCTTGTTCTCTAGTCAATTGTCCTTCCCCTCTTTTAAGTTTCAACCTGGTAAGCATCAATACTTTGCAAGACAGTTAGAAGATCTTTGTACAAAAACCCTGAGCTCTGATACCAACGTGATCTGAATTTGAAACTACTTGAAATTTGTTTACAAGGTATTCAATTCAGAATTAAACATGTTTAAAAGATTTCCATGTCTTGCAGAAAGAAAACACATGAAATTTTCAGCTGTTCATGACCCTTTTAAGCATAGCAGAGTTATTTCCTTTTACTGTTTAACACATTAAAATGAATTTGATCTGCAAAATAAATCAACCACAAATGCAAAAGAAGTTGATAAAGCAGTTCACCCCCTCCAGGGATATGTCTGCTGGGTCCAAAGCTCCCAACCGGGCTTGTCCTTGTTTTTATTAAATGCTCAAATTGAAAATACAGCTGAATAGAAGCATCTACAGGAGAAATAGATGGTAAAAATGGATTCAAAACACTTGAATCCTTCAGGATTGAATATTGGATCACCTCCAATGGATACCTGCAACCCTATACAGTCTTCACAAAACTGGGCCCTGGTGGCTCCTAGAACTTTCACGGCTCCAAAACCTATGCAAATGACCTCAGATGGCTGTAAGCCTTGAACCAATGGCTTCAGAAGGTCGAAAATATCCAAAATAAAAAAAAAAAATTCGTCCAAAACCGACTTTCCTAGCCAAAGTTATGGCCATTTAAAGTTTCTCCAGTTTGCCCCTAGAAAAACTCCAACTAACTTTAGTTAGCTCCAGTTAGCTCCGCCAATTATGGAAGGTCCCCAAATTTGGCGCTCCTGCCAAAATTCCGCCAAATTAACTGCAGTTACATTTAATGTTTTGTGGTTGCCTCGGATTTCGTGCCCGGCGGAATATTCCTTTTTTAATTTTTTTTGAAAAATTAAAATTTCTAATGTTATGGACAAATTCTTCTTTTTGCCATAACTTCCTCATACGGCGACCGTTTTTCGAACTGTTTGTAGCATCGGAATTGGGAAGACGAGTAATTTCCAGTCATTCAACTTTGAACCAATTCTAAGCACTTTAAATTTTGAGCATTTTACGACACTTAGGACATGAGCACCTGATCACGCCTCCCCATTGGGAAGCTTTTGGACCCCAAAAGCCTTCAACTACCTGTTAAAGAGGTGAGGGTACAGCTCCCTCACTCTGTCCACCTCCATCCACTTTGTCTTGTGTGGTTTGCTGCCTTTGAAACCAACCCGAACATAATCTACACTGCCCCTTCTTGAAGTGCGTGTCCTTCTGTCAAGGATTGTATCTTCTTTCAGCTCATCTAAGAATTTTGGCGAGAAATCTTCTATAGATGGCAGCTGAACAACACTTTCATGATCAGCAATCAAAGGAGGTTCATACAAACGTAAGTTCTCCACATTGACAACAGAATACATTTGCATGTAGGAAGGCAAATCTAATTGAAAAGCATTATTTCCAACCTTCTTGAGGATTTTGAATGGACCATAACGAATAGGCTTCAGCTTTTTACCTTCTCCTTGTATCCTTTCCTTACTAATGTACAACCAATTTCTCATTTCTTTCTTGGTACAATATCCTCACCATTTCAGTGAGGTCCAAGAAAGCTTTTCTGAAGACTCTTTCTTCTTCTCTTGGATCTATCTCTATAGGAATTTCTCCTTCATGTTCAGACATCCTTGAAGCTTCTGCTGAGACTCTTAAGGGTGAAATTGAAGGTGGAGGTGATGGCTCTCTGGCCTTCCTTGACTGAGGATTCTCTCGTTCTCTAGTCAACTGTCCTTCCCCTCTTTTAAGTTTCAACCTGGTAAGCATCAATACTTTGCAAGACAGTTAGAAGATCTTTGCACAAAAACCCTGAGCTCTGATACCAACTTGATCTGAATTTGAAACTACTTGAAATTTGTTTGCAAGGTATTCAATTTAGAATTAAACATGTTTAAAAGATTTCCATGTCTTGCAGAAAGAAAACACATGAAATTTTCAGCTGTTCATGACCCATTTAAGCATAGCAGAGTTATTTCCTTTTACTGTTTAACACATTAAAACGAATTTGATCTGCAAAATAAATCAACCACAAATGCAAAAGAAGTTGATAAAGCAGTTCACCCCCTCCAGGGCTACGTCTGCTGGGTCCAAAGCTCCCAACCGTGCTTGTCCTTGTTTTTATTAAATGCTCAAACTGAAAATACAGCTAAATAGAAGCATCTACAGGAGAAATAGATGGTAAAAATGGATTCATAACACTTGAATCCTTCAGGATTGACTATTGGATCACCTCCAATGGATACCTGCAACCCTATACAGTCTTCACAAAACTGGGCCCTGGTGGCTCCTAGAACTTTCACGGCTCCAAAAACTCTGCAAATGACTTCATATGGCTGTAATCCCTACACCAATGGCTTTAGAAGGTCGAAAATATCCAAAATCAAAAAAAAATTCGTCCAAAACCGACTTTCCTAGCCAAAGTTATGGCCATTTAAAGTTTCTCCAGTTTGCCCCTAGAAAAACTCCAGCTAACTTTAGTTAGCTCCAGTTAGCTCCGCCAATTATGGCGGGTCCCCAAATTTGGCGCTCCTGCCAAAATTCCGCCAACTTAACTGCAGTTACATTTAATGTTTTGTGGTTGCCTCGGATTTCGTGCTCGGCAGAATATTCCTTTTTTAATTTTTTTTTGAAAAATTAAAATTTCTAATGTTATGGACAAATTCTTCTTTTTGCCATAACTTCCTCATACGGCGACCGTTTTTCGAACCGTTTGCGGCACCGAAATTAGGAAGACGAGCACTTTCCAGTCATTCAACTTTGAACCAGTTCTAAGAACTTTAAATTTTGAGCATTTTACGACACTTAGGACATGAGCACCTGATTAGTTGTTTGCAATTCAGGGGAAGTATACCTCTAAAATACTTCAAAGATTGCATATGTTGGATTGCAAGCATATGGAAACTCCTCTAGCTACTAACTAGAGGAAGGAGGATGCTTCTATTGGAGTGGCAGTATATGCCACCATATATAGATAGATTGTGGGGTCCTTGATGTATCTAGTGAACACAAGGCCCGACATATGTTATGCTGTTAATCAGTTGAGTTAGTTTATGGTGAAGCCTACCAAGATTCATTGGAAAGAAACAAAACACGTGTTTATATACCTCAGAGGAACAACAAATTTTGTTTTATAGTACAAGAGGACTGATGGTGTGAAAATCCAAGGATTCACTGATGCAGATTGGAAAGGGAGTCCATCATATAGGAAGAGCACTTTAGGATCTATTTTCATTATTGGGCATGCAACTATTTCCTAGTAGAGAAGGAACACATATTTGTAGCACTCATCTTAGTAGAGGTCGAGTATATGGTTGTTAGTCAAGCAACATACAAGGCCATTTAGATGAGGAAAATTATTTTTGGTCTTTTCAGTCATGAGATGGATCCTACTCTGATATTGTGATCATCATAGTTGTTTTAAACTATCTAAAAATCTAGTATTTCATGATAGGTCCAAGCACATTGATATCAGGTATGATCACTTGAGAGACTGTGTGAAAAGTAGAATCATGATAATGTAGTACATTCCCACAAAGGAGAAGGATGTAGATATTTTGACAAAGGCATTGTCAAGAGGAAAATTCAAGTTCCACAGGAGTAGGATAAGGGTGGTGCAGAATCCTTTTCTTGCTATGAGGAAGTGTTAAAATGTAGCAAGAAAAGGCTTAATTTTACTTGTGCCTTAGTCAAATGGAGAAATTCGATTTTCCACATAAGCATGATGACTTGGATTGAAATTAGCTAGAGTGAGATGGATTTGTCTCCCAGTTAAATCAATAAATTCGAATTTTTGGGCTAGAAGTAGAGTTGTGCATGAGTTGATTGCTAAGATCTAGCAATCTAGTTGAGTTATTGATAATTAAACTAAGTTATTTGAGGTCTAGTCACTAGTTGATCCAATAAGAGTTCAATTGAGTAGTTCTAATAGTTGTTAATTCAATAATCTCTCAGTTAACTGATAAATTTACTAAAAATAAACCTAGTCATGCATGGAATTCGATTTTCCTAGTTGGAGTGGAGGAAAAGTCACATTGTAATAATCAATTATGTACTAGTTGAGTGTACATAGTTTTGCATTGAGCAGGTGATCAATTCCTTTAGGATTTGTGCAAGGAAATAAGGATTTTTACTATTTATTAAGAATTAATTTACTCCAAGATTGCATAAGGAAATAGGAGGAAGACTGACGCCTATTTTGGTTAAGTGTTGGTCAGAGTAGGTTAGTGAGCAAGAGATCCATATTGCAGTGCAGTTGGTGCTTCATGTGTAAAGCTTTCATTATAATAGACCCATATTTCACATTTGAATTAATGCAAAGTAGCAGAGGCATTTTTCCCGGTTGGGTTACCTTTTAAAATCATTTTGTTCCTTGTGTTTTGATGGTTGCATGTTATTTCATGTGTTTCTATTATGTGTTTTCCTATCTGTAGAATAGTAGAAAAAGTTTGTCTCTTTATTTTAGCTCAAATTCATTAGCAGTAGAAAATTTATTTCCATTTATACATTTGAAGCACAAGGATGAAGCCTATGAAATGTTCAAGGAGTTCAAAGATTTTGTAAAAAATCAAACATGGAAGAAAATTAAGATCTTTAGGTTCGACAACGATGGAGAGTACATTTTGAATGAGTTCATTCATTTTTGCAAGAATGTCAAGAAAGAGATAATTGAGCCCTATAATCCTAAAAAAAATGGAGTGGTTGAAACAAAGAACAGTTCTATTGAAGAAGCTGCTTAGGCCATGCTCCATGATAAAAATTTGTCAAAGTTCCTTTAGGGAGAAGCAACGAATGTTGACATATATGTTTAAAACAGGGTGCCTCATCAAACATTAGATAATAAGACTCCAGAATAATTATTTATAGGTGTCAAGCCCGATGTTGTTTATCTATGTATCTTTGATTGCCTTATATATTTCCATGTGCTGAAGGAAAATAGAAACAAGCTAGAATCCATGGGAAGAAAATCTACATTTGTTAGATATTGTGAAGATTCTAAAGTAGTTACAATATATATTATTGGTAAAAGGAAGGTTGGTATTAGCAGGGATGTAACATTTGACGAAGATGTTGCCCTTGGGAAAGCAAGGGACCTTCCTACCCCTCCTCCTCCTAAGAAGAAGAATTATGATATGGATATTTTATGTCATCCTTCCATGCCTTAATCCAAGAGAGACATTGTTGATGATCCCATGCAACCCATGGATCCCTTAGATCCTCCTCCATGTGATCCTCCTGTCAGGAAAATACCACTTTGGCTTTGTGACACATTATAGGATGACAAGAGACTTATTCACATTATAATATCATTTAGAGAAAGCAAGAAGCCAAGCAAATACTAGGAATATGTTGCAACTATGAGCACTATGATTCAAGTTGAACCTCCCACATTTGAAGAAGTCATCAAAGAAATTTTTTGAAAGGATGCTATGGCTGAAGAATCTGAATCAATTATGAAAAAATACATATGGGATGTTGTGTTGAGACCGAAGGGAAAATCTATAGTGACTTCAAAATGGTTCTTTAAGATTAAACATGCAGTCAATGGAAGCATTGAGAAATATAAGGCAAGATTTGTGGCTTGAGGATTCTCCCGGAAAAAAGGAGAAGATTATGATGATATATTTTCACCTGTGGCTCGATATACAACCATTCATTTGATAGTTTCTCTTGCTTCAAGTCAAGGATGGAACCTTCATTAGATGGACTTGAAGACAACATTCCTTCATGGAATGTTATATGGAGAGGTATATGTTGAGCAACCATAGGGATTGAAGTAGAGGATGTTGGAAATAGTAAGAGGGGGGTGAATCAATATTTATTTTCAATTGTTATGTTTACGAATTAAGATTCTTCACAATTATAATCATAAAGATAAATAATAAGGATTTTATTATAAACAAGTGAGGACACCAATCCTGTTTTACAAAAAATTGAGTACAATTATGTTTAAGGGTACCAACCCTTCAATCTTCCAGGCTCCAACCTGTTGCCAAATACCAACTTGGAATTTTTTGAGGCTACAACCTGTAGGGATCCAACCCTATCCTTTTCAAGTCTCCAACATGATTTTTAGAGGCTCCAACCCCTAGGGAACCAACCTTTTAGTCTTCTTAATAAATATAGATAAGTTACTTACTTGAATTTCTCTACAAATCTTGTTTTGCGCTTCACTTATCCATTAGCTCCAAAACAACTAGTTCTTCATTGTCCAAGGTTCTTAATCCTTTATGTCCTTCGCTAGATGATCATGATGAATGATGACACCAGAGTCATTCCATTATTGTATCACCAAACTAAATTGTATCTGAGATGCATTATGGCTAGATCTAACTCCTAGTTCTATAGGTATTTCCCCTCCATAGATAGTCCCAATATTTCTTCACAATTTTTATCACTAACCCTCCTCTAGTAGTATTAAAATATCATAATCCTTCACACTTTTATATCACCATAGATCTAGGCTCCACTAAGAATGCACTACCCACAAATCCGAGCTTCCTCAAAACTTAAATGTCCCACAGATCTGGGCTCCACTGAAACTGAAATGTCCCACAGATTTGGGCTCCACAAAAACTGAAATTTCCCACAAATCTAGGCTCCACCGAAATTGAAATGTCCCACAGATCTGGGCTCACCGAAATTTAAATGTTCCCAGATCCGAGCCACAAAATTATGCACAAGTCTAAGAGTAGCTATAAAATGTATGTACAGGACCGAGGGTATAGAAGGTGGCTTAGTCTAAGATTCTGAATAGGTGCACCAGGTCTGAGTCTTGTGTTGCTAAGTGTGACTGAATGTCCTAGCTCTTACAAACTTATCTGCTTCAGATATTAAGTGATCCTTCTTAGCCTCTCAATCTCCTTTACTTTGTTCCTTCATGTTCATGAGTTGTGAACTGTATCTTACTCTCTGTGATGGATGACCAAATTGGACGATTTTGAAATGAAGATCTGAGTTCATATATATATGGATTTCACCTTGAAGTGAAGAGACGTGACCTATGGAGGAAGCCGACTTAAGAGACAGGGTATAGGTCGGCTAGACTGTAAAAATAAGACATATGACCTTCAAAAATCAATTTCTCTTAGATTATTTGGAGTTAGAAGCTGAGTGAGGGCTCGTTGGAAAGAGGAAAGAGTCCTCTTCAAGATGGATAAGGAGCCAATGTAATAGGATGTCTCCAAGGTGACAAAAAATAGTTTTCTTTGTGATTGTTCTTGAATTTTCTCTATGTATAAGGTTTATTGGGACAAAATGGTCTCCAACCATCATACAAGTGTGTCATGTCTTCAACCATGTCATCATATCATCTCCATATCATCATATGGTCTCCAATCGTGTTATGATATCGTCTCCATGAGTGTAACCTTCAAGAGTATTTTTATCAATGACAATTATTGACCAACAATCTCCCGCTTTATCATTGATGGAAATCTTCTTTCTTCCAACATTCTCTCCCCATTTGACATCAATGGAAAATGGGGTGCCCAAGTACTCCCCCTATGAAGCCGCTTCTTTTCATGTTTCTCCCATTTTCATGGTGATTCTACCCTTGTCGATGTGTTCTCTTAATGTGATGCAAGAGAAATGACCCCCATATTTTAGCGAAGATATTCAAATGCTTCTCGTTGTAGGGGTTTCGTAAAGATATCTGCGATTTTATCCTTTGTATTTACATATTCCAACTTGATATTCTGTTCAACAACTTATTCACAAATAAAGTGGTATTTGATTGGACTATGTTTGGTGTTTGAGTGCATTAGCAGATTCTTTGAAACACTGATGGCACTAGTGTTGTCACAATAGATGGTGATTGGTTTATTAGTCTCTATGTTGACATCTTTCAATGCTTCCTTCTCCACAATATTTTGTGTACAACAATATGAAACAACTATATATTCAACTTCAACCGTGGAGAGAGATATAGAAGATTGTTTTTTGCTGAGTGAAGATACTAGACAAACTCCCATGAAAAATGCATTTCACTGGTACTTTTTCTATCATCTACGCTTCGAGCCCAATCAACATCAGTGTAATCTGTCACGATAAGAGTTGTGATTTTGGGATACCTTAGACCAAAATCAGGAGTACCTTTCAAGTATCTAAGAATTCTCTTCACAACCAACAAATGGGATTGCTCAGGAGCTGATTGAAATCTTACCACCATTCCTACTGCTTGCATAATATTGGGTCTTGAAGCAATTAAGTATAGGAGAGCTCCAATTATTGACCTGTAAACAGTCGCAACTACTGAGGGGATTCATCATCTTTTCTCAATTTGCAATCTATTATGATTGGTGTGCTCATAGGTGCACATTCTTCCATCCCATATGCCTTAAGCATGTATTTAAGGTATTTTTCTTGGGATATAAACATACCTACTTTAGTTTGAGTTACTTGTAGTCCAAGGAAGTAAGATAATGTTGAAGAGCCAAGTGCAATTATGTATAGTAGGATTCTTCTAGACTTGATAGCAATTTGTGAAGCACTTTTACAATTTATCTTGTTAGATTAATCTTCTTCTCTTCTTATTAATTCATGTGTGTTTACTTCATCAAACTGCTAGCAAAACACAAGAAACAAGAACACAAAATATTGGCTCTCTTCCAGGGAAAAACCTCTCTCTCTTAGAGAGGAAAACCCTTTCGTAAATTTCTCTTATTGAAACTTCTATTGATCAATGCCAAACCCTAGACCCTTGACAAGAATATCCTCCAAGCACAAGTCAAATTCTTCATCCTTCCTGCACTTTGTTTTCCGACACTTCATCCTCCTTTTGGCACTTTGTTCCTCGACACTTTGTTCCCCAATAGTTCTTTCCCCAAAACTTCATCCTCCTTCTTCCTTGTTCGACTGGAGATAGACCTTGTCTATGTGACAACTAGAGTAGATACTTGTGTTTTATACTTAGTGAGATCCTTCACCTATGGAGACACCTTCCTTTTCTTGGCTAACCAAGTTTCTTCCTGATCTGTAGTTGTAGGCTTGATGGCACATCAGCCCTAGTTTCTCACATGTGTGGGAAGTTTCCTTGAATATTTGAATCCTTCTATCTTTGCTTGGCAGAGACTCTTCTTACTTCTAGTGGGAGGCATTATAGGCCTAAGTTACTAGCCCAAACAATGAGATATATGGGACTGATATGTTTATTTTGTTATGACCACAGAGAGGCCTCTTTTTCTCGCACATGTGACTATGTTGGACCCTTAGAACAACCTCTTAAACTTCAATATTGTATTCTCCTTTTTCTCTGCACTAGAGGCTCCTTATACTTGGCTTCTTTCCATATTTTCTCGACTTCTCTTGCTTGCTGATTTCAAAGGTGAGTTCCTTCTCGTTGGAGGAGTAGACAACCTCTATATACAGAGGATTATCCCTCCCTTAGGTTGACTTGAGGACAGTAGGCCGACTTGAGTCTTCTTCATAGTTTTTACTCCTTTTTGTGATGTCATTGCATGGAGAGGACTTGTCTTTGCTTGGAGGGATATTCTTTGACTCTTATACAAATATATACATGGTGTAACATGTCCTTAAGGGTATTCAAACTTTATTTTGACTCTTTGAATCACCTATAGCACTTTAACATGTGCTAGACCTATTTAAATGAGCAAGAAACTCATTGATAAATATAACAAAAATAATATTTATTTTCTTGAATAAATACAAATATCAAAAGTAAATTTATGAAGACTGAACCTAATTACACTTTATTCAATAGATAACTCACCAATCATCGACATTTTGAACTCTTTCAATATTTTGAGCAAATTCATGGCTCATTCCATCATCATTGCTGGAAAAAAATCAGATCACCAACATATACAAGAGTGATTAGTAATTTAAGCATGTCCATATTCATGTAGAGATAACTTCTTGCCACCCCCTTTTTGAAGCCTTGTTGTTGTAGATAGTGATCCAATATTGTGTACTAAGCTCTAGGAGCTTGTTTCAACCCATATAATTCCTTTTTCAACTTACATACAAAGTCTTTTCCTTATGCTAGATCAAACCCTTCCGGTTGCTCCATGTAAACTTCTTCCTTTAGATCACCATTTATAAATGTTGATTTCACGTCCATTTGATAAAATTTGAATCCTTTTGAAAAAGAAAATGCCAAAAACATCCTTATAGCCTACATACATGCTACCGCTGCAAAGGTTTCTTCAAATTAAATTCCTTCAATTTGTGAGTAACCTTTACAAACAAGCCTTGCTTGATTTCAGATGATTTGTCCATCTTCATTCATTTTGTTTTTGAACAGCCACTTGGTTCCAATTATATTTTTATCTTTTGGACGAGGTACAAGTTCCCGTGTTTCATTCTTTTCAATTTGGAACATTTCTTCTTCCATTGGTTCCACCCAATGAGGGTCCTTACTCGCTTGAGCAAAGTTTTCTGGTTCTACCATGGATAGTAAGGCAACATTATCTTTTCTTGGTGTATTTTTCATCCTTATTCGGGTATGTATTCCATCATCTGTATTCCCAATAATCTGTTCTTTCGGTTGGTGTTTTTGAACAAATTTTACTCTTTATGGAGTTTGAGATGGTTCCTTTTGATTTTCTTGATCCTTTTCTTCCTTTGTTGTATCTTCTTCAAAATATTAAAGAATATAATCTTCTTCACAAACTTCAATTTCCTTTTCTCGGAGTGCTTCGTCAATATTTATGTCAATTCTTTCTATAATTATTCATAATCGATTATTGTAGCATTTGTAAAATATCCAAGAAATATTCCTTTGTCAACACGAGAATCAACTTTTCCTGGTGAGTCATCATTGATCTTCATAAAACATTTGCTTCCAAAAATTCTAAAATATTTTACTGAAGTAGGTCTTCCTTTCCATAATTCATATGGAGTCTTGTCATTATTTGGTCTTATTTGAGTTCTATTCAAGGTATATACTATTGTCCCAACAACTTCTCTCCAAAACATGGTCTGCAAATCCGTTTCTAGTAGCATTGTCCTTTCCATTTCTTGTACAATTATGTTTCTTCTTTCCACTACATTTTATTTGGGAGTTCTAGCAACAGAGAGCTCTCTCTTGATTCCATGCACTTTGCAGAAATCATCAAATTCCTTCGAAGTGAATTCTCCTCCTCTATCTGTTCTAAGGAATTTAATCTTTGATTCTTTTTCATTTTTTACAAGAGCTTTAAAATTCTTAAAACATTCAAATGCTTCGGATTTGAATTTTGTAAATAATACCAACATCATTGTAGTATAGTCATCCACAAATAGACAAAAGTACCTTTCACCTTGTAGAGATGGAGTTCTGGTTGGTCCACATAAATCTGCATGTATGATCTCCAAATGTTTTGATGTTGAGAACTTCTTAGTCTTGAAGCAGGTTCTAGTTTTCTTTCCATGACGACACGGGCCACACACAACTTGATTTGGCTTGAAATTTTTTGGAATGTCCCTTACTGCATTTTTTTTTGTTCTGATATTAACCAAGTTATCAAAGTTTAGATGCCCCAATCGTTTGTGCCATAACTAGCTTTCATCTGCTTGACTCATATACCATTTATCTTCTTGAATTTTACTCAAAATATATATGTTGTCTGGTGTTCTTACTCCTTTTTCCACAAGTTCTCTTAAGGAGGATTTCCTTATCTAACAATATTTAGTACTGAAGACAAAATTATGTCCTTGGTCACAAATTTGGCTAACACTTAAAAGATTGTGTTTGAGCCCTTCCACCAGTAGTGCATTTTGAGATTTTCCCTTTCCATTAACAAGAGCAACAATCCCTCTTCCAACAATTTTAACAGATCCACTTCCAAAAGATACATTTCCATCCTTCTTGTTTAACGAGATAAACTTATTTCGGTCACCTGTCATGTGTCTTGAACATCCATTATCCACAAATCATTGAGTTTCATCACAATGTGCACATAAAGCTAGACCACATTTATCAATAGTGGGTTCCTCCTTTAATTCTTCTCTTTTGAATGAACAATTTTGCGCATCATGGCCATAATCATTGCATTTTGAGCAAACGAGTTCATACTTAGCCAAAGGATCAAATGAATTGTAAGTCTTGATTTATCCTTTTTCTTTTAGGCTACGTGACTTACTTTGATGATTGGTCTTATATCTTGAAATATTATCCTTATGAGCTTTGCTATGCTTAGCCTGATAACCAAAGTTTTTACAATGAAAGAAATAACCAAGAAATATTGTTTGATACCTGTTAGGATAGCCTTGACTTGATGTAGTATTGTTCCTTGGAGGTAACCTTCCTTCATTCGTTGGGTTGTTAAAGGTGGATCGTTTCTCTTGGTGGGATGGCTTCTCCTCTTTTGGATGATTGCAAAGGATGTTAACATAGCTTATTTGGATTTTTTCATTTACATTCTCCTTTGAAACCAATTCCAGACTTGTCAGGTTGAGGTATTTGAGTATTAAGGATGTTATTAAGAGTTTGAGAGCTTTGCCAACTCTTTTTAACTTGATGCAACTCTTTTCTTAGCGAAACAATTTTAGCTTCATGTTTTTCACAAATTTCTTCTCTTTCTTTTAGTTTTTTGTTCAATAATTCTTCCTTCCTTTTTGCTTCCTCTTTTTCCACTTTGAGAGAAATGACATTGTTTCATAATTTCTCATTTTCTTCAATGGTACTCATTATAAAAGCATCCACATTTCCTTCTGCTTCTTGTTCATAATCATCTTCATTTGTAAATTCCATAGATAATACTTCACTGCTTCCAACATAGTCATCTTCTTCATCGAACTCATCATCATATCTTTTGTGTAGAAAGGTATTTTTAGTTGATTTCTTCTTAGTAATCATGAATTCTTCTTCATCAAAGTCATCTTGTTTGGAGAAGAAATTCTTCTTGTTAAACCCTTTATTCTTGAACATATTCTTTTTATATTCATCATCATCATCATTATCATGTTTATGAGGACATTTTTCAGCATAATGTCCTATTGTTCCACATTTAAAACAAATGAGAGGATACTTACCTTTGATCTTGGATCCTTTCCTTAGGTTCCTTACGAATTTTGCTAGTTTAGATTCAGTGTCGGAATCATCACTGCTATAATTATAATTTCTCCCTTTCTTTGATGACTTTGAGGCCTTGAATGAAACTTCCTTGGAGTTTTGGATTCCTTTTCTCATTTCATATGCAATGAGAATCCTATGAAGTTCTTCCATATTTAGAGTATCTAGGTCCTTTATTTGTTCTATGGCACTTACTTTGGAGTCAAAACCTTTCGGAAGTGATATTAGGACCTTTTGGACAACTGTTATTTCTTCAATGTTTCCTCCTAGACCTTTGAGTGAGTTGGAAACTTCATCCACTCAGAGGAAAAAGGCTGCAATATCTTCTTTGTCATCCATCTTAAGACTCTCAATTTGTATTCTATGTGTTTGGAGTTTTTCCCTTTTGACCTTGGAGTCTCCATCATAGATAGAAATAAGCCCGTCCCACATTTCCTTGGCAGAATCATAGTTCATAACTTTTGTAAATTTTGAATAAGAAATTTCACTTGTTGTGAAATTTAGTGCTTTGGCATTTTCTATATAAAATTTCTTACCATCCTGACTTGTTGGTGGAGTAGCTGGAACTTTATACCCATCCGTAATTGATTTCCATACTTTAGGTCCAAGAGAAATTAAATAGAATGTCATCCTACGCTTCCAAAATCCAAAGTTTGTTGCATCAAATTGGGGGGTTTTTCTTGAATCCCGATTCTTCATTGTGACTTAAGAATCCTTCTTCCAACTGTTAGGTTGATTATGAAGAAGCTCGATCTGATACCAATTGTTGGAAATACTGAGAGGGGGATGAATCAATATTTATTTTCAATTGTTATGTTTACCAATTAAGATTCTTCATAATTATAATCAGAAAGATAAATAATAAGGATTTTATTATAAGCAAGTGAGGACACCAATACTCTTTTAAAAAAAAATGAGTACAATGATGTTTAAGGGTACCAACCCTTTAATCTTCCCTGCTCCAACCTATTTTCAAGGACCAAATTAGACTTTTGTGAGGCTCCAACCTCTTGGGCTTCAACCCTATCCTTTCCAAGGCTCCAACCTGATTTTTAGAGGCTCAAACCCCTAGGGCAACAACTCTTCAATCTTCTTAATAAATATAGATAAGTTACTTACTTGAATATCTTCACAATCTTGTTCTTCACTTCACTTATCCATTTGCTTCAAAATAGTTAGTGCTTCAAGGTCCAAGGTTCTCAACCTTTATGTCCGTCACTAGATGATCATGATGAATGATTCCATTAGAGTCATTCCATTATTTTATGATTCGAATTGGATCCATGAAGAATAATCAAGGGAACCATGGCTATACCAGGTTGGGACAGACTTCCAAAAATTGAGAGCAGCGGTCAAAAACACCTCTGAATAGTGGTAGTTAGCAGCCAGCATGGAGCAACGAGGACCTCGGTCAAAGTGCGCTGATCGAGGTCCATGGAGATTGTGTGGGAGGCGAAACTAGCCCCTGGGGAGCCCGAATTGGGAAACAGAGGGAGTTTTGATGCACGCGCTTTGCTGGGCAAAAACCCTCAAAAAGGAGAGGCCCCAAGTGCTCATTCACGTGGGATCCAGGAAAACCATGGGACAAAAGGCTAAAAGCTAAAAGGCGGGACCTGCTCCGAAATCAGTGGTATTGATTGGGGGCATCCTTGGGCGGTAAGCAGTTTTGGTGAAAGTGGAATGATTTCACTCAGCGCCTGATGCGTGGCAAGCAGAGGAGAGATAAAACCGCCACTGATCATGTGCTAACGGTCGAGCAAGTCAACTGCACGAAACGTGCGTATGGCGTCATATCTGGAGGCCCTAGATCTAACGGTTGAGATCGCTCCCAATGGGAAAGCGGAATTGATGGGGGATTAAGCCACAGTTTGTAAAGATTTGACATCTGATTTGACTGCCAAGGTGGCAGAAGAATCATTCCATGATGTAGCCGAAGAATTGAACCGAAGAAGCAGGCTGGCACATTTTGCAGGAGGACAAGTGGCCACTCCCTGTGAGCCTGATGATGATGCCGAATAGGGAACTCCAAGCGAAGCTGTAGCAGACAATCCGACGGGAAGTGGAAAAGGAATTGAATAGCCATGAGCTCTAATGGCTTTTAAAAGCCATGAATAGGTAAAGTAGAAGGAACCGAACACCGGAACCCTGAGAGAAGACGGGAAGGAAAAGGAAGAAGACAGAGAAAACTACAGAAAGACAGTGAAGCAAAAGCAGAATAGAAGATAGAGGGCTGAGCTGACCGAAGGCAGCATCGAGCACCAGAGAGCTTGAGGGATTCAAGCCATCCTAGAGAGGATCTGTCCGGAGTGAGCACCACATTAGGCTCTCTCCATTATAGATCAGAAGGTCACAGAGCTGGTAAGGAAAAGAGTCTGTGTACTCTAGTGGCTTGGGGCATCCAAGAACCACCCTGCTAAGCAAATTCCGTTTCAGGAGACTCACATTGAGCTCCTTCATTGTAATTCTCTGCTTTAGACACAATAAAAGAAGGCCACCACTGAGAACTGGACTGGAGACGTAGCCCTAGAGGATAGGGTGAACTCCTTATTAAATCCTTGTGTCCTTATAATTGCTTACTGTATTTCTCTATTGTTTTCCATTTCACGTGTCTATGTATTTGCAATCTGATCGATTCGTTGCCTAAATAACATAGACACAAATTAGCACATAAGTATGCAATACCTTCATGTAATAAATCTTTAACTGAGGTCACTCATAGGGTGATTATTAGATCAAGTGGTATCAAAGCTCTAGGCTGTAGAGGTTAGACAAGCTTGTGTTGGTTTAGCTGCTGAATGCTCACTAGATCAAAGCTCAAATTAGGAGAAGGAGAGTTGGTGGAAACTAACCCTAAAATTGGGAGAGTCTATTCTCGGAAGACAATGTTAGAAGAAGATTCTGTAGGGCCAGACCCTCAATTCCTAGAAAGCTTCCTAGCTATAAAGTCTATGGTAGAAGAAATGTATAGGGACTTTAGAAAGCATAAGGATGAGGATTCATCAGGTTCTAAACAAGACAAAGAAGAAGATGAGCCTCATTCCCGTGACCACTCAAAAGGAAAAGGGAAAGAGGAAATCTTTATCACACCTCCTAATAGCCCTGTGCACAACAAGAAGGCATATTTTACAAGCTAGATGTTAAATTTGACTTGCCTATATATGATGGAGAGCTAAATGCTGAAAAGTTGGACAACTGGATTAGACAAATTGATGTGTATTGCAGAGTACAAAACATCGACTTAGACAAGAGTAAGATTCAGCTAGCAAGCCTACGCCTAGGAGGCACTGCCTTGGTTTGGTAGGAAGGCAAAGCTCAAGTTGACATGAAAAGACATGGTAAGACCATCTCTGTCTAGAGTGAATTTGTTTTTGCAATAAAAAAGCAGTTCTATCCATTGGCCTACATGCAACAAGCCATGATGAGTTGGAAAACTCTTTGACAGTTGAAAGGGAAAAGTGTGCAAGGGTACACTCAAGAATTTAGAAAGAGAGCAATGATTCTAGGAATTACATTAGACTCACCAGAAACTCTGTTGAAGTACATTGGTGGTCTACACAGCTACATGACGCATACCATCCTCATGTTTAATCCCACTAGTATAGATGAGGTATTTGTACAAGCTACTCATCTAGAAACTAGAGGAAAGAATGGAAATCCAGAAGTTGGGGGACCATCCCAACCCACCGCAGGCAAGAGCAAGGAGAAAAGAAAGTAGAAGTGGAAAGCAAGGAAGGCGAACACTGCACGGAAAAGAAAAGCTTCATGCACTCACTGTAAAAAGGATGGGCATGATGATGATAATTGTTTGATTCTGCATCCAGAGCTGAGACCTAAGAAGTTCGAGGGAAAGAAGAAGAAGAAGACTGCTACAGCTATTCAAAAATATTTGGGTCAGACTCGGGAGATGAAACAACTATTGCAGCCACAGGTATAAAAGGTAAGAATTCTAAAGCATTTACTAGTAATTCTGCTCAATCTGTTATTGATGAAGAAAATGAGAGAAAAGGACATGAGCTTTTCCACATTCGAGTTGTTTCCAAATATTAAAAGATTGATACTTTGTTTGATAGTGGCTCACAAGTAAATTTAATTTCTGAAGAAATCGTAAAGAAATTGGGATTAGCAACTACACCTCATAAGAAACCATACCCATTAGGATGGTTGAATGATAAAGCACAACTACAAGTGACTAGACAGTGCAAACTCAAGTTTTCTTTTGGGCCAACATTTGTAGATGAGGTTGACTTAGACATAAATTCCTTTGGATATATGTGGAATTGTTTTAGGAAGTCCTTACTTGTATGATAGAAAGACTATTTTCTATAGAGCTGAGAACAAGTATCTACTTGTTAAAGATAGAATCAAATACTTTGTAAGAGCTCATAAGCTAAAGAATAATTATACTCTCATAAACTTAGGACAGATGAAAAGAATGATAAATTCATGCAAAAAATTCCTACTGATGGTTGTAAAGGAAAAGAAACCCGATAAAACCAATGTATTTAAGGGCTGTAATGCTAAGCAGCAAGCTGATTTAGAAAAGGTTGTTTCAGAGTATGAAGTCTTATTTCAAGAACCTAAAGGACTGCCACCCAAAAAGGAAATAGTACATGATATTATTTTGCAGCAAGATGTTCCATTGCCTAACATTGGGATGTACAGGTTGTCAGCTTTAGAGAATACTAAAATCAAGAAGCAGGTGCAGGAGTTGCTCGAGAAAGGATTCATCAGGCCTAGCACATCACCATGTGGGTCACCAATTGTTTTGGTGAGAAAGAAAGATGGCACGTGGAGAATGTGCATTGATTATCGAGCACTGAATAAGATAACAATTAAAAATCGTTATCCCCTTCCTCGCATAGATGATATTTTAGATCAATTGAAGGAAGTTGTTTATTTCACCAAGCTAGACTTACACAGTGGACACCATTAGGTCAGAGTTGTAGAACAAGATGCATGGAATATTTCTTTCAAAACAAAGCAGGGATTGTATGAGTGGCTGGTTATGCCTTTTGGCTTAACTAATGCTCCTGCTAATTTCATGAGATTAATGAATGATGTACTCAAACCTTTTCTTGATGATTTTGTTATTGTGTACCTGGATGACATTCTGATTTTTAGTAAAACGTGGGAAGAACATTTAAAGCATGTTAAGCAGACTCTAGATGTTTTGAAAAGAGAAAAACTTTATGTTAAACTCTCAAAATGTGAATTTTTCAAGACATCTCTGAATTATTTGGGTCATATAGTAGGGGGTGGTGAATTGAAAATAGATCCCTATAAAGTGGTAGTCATTGTAAACTGGCCTAAACCCAAGTCTGCTACAGAAGTGAGAAGCTTCTTAGGAGCTGGACAATATTGGAGGAAGTTTATTTCTAACTTTTCCTTAATTGCAACTCCCTTACATGCTTTAACTGAATTGAACAAGGTGTTTCAGTGGGGAGGCAAACATCAGAAAGCCTTCGACACCTTGAAAGAAAAGATTAGTACATCCCCTGTACTAGCACTGCCTGATCTGCAAAGACCATTTGAGATCCAAACTGATGCCAGTGACTATGCCATGGGAGCAGTGTTGACATAGCACGGTAAACCCATATGTTATCATTCTGAGACTTTTAATCCTGCAGTAGTTAACTATCCTACATATGATAAAGAATTGTATGCATTGCTTCAGAGTGTGAAAAAGTGGAAACATTACTTAATGGGCAAAGAGACAGTAATACATACTGATCATCAACCACTTCAATATCTGCACTCCCAAAATAAGTTGCAGTAATCAAGACATTACAGATGGATGGGTTTTCTACAACAGTTTCATTTAGCCATCAGATATAAAAAGGGCATACATAACAAAGTTTCAGACATGTTATCTAGACCCATTATAAATGCATCTACTATACTTAAGCATAATTCTATACTACATGAAAGCTACATTGAACAATATGCTCAAGATATGGACTTTAAAGATGTATATGCAACATTGAGTCAAGGCAAAGGAGTAGAAGAATTGGATTATCATGTGAAGGACCGACTCTTATATCATTGTGGGAAACTCTTCATTCCACAAACTTAGAGAATAAATATAATTAGGGAAGCACACACTTCTCTGATATCAGGTCGCTTTGGGGTAAGTAAAATAGTTGCCCAGCTGCAAAGGTTTTGTTATTGGCCGAAAATGAATGAGACAGTTTCTAGATATGTAAGAGGGTGTGCTATGTGTGCTAAAAGCAAGCCCAGTAATAGAAAACTAGGCTTGTACACTCCATTACCAGTTACTTCTCACCCTTGGGAAAGTGTTTCCACGGATTTTGTTGGAGGAATACCTAAATCTAGGAAAGGTCATGATTATATATATGTTGTTGTGGATAGGTTTAGCAAAATGTGTATTTTGATACCTTGTAATAAACAGATTACAGCTGAAAAAACTGCAACATTGTTCTTTGAACATGTATGGGTTCATTTTGGATTACCCACTTCTATTGTATCTGATCGAGACACCAGATTTGTGGGGAAGTTTTGGTCAAGTCTGTGGGAACTGATGGACACCAAACTGAAGAAAAGCATAGCTTTTCATCCACAAACTGATGGCCAGACAGAAGTAGTTAATAGGACAGTGATTCAGTTACTAAGAGGATATTGCAGCAAACATCCTAAGCTTTGGGATGAACATTTTTGTTATGTTCAACATGCTTATAACAGAGCAAATCATTCTTCTACACAGAGATCTCCTTTTGAGACCTATTTTGGTTTCACACCAACGTCTCCTTTGGATTTTGTCTTTGGTAAAGACACCATAGTTGATGGACACAGTGATGTGGACAAGGCAACTAGGTTCATTGAACAGATCCAGGAGATCCACCAGGTAGTACAGGAACAACTGGAAAAGAGCCAAGCCAAGTACAAGGCTAAGCATGATAAGCATCGGATGAAGCATAGTTTTCAAGTTGGTGACCAAGTCTGGCTGTATATCAGCAAGGACATGATCCAAGGTGAAGGTAAGAAACTAAAGCCTATCAGGTATGGACCCTTCAAGATACTTGAGAAGATTGGTGAAAATGATTTTCACCTTGATCTACCAGCTTACATGCACATCTACTCAGTCGTAAATGCAGATTGCTTGAGATTTTTTGAACCTTCAATGATTGAGGATCCTGAAGAGCAAAGTCAGTTGCCTTATATAGATGATTTGCTACCTAAATATCTTAATGAACCACAGGAAGACACAATACCGGACAAGAAGGTGAGGACGATGCGTAGGGGAGATGTGGAGTACCTCAAGATTGGGCTCAAAGGTTCAAAGCTCAGCAATGCAAAGTGGATTGAGATTGGGCAAGTGAGAAAACAATACCCTCACTTAGTTGATGCTTAAAAACTAACTTTTGGTGGTCCAAAAGCTTTTTCAGTGGGAAGGCCATGATCCAAAGTGGATCCATGAAGAATAATCAAAGGAACCATGGCTATACCAAGTCGGGACATACTTCCAAGAATTGAGAGCAACGGTAAAAAAACACCTTTGAACAGTGGCAGTTAGTAGCCGGCGTGGAGCGATGAGTACCTCGGTCAAAGCACATCGATCGAGGCCCATGGAGACTACGCGGGAGATGAAACTAATCCCTGGGGAGCCCAAATCGGGAAACGGAGGGAGTTTTTGATGCGTGATTAGCGCTAAGTGCTAAGCACTAATCGCTGGGCAAAAACCCTCAAAAAGGAGAGGCCCTGAGCGCTCGGTCGAGTGGGAGCTGGGAAAGCCGTGGGACAAAAGGCTAAAAGCTAAAAGGTAGGACCCGCTTTGAAACCAACGGTATTGATCAGGGGCATCCTTAGGCGGTAAGCAGTTTTGGTGAAAGTGGAGTGATTCCACTCAGCGCCCGATGCATGGCAAGTGGAGGAAAGAGAAAACTGCTGCTGATCGCTCGCGAATGGTCGAACAAGTCAACTGTGTGAAATGTGCGTATGGTGTTGGATCTGGAGGCCCCATATCTAATGACTGTGATCGCGCCCAATGGGAAAGCGGAATCGACGGGGGATTAAGCCGCAATTTGTACAGATTTTATGTCCGATTTGACTGCCAAGGTGGCAGACGACTCAATCCACGACGTAGTCGAAGAATTGAACCAACGATGGCACAGTTTGTAGGAGGACAAGTGGCCACTCCCTGTGAGCCTGATGACGACGTCGAATAGGGAACTCCAAGCGAAGCTATAGCAGGTGATCTGACAGGAAGTGGAAGAGGAATGGAACAACCTTGAGCTCAAATGGCTTTTAAAAGCCATGAATAGGTAAAGCAAAAGGAACCGAACATTGGAACCCCGAGAGAAGACGGGAAGGAAAAGGAAGAAGATAGAGAAAACCAAAGAAAGACAATGAAGCAAAATCAGAATAGAAGACAGAGGGCCGAGCTGACTGAAGGCAGCATCGAGCGCCAAAGAGCTTGAGGGATTCAAGCCATCCTAGAGAGGATCTGTACGGACTAAGCACCACATTGGGCTCTCTCCATTATAGACCAGAAGGTCACAGAGCTGGTAAGGAAAAGAGTCTGTGTACTCTAGTGACTTGGAGCATCCAATAACCACCCTACCAAGCAAATTCCGTTTCAGGAGACTCACATTGAGCTCCTTCATTTTAATTCTCTACTTTAGACACAATAAAAGAAGGCCACCACTGAGAGTTGGACCGGAGATGTAGCCCTGGAGGATAGGGTGAACTCCTTATTAAATCCTTGTGTCCTTATATTTGCTTACTGTATTTCTCTGTTGTTTTCCATTTCACGTGTCTGTGTATTTGCAATCTGATTGATCCGTTGCCTAAATAACATAGACACACACCAGCACATGAGTCTGTAATACCTTCATGTAATAAATCTTTAACTGAGGTCACTCATAGGGTGATTATCATATCATTTTATCACCGAACTTAACTGTATCTGAGATGCCTTGTGGCTAGATTTGACTTCTAGTGCTGTAGGTATTTCCCCTCCACAGATAGTTTGAATACTTCTTCACACTTTTTATCACTAAGCCTCCTCCAGTAGTCTTAAAAGATCACAGTCCTTCACAGTTTTATATCACCATAGATCTGGGCTCCACCAAGACTGCACTACCCACAAATCCGGGCTCCACTGAAACTAAAATGTCCCACAAATTTTAGCTCCACCGAAACTGAAATGTCCCACAGATCTAGGGTCCACTGAAACTGAAATGTCCCACAAATATGGGCTCCACCAAAACTGAAATGTTCCCATATTCGAGCCACATAATTATGCACAATTCCGAGAGTAGCTACAAAATGTATGTACATGACCGAGGGTATAGAAGGTGGCTTAGTTCGAGCTTATGAATAGATGCACTAGGTCCGAGTCTTATGTTGCTAAGTGTGGCTGTCTGTCTGAGCTCTTACAACCTTATCTACTTCACATATCAAGTGATCCTTCTTGACCTCTAAATCTCCTTTCCTTTGTTCCTTCAAGTTCACGAGTTGTGAAATGTATCTTACTCCCTGTGATGGATGACCGAATTGGATGATTTTGAAATGAATATCCGAGTTCATATATATATGGATTTCACCTTGAAGTGAAGAGATGTGACCTATGGATGAAGCTGACTTGAGAGGCAGGGTATAGGTCAGCTAGACTGTAAAAATCAGACATATAACCTTTAAAAATCAATTTCTCTTAGAGTATTTGGAGTTCGAAGCTGAGTGAGGGCTTGTTTGAAAGATAAAAGAGTCCTCTTCAAGATGGATAAGGATCCAATGTAATAGGATGTCTCCAAGATGAAAAAAATAGTTTTCTTTGTGATTGTTCTTGAATTTTCTTCTCAATGCAAGGTGTATTGGGGCATAATGGTCTCCAACCATCATACAAGTGTGCCATTTCTTCAACAATGTCATTATATTGTCTCCATGCCATCATATGGTCCTCCATGTCATTATATGGTCTCCAACCATGTCATCATATTGTCTCCATAAGTTTAATCTTCAAGAGTATTTTCGTCAATGACAATTACTGACCAACAGAGGACCGAAAGAAACATGTGTAAGTTGAAGAAGGCATTGTATGGTTTGAAGCAAGCCCCTAGAGCATGATACACCCGCATAGATACTTACTTGGTGAAGTTGGGATTCACAAGAAGGAATGTCGATCCCAACCTCTACTTCAAGGTAGTCCAAGGTATGCCGTTGATTTTGGTTTATGTCTACGATATATTCTTGATAGGTAGTGAGCCTCTGATTATTGAGTGTAAGAGGGAGCTAGCCTCTGAACTCAAGATGAAGGACCTTGGAATCATGCACTATTTTCTAGGCGTTGAGGTGTGGAAAAGGCTCGATGATAGTTTCCTTTCATAAGGGAAATATGTGATGAAGCTGTTGGAAATATTTGGAATGATCGAATGGAGTTTGCTACCCACACTAATGGAAATGAATTTCAAGAAGATATGTGGAGAAGTTGTAGGATCCGATTTGGTAAATCCATTTGAGTATAGACAATTGATTAGGGCTATGATGTTCCTAGCGAACACTTGTATAGACATATGCTATGTAGTGAACAAATTGAGTCAATTCATGAACAATACTCTCCATGCACATTGGGTTACTGCCAAACACATTTTGAGATATTTTCATGGGACGATCACCCTTGGTTTGAGATACTCTGCTGAAGATGTTCGACTTCATGGATATACCGATGTTGGCTAGGCATGAAATGTTGTCAAGAGGAAGTGTTGGGTACCTATAATACTAGTGATTACCCCATTACTATTGTAGTTATACCCCTTATTAATATTGTTGTGCCCCTATTTCCCCCATATTGTTATTACTGTGCCCCATAGAATCCCTCTATTGTTATTTTTGTGGCTTTATATTAATATTGTTAGGTCGGCTGGATTATATTGTGACTCCTTAGACTCCTATATATAGAAAGGAGGTTTTGTCATTTGTATCATCAAAGAATTGTTCATTTATGTAATGTAAAGGAGGTTGCCCCCTCGAAGAGGCTGAATTCTAAGGCGTTGATCTATCTTTTCTATCTTTTCTTCAACTGGTTTCATAACATTTGGTATCAGAGCTTTGGATTCTAGGGTTTCGCTGCTCCAAACAGGTCATCGTGGCATTTTCGCTATAAATTTTTTTTGTGATGTTTCAGAAGTCGAAAAAAAAAACCCATTTGAGAAGAAATCGCGCTGAACCTTGGTTCCAAATTTCAGAGCTTTCCACGTGATATTTGCTGAGATATGATTTGAGGAAGTTGGTCTTTTTGCAGACTCCTGAATTACATTCAAAACAGGTGACCTGGGGAAAATCGTCATAACTTTCTCTCTGGGGATCAGGTTGAAGTTTCGTAAGAAGGTACAGAAAGAGGACGGACTGTAGTTTTTTGTATGTGTTTTTCAGATCCAAAGGTCAAAAGAGTGACTCGTGGCACGTCGTACAAGTTTGCTCTACTGAATTAGTCTATAATCAAGTCACTGTGGGAGATTTCGCATAACTCTTCCTTGGAGAATCCAATTTGGGTCAGACTTGTGGCATTGGAAAGAGGACATAGAGGGCTACTACAGGTCACAAATTCAGAACTAGATAATTAGAAAGTATAGAGATACATCAGAGGCAATATCGAGCTCCTACAAAGTGAAAAAAGGTGTGTAGATTTTCTTTAATTTTTGCTTAAGCTCGGTTTGAAAATTTATTTTGAAGGAATTCAAAGGGCATATTAGAGCATTATTATTGGTAACTGATGCCCCGAGGAAAGAAAATGCAAACATCTAGTAAGGAACCTGAAATCTCTAGCATGACTCATGAAGAAGAAGAAGAAATGCTATATGATATATCAAAATTACAAGAACAAGTGCAACAAGTGTCACTTGCACAAAAAGCAATAGAATCTGAGATGGATGGTTTAAGGAAAGATGTAGAAGCTAAGATGGATGGTTTAAAGAAGGGTGTAGAAGCTAAGATGGATTGTTTAAAGAAAGGCGTAGAAGCTAAGATGGATGGCATGGAAGCTAAGGTGAATGGCATGGACGCTAAAATTGATGGCATGGATGATAATATGGAAGAATTGAAGATAAATATGAATAAGTTGCTACAAGAAATGGTCACTAAGGGTGAAAGGGTACTAAAGGAAACTCATGATGAGAACTAAAGAAATGTTAATCATGATTCCATAGACTCTAATGTTGGATCGAAGACTCACCATATTCCAAAAATCGATATGAGGAAGTTTGATGGTAGGGATCCCGCCACATGGATATTACAGATGGAGCAATTCTTCGATCTCAATAATGTGAAAAACACACAAAAGGTACGTATGGAAACTTTATATTTGGAACCAAATCAGTTTGTATGGTATCAATGGTTTTGCTCTCGTAAACAATTTATCACTTGGGCAATTTTTACAGAAGAATTGATAGCACATTATGAGGATACAAAAAGCAACACTTTTTTTAGCCAATTGATAAGTCTCAAACAAAAGGGTTCAATAATGGAGCACATCGAGGAGTTCCAAAAATTGAACATAAGGGTAAAAGATATTCCAGAGGAGCATAGGATTGATGTGTTCATAGGGTCTTTAAAGGATAATATCCAACATGATGTTCACCTTTGGGAACCTGATTCATTAGAGAAGGCATTCAGGTTAGCAAGAAAAATGGAAAGCAAAATTATGGCAACCAGGAAGCATACCACTCACAACTATAAAGACGGAAGTGTTGTTGCCGCTAGTCTTCCACAACCTATAAGGTTGACACCACAACAATTGGAAGAAAAAAGAGCAAAAGGGCTTTGTTACAGTTGTGATAGCAAATACACTAAAGGTCGTAAGTGTGCTGAGAAGAAATTATTCTACATAGATTGTGAAGAGGAAGAAGAAAAGGAGCAAGAAAGGTCAAAAGAAGAGGATATACTCCAGGAACAAAGCCTAGATAAAGAAGAAATGAATCCGACCATATCTTGTAATGCATTGGCGAGAATTACCACTCCTCAAACCATCAAGATAGAAGGACAAATGAAGAAGAAAAAGGTAATAGTGTTGATTGATTCAGGAAGTACCCACAATTTTATTCATTGTAAGGTAGCAAGAGAATTGAATTGCTTCTTATATCCAGCACCAGAGTGTCAAGTGATGGTTGCAAATGGAGGAACAATAAATTGCTCGGGAAAGTGCCATAATATCAAGCTATCCATGGGAGAATATGTATTGACTAGCCCAATGCTTTCCATTCCAATGGGAGGTGCTGATGTTGTACTAGGAGTCCAATGGCTACAATCCTTGGGTACAATAGCTTTTAATTTTCAAGAACTTTTCATGAAATTTTCTGTGGAAGGAAAGGAAGTTGAATTAAGGCGTATTGCAGGGAAACCGGAAAAGATAATCAGCTCTAACAGTATGACAAAGCTTCTAAAAAAAGGAACAAAGAGGTGTAATTGCACAATTATGTTCGCTAGATGTGTCCATAGTGGAATCATCTATTTCTCCAGATCTCCAAAAATTCTTGGACAATCATTCCAAGGTATTTGAGACTCCCAAAGGTCTCCCACCTATTCAATTTTCAAACCATTCCTTAGAAAATTTGTGTTAGTATTTTTTGATGATATACTAATCTACAACAAGTCTTGGAAGGATCATGTTGAACATGTTGACAAGGTGTTACAACTATTGGAGGAGAAACAGTTATATGCAAAAATATCCAAATGTTTCTTTGGAGTACAAGAGGTGGAATATCTGGGTCATATTGTATCTCATGAAGGAGTTAAGGTAGACCCTAGCAAAATTAAAGCCATTAAGGAATGGAAAATTCCCACATCCATAAAGCATCTGCGAGGATCTCTCGGGTTGACAGGGTATTATCGCAAGTTTGTTAATAATTATGGGAGAATAGTAGCACCTCTAACAACATTATTGAAGAAAGATGCATTTTCATGGACCCCAGAAGCAACAAAGGCATTCGAACATCTTAAAGAGGCAATGTGCCAAGCACCGGTCTTAGCTACACCGGACTTCACAAAAACCTTTATTGTGGAATGTGATGCTTCAGGAAATGGAATTGGTGCTGTTTTAATGCAAGATGAAAGACCCATTGCTTTTGAAAGTCGTCCAATCAAGGGAAATTTTTTACACAAAACTATTTATGAGAAGGAAATGTTGGCAATACTCCATGCACTTAAGAAATGGCGACCCTACCTAATGGGAAGACACTTCAAGGTAAAAACGGATCATGATAGCCTTAAATACTTTTTAGAACAAAGATTATCCTTTGAAGAGCAACAAAAGTGGGTCACAAAGATGTTGGGTTATGACTTTGAAATCATCTACAAAAAGGGGAAGCAAAATGTGGTGGCAGATGCACTCTCAAGAAAGGATGAGGATGTGGAAGCATTGTTGTGTGCCATTTCTATTATCCAACCAGATTGGATAAACGAAGCAAGGGAGGAATTGAAGAATGATGAAGAAGTGTGGGCACTTATTCGAAAGTTACAACAAGATTCTAGTATGTCTGATACATTTAGCTGGCAAAATGATTCGTTATGGTACAAAGATCGCTTATACCTCTGTAAGAATTCCCAGCTAAAACAAAAGATTCTTATGGAATTGCACACTTCTCCCTTAGGAGGGCACTTAGGATTTTTAAAAACTTACCACAGGGTTAAGAAGGAATTTTTTTGGGATGGCCTTAAATCAGATATTCAAAAGTTTGTGGCGGAATGTTTGGTTTGCCAACAAAATAAAGTTGAAACAATTAAGACACCAGGTCTATTACAACCTTTATCCATTCCAAGCCAATGTTGGGAGGAGGTTTCAATGGATTTTATCACAGGTTTACCAAAGTCTGAGGGAAAGAGTGTCATCATGGTGGTAGTTGACAAACTTACCAAGTATGCACACTTTTGTGCATTATCACATCCATTTAAAGCCAGTACAATTTCTATTGCATTTATGGAAACAATTCAAAAGCTACATGGAAACCCAAAGATTATTGTAAGTGACAGAAATCCCATTTTCACTGGAAATTTTTGGACAGAATTATTTTCTTGTCTTGGTACTCAGTTAGCTCATAGCTCATCTTATCATCCTCAATCTGATGGGCAAACTAAGATAGTAAACAAATGTTTGGAAGGATATCTTCGTTGCTTTGTATCTGATAAACAGACATAATGGGTCAAATGGTTGCCTTTGGCTGAATGGTGGTATAACACTTCCTTCCATACAGCAACAAAAATGACCCCATTTATGGCACTTTATGGGTATCAACCACCATCCATCACATCATATTTAAGAGAAAATTCTAAGGTTCAGGCAGTGGAACATCTCATCGAACATCAACAACAAGTCCTCTAACTCTTAAAGGATAACCTCGTGTTGGCACAGAATAGAATGAAACAACAGGCAGATCAACATCGCAGTGAAAGAAGTTTTGATGTAGGTGATTGGGTATTCCTATGGCTACAACCATATAAGAAAATGTCCCTCAAGCAAGCTAAGAAGGATAATAAATTATCACCAAAGTATTATGGTCCGTACAAGGTGTTGCAAAAGATTGGTACTATGGCATACAAATTGGAGCTTCATGCAGCTTCTCGATTGCACACAGTTTTCCATGTTTCATGTTTAAAGAAGGTTATAGGCGACAAGCTCCCAGTTCAAACAATATTGCCAGAACTTGACGAGGAAGGAAAAATTATATTGGAACAGGAAGCAGTCACAGAAACAAGAACTTGACAGCTACAAAATCGATCAATTTCAGAGTATCTTATCAAGTGGAAGAACTTATCCGCTGAAGATTCCACATGGGAGGATGAGAATTTTATGTAGAAGTATCCAGAACTACTCAAGCATTGAGGACAACACTTTTTTGAAGGAGAGGGGCATGTTGGGTCCCTATAATACTAGTGATTACCCCATTACTATTGTAGTTATACCCCTTATTAATATTGTTGTGCCCCTATTGCCCCCATATTGTTATTACTGTGCCCCATAGAATCCCTCTATTGTTATTTTTGTGGCTTTATATTATTATTGTTAGGTCAGCTGGATTATATTGTGACTCCTTAGACTCCTATATATAGAAAGGAGGTTTTGTCATTTGTATCATCAAAGAATTGTTCATTTATGTAATGTAAAGGAGGTTGCCCCCTCGAAGAGGCTGAATTCTAAGGCGTTGATCTATCTTTTCTATCTTTTCTTGAGCTGGTTTCATAACAGGAAGAGTATATATAGATGTATTTTAAGCCTTGGATCCTCCATGATATATTGGATGAGCAGGAAGAAAATTCTGTAGCACTGAGTACTGTTGAGGTAGAGTATATTGACCCTAGCATGGCTAGCTGCAAAGCCATTTGGTTGAGAAAGCTCTTTGGAGAGCTATTTGAGCGCGTCCTAGACACTACAATGATATATTGCAGAAAAAATAATGGGATCAAATTGGAAGATAATTATTGGCTATAGGGGGCTTAGACCTAGGTTTCGAGTGTGTTGTGCACCAAAAAATCCCTCAACTAATGGCCCTTTCAACAATGACTTGTAAGCATATTGCAGTCTCACCCGAAGCAGTTATGGGAGGCTATAGAACTAGGCTTCTGCAACCTAAGGGATATCCGCGCAGAGGCGTCGTGTATTCACTTCAAATTTATGTTGTTCCTATAGCTTCACATATACAGATAACTTCACACAGATAGATAACTTAACAACATTACAATAAATCATAAACTTGACAATTAACAATAAAATTCAAAGATCTTCACATACATTAATGGAAAACATGTATAAACGAGTGCATAACAATAGACATAACACACATATATGATTCAATACTTCACAAAAAATTTCTTCTTTATTAAGAATATCTTCGATTACAACACTTCTCTAACCTGAACACCCAGTTACAGGTGGTTTGCACACTCAGTTGCAGACTCTTCAAGGCCTCCGCATACTCAACTGCAGAGCCTTCTCCCAAAATACATAAAGGAAAGATAAACAATAAGCCTAGTTCTGTCTCATATCATACTCCTTATTCTCTATCTTCAATATGGACTTAGAATTTCTTTATATATACTTTTACACTTACAATACCATGGTCCACATACCATGGATCCACAAAACTCAGACTCTAACCAATACCCATTACAAAAATAAGGGCTTTTTCCCAACCCCAAATCCCTAAAAGACCACGCAGTATATATTTCTTCGCCATCTTCCCGTGTTCCACTCCTTTCACGAGGTCTTCTACCCAAAGATTGGGCCAAGTTGGACCCTGCCCAATAGGGCCCCAACGCTCACCTGTGACTTGTCCCGAGTCACTCAGCTGCGGTCCCTTTGATCTTCGTTGTAATGGCATTGTATGCTGCGTTATATTGTTGAACTATTTCCACCATCTTATTTTATTCCTTCTGCACTTATTTCACCAAGGCTTATGTAGTAGGGCCAATAGTCTTCTGCAGTACCTCTACTTCCCTTCTCTTCAATTATTTGATCCTTTCTTCTACTTCCTACGAGAGTTCAAAGGCTTCCTCTTGCCAAGGCTGCATCCTTTCCTACAAGATCTGCGCTTTCCTTCGTAGCTCATCAATTTATTTTTGCAGGTTATTTCCTTCCATGATGCTGGCCATCTTCTGTAAGACCTGTAAGGTCTTCACCGCTGCCAAAATCTCATCTTGCTTCTTTTGCTTAGTGTGCATCTCCTTTTCGATCTTCAAAACATTTGGATCCTCTTGCAGCGAGGTCCAAATCTGCATTGTTTCATCCAGGAGCTTCCCACAGTCTGCCACTGTGCATGATATACCTTCTACTGATATGACGAGGTACTTTTGTCTTTGCTCTTGAACCTCTGGTGGTGTAGCTAGCTGTAGCCTGATCTTTAGCTCCAAGATCTGAACTTCATAATCAAATTTAAGCTTCGCGTGCGTATCCTTGGAGTCTTTGCTTGTGAGAGAAAGCTTTGCAACCTTTTTTTTTGGTGGTACATTTGCAGGGACCTGCACACTTGGAACTATGTTGTAGGTTTCAGAAATGGATTTTTCCAGCTTCTCTCGTTCTTCCTCGCTTCTTCCTTTTCCTTGGTCAATTTCTATAGTTCCTTTTTCATCATCGACTTTTCTGACTCCACCATTGATTTCAACAAAGACATATGCAGTTCTTGTTCTTGTAGCTCTACGGAGACCCCTTATTGACATTCATGCAACACTTGAAGTGGTAGCACAACAAGGTTGATTTAAACACTACACCATGTCTTGACTCGCTTCTTATCCGCTACTGCCTAAAACTGTAGAACCCCAATTGCTACATGTAACATTCAGACTCCGAAGGTTGTTTCCAACATTTCTTCTAGCCAAATCACCTGTTCTAGTCATGCTACTGCTCGTGCCAACTCCTTAAGTTCTGTGAAGCCCTTCCCTCCTCCTGTGCCTCCCTACAATCATCTAGAAACTCCTTGCATAAATGTGAAGCCCAGTTGAATTGGAATCCATTCTCACATTGTTCTTCCAACGAGACTACCGCCACGGGAAACTCATTAGCCTTGCATTTTCTCATAATTTTCCCAGCTAGCACATGTGTGATGAAGCGCACACTGTGATCTTGAATAGAGTCAATTTCGTAACCTTGGGACTTCTTCACTAGTCCGTATTTTTCCTTCATCGACTGCGCTATTTCCTTATCTTTGTTTTTCCCCATGAATTCCTCTGCAGGTTCCTTCCCTTGATGTGGAAGTGTTATTATTCTTCGAGTGAGCATGTCATCGATAGGTATCTTCTCTCCTAACCAAAACCCTCCATCATGAAGCAAAGTGAGTAGCTGTTGCACACATGTTGTGTTTGACGGACTTCGGACAAAATGAGGCACATTCAACATGTTCAGAATTCTTGATCTATGTAATCCTGCAACCCATGTCTACGGCTCTAATCTCGTGACTCTTCTTTATTCATAATAGACCATCTTCAAATATCCACTGGGCTCAAACTGTGGGTATTTACTCTTTTTGTTGAAGTCCCAATCTTCCATCTTGTTTTGGGGAATCTTCCCCAACACTTCTCCTTCGAATGATGTCTCCTTAGGTAACAATGGCATATAATTCATGTACTTCCCTTCCTTTGGCCCCATCATGGGCTTTGCGCTTGGATTTCTTGGTTGCATATATGTTGGGAGCACAGAGGGGCCTTCCCCAACCTCCGCCTCCTTCTATAGAATCTTATTTTCCTCTTCGTTGTCATGGACTTCCTAAGGCCCCTTTTGGTGTATCGGTTTCTTGGTTTTCTGCATGGGCTTCTTCCCCTTATCTTTGGTGTTCTTCATTATTACTTATTTCTGCATCTTCTTTTGGGGAGAAATCCTCATTTTTTCTGTGGAGACCTCTGTTGGTCTTTTCTCCTTTGGTTTTTGTGGTTGTGACTGTGGTTGGTGTTGTGGTTTCGCCTGCTGTGGTTTTGCTTTTGGTATAAGTATCTTCCTTGGTGACCTTAAGCGCATCAGGAACATAGGCATACTTGGTTCTATGGTTTTACCTATCGATGGCTACATGATACCAACTAACCCTTTCTTCTTGAATAGCCTGACTAGCTCCTCCCAACTTCTCTCAAGCATGAAAAATATCTCCGACACTTGGGCTCAATTTCTAAATTCTCTAGACATCAAAGTGTAAAATGTGGCATGACATATGATTTTTATAAAAAGTTTGAATCCCCAGGCTCCTGATTGGCTCATTTAGTGTAGGTATGGGATAGATACAACCAACTGTGTCTCTTAAATGCTCTTCTCCCATGCCCTTCAATGGTAATCTCCTTTTAACGGTGCCCTTTCTCCTTCCAATGGTCATATTTACGGCTAACTTCTTCAGACTCCCCCCTTGGCACAGTGACCTTCCCTTCGTTGCAGCTCCTTCAAACTTCATCATATTCCTAAGTTTTCTATAATAATCCCCATTCAGCAAAGTCCCTTTGTGCAGAGTACTTTATAGTCCCGTGCCCATTTTCAATTGCAGGTGGCACTATGACTTCCTTCCCTTCATTTTTCAATGCAAAGCTCTTGGGACATAGTCATCCTTATATATCTTCAATATAATCCCATTCACTCATCTTGGAATCATCTAACCATCCAAATTCGTGAGCTGAATCGCGCCACCATCTATGATGGTTTTAATAATGTATGGTCCCAACCAATGTGTTTTGAATTTTCCTGGGAACTTCATGAACTTGATGTCATATAGTAGTACAAGATCCCCTTCTCAGAATGTTTTCATTTTGATGTGCCTATCATTCCAAGCCTTCGCCCTTACTTTTTGTACTTGTTGGTGGAATCCTGCTATGAATCTATCTTCTTCTAAAGCCAATATCTGTTACATTCTTTCCTTCATTATGTCAGGGTCCACCATATTTGTGATAGCTATAATTCTCAGACTTGGAACAATATATTCCATAGGAATAACATATTATTGTCCATATACCAACCTGAAAGGTGTCTGCCCAATCAATTTCTTGCATGTAGTCTTGTAGGCCCATAACACTGCTAGAATCCTTAAATACTAGTCATCCCTATTCACATTACATATTTTGGTGAGTGTGTTCTCCAGAATTTTATTGAAGGCTTCTACTGTCCCATTCGCTTGAGGATGATAGGGAGTACTCTTCTGATGATAAACCGACATTCCTCCATTAGTGCTTCAATCGTTTGGTTCAAGAAATGTGTCCCCTGGTCGCTCATTAGGATTTTCAGACAACCAACTATGGACAAGATATGTTCAAAAATGAACTTTGTGGCAATATTTGCACAACAATCCTTCACTGGCTTAGCTTCATCCCACCTTGTTAAATAGTCAGTCGAGGTGATGATGTACCTCACACCAATATTCTTACCCGACAGATTGATTGGTCCAACAAAATCAGTCACCCATTTATCAAAATCTGGCAAGGTCACATGTGGCACTAGGGGCATCTCATCTCTTCTAGAGAGCTTTCCTATCCTCTGACATACATCACATACCCAACAAAAATCCTTCACATCCTTGTGTACTATAGGCCACCATAACCTATCTCGCAAAATATTCTACGTAGTGGCTTTCCTTGCGTAATGGCAACCTGTGACTCATCCATGAGCTTCTATCATAATTTTTCATCTTTCATGTTCAGGGATGTATCTGCGCAATACTTCATCCGGTCCCATTTTACACAAGTTCCCAGCAATAAATGAGAAATCAGGTGTGCGAACCACAAATTCCTTCTTTTGCTTCATCATGTACTTCGCAGGTGCCAGTCTTGTAGATAGGAATTTAGTAATATCAACTAAGTGATTATCTGTGACTTTAATTGTGAACAGTTGCGCATCAGGCAAGTTATCTTCAATTCTCGTGGGTTCTTCTCCTATTTCTATCCTGGATAAATGATCAGGCCCAACATTCAATCTTCCCAACTTCACTATAAATTTGAAGTCATATTCTTGAAACAATAATAGCCATCGATAGATATTTCCTCCCAAGGCAGGATTATTCACCAAGTACTTTAGCGTAGAGTGATCTGTGAACATCTTGAAGTGTGCTCCAAACAAGTAATGCCTGAACTTCTGTAGCACATATACCATAGCTAGCCCCTCTCTTTCCGTCGTGCTGTAATTCTTCTTCGCCTTAAATAGATTCCTACTTGCAAATGCTATGGGATGGTCTATATCTCCTGCTCCTGGATATGCTAATACCACACCCAAAGTTATGCAAGATGCATCAAGGTGCACATGAAACTCCTTCCAATCCAGAAAGACTAGAATTGATGCAATTACCATCTTTTCTTTCAGCACATACAAGCTCTTCTGGCACTCCTCATCACACTGGAAGGTCACATCCTTCTTCATCAACTTCTCCATCGATGTAGTTATCTGCACATATCCTTTTATAAATTTCTTGTAGTACCCAATGTGTCCTAGCGTTGTGCATAGTTGTCTCACTGTTTTTGGTGCCGACAGGTTTACAGTTACTACGATCTTTGCTGGATCTAATATCAACCCCTATTTACAGACCACATGTCCCGAAAATATTCCAAATGGTGCATAAAAGATGCACTTTTTTAGATTCAACGATATCTGGTACTGCCTAGATGTATCTAGCATCAATCTTAAACTTGCCATATGTTTCTTCAATAATTCAAACACCATCCAATCATCGAAGTAAAATTCTAGAAACTTGTGTATGTATTATTTGAAAGCTGCAATTAAAACTCTAGAACAAATGGCAGGCTCATTCTTCAACCCAAAAGGTATCACCGTATATTGATAGGACCCCCATTCTGTAGCAAAAGTGGTCTTGTGCCTATCCTCTGGCACGATTATGATTTGGTGATATCCTGAGAATCCATCCGTAAAAGAATAGACCTCTTGTCCTCCTACATTTTCCAAAACTTCGTGTATGAATGGTGTAAGGAAGGGGTCATGTAAGCACGCATCGTTCAACTTCCTTAAGTCCACACTAATTCTGATTTATACCTTCACCTTTTTCTCCTGGGCTACCATAGGACTGACCCATTCAAACTCTTCGATGAGTTCAATTATCCCTGTTGCTAACATTTTGTCCAACTCTTCTTTTACCTTTTCCTTGTACTTTGGATTTATCCTATAGGGCCTCTACTTCACGAGATTCACATCGAGTTTTAGGGGGATTCTCATAAATATCAGATCCCCTATTATGCCTTTCATATCTGAAAATTTGGTAGGGAACAACTCTTGATATTCATGCAATAAGTCTATTATCTTACTAAAAGTATCTTTGTCCCAGTAATATCCCATGGTCGCGTACTTCGGATCAACCTCTATTCCTATATTTACCTTCTTTGTCTTCAGTGGCTGCGTTATATCCGATATTTCTATCTTAGGTTCGTTGACTTTGTGATGTCCTTGTGACTCTTTGATATCAATGTTGTGAGGATCCTCGTCCTCTTTTGTCATGAAATTATAAAATTCTACCACGTTTCATACATGCACAACCCAATCAGGTTGCTAAATGGACGAAACTTCATGCTCAAAGATTTTCTTCTTAACTACTTGCAAAACCACATCTATATATGGACAGTCATCCTCAAATCTGAAATTCATCACAAAACCATCCACCATCTCTTCCCAACTGGTAGTGCCATAGCGAAGCTCAGTTTCCAAATACCAATTCTGAGGGATTGTCTCTAGGGTGTGTATAAATCCATGCACCCATTCTTCTTCCAGAATATCCTCCCAAGCTTCCTTACAAAATTGAATGTAATATTTGGGATCAGTTTGACCATCATACTTATCTTCCAACTCCATCACTATGTGACCAAATCTCACCCATATCAATCTCCTACATTTTTGCCAATATTTGATGTTTCTCTTGTGAGTACCCCACCATATTGTACGCATATATATTAATGCATGTTCTAAGGCTAACAATCTCTGGTCTTTTGGTACTTGTATTTAATAATCCCTAAATAATTTATTTATATCACCCTGTCCTTCGTATAATGGTAAATGACATACCTCATTTTTCATACATCACACTAATTTGGAGATTCTTGCACATCACTTTCTCAATACTTCATGAAATCTATTCTGCCAATTCTCCAACTCCTCCTTTGAATCTGAAGTGTAAGAACTATCTTATTCCCAAGTCAACCTTCCATTTGCAGTAGGATTGATCCAGTCTTCTTCCTTCACTGTGATCTGACAGATATGGTCAACACCATCCGCGCCATACTCTTCTTTGATTGGTTCTGTATAATGCGCTCCTTCTGATGGGTCTAGTGGAACAATAACCCTCTTATTATTGATCTCGAATATGATTTTCCTTTTCTTCAAGTTAATGATAGCCATATTATCCAATGCCCAATCCAACCCAAGAAACATAGGATATGGATTATTATCATCCACTATCTCAATTACTTCGAATTCAGTGGTAGTATGTACTTCGTCGATGTCCACTGTAACGTCAAACAACCTTCCTAAAGGTACGACCTTTTGTTGATTTTCCATCCTCAGCTGAATAGTCGACCACTACAACTTCGTCTTCCCCATTAATTCCCAAGTCTGTCTTGGCAATATATTGGCATCAGAACCTAAATCCAAGGTTACTTGGTCCATATCATACTCTCAAATGTGTGTTGTGAGCCTCATTTCTTTCCCGTTCTCTTCCTGTTTCTATGCATGTTATTTATTGTGTGCATCACATTCTACGGGGCTTCCTTAGAAGGACAAGAATCTATCATCTCTTGTAACCCTTCCACAACTTTCTAATTTCTTAATAGCTTCATGCAAGTATGAAAAAAATACTTTAGAATGCCTAGATCTACATCTTGGGTCGCAATTACTATCTCGCGAATGTTCTTTGGATCTGTCTGTGTAGTGGATGTTGAAGCTCCATCATCCATGAAACTTCTCTTTGCCTCCATAAATACCTATTTTTCCTTCTCAATATCAAAGGTAGGAGCCTTTTCAGCAATCTTCCTTATCTACGTAGCTTCAACTTCCTTTTTCTCATTGGTTTTATCATCCCCCATCACAGTTCCACTTCTTGTTACTATATTGATGCATAGTTCATCATCCCTTGACTCAACGGTCATCATTTGAATATTCGCTGCAGACTGCTGGTTTCTCTTCTCCTGCATTTTCGCAATAAGGACAGGGAATTATTCTATTACATGTTCAAAAGACTTACAATAACTACAGGTCGTCATATGGTTCTGGCAATATCGTGCGAAGTGTCCTTCTTGACCAAAATTATAACAGCTGATCTGGCTGCGTCCTCGACCAACTACTCCACCTCGTCCTCTACCATGCCCTTGGAAACCTCCTCAAAAAACGTGCTGGCCCGGGTCTTCATTTGCGTGTGCATGTCCTTCATAGTGTAATCTATAAGTGTTAGTAGTGTGTTCCATCATTAAATCATAACTTCAACAATTCTTCTTGTCATGGTCCACTGATCTACAAAAGTTGCAAAATAGTTGCTTGAGAGTCTGTATGTACTTCTGTAATAGGTAGAAATACTTAGGTTGATGTTGACCTCGGGCTCTACAAATTTCATAGTATAATCCTAGGTTCAGTGGATTAGGTATGTTAATCTAGGTTGTCATTGATGTCAATATGGTAGTGTTTGTGATGGAAAATTCTTGTGACATGTGTGGTTTCCCATTGATGCCCATTGATCATAATACTGCTCATGGAGGATCCAAGGATTGAATACAGACATAATAGAAATAATGGAACCGAGGAGGAAAGATATCGGAAGCCATCAGAAGAGAAAGAGAAAGAGTAAAGAGTAAAGAGGAGAAGCCATGAAGCCAAATAATAAGAGGAAGAGTTCATCAGAATCCATCAAGGAAGCAGGTTATTGCATATGCCCAAGGGTAAGTGTTATCAAAAGAACAAAGAGCAACAACGATATCAGAGGAGTAAAGAAGAAAACATTGGAGGAGCCATATTGGAAGTATTGCATGTAATATATGCCCAAGAAGAATCGATAGGAAGAAAATAACGGAGGAGCATACACAGAGTTATCAGAGAAATTGTATCAACAGTATATAATATCAACGTTTTCTATTATACGCCACTGCTCAAAACCCACCGATTGCGATATAAGTTGTGGACCCGATGGTCCTATTACAACATGCCTTAAATAAACATTGCATCCACCTATCCGAATTTTCATATCACAAAGTCTAAAAGGATGTCACGTTAAAACACCGATTGCGATATTACTGTGGACCTGACTGCACCACTATAATATGACTCAATGTAATATCGCATCTGCGTATGGGGAACTTTCACATCGCAAGTCTTAAAGGAATGTCACACTAAAACTGCAATTATGATAAACCCCCAAACCACTAACTGGGATAGCATTGCAGACCCGCTACACCATTATAGCATGACTTAATAAAATATCGCATCCACAAAAATCACAAGTTTCAAAGGGATGTCAAACTGCTGATTGCGATAGAGGTGTGGACTCGACGGACTTATTAAAAATGGTTTATTAAATATCGCATCTGTTATGGGGTGATATGTGAATATCGGTGATATTGAATGTAGCGATTATGGGATTCTCATGAAGTTGCGATTGCGGGATTAAAGCCATGACGTGTGGGGACCTCTATTAATGTGGATTTTCATGAAAATTGCGATTGCGGGATTAAAGGAAAAACTCCGATTTTCATGAATGTTGCGATTGCGATTAATATGGGACCTCCATGTGGGTATAGCCTTGGATGAATATTAAAAAAAGGGCCTCTTCGATAAAATATTTTAATGTGAAAACTCATAAGTCGACCTCTCCTCCCAATGAACGTGTCTTTTGGTTATCAGAAAAACTCATATATATACAAGTTGAAACGCTTCACTTCATGCAACGGATCTCAAACATCTATCACAGAGAAGAAGGACAATTCACAACTCGTGAACATGAAGTAGCATAAGAAAGGAAGCCAAAGGTCAAGCGAACGAAAGTGGAAGCCGAAGGTCAAGCGAGCGAAAAAAGGAAGCCAAAGGTCGAGCAAATGAAAGTGGAAGCCGAAGGTCAAGTGAGCAAAAAAAGGAAGCCAAAGGTCGAGCGAACGAAAGTGGAAGCCAAAGGTCAAGTGAGCGAAGAAGGAAGCCGAACGGCCAGCGGAAGACGAAGGTAAAAGCATTATGTTGACTGGGTTAATATTTGAAAGGCTTAGACCCGTGATAAATTAATCTATGGAAGAAGTATAGAACGCAATTTGAAGAACAGTTCTGTGAAAGGAAATAAAGTTTCATCTATCATCGTTTGAAGGGAGCAGTAGACAACACCAACATTGAGGTGTTTGTGAGTTTGTTTCTTGGAAGAAAGATATCACGACAATAAGAAGTAGTCACTCCTGAAATAGTTACTGCAACAGTAAGAACAAAGGCTTGAAAATAGATAATTGCTTTTGTGCATACATTGAGGCTTAGCGCAGATATCTTGTTGGAAATCTTCAACAAATCTTGGAAACATTATTGGAGATCATCATGCATATTTCAAATCATCATGAGGTAACTTTGCAGACTCTATTAGGGAAATATGAAGAGTTGTGAAGACTCCTTCATATGAAGACAGGCTGTCATTGATGTAGCAGTGGAGCTGTAGATAGACAGAATTCAATGAAGAAGATTTTGGGAGCAGAGAATTACTACAAAGATATCTTGACAAGATAGGGTTGGAGCCCTTGGGGTTGGCGCCTCAGAATTGGAAGGATTGGTGTCCTTGGAGTTGGTGCTCCTAAATCCAAGGTTGGTGCCTTGACAAGATAGGGTCGGTGCCCTTGGGATTGGTGCCTCAAAAGTGGAAGGATTGGTGTCCTTGGAGTTGGTGCTCATAAATCCAAGGTTGGTGCCTTGACAAGACAGGGTTGGTGCCCTAGAGGTTGGAGCCTCACAAAAAGTCCAAGTTGGTTCTTGGAAACAGGTTGGAGCCCTATATATATTGTACCTGATTTATTGTAAAGATTATATTAATAAAAGCATTTATTCCTATTGTTCATTTTGTGTTCTAAATATAAATGATTTAATTGGTAAAAATAATAATTGGAAAGGAATGCTGATTCATCCCCCCCGCTTCAGTATTTCCAACAATTGGTATCAGAGCCAGTTCCTTCACTCAAAACCTAACAAATTGAAGGTTGAGCATTAGAACACAAATGGTGAAGCCAAGGAAGAAAGTCTCCAATCCTCCTAAAGATGTGTTTCCCTCAACCACTGAAATCGAAGTCAATAAATTTGTGAAGGCTCCATTGTTCAATGGGAAATTTGATATATGGGAGGCAAGAATGAGGAATTTCTTAGAGACTCAAGGCATTGAAGTTTGGAAATCAGAGATTGTTGATAACATGATGAATCGAGAATCCAATGAGTACAATGCAAAAGAAATGAAGGCAATATTGAATGGGCTACTAGATTCTATAAAGAAAAATTTAGGAAAATTCTCGTCAGCAAAAGGAATATGGGATAAACTTCATGATCTTCACTCAAAAGGAGAGTTGACAATGATCTCTAGTCAATAAAATGATGGAAAACAAGAAGAAAATCCAGAGCCCATCAAGGAAGCTGAAGATAAGATTGATGACACCAAGGCTAAAGAAGACCTAGAAGATGAAGAGAATGAAACATATTTTGAAGAAGATCTCCTCACTAAACTTACGGTTGCCATGGAAGAGATTATCAATTTGAAAAAGGAAAATAAGGAACTTAATAAGAAAGCACTAGCTCGTGACCAAGACCAAACAAGGAAGAAAGTTGACCTTGTCAAGCTTCAAGTACAAGAAAGGGATGAAGAGATTGCCAAGCTTAAGAAGGAATTTCAGCAAAGCAAAAGAAAGCATCATGAAGAAGTCATATCCATGACAAATCAATTGGATAAAGCAAGGAAACAGGAAGATAACTTGTCAAGCCACCTTGAACAAAGGCACTCGAGCTTGAACAAACTTGAAGTAGAGATTGGTCAATACAAGGAAAAGGTATCCTCCCTTAGATCACAACTAGAAGAAGCAAGGAAACAAGCACAAGGAGCTAAGAAGACAATGGAAGCATTGGTAATCATAGGAGGACAGGTTGATGAAGCAGAAAATGAGAAAAACACCATGATATGCCAACTAAAAGCAAAATATGAAGAAATATTCAAACTAAAATCTGACCTCAACCTTCTCAAGGCCGAAACATTTAAATCTACAAGGATCATGAAAGAAATGGAGAGAAATCTAGCTAAGGAAAATGAAGAAATCTTCAGAATGAAATCAGAAATCATCTCCCTTAAAATAGAATCAAATGAAGCAATACGTATCAAGGAAGAGTTTGAGAAACAACTTGCTAAGAAGAATAATGATTGTGAAAGATTGGAAGAAGAGATTGTCTCCCTCAGAAAAAAGGTTGAAGGGATGGACAAATTCTTGAAAAGCTCTCAAGCCTTGGATGACATGCTCAGCCATCAAAGATCCTCATTTGATAAATCAGGTCTTGGCTATGAAGGAGAATCCTCAAGCAAGAATGATAATGCTTCAAACAAAAAGGATGTGAGGAATCCAGAAAGAAATGTTGATGCTCCCAGTTCTAGCAAAGGCAAGGATAAGAGTCAAGGAAACAATGAAAGAAATACCACTCCAAGAAGACTTGCAGATGATGTCAAGAATACAAAAGGCGATGAATATTATCAAGGAATCTCAAGGCAAAAGTACTTTAGAAGTAGATCAACGAAATATCCATCTCCCAGGCACCAAAGTTTATTTCTTGGTTATTGTTATGCTTGTACAAACTTTGGACACATGGCAAAAGATTGTAGGGCAGATCACAAAGATAAATATTATGGTCCCCGACAATCTTTGAGAAGCAATTTTGCAAGAAGTCATGAATTCTTATTCATGAACAACACAGAGTGCTTCAAGTGTCATAAAATTGGACATATGGCACGTGGGTGTAACTTGACTTAGGAACCTACACGAGTTAGAACTGTGCCACAAAAGAAAGTTACACAAGTATGGAGAAGAAAGCAAATACAATCCGAATATCTCCTAAACTCTCTAGCCAACAATACATTTTGTTGACTTGATGAAGGTATCCTTGATATTCCGAGTATTTGATGATGGGATTCTACCAAAAGGAGACCATGCATACAATTAGGGGGAGCTTGTTATTCTTGATCATTATTGCAAAAGCTATCCGTGGAAGGGTCCTTATGAAATCCTTGATGAGCTATATTAACAATCATTCTTTGATAAAGATCATTTCTCAGGAGCACTACATTGAAGAACATGATCTTGTAACCATTCTTTGGACTGTTGTTGAAGATGTTTTCTACTTGATTACTAAGTAGAAATTGGAGCACCAGAGAAGGCCATCTAATGCTAAAGAAATGAGGCAAAGAACTATGTTGTTATTATTACAGAAGTTGAATGTCTCGACTCAGGGATATGATGTAAGAATAGGTAAATTATGGACCCAAATAGAGGCAACCTTCAAACAAACAGATACATCTGGGAATGGATTTTGAAGCAAGAGCAGTTGTCAATCAGTAGAAAGAATTTAAAAGACAGTCATAGATTGGATATCAAAATATGCTAGTGGAGATAACTTGCAAGAACACAAAAAAATGGGCTCATCAAAGGGACTGTAGAAAGGAGAATGTTGTGCAGTCAAATATAACCCAAGTCGATAATGGTCACTTAGAAAAATAGCAACAAAGAGGCACAACCTCTCACCATTTCATAAAAATGCAATGGTGTTGGATGGCAACAACTTAAGGAGAAGCACATAGATACAAAGGAACTCGGATCTAAATAGAGATAGCAAGAAAGACAATTTCAGTGGCATTTTCTCTTGATTCGGACTATGAAGGCCTCTTAATTGTGATTGTGGAGACAACAGAATATGGATTGAAGCATAAAAACTTGGACTTGAAAATTTGGTGTGTGGCTATTTGGAATCTATTTGGAAGCATTGAAGTGGAGCATCTTTAAGCATTGTTGAACCCATGATAAAGTAGTTTTTTGAGACATGAAGAAGGGATAATATGCTAGTTGGTGATAAGGCATCAATCCTTATATATTGAGTAAAAATAAGAACACTATGACAAGGGGAGTAACATACCCATGAAGATCTACTATTCATGAAGAGTAGCAGCTTGACATGGGGAGTCCTTGTGCACTCCTTTGCCATTGATGTCAAAGGGGGAGAGAAGAAGAATATTGCCATCAATGAAAATGGGGGAGATTGTTAATCTAGGTTGTAATTGATGTCAATATGGCAGTGTTTGTGATGGAAAATTCTTGTGACATGTGTGGTTTCCCATTGATGCCCATTGATCATAATACTGCTCATGGAGGATCCAAGGATTGGATACAAACATAATAGGAACAATGGAACCGAGGATGAAATATATCGGAAGCCATCAGAAGAAAAAGAGAAAGAGTAAAGAGGAGAAGCCATGAAGCCAAAGAATAAGAGGAAGAGTTCATCAGAAGCCATCAAGGAAGCAGGTTATCGCATATTCCCAAGGGTAAGTGTTATCGGAAGAACAAAAAATGATATCATAGGAGTAAAGAAGAAAACATCGGAGGAGCCATATTGGAAGTATCACATGTAATATATGCCCAAGAAGAACCAATAGGAAGAAAACAACGGAGGAGCATAAACAGAGTTATCGGAGAAATCATATCAGCAGTATATAATATCGGTGTTTTCTATTATATGCCACCGCTCAAAACCCGCCAATTGCGATATAAGTTGTGGACCTGATGGTCCTCTTACAACATGCCCTAAATAAACATTGCATCCACCTATTAGAATTGTCATATCACAAAGTCTAAAAGGATGTCACGTTAAAACACCGATTGCAATATTACTGTGGACCCCACTGCACAACTATAATATGACTCAATGTAATATCGCATCCGCGTATCGGGAACTTTCACATTGCAAGTCTTAAAGGAATGTCACACTAAAACTGCGATTGCGATAAACCCCTGAACTACTGATTGGGATAGCATTACGGACCCGCTGCACCATTATAGCATGACTTAATAAAATATCGCATCCTCAGAAATTGCAAGTTTCAAAGGGATGTCAAACCGCTGATTGCGATAGAGGTGCAGACCCAACAGTATTATTAAAAACGGTTTATTAAATATCGCATCTGCTACGGGGTGATATGTGAATATTGGTGATATTGAATGTTGTGATTACGGGATTCTCATGAAGTTGTGATTGCGGGATTAAAGCCATGACGTGTGGGGACCTCTATTAATGTGGATTTTCATGAAAATTGTGATTGTAGGATTAAAGGAATAACTCCGATTTTCATGAATGTTGTAATTGTGATTAATGTGGGACCTTCATGTGGGTATAGCCTTGGATGAATATTAAAAAAAATGGCCTCTCCGATAAAATCTTTTAATGTGAAAACTCATAAGTCAGCCTCTCCTCTCAATGAACGTGTCATTTGGTTATCGACAAAACTCATATATATACAAGTTGAAAAGTTTCACTTCATGCAATGGATATCAAGCATCTATCATAGAGAAGAAGGACAGTTCACAACTTGTGAACTTGAAGTAGCATAAGAAAGGAAGCCAAAGTTCAAGCGAATGAAAGTGGAAGCCGAAGGTCAAGTGAGCGAAAAAAGGAAGCCAAAGGTCGAGCGAACGACAGTGGAAGCTGAAGGTTAAGCGAGCAAAAAAAGGAAGCCAAAGGTCGAGCGAACAAAAGTGGAAGCCGAAGGTCAAGTGAGCGAAGAAGGAAGCCAAACGGCCAGCGTAAGACAAAGGTAAAAGCATTATGTTGACTGGGTTAATATTTGAAAGGCTCAGACCTGTGATAAATTAATCTATGGAAGAAGTACAAAACACAATTTCAAGAACAGTTATGTGAAAGGAAATAAAGTTTCATTTGTCATTTTTTGAAGGGAGCAGTAGATAGCACCAACATTGAGGTGTTTGTGAGTTTGTTTCTTGTAAGAAAGATATGGTGACAATAAGAAGCAACCACTCCCGAAACAGTTACTGCAACAGTAAGAATAGAGGCTTGAAAACAAAGAATTGCTTTTTCGCATAGACTGAGGCTTAGCACAGATATCTTGTTTGAAAGCTTCAACAAATCTTGGAAACATTAATGGAGATCATGATGCCTATTTTAAATCTTCATGAGGTAACTTTGCAGACTCTGTTAGGGCAATATGAAGAGTTGTGAAGACTCCTTCATATGAAGACAGGCTGTCATTGATGTAGCAGTGAGGCTGTAGATAGACAGAATTCAGTGAAGAAGAATTTGGGAGCAGAGAATTACTACCAAAGATATCTTGACAAGATAGGGTTGGAGCCCTTGGGGTTGGTGCCTCAGAATTGGAAGGATTGGTGTCCTTGGAGTTGGTGCTCCTAAATCCAAGGTTGATGCCTTGACAAGATAGAGTCGATACCCTTGGGTTTGGTGCCTCAGAATTGGAAGGATTGGTGTCCTTGGAGTTGGTGCTCCTAAATCCAAGGTTGGTGCCTTAACAAGACAGGGTTAATGCCCTAGAGGTTGGAGCCTCACAAAAAGTCCAAGTTGGTGCTTAGCAATAGGTTGGAGCCATATATATATTGTACCTAATTTATTGTAAAGATTATATTAATAAAAACATTTATTCCTATTGTTCATATTGTGTTCTAAATATAAATGATTTAACTGGTAAAAATAACAATTGAAAAGGAATATTGATTCACCCCCTCCTCTCAATATTTACAACAAGGTGCTCCACTCGCTATATAGTCTCTAAGCACTGGGCACTGATCCTTATAATGACCCTCTGCTTTTCATTTTGTACACCATACTTCTATTCTGACATAAGCTCCTGCAATTCTAGGGTCAAATTAACGAGATGACTCTGTATTTGCTGTACTCTTGCATGAGTATTTCCTATCGTCAAGGCTTCCAACTTCATCATGATCTCTAGTGCTTCAGCTTAAGACCCAATCTTCTATTGTGTCAAAGGTAATCTAATGCATGGCATCAATGTGGCTATAAACCATTTTTTGTGATGTTTTGGAGGCAAAGTAAAGTTGGCTTCTCTCATCAATACTTTAAACCGCTGATCTAACTCCCATATAGACTCTTTTGGCACTTGCTTGATCTATTTTAGCTTCGTGATACACTTTGACTCAGATTTTGGCTTTTTAAACTCTACTACCAATGCTTCCTTAATCTCATTAAATGTAGCATTCAGTTTTCTTGTGGTGAACTTCATATACCATGTTAGCGCCCTCTCCCATAAAGACATGACAAATTGTTCATTTTTCACACCATCATTATTAATTTGTCTTGCGATCCATACTGCATCAGCTATGAACCAAAACTGGTCAGGGTCCTCTCATCCCAGTCCCTTAAAGATAGTTAGCTTAATGTAATCTGTCATTCTTCTTACTCTTGGGGAGCTAGGTGGAGGCAAAGGTGGAGGTGGATGTGGAGGTGGAGGTGTAGGGGAATTATGGGGAGGGGGATGGCGTGTAAGGGGGGTGGATGGATGGGGAATCTCGGAAGTGTCCTGATTCTTCTTAGCTCCTAACTTTGATGTGCCTTTAGGATGGGGAGGGAAGTGTCGCCCGATTGTAGGGTTACTCCTTTCTTCTTCACTTTTAGATCCTAATAGCAGGCTATAGTCAGTCTCAATATAGTTTTTCGGCTTTGTTCTATACCGTTTCCCACTTTGCGTAGCTCCTAATTCCAATTTACTTCTTCTTTGCCCAAACATTAATCTAATTGCATTCATAGAATCCCCTTTTCACACAATAACATCTTAATCCATAGCTTCAGAGAGTTCAAGAAATTACCTCACGGTCCCTTGAAGAATCTTCGTTTAGCTTCGCTATAGGACATGATCTCTTCAATTGTGAACTCGGTGATGAATCCTCCCAAAATGATATCAATCTAGAAATCAACAACCCTTAGATACTATTATCAATTCTCTTGAGTTTCTGTATCAAATATGGGTTCCACTTCTTAGGTTCATCGCCTTTGAAATAGGTCTTATGCTTAGCCAACTTAGATATCCACTCAAGAAATTCAATGTGAGACGAACTAAAGAAGATCTCTGCAACCAACTTTCAGTCGATAATTGAGGCTTTCTATTTTCTTGCTCTGCAAATTCTCCTTCTTTTCGTTCAAGCCACTTCTGGAGATCCTGCTTCATTGGACACCAAAACATATCCCTTAAGCAGATCCAGGTCTAGGAAACGAAACCATTTGTTGGCTATAGGGGGCTTAGACCTAGGTTTAGAGTGTGTTTCACACCAAAAAATCCCTCAACTACAGGCCTTTTCGACTGCAAACTCTTTAAGGCCTCCGTGCAATCCACTGCAGATCCTTCTCCCAAAATATCGAAAGGAAAGATTAACAATGAGCCTAGTTCTGTCTCATATCATATTCCTTCTTCTCTATCTTCGATAAGGACTAGAAATTTCTTTATATATAATTTTACACTTACAATACCATGGTCTACATACCATGGATCCACAAAACTAGGACTCTACCAGATACCCATTACAAAAATAAGGGCTTTGTCCCAACCCCAAAGCCTTAAAAGACTACGCAATATATATTACTTCGCTAGCTTCGCGCAGTCTGCTCCTTCTTTCACAGGGTCTTCTACCCAAATCTTGGGCCAAGTTGGGCCTTGTCCACCAATAATCTTGTATTTCATGAAAAGTCCAAGCAAATAGAGATCTTATATCATTACATTCTAAACATGATGTAGAGAGGAGCCATTAGACTCCATCATATATCGACATATGAGAATATTGCAAATATTGTCACCAAGGCTTTGCCAAAAGGGAGGTTATTGGTCATAATATAACAACTCTGATTGATGGATGTGACCCCTCTTGATAAGGGACATCATTGATCAAGAAAACTGAGTCGAATCTTCTTCCCTGTCTGAGCTCCTAGGGTGAAGAATTGAGATAAAGGGCTCTTGGTATTGAGGGATCTCTGGAAAATAGATTATCACCCCTAACTATTACCTATAGGGTGGAAGATGTTTCTCACCTATCTTGGTCTATGTAGAGTATACCCTAGTTGGAATCATACCCACAAGTTGGGCTTATTGGGATTACCACTCCCTGTTTGGCCAATGAGTTGAGAGAGAGATTGGGGGTGTGTGATCCTTACTCAGGTATTTCACCCAAGCTGATTATAATGCAAGTGTTATACCACATGACTCTTGAGGGTCATTTTTGGGAATATAAGTGGGCAATAAGATGGATGAGATATTGTATTGATCAAAATAAGGTGGAAGATGTTTGCTCCCCTATGCTATGACTCCTATTTCTCAACATAGGGTGGAAGATGTTTGCTCCCCTATGAGATGACATAAGGTGAGAGTGTCCCATAGGACCTTCCTCATTGTCCTAAGAGGGTGGTAGCTAATGCTTCCTGATGATTCTTCTTCTTTAGATTCAAGAATGTTTCAACAGATAGAGTTGAGAAGAGATGGAACATGGTACATATGATTATCACATGATGCAGTTGGAATTTCTCCCTAGTTGGGAGGGAGTTTTAATTTGGTAGCTCATAGGCAATTTTGAACCATGGGATTAGATTCCGCTTTTCACAAGGACCAATTTTGACTATTGAAGAGCTCAATTTGGAAAAGGGAAAGTGTACTTTGAAGAAAATCCCACATGTTCACAAAAGGACAGGTTGATCGTAAAATGAAAATTGACACCCTTGGAAGCATATAAATACAAGTGACCTAAAGCTCATTTGGACATCACCAAGCATATTATTCTTCTCTTATTCATTAATTGGTTTGCACATGTATGAGATTGGGTCACGAAGATTGGTTCGTACAGGTCCAGAAATGCAGGGTCTGAAGCTCGCATGTGTGTTTAAGGTTTTATTTTCCAACCACAGGATTGACACATGCAAATTTTAGTTACAACTATAGGCACACATTCTCATCTATGAGATTGAAAGCTCTTAACCGCACACATACCTCTTCGTCCATGCAATTGATATCTAGGGTTACAATTTGTGATTTGACTGCAGTTTACTACATATAAGAAAAGTTGTCTCTAATCAATATTGATGCTGGGAACATATTTCTGAATGTTGTTGGGATAATTTTGTTGGTTGATTTTGTGTTGGCTCATTGTACTCTCTGTTGAACATTTTATAACAATCTAATCGAAGAATAACTTCAAAGGGTTTTCCCATAGTGGGTTTTTCCCTGTTCATTGACCAAAAATCTGGTGTCTCTTGTTGATATGTTAATTGTCTATTTTGTTATTACATGTACTATTTTATCTTCAATTACTATTGATTATTGTAAATATTAATTATTATTGAAATATTGTTAATTGAAGAATTTAATTGGGCTAAAGTAATTGAAACAATATAAAGCAATGTGAATATGAATAGAAGTAACAAAGAAAGACAAAAATGAGGGGCAATCAATTGTCTCGAAGGTTGAAAGGTAAGTGTTAGGTACTAAGGAGAATGTGACAACAAAGCAAAGAATACTTGGTGCATTCCTAAAGCTTCCAGTAGAGAGAGTGAAGGCCTTATCAAGGCACTCAACATAAGATTATCTTCGTTAAGGGAGGAGTTCATAGTTGCTCATCTTTGAAGACTATATGAATTTATTGTTTGAGTCCAAACGTAAAAAAAATTAAATTCAAAAATCTTAACAGAGAAAGAAGGAGTTGTCCAAGGAAAAGAGAGCTGCAAGGATTGTGGCAGCAGAAGCTCAGGTAAAGGAAAGGCTAGAAAGACAAAAATCAAGGGAAGATAAGGAACATAAAAAACAATTATCAAGGCAAGAGAGAGAGGCAATAAAGGTTCAACAAGTGCTGGAAAAAGGAGCCGTGATAGAAAAGGATTGACTATGGTCCAAGCGAGTTTGAGGCAAATAGGATGATGTCCAACACTTTGGACCACATTGCAGAGCATACACCATCATACCAAGATATGATTAATATCCAAGTCCCCTACTATTAGCTAAGGGTTATTCCTACCTCTTATACCCTACTAGTGCAGGTTTAAATCCTATGTGTGTTTATAGGACACCTCCACTCAATGCTGGGGTTAGTAACACAAGTGGACACTTGGGCTACTCAATCTCTCCATGGCTACAAGGAGAAAATTGGACTCAAGCATATGGAAACATTTAGGCACAACCTAATCAACGAATTTTCGGTAGGTCACCATACTTGGGTCAGGAAGGAAACTCAACAAGTTTGGGCAATGCAGGAAATGGAGGCCATCAAGCATAGGGGTGGCATGACTTAATTTTTGTAACCACATCACAATGTGGACTTTGTAAGGATGCAATATTTTTCATGGCTAATATAATAGTTCATGGTTCATGGTCTAGGTAAGAAATTATGAAGGCACTTTTTGTATAAAGTTAATTTTTAGGCTATTACTAAAGTTAAGGAAGGAATCAAACCTTTTCTCTGTTATGTCCATGGCGAAGACCTTTCAAACTAGTTTTAAAGTAGAAGCTACACTACCAAATACCAATTTATATGGCATAGACGTTGTTCTTAAGCATAGAATACACATGATGGAATATCAGTTAGAGGCCTTATTCCCATGTCAATAACCAAATACAACAACTATGAAAAATATATTCATGCACTGGTATAAACACTTGAGCAATGGAGACAATATACCCTTGGTAAATAAAATATCTTACACAGTGACCATTGCCTTTAGTTTTTTAGTTTTATTAGTCTAAATTTTAGGGGAAAAGACGTTTGAAAAGTGGATTCCTTAATCTGACAGTTTTAGTTATTTGGATAAGCATGAACCTATTATTTATATAATTGATGTGTCTATATAAGTAGATAAAGAACTTGAGGGCACCTTCAGAATTCAAAGAATGAGAAACATAAAAAAATCAATCAAAGAATCCTAAGTTAACAAATTAAAAACATCAAACATGTACCTAAGAATGGTAAAATACTTATGATAAAGATATGAAGGTGAAAAATATTGTCTACGATAAATAATTTTGACAACAAAAAAAATAAAGTGAAATAATATTAACATTTAATCCTTTAAAAGCATCAATAAAAAAGATTAAATACATAAGGAAAGAAGTTAGCAAGAAAACAAATCCCTATAAATAAATTGGAAGAAGGAAATCAAAAGGAAAGAGAAGTACTTGCAAAATATGAAGGTAAAGATAAAATATTGCGTTCTATACCTCCATTATCTCAATAAAATTTAAATCAAGTCAATAGTCACAAAGAATTTAATTTTCGTATTATTAATAAATATAAGGCATTGACAAATGAGTAGGAAACTAGTTAACTATCTCAGATAAAATGGTTGATCTCGTAAGAATAACCCTTACCAAGGCCCATTCCATACCCCACTTATCTTAAAAAAAATTAAACCAACTCCACAACCATGAAGAGTTATAAAAAACTGTTACAAAGTTACTTCTTTCAGCATGACATGCAAAAAAATTGGGAGCATCCAGAAAAACAATTTAAACCAGCATAACCCTAATCCACAAGTACAAAATTTATTCTTTTCTAAACCAAAAGAACCCTAAATCACAACTAAAAATTTGAAACCCTAAACCGACAAAACCCTAAACCACCATTACAAATTTGAAACCCCAAACTAGAAAAACCCTAAACCACAATTACAAAATTGAAACCCTAAACTAGAAAAGCCCTAAACAACCATTATAAATTTAAAATGTAAACCAACAAAACCCTAACCTACCATTACAAAATTAAAATCCCTAAACCACCATTACAAATTTGAAACCCTAAACCACTATTACAAAATTTGAAACCCAAACTAATAAAACCCTGAACCACCATTACAAATTCGAAACCCACAAGAATCCATCTATAATTCCTGAATCAATGCATAAATAACCATGCAAAACTCAATAAAAATTCAATGCTAACCAAAATTTGAAACATGCAAAAATTCAAACTCTATCATGAATTTGAAGCATAAATTCGAATGTGTTTAATAATACATGTAAAATAAGTTGATCAATGCATAAAGAGAGAGGAACAACAAGAAAAAAAGTCGAAGGAAACCAAAATCCATCTAGTTGAATGTGTTCGAAAACACAGGCAGAGAAGCTGGTAGGATTAAAATCCTACCTTCGAGTCATTTGTTGTGCTTCATCAATGCCTGCACACAATAGGAACCCCAAGAGCTCCAATACCTGACTTGCAATACAAACAAGTGAACTGTTGTGGGGTTAAACATGTGGACAAGCAACAAAAAACAAATGTAGTCCTCCAAATTTTCTTGAAAACTGCCGATTTACCTGAAAATAAACCCCCTGGAGCATGAAACAGACATATATAGCACTGACCAGAGCAAAATCCCCCACAAGTTTGAATGCAAATGAATACCCCAGTTGCTAGTGTGCAACGGGGAAGAACAACCAATCCAGTAAACCAGACAAACCGACATATAACAACTGAAGACCGACACGAACCATGAACCATCATCCCCCATAACCCACTCTCCGCAATGCCAAGAATGGTGATGGTTGCGACCAACATTGCAACAGGGTCGTACAAGTACAAGAGTAGAATAACACAACACAATTGAGAACCCTCCAAATCAAATTATGAATACAAACCGAACCCGCCCAAAACCGCGTGAACAAATGAACATAACCTCCCAACATGTGGCCACATGTGATGGTGAGTTATCGTACTTCCAACGAGGCCGCCTATGTGGCATTTGGAGGGGTGCCCAACTAATGGCATCCCTCCCCTAGGCGCATGGGCTTCCAAAAAAAAAAAAAAAAACAACTAGTTAATCTTAGTCAATAGAACTTGCCATATAGATGTAGATGCATGGAATTTGGAAAAGGTAAAAACAATTAATCATTTTCAATGGAGTTTAGAGTGTGTTAGGTAAATGTATGGAATTTAAAAAAAGGAAAAATGTTTAATCAAGGTCAATAAATCTTGTTTCCATTTAAAAATTTCATTAAAAATTAAAACACTTAATTTTATAGTTATCAAATTATAAAAAATGCATTTTATTAAATTTAATAATATATTGAATTAAAAATTTAAAGTTATTTTAAAATATATTTTTATGTTAATTTATTATAACATTATTTATGTGGGTTTTTATAAGTTTCTTTCCATGATTTGTTTAGATGATATAATGGAGTCCACTGTTTCCTAATGACAAATATATTGAATTTTGTTTATATGATAGAATGGAGTCCACCCTTTTCTAATGAGAAATATATTGAATTGATGGACTCCACACTTTTCTATTGAGAAAGAAATTGGATGTTTCATTTAGAAAGCACATTGTATAGATGATAATATGGAGTCATTTACCGTTTTATTGAAGAAAACGCATTGGAATTAAAAAAAAGAAAAGAAAATAGTAATATTTTTTAAGAAGTGAAATTAGCTCATCGATATAAATTAAATTGCTAGTAGATGAGAATAGACATTAAAAGGCTTACGTCATGATACTTCTCACATTGACAAGATTAAAAAAATTCATAAAAGGTATTATTATATTATTATTTTTGAAGCTAGGCACTTTGCAATATGTTAAATGAAGATCACATATACCAAAAATATTCTACCATTGGTCTGCACCAAAGGGAAACCAAATCAGTAACATGATTTCAAAGTATTTAGGTTGTTATAAACTCATCTAACTAGTGCATATTGTGAATGAAAACTAACATAATCCGACTCGTTGTGCTAGGCTTTGACATACATTAACATGAGTAGACCAAAAATACTACAAACAATGTAAACAAAAAACCAATGATTCATATTAACTATGGGGTAGAGTCTCCATGCATTTGTGTTGGTTGGTCACCATCTTCATCTGAGAAGAAGGAGATCTTGGCTAGAATGGTCAGCTTGCAGTCTACACTATCAATTTTGTCCTCCACTTGTGTCAACCTATAGAATTCTATTGCTGAGTGTCTACACTGTTAATGAGGATTCATCCCATGAGAATTTTAATGTTCCAGTAAAGATTAACACCCTGCATGTATAAGGAAAAACATGACCAAGTAGAAGTTCCTGCGTTAGGGATCCAATCACATGTGGTAGCATTGACATTGTAATAACCCTTTTTCCTTCACGCCATAATTATAACATGGTTATGTGTTTGCAAAATGAGAGTCATGGCTAGTTGGAGTAGGCCTGAAAATACTAAAGAATAAAATGTAAATTGTACTTAGTGGTTGACAAGAGGAGAGGACCCACAAATCCAAATATCTTGGGGAGTGGAGGTGGAAAATTTTTGCATGTCGTGAATGAGACCAACTGGTTGCATTGAATTTCCTTAACACCCAGCTGGGAAACCTAATGATCAATGCTAAAAAAATCATGGGATGGGATTGTGGGTGTAGGACATGACCCATCCCTAATCCCCTCATGGATTGAATTCAGATGACAACCTCAAAACAATAGAATAGACCATGGAAGAGGGGAGAAGGGGGTTAGTGTTGAGAAAATAGAGAACACGAGTAGAGGAGCAAGATGATCACAAGGAAATAACAAGGAGATACTATAGCCAAGCATGGAGATCAAGCTAGATTAAAGTTGTCACTAAGTTAGTGCTAAAAAACCATGGGTGTTATTCGTTGCATTCCTTTGTGTTGAGGCCACTGGACTATGCGTCTATGCCTAAGTGGTTAGTGGGAAGCTTAATGGATGATCAAATCACTATGGTTATTGATGTATAAATGATAAACCACCTGGAAAATACATTCCGAGTCACTATGGTTCTTGTTAGAGAGTTCTTAACCACTTGGACAGTGGACTGCAAACTCTTATGGTGCTTGCTATGAAAATATATATGATAAACCACCTATATAGTGGATTCACTCTCTTGAACTGAGCAATACCCCATCTAAACCCTTAGTGAATCCCTGTGAATGGATTTAGGAGAGTGAGTGAGTTACAATGGTGCTTACTATCAAATAATAATCGATAAACCACTTGGATAGTGAACTCCATCTCTAAGTGCATATTAAGCCACTGGTGTGAAGTTTCCCCTTCGAAAAGCATCCCATCCGAATTTGGGTCTAGCTCATGGGTGGAAAGCTAGAAGAAAGGTTGCAATGTAGCTAGCCTATGGTTGTGTGGAGAGTTGAAGTCCACCCTTCATTTTCCAACCATCTATACATACTCATGTAATTGAAATGTATTGTTATATTGAGTTATGCATCGTGATGTCCCATGAATTGCACATGTCTGGTATGAACTCTTATATGTTCTTGAATGTTAGTGAATGTAAGAATGGTGAATATCATTACTACGCTCATGATTTCATGATATCTTATATGCTAAGAATTTAATGAATGTATGGATTTTGTTGTGCATTACTTTGTTTATGATTGATGTAACAAGCTATGTGTCTATTTTTACTCATTAGAATGCCATGGTTGAGAGTGTAATAGCTCATTTTGTCAAAAGACTAGTGCATCTTATCAAGGGATCCATTTTTCCTCTTGAACATTATCAAGATGTGTATACTCATAAGTGGGCTAACTATAACAAACACATGCCTCGAAGTATTTTTAAACAACCTACGAGTAACCTACTGAAATAGGGTGAAGTGTGGGATTTGGACCTCAAGTTGCGGGTTTGAAATTGAGATTGCAATGGATAGGTGTAACAAACCTCCTTATCTAGCCAAAGATGGTTACTATGTTACCCAAATCTTATCATGCAATTAAAAGAATGGGGTGAAATCACCTCCGTTTTTTTTTTTTCATTGAACATGGATATGTGCCAATAAAATCCATTAATAGAAAAAAAATTACATCGCTAATGATTAGACTAAGTAATAACAACATATTCAACATGAGTAACAAAAATTTCTGGCAAAATATTTGATCGTAGATTCTGTAGCACCAATAGTAGAAGGAAAACCAATAATAACTAGAAGTAACTAAACCAACTGAATGCTCAAAATCCTCAACACATAGATCTCAAACTTTCTTATAGAAAATCAAGCTAAATACAAGGAAGTGTGGATGTTTCTCTTGGCCCAAATAATCTCTTCTATATCACCTGTAATAACACACATCCTAAAAGAAACATCCATACTTCTCTTCCAAACATCCATACTGCCTTAGACCCAAATATTCTGATGATGTTAGAACTAAAATTCCCATGGAATTAACTTCTATTGGAGCAGATCATGCATTCCAAAATATTACAATTTAAAATGAAACCTGTAAATAGTTTTGTTAAAGGTTTCCAAGCTCATATACAATATTTCAGCCATGAAGAGGAATACACAATGTCTAGCACTTGACAAACTCTAGTAGGGACCTAGAATAGTTTAAAAGGGTAATACTTTTGGAAATAAAAATATTTTTCATTGATTAAACAAATGACATCATCCCACCAAGAGGAACAATCATTTACCACCAATATTTCTACTTAAGTACATACATATTTAGAGTCATTTATTTTATATAATGATAGTAGACTGAACGATGCAGATAGTCAGCTTGTGGAAATTAAAGATGTACCATAGATTTTCAATTGTATAAGGACAGTTTCAGATTAGGAAAAAGAAAAGCTACCAAGTTCATCCGAACAACCATCGGACAAGACAGAGAAAGGCTCAGAACAACCATCAGAGAAGGTAATGGAAAATTCAAACAAGCTTGAAGAAAAAATTAACAAAAAATTGACCCAAAACAGAAACAAGATTTACAACCCTTGGAGGAGGAACATGGCCTTTGGACCATGGACTTTGATGGTGCTCTTGGGAAAGATGGAGCAGGCATTGGAATTTGGATTCGAAGCCCACATCATCAGCAAGGTGAACTCTCTCAGAATGTTAGGTTATGCTCATACAAGTTAGCTTTTGATTGCACTAACAATGAGGCGGAGTATGAAGTGCTGATCACGGGTTTAAAGATCATGAAAAGATTGGCTGCACGAATAATTTCGGTGTATGGTGATTTAGAACTTCTTATCAAGCAAGTTAAAGGTGAATATCAAGCTCACCACTTGCGAAAGAAACAATATAGAAATGATGTTTTAGATATTTTGAGGATGTTTCCTGAATATACACTTTCAGTTGTACCAAGGAGTCAGAATCTTATGGCAGATTCATTAGCTACAACTACAAGGAATTTCAAAATCCCCATTTTTTCAAACAAGAAATTTGAGATTCATGTGAAGCATCGACCTTCTGTTCCTGACAACTTGCAATATTGGCAAGTATTCTGGGATGACAAATAGGTGAATAATTTTCTTTAGAGTGAAGGAGAGTTTGAGAATTGTTCCATAGATGAAGTTTACGACAAGGATGATCAAGTAATCGAGGCGACTCAAGTTGATATATTAAGCTGAAGGACAAAAAAATTTCGAAAGGTATTATACCTTTGGAAGACTTGTTTGATCAAGATGATGTAGCAAGGAAGCCTACATTAGTACCTACTGAGAAAGTTGTGGAAGACGTGAACATTGGAACAACAAAAAAATAAAAAATGATCAAGCTGTCCTAAACATTATCTCCCAAGGTAAAAGAAAAATATATTCATTTATTGTCTGAATTTTCTGATGTTTTTGTGTGGGATTATGCAGACTCAAAGGAGTATGACAAGAAAATAATTCAACATACCATCTCGATTAAGCCCGATCAAAATCCCTTTAGACAATACTTAAGAAGGATTAACCCAAGGTTGCTGCCATCCATAGAGAAAGAAATTAACAGACTTTTCAAGGCGGACATCATCGTTCCCATCAGATTTTTTGATTGGATATCAAATCTAGTCTCGACGAGAAAGAAGACCGGAGAAATTAGGCTCTGCGTAGACTTAAAAAATTTAAACAAAGTATCTCTGAAAGATAATTATCCGCTTCCCAAAACGGACCATATCCTTTAGAGAGTTGTGGTGCTTCCTAGATGTCACTACCGGATGGCTACTCCGGTTACAATAAAGTTTTAGTGCATGAGGATGATCAAGACAAGACAACATTAACCACACCTTGGGGCACATTCAAATATGCAAAAATGCCATTCGGTCTTAAAAATGCAGGGCCCACTTTTCAGCGTGCCATGGACATATCCTTTTCCAATTAAAAAGAGGTTTTCTTGGTTGTAAACTTAGATTATGTAACAATGTTTTCACATTCAGATGATGAACATTTGCATCATTTAAGAGTCATCTTTAAGAAATGTAGAAAGTTCGGGATATCTCTCAATTCGAAGAAAAGTTTGTTTGCTATGGAGGAAAGAAAACTTCTTGGCCACATCATTTCGAAGGACGACATCCGGATTAAACCTTCACGAGTAGAAGCCATTCAACAAATTGATTTACCTTGTAGTAAGAAAGAAATCCAAGCATTCAATGGTAAGATAAATTTCTTATGCAGATTTATTCCTAATTTGGCTGAACACCTTAGAGAAATGACCAATATGTTAAAAAAGGATAGTGATTTGAAGTGGTCCAAAGAAGCCCGCAAGTCCTTCCATGCGGTGAAGCTTTCCTTAACCACCGCCCCTATTTTAATCATCCCTGATTACTCCGATGATTTTATTATATTTTCTTTTGCTTCTGAGCATACAATGGCAACAGTATTGATGCAAAAAAGAGCTAAAACCGAGCTACCAATAGCATTTTTCAGTCGCAACATCAGGGATACAACCCCTAAGTACAACATCATTGAGAAATAGGCCTTGGATTTGGTAAAGGCAGTGAAAGACTTTAGAGTTTACATTTTACATTCGCATACTCTTTCTTATGTGCCTAATGCAGCGGTAAATGAAGTTCTTGTGCATAATGATCCTAAAGGTAGAAGAGGTAGATGGATAGCATCATTATTAGAATATGATCTTGAGATCAAACCTACCAAGCTGATCAAGGGTCAAGGCTTAGCCAAACTCATGGTTGAGTCAAATCTCCATGCTCTAGATATCAACCTTGTAGCAGCATTGTCTGACAATCAAGAAGAAGAAGTAGATCTCATTCAGGTATCTGATATCTTTCTATCATCTCCTCGATATTATGATATTATTTATGTTTTGCAACATCTAAATCCCCCTCCAGGAATGTCTAAGGCTAAGAGTAGGTCATTGAAGTTGAAGGCTTCGAAATATTGCATTATGGGCAACGCACTTTATTGAAAGATCTAGGAGGTGTGTTGCTGAACTGTTTGATCGAAGATGAGTCAAAAGAAGTAATAAACGACTTTCACAAAGGGGATTGTGGGGCCACTTGTATTGGAAGACCATGACCAATAAAGTACTTAGAGTGGGTTACTATTGGCCCAAACTTTTTGCAGATATCTACAAGACAATGATGCGTTATCACAAGTGCCAAGTTTCCCAAGGTAAAAGAAAACTTCTTCCTTTGCCTCTACAACCTATTTCAGTTCGTGCACATTTTCAGCAGTGAGGCCTAGATTTCATAGGCGAGATTAATCCATCATCATGCACACAATACAAGTGGATATTAACAGCTATAGATTACTTTACTAAGTGGATCGAAGCGATTCCAACTAGGCAAGCAACAAATTCAATTATCATTTAGTTTTTAGAAACTAATATCTTGTCTCGTTTTTGTTGTCCTAATAAGATCATCAAAAATAACGCGACAACATTCAAGTCTAAAAATATGACTAATTTTTGTGACAAATACAACATTAAGTTGGGACATTCTATATCATACTATCCACAAGGAAATGGTTTGGCCGAGTCCTCCAATAAATCCTTAATCAACATCATCAAGAAAACGTTGGAGACCAACAAAAAGAATTGGCACAAAAAGCTAATCAATGCATTGTGGATAGATCGTGTGAGTAGTAAGAAATCTCTTGGGCTTTCTCCTTTTTAGATTGTGTATCGAGTAGATACTGTTTTTCCTCCATCATTAGCAGTCCCGGTCATGAAATTGTTACAAGAAGCGGGAAGTGAAGAGAATGATATTCAGCGCCGGATCAATCAAATGATTCACCCACAGAAGACACAGGATGAGGTATTTTAGAACACCTCTAAGCTTCATGAGAGGATAAAGAGGATCTATGACTGGAAAATAAAGGAAGATGATTTCAAAATTGGAGATGTGGTGCTTCGTTGGGAAGCCAGAAACAGAGACAAGGGTAAGCATGGTAAATTTGAAAACCTATGGAAAGGCCCTTATCAGATTTTATCTTTCCGAGGACAAAATGATTTCTTGTTGGATGAGATGAATGGAGAACCATGCTTAGGAGGACCAGTCAATGGTAGGCTCCTTAAGCACTATCTTTTCTGAATTGTCCTGGTTTCATTGTACATAACAATTTAATTTTCTGCAAGTGTGAAGTAGAGAATCACTGGAGTTCGGAGCCCGAAGTGAAGGCCATGGAGCTTCACTGATTTTCTGCCATTTTCAATGTTCAATTGTCAGTTAAGTAAGTCAGTTTTGAGTCAGTTTGTGTTATTCGAGTTGTTAGAATTTAGTCATGCATTTCAGTTTAACTTTTTGACCGTATTGGCCCACATGGTTAGGCACTTGGTCTACGGTGTTCTTGACACCTCCAAGGAGCTGCCATCCCCAAATAAGGCCGATGTTAGAGTCAGTATTTGCATACTACCATCAGTGATCAAAACTCCTCTTTTCATATCATATTAGGGTCCCATTCTGAAATTTTTGTCATTCCACCTAGGTCCTCATTTAAAAAATTTACTCACTGATGGTAGCCTTATGTCAAAATCCCTTCTCTCTCTCAAAAAATCAATATTTTTTGGCCCACCTTCATGTGTCTTACTGAGCATACATTGACCATCAAGGCTCATTTCATCATGTTTTGTGTCAGTCAAGTCCACCTGAAGTCTGCTCACTCAAGGTTTTCATTAGGTCTCTAGGTTTCATTTTTTCAAGGTCCAATAAAACACCATTTCACTACATAAGGCCAACAAAGTATGAGAGTGAACTAAATAATATCCCTTTTTTAGTTAAAGAGGATTTGCAAGCATGTAACCATGGTTGCCAAAGGTTCTAATTTTGATTTCAAGTATGAATTTCATTCCAGTTTGTAATTTTATTCCAAAAAACAGAGATGTATTTCTATTTTTTATATTTATGTAATTTTATGTTATTATATGTAATAAGTGACTTTTCTCAAGCTGTCAACTCAGTTCCATAATGCCAAAAGACCAAAAGTCAAAGGTCAAAGCATTCCCAATGTATATCAATTGATCAATCTGTAAAGCAAAAGTACAAGGTAAAGGGTATTAGTGCAATGATTCAAAAGCACTTTCAAAACATTAGCAAATGGGTTATAAATCAATAAAGTCAAATGCTATTAAGTATTTAAAGCCTTCAAGACATCCATTTTCCCCTCATTTTCTCTTGTCTTGGTCAAACAACCTCAACAAAGGAGAAATTTCCGAGTTGGACAAGTGAAACCAGCAAAACAGAGTTTTCGCTGCGTGTTTCAGTTGAACGTTGCACGTTCCAGTGTTAGGCTACGCGTTCCTGTTATACGCTGCACATTTCAGTTGAACGCTGTGCGTTTGACTAGTGAAGGGCGCATGTCAGTTGAACACTGCGCATTTGACCAGGGTTGCTCTCTAGCCTCTAAAAGCAAGTGCCATTGCCTCTGAAGCTTCAATTCAGTTGTTCTCTTCCTCCAACAAGTAAGTAGCCCTGAAAGTATACCCTCGTTTCATTTCACATTTCACAACTTCATGGTTAAGTATCTTGAATGAAACTTTGAGTCTTCAAACTTGCAAACCCTAGTTTCATTCCCACACCCCTAATTTCACACCCTAATACTTCTATCCCTTTCCCATACCCCTATTAAACCCTTTCCCAACCCTTGTATCATTCCACTATCTCCCAAAGACTTATATTCCCAAAACCCTAAGACCTAGGTGTTCTATTTGCTTAGGCTCCCAAAACTCCTAACCTGTAATAAAATTCCCTATTCCAAATCCCTCTACATTCCCACTCCCTGTTACTTCCCTTAAACCATAAACCCCTTCCCTCATCTCCCTGAATTTCTTCACACCATCCCTAACTCCCTACACCTACATTCCACTATCATTTCATCTCCCTAGGGTTTTAAATCAAGACACCATGTCACAAGAAGAAAATAGAAGTTCTAGTGAAGAGGAAATAAAGGGGAGGAAGTCAAACAAAGGAGGGAAAATCATTAGATTTGAGCCAAGAAATACTAATGAACTCATGGCATCTCCCATGACTGTGACATATTTCAAACATCTAGGATGTTTTGAGTTCTGTGAGAAAGTACAAAGGGTCCAATATCATCCTATGTTGAGTAGATTGTTCATCACCAATCTCCATGACAACCAAGTAACCCTTGCTGGTGTCACTTTCATTGTATCCACTACTATCATATCAGCTACAACTAGAATCCCAAATGTTGGGGAGAAATGGTTTAAACAAGGTGATTTAGAGGAGCATTACTATGAGCCCTATATTAAACCTAGATACATAAATGATAGAAAGAGGTTGTTTCCTTTCTCTTACCTCCTGGATAGATTTGTTCCCATGATGAAAATCATCATGAAATACTTTACTTGTGAAGGAAGGTTTTCCAAACTGTATACCTATCATATTCGGCTACTCATGCATTTCACAAGGGTTAAGATGCTCAACATACCTTATTATCTCTTCCGGAGCATTGAAAAGATGGCCTACATTGCCCAAAAAAGAGAGTATAAAGATCAAATGAATAGTCTCTTTCATCATTCCCTCATTAAAATCATAGTCCTTCATCATCTCAAAGAGCTCAACATTGCATGGAGTACCTTCATTACCAATGACATATTTACTGATCCATCCATTCAGCATGTTCAAGATGTGCCTTCATCATCTCATCCTTCCACCTCCATTCCTCCATCTCAGCCCATAGATCATTCATCCTCATCTGATCAGTCACCCTCACCATCACCTCCATCATCACCATTTTAGGAGCATTTTCATTCACCTAAAAGAGATGAAATCAGAGAGCAGGAGCAGATTGAACAAGTTACAATCATCAAGTCTAAAGGGGTTGATTTGGGCAATTTGACACACACTTATCAGAGAGGCCATAGGCAGGTGTTTTCCCCACAGATTTTGGGAGGGGCCTTGCCTTCTTCATCGGAAAAGCAGGTACAAAAGGGAAAGGAAAAGATGACAGAGGCAGAGATCAAACATGAGGAGGAGGACCTCCATGAGATAGAGCAAGATTTTGACTTGGTTGACCTAAGTGAGAATGATGACAGTGAGAGCACAAGAATTGTCATCAAAGAAAAGGATGCACTCATCAGGGGGCTCCAGATCAACCTACAAAGGGAAAAATACATTATCTCATATTATGAGCAGGAAAACAAGCAACTTGAGGCCAAAAATGAGGTCATGGAGATTCAACTCATCAAGGCAAAGAGGGAAGCAATGAAAGCCAAGGCATTGCTTGATGAGGCCTATGATAGGTATGGTGAACCTGGAGAAGAGCAAGAGCCTAGAAGAAGACCTAGGACTAGAGGGCTGAAAAGAGCTCTAGAACTAGAGAAACAAAAGGAGGCCGAGCTTGCTAATAAGCTCACATGGAACGAGCAATTTTCCATCTTGATCGATGAGAACCGGGAACATTGGCTTGATAAGATTAATCAACATTTAGAGAAGCTCCTAGATAAAGCCAATCAGCAAAATGAAATTCATAGGAAGATGGAAAAACACTATGCCAATAGGGAAAGGAATATAAGGGCAAAACTCAAGGTTGCAAAGGAAAAAATTGAAGCCCTAACTCATCAAAAAGAGAAGGAGAAGCTAGACATCCTTGCTGAAGCCTCACTCCATGCACAAAACACATGATCAACAAGCATTTCACCAATTTTGAGGAGTTATGGGGTAATTTTGAAGTTTTTTGTGTTTTTCAAGTAATTATACACAGTTTTTGACAGCTAGAATGCCAAAGGCGTAGTGCCCTTCACACTGCGCTTTTGTTTGGATCACTTTTTGGAAAAAGGAAGACCACCATTAGATTCAGAGCAAGGAATACATGCAGGAAAACAACTTTACAAGCCTTGTTTCCCACAACTGGCAGGTCAAAAGGTGAAAAAACACCTAAAAAATCAATGTTCTGCCTCCTTTTTCACCTTCACGTTGCACGTTTGACCAGTCTTGGGAGAATCCATTTTTGGAGGGTCAAATCAAGCTCATTTTGGAAAATAAAGGCAGATATGGAAACCAAATAGGATAATCTTTCCAACAACCTATCCTGGGCTCCATTTGGACACCAAGAAGGTAGGGAAAAGTGAGTTTGAAGATGATGCTACGCATTTAACACTAACATTTCACGTTTGATCAGTTTCCTAATTTTTCACTGTTCTTCTCCAAATTTGATTTTCCTCTTGGGAAATCAAATTTTTACTGATGTAATTGATCATGTAAATGTAATTATAGTATTTTTACTATTACCTAGGGTAAATACATTAGGTAAATAGACTCTGTGAGGTGTAATCAATTAGTTCATTGTAATTAGGGATGAGTCACTTTGACCACCCTACACTCTAGCTATCAGTTCATATTTTGGTGGAACTGCTCCTCTCATGGATTGAACCCCTGATGGTTTGGAGGAGTTTTTTTGAGGCAATATCATGTACTTTTTCAGTCATTTTACAGGTTGAATTCCATTGGATTTTGTACTAGTGTTTCAGACTTTGGCATGGAATATATTGGATGAGTTGCAGCTATTTTGGTGGGATTCCCGTGGCATGGTATTTTGATATTGTTTCTTCTTCAGCTACATGTGTGTGAATGTTTTGTATCTTTCATTATCCATTTCACTTCTAAATATGTTTGATTTTCAAGGTGTGATAAGCAGAATTCATCTTCTATGCTCTGTTTTGGGAAAATCATCATAATGTGTTTCATTTCTTTAGTTTAAAAAGAATTCATGAATTCCATGCTCTTTTTAGCACCTCATTAGTCTAAACCATTTCATAAATATATTAGAAAGTATTAAAGTACTTTCCTACCTTGCCCCATCAGATGTCTGCAATTCTAATTTTCTTTTTCCCTGACCTAGTTCACTCTCCGACCTAATTCACTCATCGAGGGACTATCCCAATCAAATCAAATCAAAACCCTAAGATACTATATCTAGCCTAAAACCCTAATCCATCCAGCCCTCTTGGTTGTGATTCTTTGGAAAGAGCTCTCTCTGGCTTGGTAGGGATAGCTACCAAGTCAAAAGATTGGTCTATGGTTACCTCAACTGGACTCTTCTTCAACCTTGGAGATCCGGAGGAGTGATAACACCAACAACATATAAAAATTGAAATTAAGTCCAACCTAATTCACAATTTTAAGCAATTAACACACCCAACAAAATATGAGGATTGATTTACTACAATAGAGAAAAACTGAAATCACAGTTGGAAGCATTAAGCATAGCTAACAAGCCTTAGGGATAGAAGCAAAGCATTAATTCACAATTTAAAGAAAAACACATGCAGAGTAATATATACTATGTGAAATTAAAGTTTCCCCAATTCCAATTCTAGTGAAATAAACATAAACAAAAAATATAAATATTGAAACTAAGGATGGCCCAATCCACAAGTTTATTAAAGGACTAAAACTGAGGCCGACCCAATTCATGATCACTACACACAGTACTTACTGAGTACGCATAACATATATTGTATATTTATACTATACATTCATGGTATCCCTCACACAAAATAAGCCATACACTGTGCATTACTAATTCTCCATAGCATAACCAATGACTAGATTTCAAACATGCCTAAGCAACCATAATCCACCATGCATCTAGCATACTAATAATAGAAATAAACTTGATGTACATTTAATATGGAAGACAACATATCCCAAAAGAGAATAGGAAATTGGATTAGGGACAATAACTCACCTCCCAACCTTAGATAGGCTATCATTAGATTCCTCATGCAACTATCACCCTCGAGCCGATTTCTAGGACTTGAGAAGATGTCTTTAGGGCCAATCAATTTACCAGTAGTCTAGGGAATCCAAAGGTCATAGCCTCTACCCTTAATCAGTACTAGGGTCTCCAGAGGTTTAACCTCCACTCCAAATGTGTTTTCACAATAACCACACCTAATGGAGGGAGTCCATGCTATAATCAGTTCCTCCCTTGATGTTCTCAAGGTCTACCCTACCTTCTTTAGTGTACAGGGAACATGGTTTGCTTCCTTGTGCATCTTTCTCCTTGCTGTAAAAATGCCCCTTGATCTTCTTTTCAAATACCTTTAACCTTTCCTCTATCTTCTCTCACCCTCTGTCTTGGTTTCTTTTATTTCCTTATTGTGTGTCATGTCTTTCCCAACTCGATTCCCCTCCTTTTCTATCATATGAATCTAGGTCATGGTGAGTTAGAGCCCAGTCTAGACTAACCCCTTTGGCCTAACCAAAAGTGTCCCACCTATCCTTTTGTATCCAATGTTTTATGGTGGTTTCCACAGTCATCACTGGTCAGTCTTGTAGGCCAATTAACTTCATGCCATTTGGAATTTTCCTCTTTACTTGCCACTTTTTAGCTTCCAAGGCTTGTTCATGTAGAAAAATCTTCTCTAGTCCTAGAATCAATTGTCCCTTTATCCTTCCCATGTTCCTATGTTTTTCTTTCAAATATTTACCATATCTACAACGGTAAAAGTGACATGGTAAATCATAAGAAGAAACCCCAATACTGAAGAACCAAGATGATGTGGACAAGTGGGCTCCACCACAAGAACCAAGAATAATTAAGGGGAGTTACGAGACTTAGGCCTTGGACCACCAATTTTTAATTGAGATTGGAATGGTGAGGAAACTTCGATGCCAAAGCCTTGAGGTGATGTGGGCGGGTGGGCTCCACATTAGAAACAGAGCATAATGAGGGGGAGCCATAGGTCTGAGACCTTGGACAATGAATTTTCAATTGATACTGGAATGGAGAAGAAAACTTGACTTCAAAGCCTCTAGATAACATGGACTAGTGCGCTCCACCTCGGGCACTGAGCATAATGAAGGGAGCTTGTTTTAATCTCAGACCTTAGACCTTGAATTTGCATTTAAAATTAAAATGGAGGGAAGGATGAGAACCCAATTATAAGATGATGTGGCTCTAGGTGATGCAGTCTAGGATGACATGGCTTGGGGATGGACCCTAATAGGCTTTCGGTTCTCTGGGGCACTAATATTTTCAAAGGAACTAAGTAGAGAATAAGCCTAGAGATAAATGATTGAGATTTTGTGGCCAATGTTTAGCACATAAGGGGCGTGGATGGGATTAACACCAACCCACCCTTCTGTTGTGGCCAGCAACAACTCCCTTCTTATTTAGTGTTATTACTAATACTAAATAAGTGGGGACCCTTTAGTCAAAATTTAAAAAAATCAATTAGTGCTTGTATTTCCTTTTTCAATAAAACTTACCATAAAAAACTTAAGAAAATACCCCTGAAAAATCTAAAAGGCTTAAGTTTTATGATAAAGTAGAATTATTCCTTAGGAAATATTGCATCGCAAAAGGATAATAGGGTACCTCCTTGCAAGCCGAATTCTAAAACTACGAGATTGTGATATGGGACTACAAACATATAACGCATCGCATGCATAAAAAACCGCTTACTTTGAAAAAATTTAAACTACCGATATGCGATGGCGCATATCGCAAATCGCATTTCGCAGAAAACAAATTAACAAAAATTGTCATATGCTATGCTCATGCGATATTGCAATATTGCGATGTTGTGATATTGCAATTATGCGGCAAAGCGACAATACGATAATGCGATAATGCGATGTGATGGATTTGTGATATAGCAAGCAAACGATATGGTGATTCTGTGATGTTGCGATCTGTGATATTGCGAAGCAAATCGCAAAATCGCTTCATCGCAGATCTTTTGGGCTCGTGGTTCGAAAAAGTATTTTCCATAAACCAAGACCTGGTTATGCGCTTTAATGCTAATTAATGAGTTAGTTGCCAGTCATTAATGGAATAGGGTTTCGTGCTTATCAAAAAAATCATTTCACGTAAGGTGGTGTATTTTATATGTCTTTGGCATTTAAAGCTTTCCCGTCACCTTTCCTTATCATTATTCTCACTTCACTTGTAAATTGCAGGAACGAAGAACAGAGAACGATACAAAGCAGTACGTAGGATACTATGGGAAAGAAAGGCAAAACCCCGAGTTCTGAAGAGAAGGAAATGGCGCCCTTGTATACAGACACCGCCTGCAACCGAGACACTGGTATTGCTACCTGGGAAGGCATCTACAATCTACTTGAGGAATAGAATCCCAGAGTAATGGAGGTCAAAGCTACTGCAGGCTCACATAGTTCCTCTGAGGCATCCCTTACAGAACTTGCCTGTTCATTCTTACACAGGATAGCGGCGAGGCCCAGAATTCTTCCATACATAGACATGGTTAAATGGATACTAGACAGCGCGAATATTAGAAATAGACAGTTTAAGACTCAGGGTCAAGAGCTTACGGAATCATCATTTTTACAAATTTTGGGCTTTATATCCACTAAAAGAAAAAGCGCAAAAGGTTAAAAAAGCACCAAGGAAGCCTGGATCAAGAAACAGAGGCAGTTTTCGATGCGCGATTAGTGCCTAGTGCTAATCGCGCATCGCTTAGCAAAACTTCTTGAAAAAGAAAGCTCCTAATTGCTCAGTCACCTGTAAGCCCAAAAAATTTGTAAGAAAGCAATGATAGAGGTAAGAAGTAAAACTTGAATCCTAAACCAGTGGTATTTGTCAGAAATATCTTCAAAATAGTATCTACCAAAGACACAGCAACTACAGGCAGACTAGAAATAGAAGGCTCAAGAAAAGGCAGAATCAATCCAAAGGTTAACCAAGTTGAATTGGGATTGTTACTGGATGTACTTGGTAAAGCCACACAGCCAGTGGATGAATCTCAAGTGTATCATCAATTCTGCCGAGAAGATGGTGCCAGCTCTTGCCGATTCTGTTTTCGCAGCACAACTAAAATCGGAAATCAGTCAGCCGACCCTTCTTAAACAGATTCTAAACGTGTGCGACTTCAAGGAGCAGACACAAAAGTAGTTAGTAATTTTAATTTTAGATTCAGTTTTAGTTTTAATTTTGTTTTATTTTTGCCTGAAATAAGGACGGTCATTTAAAGCGCATCCTACATTTTTGTAATAAGTTACTTTTAGATTTAGTTAAGTAGTATTTAAACCCTTCTCATGCATTTAGAGAAGGGTCCTGAAATTTGTCAAAAACTCATCCCCAGAACATGCACTTTTGTACCCTCTGTGGAGGTTTTGATGAATGAATGGAACAAGATTTATCAATATCTGTATTTAATATCTGCCACTGATGTTGCATTTTTGTACTCTTAGTGGATGTTGGGTTACGAAGAGTTAAATCATTATCGCTTGAAGCTCATGAGTAGGACTAGTTATAAATGGTACTTCTATCTCTTAACTATTCCTGCCTTTGTGTTAAAAGTGATATTCAAGTTTAGTTGTTTATATATTGATGTGTGAATGCTTAAGTTATCATTTGGTGCTTTTGTACGGTGATAGCTATTTATTTATGCTTAATGTATGAATAGCTTATTATGCAATATGCCTTTCACAACTGTTTCGTCTAACTTTTTATACGAAGTGGTTTATTTGTATTGAATTCTTTTCTCATAACCGTTGAATGATCTTTATTACCAATTGTTATCTGAAATCGTTTTAGATCGCATAATAGAAGGATTACACCCCGGGTTAGTGTAGACTTAGATATTTCTACTTATTAGAATACCATTTACATATTGTTAGATTAGAGTTAGAATTATAACATCTCACTTAGGAAATTTTAGAAGGGAAATATCAATTCTTCACACACACACATAAATTGGGAAACTAGTCCCATATCCCCAGTCGGACCCACTATACCAAACGGAAAAGGAGCTGCTAACCAAGGTCCGGACCGGGTGGGTATCCCCTTTGTTGTAGACCCGATTTTCGGGGCTTCAACATATTTGGTGCTAGAAGGAGGGCCACGAACTGTGAATGGCAAGTAAATCCAAATCTAAATACCATTCTGAGAGTAAATCGCCCTCACTGTCTCCCCTGACTTCTCCATTACATTCAGAATCTTTAAATCCAGAGCCAGAAGTCGCTGGAGCAACAACCGTTGCTACAAACCCTGAAATTTCAAAAAAATCTACTATTGAACCTCCTGAAGTTGAATATTTGATTCACAAACTTCAATTATTTTCTATATCTCCTCAAAAATCTGATAAATCTCAAGGCAGCGTGACTTCGCAATATAACCCTGCTCATCCTCTTACCAGATTAAAGAGTGAAAAGTTTGGTGTTCAGCCAACCAAGTTACCTCTACCTATAAGGAAGAGAGCAAGGAAATCTCCTAAAGGGTTTGATAGCGAGACTCTTTCATCATCATCATCCATCTCAACCTCTTCACCGAAAAGTCAACCATCCACCCCTCCACTTCAGATCATTGTCCATCAGCCCACTGGAACTACCACATCTTCTTCTCAATCATCTGGAGTCATAATATCCTCATCTTCTCAACCATAGGGATCATATTTTGCACTTTCCTTTGTTAGTAGTTCAGAAATGGCTCAATCTCCATGGAATAACCCAGGGGTAGTCTTAATGCCTGTGCCCTTGAGTCAGTTACTGGCCCATCCTGAAAAATGGCTGCCTAAGTTTAATCCTGAGGCAGGCATGCTAGCAGAAGAACATATAAATAACTTTATGTTATCCATAAATCTTAATGGAGTTACCAATGAAGACGCTGTTGTTCAAATTTTTCCTTATACTCAGCAAGGAACAATAGGATCATGGTATTCCTCATTGTCGTCTGGATCTATTACTAGTTGGGAGATTTTCCAAGAACAATTCTTGACTAAGTTTGGTGATGATAGGTCTATGGCAACATTGATCAATGACCTGTCTAACCTTAGGGCCGAGTCAAAAGAACCTATCAAAGATTTCAATTTACGTTTCAATAAAATCTTAAATAAAATCCCTACTGCTTCTCAGCCTAGCGAAGAAGTGCGAAGTGAATGGTACATTACTGCTTTACCATCAAACATAGCAATCTTTGTTGATAGGGCTAACAAAACAACTTTAGTTGAAAATATGAAAGAAGCAATAGCAGTAGAGAAACATATTATGGCCTTAGAAAATAAAAACGCAATAGAAGAACGAAGATCTAAGAAGGTTTCTTTCAAGGAAGATCCCAAGAAAAAACAATCGAAAGATCCATTCGATTTAGAAGGATTGCAAAAAGTTTTGAAGACTATGTCTAACGAGATGGTCAACATTAAGAAACAAGTGGCAGAAAATTCTTCTAAAAATCCATACAGACCTTTTAAAACAAACCCTTCGATCGATTCCAAACCCCCTAACGCTATTACAAGTGCTGAATCTGAAGAAGAAGAAGAGGAAATTCCTACTGAGGAGCATACCGATGAAGAAGAAGTTGTAGAGTTACAAGGTATGTGGGATTTCATCCTCCTAGATGAAGAGGATCAAGAGGAATCCCCGGTTAGTTCTCGCAACATAAATCAACTTGATCCTCCTCAACCTACCCCTAAGCAAAAAAGCGTAAGCTCGATGACTAAGGATAAAGTCACAGCCAAGAAAACGACACCTAAAGCGACTCAAACCAACCCAGTCCAAACAGAATTATCAACTCCATCTAAAACACTGATCATTTTGGATGAAATGGAGTATAATATCATAGAAGACATGAAAAAGACTAGGGCCAATATCACTCTTTACGAATTGAGCAAGTTAAAACACCAGCAAAAGGTACTTTTGAAAGAATTACATGCTGTACCAGTTGCACCTTTTCTTGCCGCTGTAATCTCTCAAGCTTCCCATGACATGGGAAGACCTCCAACTAATGCGATGAATAAAGTTGATCCAAACGATATCGCCTTAATTGGAGGAAGATCAAGATCCCATACTCCCCCATTTCTTCTTATGAAATTTTCAATAAAAATTTGCATAATTGCTTAGTGGATTCTGGAGCTTCATCGAATATTTTACCAAAGTCAATATGTGCAAAATTGAACGTTCAACCACAAAAATAAGCTGTATGCATAGTTCAATTAGATTGATCGCAAGTCGAAGTGATTGGCGAATTAAATCAGGTCACCATAAGGCTGTCATCCAACCCAAAGGTATGTCAAGTTATCGACATTTTAGTTGCCGATATTCTAGAATTTTATGGCTTAATTCTTAGTAGAGATTGGTCAGAAAAACTTCACGGATACTTTGCAACTGACTGGTCACACATGTGGCTCCCTTACAATGGTAAACCAAATCAGATAAAAGTTGAGCGGGAAAGACATCAGAAATACATAGTAACAGAACTGGAGGGAGAAAATGAACCAGTAGCATATAGTTCTAACATCATTGGCAACTATTCAGTAGATTCTTTCCTAGGAAATTTTAATGCTCATACTTCACCTTACTTAGAACATTCTGTTTTATCTCAAGTAGAAAATTTCTCTCAAACAGATAGTTCTAAATGTATTAATTTTATAGATAGTCCTGTAAATAAATCTTTATTTTGGAAATTATTTTTTGACGGTTCTAAGTCTAACGAAGGAGCAGGAGCAGGATGCGTGTTAATAAGTCCAGAGGGAGATAAAACTATGCTAACCTGCAGACTCGAATTTGATTGTACCAACAATACAACAGAATACGAGGCTTTAGTCCAAGGATTGTACAAAGCAATCGGATTAGACGTCAAATACCTTCAAGTTTTCGGAGATTCTAAAATTGTAATGAGACAGGTACGTAATACTATACATTGTTTATCAGGTCATTTAAAACATTACCAATCTTTAGTTCAAGATCTGACTGAACACTTTATAGCATTTAATATTTCATCAATTCCCAGACTCCAGAATGCTAGCGCAGACCTCTTAGCCAATGTAGCTTCCAAACTTATTCCTTCAGAAGATTTTAGCCCTGATCGATTTTCAATTGAGTTAATTTTTAGGCCATCTATTCCTGATAACATTACCAATTGGAGGATTTTCAATGATGATCCTGATATCGTGAGTTTCCTCACATGTGAAGGATCCTATACCAACCAAATAATTGACGAAGACCAACATGACCAACAATTGCAACAGGATAGCACTAACAGTGCCATACCTAAGTCAGTAGTCAAGTTAGAAGATCTTTATGATTTGAAGATCGGTTTAAAAGATCTACCAATTCAAAACTCCAAATTTCAACTTTGAATTATGAATTAGTAAATCTAGGAATTGATACCAAACCACATAATATCAATCTAGGCCTTGGTCTAGCTCCTGAAGAAAAATTAGCGTATATTCGTCTCTTGAGACAATACAAAAGTGTCTTTGCTTGGAATTACGATGAACTCAAAACGTACGACACATCCATCATCCAACATACTATTCCAATGATAGACAATGAAAAACCTGTCTAACAAAAGTTGAGAAAGATCCATCCCAATCTAGAAAACCAGATCAAATCTGAACTCAATAAGTTACTGAAAGCCAAAATAAATTTTCCCGTTAGACATTCCAAATGGGTTTCCAATATAATCCTTGTTAGAAAGAAAAACGGAGATATTAGAATTTGCATTGACTTTCGAAATCTTAACAAAGCCTGCCAAAAGTACAATTTTCCTTTGCCTCCCATGGAACAAATACTGCAGGTGGTAGTGGGCTCAGAATTGATGTCCTTCTTGGATGGATTCTCAGGATACAATCAAGTATTGGTACATCCTGATTATCAATTAAAAACCACATTCAGAACTAAATGGGGCACATACGCATATCAAAAGATGCCATTTGGTCTGATTAATGCTGGTGCCACATTTAAGAGAGCTATGGACATCACATTCAAGGGGTTAGCTAATAAATCAATGGTAATCTATTTTGATGATATAACCATATATTACAAGAAACGAAACAATCATCTTAGAGATTTAAAACAAATATTCCAACGTTGTCAAAGGTATGGAATTTCACTTAACTCAAAAAAATCCTTTTTCGCATTAAGTGAAGGAAAACTTCTCGGGTTCATAGTGTCAAAATATGGAATTCACATTGATCCTGACAGAATCAAGGAGATTTCCGCAGTCCCTCTACCTCACAAAAAGAAAGCCATGCAATCTTTTCTTGGCCAGATTACTTTTGTAAAGAGATTTGTTCCAGATTTTTCAAGAATCGTGTCTCCTTTACAAGCAATGATTAAAAAGAACTCAAAATTTAAATGGGGCCAAGATGAAAATGAGGCATTCAATCTGATCAAACAAGAAATCATTAATGCTCCATCTTTAGCAACTCCAATTTTTTCCGATCCTTTTATTTTATATACATTTGCCTCTGATAGGTCATATGCTACGATACTCACTCAAGTAAATCAAGAAAAGGCAGAAGCCCCAATTGCTTTTTTCAGTTGCAATTTACAAGGGGCTGAGTTGAATTATGCAGATGTGGAGAAACAGGCTTATGCTGTTTTCAAAGCAATTAAGTATTTTAGACCTTTTCTACTCAAAACACATACAAAAATCATAGTACCGTTTCCAACGGTAAGAAATCTTCTAGTACAGAAGGATGTGGGAGAGAAAAGAGCCAATTGGGTTACTGCCTTACAGGAATATGACTTAGAAATCAAACCAGCCAGTATTGTAAAAGGTCAAGGCTTTTGCAAAATGCTGGCCGGAGCATCGTTGATGTCCGAAATTCCATCTGCAGAGATGCAAATGTACAAGGTAAGCCTAAACGATGTTGAGTCATTATATTCTGATATCATTTATTATCTAAAGAATGGATACGCTCCTTCAAACCTCGATCATACTAAGAAAAGAGCTCTAAGGTTGAAATCCAAACAATATCAGCTCGTGAATGATGTTATTTTTAGAATAAATTATGATTCTGTTCTCCTTAGATGTCTTGAGAAATCTGAAGCTGAAAAATTCTTGCAGGAACTCCACGATGGGCCAGCAGGCGAACACTATGCTGGAGACGCTACTGCTCATAAAATCTTACGCGTAGGCTATTACTAGTCCACATTGTTCAAAGACTCACATAACTACGCGAGGAAATGTCAAGTCTGTCAAACCACTGTTGGGAGACAAAAGAAACCTTCCTTGCCACTGCAACCAGTTAACATTGAGCAGCCTTTCGATCAGTGGCGATTGGACATAATAGGTGAGATCGTTCCTCACTCTTCTAAACAACATAGATATATCCCTACAGCAACAGATTACTTTACTAAATGGGTAGAAGCGGTTCCACTCAAGACGGATAATGCTGAAAATATCATCGAGTTCTTAGATCAGTTCATCATCACCAGGTTTGGGTTGCCTTCTGCTTTAATGTTTGATGATGCATCATATTTTTCTGGTAATGCGATGACTAAATTTGCACTCAAAAGGGGTTTCAAGCTTAAATACTCTGCCAATTATTACCCACAGGGAAACGGATTAGCTGAAGCTACAAATAAGAACTTAATCAGGATTATTAAGTGAACCATTGACCAAAATCATAAAAATTGGCACAAATCGTTAATATATGCTTTATGGGCAGACCAGATAACTCAGAAAGCCTCCATCGGCACTTCCCCCTTCAATTTAGTTTATGGGAAAGAAGTGGTTCTTCCAACTCATTTGGCAATTCCCTCTTTAGCACTAGTTCAATATATCGATGAAGCACTAACTTCTTCCTTACAACTAAGGCAGCTGGAAATAATTAAGTTGGAAGAACAATGAGAACGGGCTAAAATAACTCACGCTCATCATCAAGCATTAGTAAAAGCCTCTTTTGATTCTAACATGATATCTAGAAAATATTTTCAGATGGGAGATCTAGTTTTAAAATGGGACAAGGCTCATGAGGAAAAAGGGAAACATACAAAATTTCAACGAATGTGGCTTGGCCCTTTTCAAATCATAGAAGTCATAGGTCCGTCTACTTTTATGTTACAGGATTTAACAGGAAAAAGAGATTCTTTACCTGTTAACGGATAGATCCTCAAAAAATATTTTCCATAGGAGATCATTCTTCTATTTTGTAGAATAGTTGTTTTAGTTTCATAATAAAAGCGATTTTAAATGGTTGCATTTGAGATTCATGAAAAAGACACAAATTCTCTTTTAGATTTTGTTTTTCACTTGTATAAATAAAATTCTTTTTAGAAAACTGATCATTATTATTGAAAGATACATTTAAAGACTCTAGGCCTAGAAACGATACTAGTTTCAACTGTATAAATTTTGATAAAAAACGACTTTTAGTGGGAAATTGTTTTGCATCAGTCCAATGAAAGGTATCAATAATAAAACGAAGATTCTCTATAGAAAATCTCTTTCCAAAAAAATCTATTATTGTCGTCCAGATCCATCTTAAGGAAACAATGATTTCCTCCCCACTTAGGAAACTTCAACGTTCAGGGAATGATCCAATGATACACTTTAACTTAAAGAGTAAGAGGTCTCATCACGAGTCGACTTATCATAATCATAGATATTATAGCTTGCTGACTTTGCCAATACTGCATACCACAACAGGGCAATGACTCAAGATTGTTGCAATCAAAAGACAAGGGGTCTCATCACGAGCTAGCTTGTTCAGTAAAGTTATAAATCAGTGAATGACTATGTCATAAACTGGCTACCAAACCAAGACATTGTTATTTAAGTGTAAAAAAGAAAATGAAAGCAATAAGTGTGGAAATGGATTTCTCTTTGAAAATTGTAAATTTCTCTAAGTAGGATACAGGATCATTGCTGGGTAACAGGTAACCCTGTCGAGGCTATAAATGCTTGCTGGCAGCAGAGGCTCTACCTACGACAAATGAGCATATTCAAAACTGATTTACAGAGAAGGCTTTGTTTTTATCTCTATAAGCCAAGTAATGACTGATGTAGATACAAGGACTAGCTTGAGGGAGTAAATAATCAAAGTTGAAAATAGAAGAGACAAAATATCATTGATAGGTAAAAGCATAATATACTGTCTTTTTATAATAAAGTTTAATTTTCTGGAAAATTTTCTGTTTTGGGAGTTTAGAAAATTTAAAAGAAAAGAAGAGATAACTAGTTCTTCCAAGTGAATCACCAATTGTTGTGGCTAGCAACAACCCCTTTCTTATTTAGTGTTATTACTAATACTAAATAAGTGGGGACCCTTTAGTCAAAATTTAACAAAATCAATTGGTCCTTGTATTTCCTTTTTCAATAAAACTTACCATCAAAAAACTTAAGAAAATACCCTTGAAAAATCTAAAAAGCTTAAGTTTTATGATAAATTAGAATTATTCCTTTGGAAATATCGCATCGCAAAAGGATAATAGGGTACCTCCTTGCAAGCTGAATTCTAAAACTGTGAGATCGTGATACGGGACTACAAACATATAACGCGTCGCATGCATCAAAAATCGCTTACGTTGAAAAACTTTAAACTACCGATATGCGATGGCGCATATCGCAAATCGCATTTCGCAGAAAACAAATTAATAAAAATTGTCATATGCTATGCTCATGCGATATTGCGATGTTGCGATTATGCGGCAATACGATAATGCGATAATGCGATGTGATGGATTTGCGATATAGAAAGCAAACGATATGGTGATTCTGCGATATTGCGAAGCAAATCACAAAATCTCTTCATTGCAGATCTTTTGGGCTTGTGGTTCGAAAAAGTATTTTCCATAAACCAAGACCTGGTTATGCACTTTAATGCTAATTAATGAGTTAGTTGCTAGTCATTAATGGAATAGGGTTTCGTGCTTATCAAAAAAATAATATCACGTAAAGTGGTGTATTTTATATGTCTTCGGCATTTAAAGCTTTCCCATCACCTTTCCTTATCCTTATTCTCACTTCACTTGTAAATTGCAGGAACGAAGAACAAAGAATGATACAAAGCAGTATGCAGGATACTATGGGAAAGAAAGGCAAAAACCTGAGCTCTGAAGAGAAGGAAATGGTGCCCTTGTATACAGACACGGATTGCAACCGAGACGCTGGTATTGCTACCTGGCAAGGCATGTACAATCTACTTGAGGAAGAGAATCCAAAAGTAATGGAGATCGAGGCTACTACAGGCTCACATAGTTCCTCCGAGGCATCCCTTACATACTTGCCCGTTCAATCTTACACAGGATAGCGGCGAGGCCCATAATTCTTCCATACATAGACATGATTAAATGGATACTAGACAGCGCAGATATCAGAAGCAGACAGTTTAAGACTCAGGGTCAAGAATTGACGGAATCATCATTTTTACAAATTTTGGGCTTTATATCCGCTAAAAGAAAAAGCGCAAAAGGCGAAAAACGCACCAAGGAAGCCCGGATCAAGAAATGGAGGCAGCTTCTGATGCGCGATTCACTAATCAGCATCGCTGAGCAAAACTTATTGAAAAGGAAAGCTCCTAATTGCTCAGTCACATGTAAGCCCAAAATTTTTGTAAGAAAGCAATGATAGAGGTAAGAAGTAAAACTTGAATCCTAAACTAGTGGTATTTGTTAGAAATATCTTCACAATAGTATCTACCAAAGACACAGCAACTACAGGCAGACTGGAAACAGAAGGCTCAAGAAAAGGTAGAATCAATCCAAAGGTTAACCAAGTTGAATTGGGATTGTTATTGGATGTACTTGGTAAAGCCACACAACTAGTGGATGACTCTCAAGTGTATCATCAATTCTGCCGAGAAGATGGCGCCAGCTCTTGCAGATTCTATTTTCGCAGCATAGCTAAAATCGGAAATCTGTCAGCCGACCCTTCTCAAACAGACGCTGAACGTGTGCGACTTCAAGGAGCAGATACAGAAGTAGTTAGTAATTTTAATTTTAGATTCAGTTTTAGTTTTAATTTTGTTTTATTTTTGCCTAAAATAAGGATGGTCATTTAAACTGCATCCTACATTTTTGTAATAAGTTATTTTTAGATTTAGTTAAGTAGTATTTAAACCCTTCTCATGCATTTAGAGAAGGGTCCTGAAATTTGTCAAAAACTCGTCCCTAGAACATGCACTTTTGTACCCTCTGTGGAGGTTTTGATGAAGGAATGGAACAAGATTTATCAATATCTGTATTTAATATCTGCTACTGATGTTGCATTTCTGTACTCTTAGTGGATGTTGGGTTACGAAGAGATAAATCATTATCACTTGAAGCTCATGAGTAGGACTAGTTATAAATGGTACTTCTATCTCTTAACTATTCCTGCCTTTGTGTTAAAAGTGATATTCAAGTTCAGTTGTTTATATATTGATGTGTGAATGCTTAAGTTATCATTTGGCACTTTTGTACGGTGATACCTATTTATTTATGCTTAATGTATGAATAGCTTACTATGTGATATGCCTTTCACAACTGTTTCATCTAACTTTTTACACGAAATGGTTTATCTGTATTGAATTCTTTTCTCATAACAGTTGAATGATCTTTATTACCAATTGTTATCTGAAATCGTTTTAGATCGCATAACATAAGGATTACACCCCAGGTTAGTGTAGACTTAGATATTTTTGCTTATTAGAATAACATTTACATGTTGTTAGATTAGAGTTAGAATTATAGCATCTCACTTAGGAACTTTTAGAAGGGAAATATCAATTCTTCACACACACACAGATAAATTGGGAAACTAGTCCCATATCCCCATTTGGACCCACTATACCAAACGGAAAAGGAGCTGCTAACCAAGGTCCGGACTGGGTGGGTATCCCCCTTGTTGTAGACCCGATTTTTGGGGCTTCAACACCTTCTTAGATTGATGACTAATATTAGTTGAGGGCCACCCATTTACCGAATTCGAAACCACCATTTCGAGGGATTTTTGCACCACCAATTGTTTTGGATGAGGCGATTTCTTATCCCAACATGGCACAAAATAGCGCAGGTGACCCAGTGGATAGGTACACAACTACAAAAATTTCACATGGACCATGTGGGTGCCATGTGGAGATCCATGGACCAACATGAACCCTTGTTATTGGAAAACTTCTAACGAACATAACTTGCAATCCAAGAGTTGGATGGAGATAAAATTTATATCCATAAAAAGAGTTGAATCAAATGGTGGTATTAGTTTTAAGTTCTGTAAACATTGATAAAATGAGGTCAAGCAACTCCACCTTCATAATAGACCTTGGAGGTTGGGTAAAAACAAATAGGTAACACCTCCCACAATCTATGATAAGACCAGGGGGTGAGAGGGAGGTGATTATAGAGTTGCCTCTACCTTGGGCACAAATCATGATGAAGGGAGGCTACGGTCTTAGACCTTGGACCTCAGTTTTGCAATTGAGATTGGAATGGAGAGAAGGACGAGAACGTGATGCCAATATGACATGGTTTAAGTGATGTGGCGCGAAGGTAGAGCCTATAGAACTCACGTTTCTTTGGGCCATTAGTTTTTTCAAAGGAACTAGGTGGAGAGTGGGCATATAGATCAACAACCGAGATCAATTGAGGGGACCCCTTCATGATCGATGTTTAATTAATAAAGGGGGTGTGATGTGGTTGGGATTAGCTCCAATCATCCGTCTCCAACCGATGACTATCATGGAGAAAATTTGAAAAATGTTTATGTGAGAAGTACCTTTCTGAACGGTACAGTGACAACAAAATTAAATAGTTCCACGATTATAATTAGACACATGGATATTTATACTAAAATTTTGATAACTACAATGGATTAATAGTTTAGCCTAACTCCGTGAGTCAATCTGACAAGAAAGTTTATTTGACTTACATCTTGATTCGACTTCAAAGTCTAATAGACTATCTCGATTAATTAGGTCTATTCAACTAAGTCAACTATCCCTTTCAACATACTTCAAAAAATACTTTGTATTATTAATAATTATGTCAACCATGAAATAAAGTGATTTGAAACATTTACTATATTAAATGTATTCTTTAATTATTGCAATCCTTAAAGTTAATTATTGCAATCCTCACAAAAACCACACTCTCAAAATACTTTGTCTACTATGAAGTGGATTGATTTAACACATTTATGATAGGTTGACGGCGTTGGAAATACGTCAACCAAGGGGGTCTCCCCAATGTGAAGTCCCAATTATACCTCACAGAGTTTGGAGTAGGAGCTCCATCCGGAGTATTGACCTGACTGCCATGTATTGGTGTATATTTTCCTTGGCTACAAGGTTCAACACAAGAGAGTAATACATAGGTATCTTCAAATCAACAAGTGAGTATGCGTTGTAAAATGTTCAGTTTCGGAAAGTATAAAGGTCCTTCTACTGAAAGGGAAGAGAAAAGTGGGCTCTTGAAAGACAAATAATATGACTAATCTAGAAAAGGCACACAAGCACATAAATAATAATAATCATTGATCAACCAATGAAATAGTTCACAAGGAAGCAACAATTGTTAAAGAAAATACAACACACCTTCAACAAGATAAGTACCAAAGTCACCAAAATAGTTCAATTTCCTTAGTACATATGTAAACAACATACATCACAAACATACAAAGAACAATATTACAATATTCATGACATATGCATGAAAGTATGTCGACTCAACAGGCTTCTGAATTAAGTAAAAGTTCCAAGATACATCAAGGCAACGAACACCACTATCCCCAATAGTGGAGAATTAGAGTAGTCACTTGCTCCTCCAAAACAACTATCTTCCTCTCCAATGCCTAGTAGGAGGAGCCAAGGTGAAAATTCATTTTCATGTACAATGAGGGTGTATATATAACAAATGGGGTGGTCATTCACCTCCCATGTGACTCTTGGGCTACCTGCATGATTTTTTGACTTCTCTATGAACTTTCGACTCCCACATGACTTTTCAAACTACATGGATGACTCTTGGAATTATACTTTACATTACATTTTCCAATATAGGATTTATGTAATCCAAAAATGATGTGGCACATGATGACTCGTGACATGACATCAACGATGACATGGATTTCTTGATGACATGGAAATTTCAAGTTACCCTTTGCAATAATAGATGTGAAATGCTTCATATTCATGAGAGATATGATTTTTTATTCATATCCACCCTCCAAAGGGTTGTGAATTAGATGGAGCCTTCATGCGGTCCTGATCTTTGATCTTCTATTGTAATATGGTGTTCCTTTGTCTTCTTCCCTAATCATCACCTTATCCCTTTAGCTTCATATGTGTCTTCTAGCATGATCCCCTTATCCTTTTTCTCCATCATCATCCTGTCATGATAAGATAGAGTACATGCAACTAAAAACCATTCATGACAAGCTAACATTAGTCTGAGAACCCCTAACCTAACATATTTCATGAACTCACCTGTTGGGGCTAGAACTGGTGACTGGTTGAGTGGATGGATAAGAGATTGCCTGGTTCTAGAGGCCAAGGTCTAGGACTGAGGCATGGGACTACACAATGCGCAGTTTAGGATGGCTAGGTTCAAGGGATTACACAGTTGAGGGGCTTAAGAGCTCAAGGCTAGGGATTGAGGCTTGAATATGCCCACTGTGCAGTTTTGGAAGGACATAGGTGAAGGCATTGTGCAATTGAGGGACTCACGGACTCAGCCTAGAGGCTTGATCCTTGAGACTACACAATGTGTAGTTCTGGAGGGTTGGGCAAAGGGACTATGCATTTGAGGGACTTAAGGACTCAAGTTGGAGGCTTGAACCTTGAGTTTTCCCACTACACATTTTTGGGAGGTAGGGGGGCTAGGGGATTGTAAAATTACATAGTTTAGGAGCTCAGGGATGAGGCCTGAGCCTTAAGACTAGGCAGGAGAGAGAAATTACACAATTTTGAAGGTCAAAGGTTGCATTTGAGCACTGTGTTTGCGTGTGTGCTATCCTGGAAGGCTGATAATTTACATTGTGCAATTCTAAGGGACAAGGATTCTACTTGAGGGCTGATATTGCACAGTGCACAGTTCAGGCTAGGAAAATTGAGGTTGAGTGGATCGAACAGGGATTTTTCCTAGTTGGACTAAGTTTTGGGAGCAAAAGAGAGACTCTGAGCATGATCACACACTTAGATCACTTGAAAACATGAAAAGGAACACTCATAACATATGAACAACATGCCTTCCTCTACGCAACAACTTTGCGATGCCTCCTACCAAGTGCGACACAAAAGATATACTTTGTGATGAAAGTGGCGACACTTGTGCGAAAGTGCTTGAAATGAGTGTGAAACATGTGTACATGATAGGAACAACTCATTATCACAAATATTTCCCCTTGAAACAAGCCAAAACTCTAGTTTACATGATAAGTGACAATTCCCATGCCCAAAAATGACACATGTAATATGGAGAGAAAAGAGCGAATGACACTTGAAATATGTGGACGACGGTGAAAGTGACACATGCTAGAGTGAAACTAACATGAAAATGACACTAATGAGAGTGAAAGAAAGCTAAATTGATAGTCGAAAACATGAAAACGACGGTCCAATTTGAAAAACTCACCAAAATAGAATTACCAACATAGCTGAAAGTGAGAGACTATCAATGAACTTGCACACTAACTTTCAACATGGGTTGAGCACATTTCAACATGGGTTGAGCACAACACAAACACTATCTTAATGAACTGCACTAGGCTTGTTCAAGCTTGCGTGAAATAACATACTCATGAATTCATTACCTAAGCATGTGTAAATAGGTGACTTCGACACTTGAAATCTAAGAAGGGAGCTCAAAAGCTTAACAAAACATTACTGGCGAAGAAGTGACTATAGAACGAACGATTGCAAGATCCATAGCAGGCTGCAAAATTTGATTGTAGGAAAAATTTGGAGGGTGTTTGTCGCAGCGACAACACTTAGTGACAGACTGGTAGAACTCCAACTTCTCTGCCCTTAGTAAACTCTTTGTTGAAGGTCTAGTTCTTTAGTAAGTATTGATTCATCGTTCAGATTACCCTAGCTTCCCCAATTACCCCACGAATAAACATAGTCCCCTATATCCTTTCTTGGTTGAACATAAACGTAAGATCAATGATATCACAATGTTTAAAATCAGAAAAGGTTAGTATAGTTCGCGAGCTTTATATTTTCAGAGTATATTTTTTCATCTCTGTTGTTGCTTCACTACCCGTAGGCATGGACAATACCCCAACATAGTCACTATAGGAACAAAAACATTGCTCCATTGCTAGCGAGCCTGGATAGTATCTCGACAGAGTTGATTGCTTCACCTCTCTGCATAGGAAGCCTTTCTATTATTTCTCCTTTATTTATATATTTATATATGACTGTGCATATGCACTTATTCATTTCATGGGCGGAAGAGGGATCCTGACTTATTGAGAGTAGGAGAGGTTGTTTCTTTAGAGAAGCATATAAAGACCTCCGATTTAGGTTTGCTTGTTTAGATTTTTCACCTTTTCCTCTTCTACTAGATTGGATAAGTGTGAAAACACAAAAACATAAAGAACCAAATGAAGGTGTAAGGTTTCAAGAATAGACACAGATATCATGGTTGTACACAAATATTTCCTTACGCAAGGATCATATTTTCCGTAAGAACATCATTGACCAAAAGGTGTAACCAAGATAGAGAATAAGGACTGATGGTCAACCAAATGTTGTAGTGTCACAAATCCCCTTTCTTATTTTTCCACATTGTTTTCGGGCCAAAGTGGCATCCTTCATATGAGTTCTTATTCATCAAAAGACGAAAGAGAGAAGACGCAACAAGAAAATCAAAATCAAAAGAACAAAAAAATGGAGGCTAATAAAAAAGAGGATGCAAGAAGAAAGTTAGAAAGAAAAAAAAATAGTACTGAAAGGGAGTACAAGATGCATGTGCAAAGGAAAATAGTATGCAACTAGACCTGCTCCCAACATAACTATCTATAAGATTAGGGTTACATATAATGAAATTTCCAATGTAGCCACCGTAGCTACTTCCAACCTACATACACAAAGATATGATTGATTAAAACTGATATAAAGCAATTTACAATAGAAAAGACAAGAACTTGAATAACTTGCATAAAAAATTGAAGGTCTTTCCTATCAGTAGAAAGATACGCAATAGTTACTACTTTTAACCAACTTGCATTCTTACCTTTCTGATGAAAACCATCATTACACAAACCTCAGAAGATTCTTATGAATGTGTCTTCATCTACATTGAACTCCTTGATAAGCATGAGGAAAGATCAAAACTTGTTATTTGCGACGGAGCTTTCCAAGTAAGATTTCTCCAATCATTTAGTGATTGGATTGTAAAATTTGTGACAATCCTCTTGAAAACATAGAAATATTTTAAAATATGAATTTTCAATTAGAGGAATGGGATTACGATGGGAATATTATGAAGGAAAATATATCTAATCATATTTAGCAGGTGTGTGAAGGCAATGTGGAATTTCCATAACCATTGTCGAGTGCGGAAGTGCCTCAACCATTTGACAAGGACCCGAAGGATGAAATGTTAAACCATGAAGATCAAAGGATGTATAACAACTATCATTGGATGTGGTGTTGGAAAATAGGAAGTTGAATGATAGTCATCAGAGAAAAAATCATGATTAGATGGGTTGATTAAAGCATCTGATTGCTAGTATGTAATTAACAAGGATAAATCAATTTGAATAATTTCACAAATGCTTTGCATAATATAATCATCTTCCTCACCTGATGAGTGTAAACTGTAACTGGTTACATACTACACTAGCATCATAATCGTCGAAAGAAATAAAGAGGAACGCTAGTATAGAAAACACATGAAACCAATCAGGGTAAAATGGGTGAAAGGAATTTGATCATCAAATAAACCATGCATTCAATAACACTCAAGAGGATTTTAGGTGTGATGAAGAAAAATATTAGCATTAGAATATTCACAAGAAGTATCAGGAGTTGATTGTTCACAAAAGAATGTGACAATATGAATTCTTTGGCTAAAGATAATTTTTAGAATAATGTACTTCACAGTTCCATGCTTCTGTGAGAGATACACCCTCCAAACTTGAGATAAGAGCAAGAGTTTTGTATGGAGATGAATCAAATGAAATATAAACTTGAATCCAATCAGAAATCAAATCTTGAAAGTTCAAAATATTATATCTGCAATGCCAAACATACTTCAAGAAGGAATTTACATCAAGTGAAACCATGAAGCAAGAAGAGTTTTGTGAGGAAAACCAGACCTGACTCAATTCGTTGTTCTTACCAAAGTTGCGAGATCCTGACATAATCATCATGTTGATCTAGATTGGCATTGATTTCAATATGGAAATATTCTGGATACTAAATGATGATGTGATGCCAAGGAGGAAAGACATCAGGGAAGCCATTGGAAATCATTGTGAAGCCAAAGAGTAAGAGGAAGAAGTTCATTAGAGAAATTAATATCGACAGCTTTATCGCTTTATCACAACACATCAAAGAAATCTATATCAACGGATTTATCATGTTATTATGTGTCATGTTGAATCCCCTGAATGCGATATGTATTACGGACCAAATGGTTCCATAACAATATTCTCTATTGTTATATCACATCCACCATACCGGAACTGCCACATCAGAAGCTATGTATCACAAAGAAATGTCACACCAAAATATGCAATTGCGATATGTAATGCGGACCCGAAATAGGTTATGGTAAAAACTCAATATAATATCTCATTCGTTGCATAATCGCAATACATAAAGTTTATTATGTATCACCACCCAAAATATGTGATTGCGATATATATACGGACTCGTGGGACCTTTAAAATTCACCTTAGAGAAACATCGCATCCGCCTATTAGAATTGTCATATCGCAAAGTCTTAAAGGATGTCACACCACCGATTACGATAAGGGCGTAGACCTCAGAGCACCAATTTCTATAAACCTGAAGGACTGCCAATTGCGATGGAGCTATGGACCTAATGGATCTATTGACGACTGTTTAGTATTATATCGCTTCCACTTCATCAACAGTATGAGTATCGACTATGTTACATCAGTAATGTTAAAGGTTGCGATTGCGGGACCTCCGAAAGTTGTGATTGTGATTAATGACGTGGATGTAGGACCTCATTGAGTATGGTCTCTCCTATGAATTTTTTTGTAAATAAAACGAGTTATGAGTAATTGGATGGATTTTCATAAGTCAGCCTCTCCTTCCAAATGGACGTGTCTTTTGGGTATTGGGAAAACTCGTATAAATACAAGTTATAATACCTCATCTTATGCATCGATCTTGGGCATTAGAATAGGAAGTAATAGTTCACAACTCGTGAACTCGAAGAAAGCTAAAGGATGAGAAGAAACAGAGAAGAAGAAGCCAAAGGTTGATCTGAGGATAAATACACCGGAACATTAAAATTGAAGAACATTGATCTCAAGTATCGATTATAGAAAAATTGAAACAACTTAGAACTCGTGAACAGAGGAAGCCGAAGGTCAAGAAGCCCCTGGTTAGTAGACACCGAAGGTGTAATAGAAGTTGAAGCTCGAGCGAAGAAGGAATCCAAATACAGATCAGGAAGACAAATATTTTGACCAGGTTCATCTTGGAAGGCTCAGACCTGAAGTGAAGCCATAGGGAAGACAACAACCTGTTACAAAGATTAGAAGGATAGGGTTTGGTAAAGAAGTCCTTGGGAGAAATATAATACAATCAAACATTTCTTGACAGAGTAAAACTATAGGGTCAGATCCCTTGGGGTTGGTGCTTACGAATTGAAAGGATTGGTGACCTTGGAGTGGGTGCTCTTGAATTCAAGGTTGGTGCCTTGGTAAGATAGGTTCGAAGCCCTAGAGGTTGGAGCCTCATCAAAGTCCAAGTTGGTGCTTGGAAAAATTCATCAGATATTGTAATCAATTCTTTTATATATATAATAAAATAATTTCTTTGATTAAATGGTAAGGAATCTAAACTGGTAATAATAAAAATTGAAAAGAAATACGGATTCACCCCCCTCTCAATATTTCCAACACATCAATGGAAGTTGAAGTGCCTCACCTCCCTATCAAGTCTGAGAATTTTCAAGGATTATAAAATCACATTTTGAAGATTGAACGAGATTATGCATGGTGTGAGGATGGTTGCTTTTAATGATTTCAATGAGACCACTACTAACCAGATGGCAACAATATTTGTCATTCATTTGATCAAATTTTAGAACTTCGACAACAAGATTAATCAAGTCGAAAGATTCCTTCGATTGAAAATCAAAAGATGTATGAATCAAAGTAATTTCATGTGCAAGTTGATTTGAAGAGTTGTCTTCATGAAAAATGAGAGATGATACAGGATGGAAAGGATAATCAATGATCTTATTTTTCTCTCTCTCATCATGGAAAACCTCACTACCTTGTGTCATTTGGGAAGTCAACTCATCCAATTAAGAACTTGAAGAGCATGGAATATCTTCATCGCATGTAGATTCATCACAAACAAGAGAGCACAAGGGATAGTGAGATGAAGAGGAAGTTTTGATAAAAACATTTTCTTTGGTTGGACTAGATTCTAGATCTAATTCTGTCAAATCAACATCTTGTGGAGGAACTGAAAGATCAGTTGGTGCACTTGGGTATACATCATCCCATAGAATAATGGAGTCAAAATAATTAGGATGATGGTTTCCAAGAATTCAAAGTGATCAGGAAAATTGGTTCTATTCGATTCATCACCAAGATTATTAGATTCATTATCATCCAAGAGTGAAGAAACACCAACTTCTTACAGAGGACTCTGAAAACGAGAAGAAAGATCAAAAGAATCCTCACATTCTTGCTCCTCTACTTGTGAATTATGACTACCTTGCACCTGTTCACTGCTTATATTTGGAAGAGATTGTTTGGTCAGATTGAGGGGCAAGGGGTCATGAGAAAGAGATGGTAGAGGATGGAAAGTATCCAAATCAAATTCAAGACTAGAGTTATGAGTGTTAATACCCGCTCGAGGAATGGAAAAAGATAGTCTTCACCATGGGATTCATGAGCCATTCTGGGTTTTCCTCCAGTGGATCTGAACCATGAAAAGTGTAAATAGGATGAGAAGATGGATTAGGAATTTGATGTGCATATTTACCAAATTTATATCATCATGAGGAGGCAACCTTATCAGGACTAAAAAAGGAGGAGGATAAGAAACAAAAGGAATAGTAGGTTCCTCATCTAAATTAGGGGCGTCTCATGATTTACAAGAGTTGGGGAAGCAAAACATCAGTTGGTTTGGATTCACCATGCAAAGAGATGTGAACACAATCCTCAAATTTGTGCTTAAATAAATCTGAATTTGTGTCTTCTCCAAGAAATTCATAACAAAGGTGAAGGAATCAATCAGAGAAATCCTCAACTGATTCATTAGGCTTCATTCTTAACAAATTGATTCTATTATAAATACCTTGGCAATCATACCTACCGAAGGCTTGATAATTGTCCTTGAGGAAATGATGAAAATAATGGATGGAAGTGGATGGTAATGTATGACACCATCGATCAACACAACCATCAACGGTGAGGAAGAAAGCCAAACAAGCAAAATATTCATCATTGATTTTGTAATATTCAAGAAATTTAAGAAAATTAGAAATGTGCTCGGTTATGGATGTCCCATCGTCACCATCAAACTTTAATTGAGAAAATTGATAAAGAGGCTTAGTGGGGATTAAACGTTTACCAGGAAATATGTTAGAAAAACACCCTGTGAGTATGATTTCAAGACAAGCCATTTAAGATAAGAGATTCAGAGTAGAGTCAATGGGCATAGCTTATCATTTGGCCCTCCTTCTAGCACCATTTTAATGATGGTGCTGCAAATCTGTGAATCAAGGGGGTCTCCCCTCTGTGAAGTCCCAATTATACCTCACACCTTTTGGAATAGAAGCCTCATCCAAAGTATCGTCCCGACTTCCATGTATTGTTGTATATTTTCCTTGGCTACAAGGTTCAACACAAGAGAGTAATACATATGTATCTTCAAATCAGAAAGTGAGTATGCCTTGTGAAATGTTCTATTGCGAAAAGCTCAAGGTCCTTCTATTGAAAGGGGAGAGAAAAGTGGGCCTTGAAAGAAAATTAATATTAATAATCTAGAAAAGGCACACAAGGACATACATAATAATGAATCGTTGATAAACCAATGAAATAGTTCACAAGGAAGAAATCATTGTTAAAGCAAATACAACACAACTTCAACAAGATAAGTATCAAAGTCACCGAAATAGTTCAATTTCCTTAGTACAGATGAAAACAACATACATAAAAAACATTCAAAGAACAATCTTACAATATTCATGACATATGCATGAAAATATGCCAACTCAACAAGCTTCTGAATTAAGTAAAGTTCCGAGATACATCAAGACAACAAACACCACTAGCCCCAATAGTGGAGCATTAGAGCAGTCACTTGCTCCTCCAAAAAACTATATTAGTCTCCAATGTGTGGGAGGAGGAGTTGTTGTCTAGGTAAATCCTCTCTATGGATAGAGACAATCCCTCTAGCCCAATGAGTGGGAATAGTAGCCTAAGTGACAATCTACCAGACACTTTCCTAAGTTACAATTGAAATGAGCGACAAGGAAGATGGCCTACCTCATTCTGATGCTATCTCGATCTCCTTTATTGAATACCTTGAATCACTTGCGTCATGGGCTCATTCCTAATTCTCACTGCGTTTATGCACCTGCACACGAGATCAAGACACAACAAGGCATGCAAATACAAATAACATATTCAAAAGCAACCTACTTAACTGATCAAGGGATGTTAATATAGATGATACATGATCATACACATCAATGTAAATGAACCAACAGTTGTATATTAATAGAAAATAAGGGGACGCATACAACCAAGCCTTGATGTTCATAGGCTCTCCTTGAATGAATGTCCAAGTCCAAACTAAGCTCTCCAAGTACTCCTTCTCCAAGCTAAATGAGTAGCATATAGGCACAATCTTAGCATAAGGGTGCAAATAGACATAGACCAACCATTTGAGAATGGGAGAGGATGAATATATATGCTGCGAAAGGGAGTTAGGATCTCTCCAAAGATAGGAGGAGGTAGCTCATAGGGATAATACCAATGTTGGATTGTGTTATATTCTTTCCATGAATGGCCTACGTAGTTTATGGGGGGGTTAGAGGGGGGGCATAGCTCCCCCTTCGTTGCGCCGATTGCACAGTGGGGGGAGTCACAGGTGGTTTGAGGGGGGCGGGTAGCCCCACTCTACGGGGTCTGGGGCAGTGCCTCAAGGAAACCTTTTTTGGACCCTATATTAGGTTGGGTGGACCTACCTATGGTTTTGTGCATAGTTTTCGCACATGGTTTTGGACGCGATGGTATTCGGTCTAGGGTTTTAGACGTGATGGTTTTCAGTCCATGGTATTGGATGCTTCGGCATGTAGAAATATGTATTGTAACATTGAAAGGAACATAATGAAAATCAAGCTAGTAGTCTTGGTTTTAGGATCCAGGGGAAAATATTTGTGTATATGTGTTTTATGTGTTATGCTCTCACATTGTTTATTTTCTGTGTTTTAGAATTCATATGCAGGTAATTTCTGTATAGGGTTAAAACCTACATTTGGTATCAGAGCTATTTTGGCTTCAAGGGGATGCCTTTGTTGGTGAGGGTTTTCACTCAGGCATGTGGTAGCCCCTATTTAGTGGGAGATCTGCGGGATTGATTTTGGTGGTGAAAGAAGATGGCGAGCAGCGGAAAGATAGAGATTGAGAAATTTAATGATCAGAGTTTTGAGTTGTGGAAACTCAAGATGGAGGATTTGTTGGTGGATAAAGATCAGTGGATCGCGGTAGATCCAAGTACTAAAACAATGAGAGTGTCTGATGAAGAATGGAAGAATTTGGATCAGAAGGAAAAGAGTGCAATACAATTGTGTGTCTCAGATTTAGTATTGCTGAATGTATTAGGGGAAGCTACAACTAAGAATTTGTGGGACAAGTTAGGGACTTTGTACCAATATAAGTCTTCGGTGAATAAATTTTTCCTACGGAAAAAGCTGTATAACCTAAGGCTGAAAGATGGAGACTCGGTGACAGATCATCTGAACGCATTTAATACTATGGTAAGTCAATTATTATTTGTTGATATTAAAATCTCAGATGAAGATAAGTGCATTAGTTTGTTGTGTTCTCTACCAAATTCGTGGGATAGTCTGGTTATTGCAATAGGTAGCAATGCAACTGCCTTGCAATTTGATGAAATAGTCTCATCCTTGCTGACGGAGGAGATGATATGGAAAAATATGGAGAGCCAGAATGGTGATGCCTTGTATGTATGAGGATGGTCCCAGAACAGAAACAAAAATAAGTCATTGAGTGGGAGATCTAAATCTAGAGGGAGATCTAAATCTCTAGGAAAACCTGTAAAGGTGATTTACTGGAAATGCGGAAAGGAAGGGCACTACAAAAGGGACTGTAAATCTAAAGCTCCTGACAAAGGAAAGGGATCTGATGATGCTCCTTCTGTAGAGGCGAAAACCACCTCAGACAAAGGTGGGGATGTGTACTTGGCTTCCTCAAGTACACATGTAGATCATGAGGCATGGTTGATTGACTCAGGTGTATCCTTTCAATTCACTCCCCATAGAAAGTGGTTCTACGAGTATGAGAAAAATGATGGTGGTGATGTCTTCTTAGGGGATGATAGGAAGGCTAGAATCGTTGGTCATGGAAAAGTAAAGCTGAATTTGTAAGGTGGAAGGGTTAGAACACTTCCGAGTGTTTTGCATATTCCTGCATTGGCCAGAAATCTAATTTATGTAAGGAAGCTGGATGATGCAGGTGTAAAAAAAGTGTTTGAGAAAGATACCTGCAAGATGGTTCTGGGAGCACTGGTATTGATGCGGGGAGTTTGGATTGGAACTATGTACAAGCTGCAAGGTAGCACTGTTATTGATGGGTGCAACAGTTCTGTGGTTCCTGAAAGTGGAGAAAAAAATCTAGTGGTCTATGGAGAAAAGACCATGCTATGGCATCAAAGGCTTGGACATATTGGAGAGAAGGGCCTTCAAATACTTCATGGTAAAGGTATGGTAGAAGGTATGACTAATAGCTCTCTAGATTTTGATTTCTGTGAAAATTGTGTATATGGGAATTAGAATCAGGTGAGTTTCCCCTCTGGTGGTAAGAGGGCGAAACATATATTAGAGCTTGTGCACAGTGATGTGTTTGGACCTGTGAAGGTTCCATCACTGGGTAAGTTTGTGTACTATGTATCATTTATAGATCACTTCTCAAGGAATACATGGATATATTTCCTCAAGAAGAAATCTGAAGTCTTTGACAGGTTTAAAGAATTTAAGGCTTTGGTGGAAAACCAAACAAAGAAGAAGATAAAGGTGCTGAGGACAGATGACAGTGGAGTGTTTTGCAGTAAGGAATTTGAAGAATTCTGTTAGCGCTTGAAATTTCACCTCAGGCTGAGAAAGGAAAACTTCAAGGCAACATCAAACCACTTAGCCTCGTAGCTAGCCCTACGGGGCAGGAGAGGGCTCTCTCCGATCTATCTCGGTAAAGATATTCGACGGGCGAGATAACCAATAAGGAAACACTGATTTTAGGCTAGTAAACTGATAAAAAGAGTTTGTTTTGGGATTTTTTGGATTTTGGTGGAAAATTGGGGAAAGGCAATTTTGGGTGCGGGGATTGGACACAGTTTTTGCAGGGGGTTCTTTGGGGCAAGGTAGGAGACTGTATTGATGCCTTTAAATTAAGTGAATGGGTAGGAATGACCGGTGAGGAGCTAAGGAGAGCAAGCAATCACCTTGAGTTCTCCTTAAATAGATGAAAACATTGATATTAAGCAAACTAAAAAGCAGAGCATGGAAATCATGAATTATATTTTAACACTTCATTTGCCTAATTTCAGAAGAAAATGAAAGAGGATGATTTCACATAACACACTTACAAGTACAAATAGAAGCACACTATCAATACATGTAACCACAGGAATCCCAAAAAGGACTGCAAAACCCTGGTCTTTCTTCCTTTGCCAAAATTGCACAGATACAATGAATAATACAATAGAGCTTTCTCCCTCAAGAGTCCAACCTCTCCAACCTCTGAAAATGACTAAGAAAATACATAATATAGGCAAGCTAACACCTTTCCTTGCCTCTAGGGGTCGAGCTCATCCTTCTAGGAGCTGTTTCAACCAATTCTAAACTGAGCACTAAAATCTAGGCAGTCAAAACCACTTGCCTCTATAAGCTAGGAAACCAATTCATTCATTAAATGTTTGCTATTTCATGAATGAATCTTCTAGAATAGGTAAATAAGTGTCATATCAACATGAAAATACATTAATTACATCAAAGAGGGTGAAAAATCCCATCCCAAGTCAAAACTGGCCAAAGCTGGGCGAATTCCTGAGCTGTAGGTGAAAAATTATGAAAATTGCCTGATAGGTTGCGCCCTAATCCTAATAGGTCGCGCTTCTTTGGAGCTCCGTTTGAGGCACTTCCAGGTGTCCAAATGAGGCAAAAGTGGGCTTGTTGGAAAGGTCTGGATGTCTAATTTCCAACCCAACTAGAATTTCTGACTTTGGTGGCCGTTTGCCCCTCCAAAATTGCAATCTCCCAAGACTGCTCCCTGTTTGTCAAAAAGGTGGCAGAAAGTCAATTTTTGCATGTTTTTTGACCTTCTGGAGGCTCAAAACTTGATGAAATCTCTTGGTAATTGTTGAGCAGGTGTATATTTGCATGAAAAATCCAGAAATTCTGAGTTTTCCCAAAATGAAGTTGCCCATCGAATAGGTCGCGCGTGGCGCGCGACCTATCAAGGAGAAAAACCTATTTTTTGCCCAAAAATTCATAAGTGACCAAAAATGCTCAATTTTTTTTGAAATTTGTGCTGTAGTGAGGTCATTTAATATCATGCTCCTTCAAGAAAGCCTCAGCCAAGATGTGAAGGGGATCGGGCCTTTTTCGTCATTTTAGTGCCTTGGCCAACCGCCCTTGAATCACCTTCATTTTTGCCTTGCATACGTGCATTCGGGCCCAATAGTGGTTTTTCATGTTTCGGAGCAGGTCCTTATCTTTTTTGGCCTTAGCTAGCAGCCTCTCCAATTGAGCATTGACCCAGAGAAGCATAGCCTCTCACTCAACGGGTACCAAGTCACCGGGTCTCTACTTGCATTTTGACATTTTTAAGGCAAATATACATGAACCTCTCATTTCAACTTGATGGCATTAAAACACATTTCCCATGCTCATTTTTCTTTATCAAGCAAAATATTTTGATGATCAGAGGCCTACGTGCAATCTTGAAAAATTTTGGGGTCGTTTGGCAGTTTACTGGTGATTTTTTGTGGATGAATTTCCCAACAGGTCGCGCCAGTGTATTTTCTCAACTGGTAAGACCCCCCTGACAGGTCGCGCGCACCCAACAGGTCGCGCGCTTTTGCAGGAGGCTTTTGGAGGGCTTCCCAGTGTCGGAATCGGGTGCAGGATAGCTCGTTGGAAAGGTCTTTGAGTCGACTTTCCAACCCAACTGGAACTTTTCAATTTTAAGTTCATTTTCCCTATCAAAAATCAAATCTCCCAAGACTGGTCAAAAAGTGCCAAATGAGGCTGCCTCAAGGAAGAGTGTTGTTGCAGTCAACTTTTGAATGCCTTCCTCAACCCCAAATTGAGCTCAAGATAGCTCATTGGAAAGATATTTGTGTCTAGTTATCATTTTACCCATCAAAAAAATCATTTGGCCAACCAAGCTAGGACAAAACTTTATTTTCCCAAGGTCACTTCAGAGGTGTCTTTGATTCTCCTGAAGCAACGATATTCTTGACATTTCTCTCAAACCATGACACCTGTGAAAAAAGTGAAGGAGGTGTTTCTTCTTTGGCATGTTGGGGACAAAAACCTCTCTCAGTTTCCCAAAATTCAGCTTTTATTTCTCTGAAACATCTTTTGAGTGAAACTTATCCCGATGTGTGGAACAAGGGATTTTGCCGGAATGAAGCGAAATGAAGGGGATAAGGGGCTTCTAAATTCTTGGGGAAATTTTTGGGAGTGAGGAGGGATGTTAGGAAGTAGGGGAAAGTGGAATCACAGAGATTGAGTGAGGAGAAGGGGTCCAAAAGGGAAAAACACAGGCCCAACCTAGAAAATTGCCAGGTTGTAGCTAGAAACTAGGGTTTGTGCAAAAATGAGGATTTTGGGGGATCTCAGTGATGGAAAGTGTTTTATAAGGTACATGAAGGATAGGGGAAGGTGTATGAACATCTGGATACAATTTTTGCTAATGATTTGACCATTCAAGAGAAATTAGCTTCCAAAACCCTAGGAGAAGGAAATGACCTTGCCTAGGTGCAACTGAAGCATGAACAAGGTGTAACATGACTCATTAGACATTGACATGATAATGAAAACCCTATGAATGATGATAAACTCAGCTGAATGGTGATATGGACCGACATTTGGACAAATTTAGAAGGAGTTAAAGCAAACCCTAGACCTAATGCCTAGTGACCAAATTTTGCTTGAAAACTCTTTGAAATGACAAAATTTGACCTTGACACTCTGAGACCACTTTGTAAGAGCATATTTGATCACTGGAGGAAGGCTGGAAAGACTGACACTAACATTGGCTCCAATGGGGATGGTAGCTCCTTGGAGGTGCCAAGAACCACAGATCTCTGTAAGAGCTAGACAGTGCCTTCATCCATTGGGCGATGGAGTCAAAAACTCAAGCTGAAATGCATGACTGAAAACTAATGACTTGACAACACAAATTGACTCTCACTCAACTAAAAACTGACTCAATACTTAAACACAACCGACAAACTGAAAATGATGCTCAAAGGGGAGCTTATTCATCACAACCTACTCTAACAGTTTCATTCATCACCTGATCAAGTGAAATGAAACAACCAATGCAACCAAGTAAGTATCCCGTCTGCTGTTTGAATTCTCCGCAAGTGCTCACTTATGAACAATAAGAGAGAACTACTAAAAGGCAACTCCCATGACAACTTGGAAACAGATCCGTTGAATGATATGAATTCTCTATCCACCTCCAAAAACACTGCATAAGGATCTTGAAGTTCATGCACACTGGGACTTAGCTCATCCAATGGATTACTTCTCTTCTCCTCATACCATGAATGCAAACTCTGATCTGAGCCTTGTGACGAGACCTCTGCTAAAAATGATAAAGAAACCGGCTGCTGGATCAAATTCATATCAGCACATGTTTCAAGCTCACCTGTAATCAATGGAAAAAGACTTTGACTGCAAACCTCATCCAGAACATCAACTATTGGATCATGAAAAACTTGAAAAGACTGCTGTAATGTATCCATTGAAAATGTATGACATCCTTCTAACTGTTCATCTTTTTCTTGAGAGATTTTACGAAGATTCTGCCTTATAAACTGAAATGCTTCGAAACAAAAGGGTATAGAATCTTCCTGCTTCATCAAATCATGTATTTCATCTTCCACAGCTTCATCTGTAATCTGCTCTTCAATTTCATTTGGTGGCTGCAAATCTGATGCTACAGGCTGCTCAAGAATCTTGTTATCTGTCTCATCTTCAACATTAACACTGAGAGATTGCTGATTTGCTATAGGCTGTTCATTTGAAGATTTACTATGCAATCGACCCTTCAAAAACTGAAATGATTCAAAACAGAATGGTACGGAGTCACCTTGAATCATTAAATCATGTGTCCACTTCCAAGTCTTCATCTGCAACTTGATAATCAATGGCTTTCGAGGGTTGCAAATCTGAATATGAGAAGTCTTGAACAAAATTTTCATTGCTCTCAAGATGATTCAAATCAAGACTTGTTGACATTTGATTTTTGATTGCATGGTAGTTATCTCTGATGAACTGAAACGAATCAAAACAAAAAGGCAAAGATCCTTCACTTACTTCAAACTTTGATACACTTTCCTCGTCAATGCCATAGCTGATATGTGATGGCTGAACATTGTATTCAAGCTGCTGAAAATGAACTTTTTCCTCCCACAAACTAGCTGCTGATTTGTCTATAAGATTAGCTTTTGTTTGGAGAACATAATCATCATCATACTGATCAAACTGAGGCAAATCATCAGTATAAAACATATCATCAAGCATGCAGGTCATATCAACAGTTCTTTCTTCGCCAAGGTGATCTACAAAACAATCATTATCAGATCTATGACAACTAGGATAAGAAACAAAATCTTTTGGATCAGCCATTTGTTCTTCTTCATTCGACAAGCCATGGGATTGAACATCATAATCATTCCTTGCATTGATCTTGTCCATCATCTTTTCCACTGCACTTACCAAATTGTCAAGCTTCACCTCTAGAGATGTTGATTCGGCCGGATCTATGTTTTTCATCTCTTCTTCCTTCATCCTTGCCCGTCGGATCAGCAGATGAGCTTCTACATTTACTGCATTGTTTTGCATCTCATGAAGTGTTGCAATATCCCTTTCTCTCAGCTGAAACTCCATCTCCGGATCAAAGGCACCCGGATAGTGCAAGAGAGCAAATCTAGTAGTAGGCCTTATATCAACTGGCATTGAGTAATAAACTTGGTTAAATCTGGCTGAAAACTGTTGTACTGTCTCCCCTAGTAGTCGTTTCAGCTGGTTATACTCTTCTACAATCAAGAAAAGGTTCTGCTCGATCATACACCTATCAAGAAAAGCTTTGACAAACTGCTGGAAATCTGAAATGCTTGCATCAGGCAGGGCTTTGAACCAACTCTTCACTTTGGCTTGCAAAGAAAGAGCAAAAAGCCTTATACTAACATCTTCTTCATCAACTTCAAAAAGATCTAGAAATTTCTCAACATTCTGCACATGTTGCTCAACGTTGACATTCTTACTTTCACCATCAAACCTCGGCAAGTATAGATCATAGTTTTTGGGGAAAGCATGGAGAACAGAAGGTAAAACAAGAGGTTTATACCGATTTGGAATTTTACAAGGTGTAGGGGTATGTACAGCAGGTATAGAATTAGTCTTGGTTTCTTGGGGCTCATCAATTCGAAGATGGTCATCACAAAATTCGGAAAAAGGATCCTGATCAAGCTCAAAGGCATGCAAATCTTTGGTATTCATAATCTTCAAAGGGAAAGAATCAGCTGCAAGCCTGGGATCTTTTCTCAAGTATAGTATACTTTGCAATGCCTTCTTGACATTCTTGGGAAAAGAGAAGAAATAATTTATGACAAAGAACAAAATGTCTTGGATGAAATTCCAACTTGAATACCTGATATGTTCATATTGTCCTTTCATGTTTTTGTTGGTCGGGATCATCCTCCAGTGGAGTCTTTGGATCTGATCTCGACACTGATTTAGAGTCGCTAGGTGAATGATTTCAGCATTTCAAGTGTCTGATCGTTGTCCACCATCAACAATCATATCCGAACTTGATACATGTACTGGGGTAAAATGCAATCGAAGTGCTGTATTCACAAGCTCACGGAGATTGACTGAAGCAGCATTTATCTACTTCCGCTTATGCAAATCAAAAGCGTTTCGAAGGCTACCTGGCGTAACTTCAGGCTCCGTCTAAGACTTATGAAACAAACACATCAATCCACAAACAAGTTTTTTCTCCCCAGTATGGTCGCCAATATGTTAGCGCTTGAAATTTCACCTCAGGCTGAGAAAGGCAAACTTCAAGGCAACATCAAACCACTTAGCCTCGTAGCTAGCCCTACGGGGCAGGAGAGTGCTCTCTCCGATCTATCTCGGTAAAGATATTTGATGGGTGAGATAACCAATAAGGAAACACTGATTTTAGGCTAGTAAACAGATAAAAAGAGTTTGTTTTGGGATTTTTTGGATTTTGGTGGAAAATCGGGGAAAGGCAATTTTGGGAGCAGGGATTGGACACAGTTTTTGCAGGGGGTTCTTTGGGGCAAGGTAGGAGACTGTATTGATGCCTTTAAATTAAGTGAATGGGTAGGAATGACCGGTGAGGAGCTAAGGAGAGCAAGAAATCACCTTGAGTTCTCCTTAAACAGATGAAAACATTGATATTAAGCAAACTAAAAAGCAGAGCATGGAAATCATGAATTCTACTTTAACACTTCATTTGCCTAATTTCAGAAGAAAAAGAAAGAGGATGATTTCACATAACACACTTACAAGTACAAAGATAAGCACACCATCAATACATGTAACCACAGGAATCCCAAAAAGGACTGCAAAACCCTGGTCTTTCTTCCTTTGCCAAAATTGCACAGATACAATGAATAATACAATAGAGCTTTCTCCCTCAAGAGTCCAACCTCTCCAACCTCTGAAAATGACTAAGAAAATACATAATATAGGCAAGCTAACACCTTTCCTTGCCTCTAGGGGTCGAGCTCATCCTTCTAGGAGCTGTTTCAACCAATTCTAAACTGAGCACTAAAATCTAGGTAGTCAAAACCACTTGCCTCTATAAGCTAGGAAACCAATTCATTCATTAAATGTTTGCTATTTCATGAATGAATCTTCTAGAATAGGTAAATAAGTGTCATATCAACATGAAAATACATTAATTACATCAAAGAGGGTGAAAAATCCCATCCCAAGTCAAAACTGGCCAAAGCTGGGCGAATTCCTGAGCTGTAGGTGAAAAATTATGAAAATTGCCTGATAGGTCGCGCTTCTTTGGAGCTCCGTTTGAGGCACTTCCAGGTGTCCAAATGAGGCAAAAGTGGGCTTGATGGAAATTTCTGGATGTATACTTTCCAACCCAACTGGAATTTCTGAATTTAGTGGCCATTTGCCCCTCCAAAATTGCAATCTCCCAAGACTTCTCCCTGTTTGTCAAAAAGGTGGCAGAAAGTCAATTTTTGCATGTTTTTTGACCTTCTGGAGGCTCAAAACTTGATGAAATCTCTTGGTAATTGCTGAGCAGGTGTATCTTTGCATGAAAAATCCAGAAATGCTGAGTTTTCCCAAAATGAAGTTTCCCATCGAATAGGTCACGCGCGGCGCGCGACCTATCAAGAAGAAAAACCTATTTTTTGCCCAAAAATTCATAAGTGACCAAAATGCTCAAATTTTTTTGAAATTTGTGCTGTAGTGAGGTCATTTAATATCATGATCCTTCAAGGAAGCCTCAGCCAAGATGTGAAGGGGATCGGGCCTTTTTCGTCGTTTTAGTGCCTTGGCCAACCGCCCTTGAATCACCTTCATTTTCGCCTTGCATACGTGCATTCGGGCCCAATAGTGGTTTTTCATGTTTCGGAGCAGGTCCTTATCTTTGTTGGCCTTATCCAGCAGCCTCTCCAAATGAGTATTGACCCAGAGAATCATAGCCTCTCGCTCAACGGGTACCAAGTCACCGGGTCTCTACTTGCATTTTGACATTTTTAAGGCAAATATACATGAACCTCTCATTTCAACTTGATGGCATTAAAACACATTTCCCATGCTCATTTTTCTTTATCAAGCAAAATACTTTGATGATCAGAGGCCTACCTGCAATCTTGAAAAATTTTGGGGTCGTTTGGCAGTTTACTGGCGATTTTTTGTGGATGAATTTCCCAACAGGTTGCGCGCGCCCAACAGGTCGCGCCAGTGTATTTTCTCAACTGGTAAGACCCCTCTGACAGGTCGCGCGCACCCAACAGGTCGCGCGTGTTTGCAGGAGGCTTTTGGAGGGCTTCCCAGTGTCGGAATTGGGTGTAGGATAGCTCATTGGAAAGGTCTTTGAGTCTACTTTCCAACCCAACTGGAATTTTTCAATTTGAAGTTCATTTTCCCTGTCAAAAATCAAATCTCCCAAGACTGGTCAAAAAGTGCCAAATGAGGCTGCCTCAAGGAAGAGTGCTGTTGCAGTCAACTTTTGAATGCCTTCCTCAACCCCAAATTGAGCTCAAGATAGCTCATTGGAAAGATATTTGTGTCTATTTATCATTTTACCCATCAAGAAAATCATTTGGCCAACCAAGCTAGGATAAAACTTAATTTTCCCAAGGTCACTTCAGAGGTGTCTTTGATTCTCCTGAAGCAACGGTATTATTGACATTTCTCTCAAACCATGACACCTGTGCAAAAAGTGAAGGAGGTTTTTCTTCTTTGGCATGTTTGGGACAAAAACCTCTCTCGTTTCCCAAAATTCATCTTTTATTTCTCTAAAACATCTTTTGAGTGAAACTTATCCCGATGTGTGGAACAAGGGATTTTGCCGGAATGAAGCAAAATGAAGGGGATAAGGGGCTTCTAAATTCTTGGGGAAATTTTTGGGAGTGGGGAGGGATGTTAGGAAGTAGGGGAAAGTTGAGTCACAGATATTGAGTGAGGGGAAGGGGTCCAAAAGGGCAAAACATAGGCCCAACCTAGAAAATTGCCAGGTTGTAGCTAGAAACTAGGGTTTGTGCAAAAATGAGGATTTTGAGGGATATCAGTGATGGAAAGTGTTTGATAAGGTACATGAAGGATAGGGGAAGGTGTATGAACATCTGGATACAATTTTTGCTAATGATTTGACCATTCAAGAGAAATTAGCTTTCAAAACCCTAGGAGAAGGAAATGACCTTGCCTAGGTGCAACTGAAGCATGAACAAGGTGTAACATGACTCATTAGACATTGACATGATAATGACAACCCTATGAATGATGATAAACTCAGCTGAATGGTGACATGGACCGACATTTGGACAACTTTAGAAGGAGTTAAAGCAAACCCTAGACCTAATGCCTAGTGACCAAATTTTGCTTGAAAACTCTTTGAAATGACAAAATTTGACCTTGACACTCTGAGACCACTTTGTAAGAGCATATTTGATCACTGGAGGAAGGATGGAAAGACTGACACTAACAAATTCTATAATAAGTTTGGTATAGCACGACATGAGACTACTCCATATACACCTGAGCAAAATGGAGTTGCAGAAAGAATGAACAAGACGTTGATGGAAAGGGCAAGAAGCATGCTCAGTGGTGCCAGGCTAGGACAGGAATTCTGGGCAGAGGCGGTGGAGACTGCATGTTACTTGGTCAACAGGTCACCTTCATCAGCATTGGAGGATAAGACTCTACAAGAGATATGGACTGGTAAGAAACCCTCTCTTTCACATCTGAGGGTATTTGGATGTGATGCATATGTACATGTTCCAAAGGAGAAAAGAACAAAATTGGATAGTAAATCTAAAAAGTGCATCTTTATTGGGTATAAAGATGGTTTAAAGGGTTATAAGCTTTGGAATCCAGTAACAAGGAAGGTTGTGTACAACCGAGATGTGGTGTTCAGAGAGGTTAAATATGTTATTAAACATGAGGTCCAACCAAAAGAACCCGAGAAGATAGAGTTTGAGCTAAAGGAGGAAGAATTAGACTCTACAACAAAAGAGGAATCAGAAGATGAAGAGCCATAAACTCCAGAGGTGAGAAGATCAGTTTGAGAAAGAAGGCAGCCAGAAAGGTATAGTCCATCTGCTTTCTATTCAAATTTTTCTTTATCTATTACTGATGATGATCCCAGAACTGTGAAGGAAGCAGTAGAATCAAAGGATGGAAAACTTTGGAAAAAGGCCATGGTTGATGAAATGGCATCTTTTCACAAAAATGAGATATGGGATCTGGTGGAGTTGCCAATTGGAAGGAAACCCATTGGCACGATAGGTGTTCAAGAAGAAGATAAATGCAGAAGGAAAGGTGGAGAAATACAAATCTCGGTTGGTAGAAAAAGGTTATTCCCAGGTGTCGGGAATTGATTTTGGTGATATTTTTTCTCCCATTTCCAAGGTAGCTTCTATTAGATTACTTTTATCTACTGCCGTTGCTTTTGATTTTGAGGTAGAACAAATGGATGTGAAGACAACATTTATTCATGGGGATTTGGAAGAGAAGATCTTCATGAAGCAACCTGAAGGCTTTGCGGTGAAGGGTAAGAAAGAACTAGTATGCAAGTTAAAGAAGTCTCTGTATGGGTTAAAATAGTCACCAAGGATGTGGTATCAGAAATTTGATACATTTATATGGGGACTTGGCTTCACCAGAAGAAAATTTGATCACTTTGTGTATTTTAAATTAATTGGTGACCATGTTATTTATCTGGTCTTATATGTGGATGATATATTGCTGGTTGGAAATGAAAAAGAAATTATCCAGGATTTGAAGACCCAATTGTCCTCCAAATTCGACATGAAAGATATTGGTGTTGCAAACTATATTTTGGGCATGGAAATTAAAAGAGATCGGGAAAAGAGGAAGCTCTGATTAAACCAAAGGAAGTATGTCGAGACAATATTGTAGAGGTTTAATATGCAGGAGTAAACCGGTGAAGGTTCCTATTTCTATAGGTTTAAAGTTATCTGCTGAATAGTGTCCCAAGACACAAGAAGAGGAAGAGGACATGTCCCGTGTTCCATATGCAAGTGTAGCTAGTAGCCTGATGTATTTGATGGTCTATACTAGACCAAACATCGCACATTCAGTGGGAGTATTTAGTAGGTTTATGTCAAAACCAGGAAAGGAGCATTGGACAACAGTGAAGCGGGTTTTCAGGTATTTGCATAGCACTAGTGATTATGGTTTGTGCTACCAAGGAAGACCATGATTGGATAGAGTTTTGGATATCCATGGCTTTGTTGGTGCAGATGGGGCTGGAGATATGGATCAAAGAAGATCTACAAGTGGGTATGTGTTTAACCTATTTGGAGGTGCAGTCATCTGGATGAGTAAGAAACAATTTGTAGTGGCATTATCAACTATAGAGGAAGAATATATGCCAACCACTCATGCAAGCAAGGAAGCATTTTGGTTGCAGATATTGTGTTCAAGTATGGGGTTAGTACAGGGAGCTATAAGGATAGACTGTGATAGCCAAAGTGCAATTTTCTTGGCAAAGAACCCTACTTATCATTCAAAGACAAAGCACATTGATGTTCAGTATAACTTTGTGAGGGATATGATAGAAGAAAAAAGGTGTTGCTGGTAAAGGTGGACACTTTGAAGAATACTACAGATGCATTGACAAAATCTATGAGCTCTAAGAAGTTCTCTTGGTGTAGAGAAACAATGGGCGTTTCAGGGCTGGATAAATGACTAAGCTCTCCTGTGGCCCCTTGTGGAAAGAAAACAACAAGTGGGAGAATGTTGGGTTGTGTTATATTATTTCCATGACTAGCCTACGTAGTTTATGGGGGAGTTAGAGGGGGGGAGGACCTCCCCCTTCATTGCACCGATTGCGTAGCGGGGGGGTGTCACAGGGGGTTTGAGGGGGTGGGTAGTCCCCCTCTACGGGGTCTGGAGTAGCGCCATGAGGAAATTCTTTTTGGACCCTATATTTGTTTGGGTAGACCTACTTATGGTTTTGTGCATGGTTTTTGCACATGGTTTTGGAGTTGATAGTTTTCGGTCCATGGTTATGGACGCAATAGTTTCATGTCCATGGTATTGGATGCTTCGGCATGTATAACTATGTATTGTAACATTGAAAGGAACATAATGAAAGATCAAGCTGGTAGTCCTGGTATTGGGATCCAATGGAAAATCTCTGTGTATATGTGTTCTATGTGTTAATAATGCTCTCTCATTGTTTATTTTCTGTGTCTTAGAATTCGTATGCAAGGAATTTCTATACGGAGTTAAAACCTACAACCAAGAGGCCATGTTAGGAGAGCTCAACCTCATCTATGCCGAACAACCTCTAGCTCGCTGCTCTGGGAGCTTCTAGATCATGAAGCTTCTCATCCTCTCCCAAATTTCCTTTTTGGGATCATCATGGGTATACAAGTAAATACAACGATGCCATCATGGTTCGAGTATAATACAACGTGCGACCATCATGGTTTTTAGTCTCATAAGAGCGATGACTCTCAAATTAGGGTTTAAGAGCTATTTTCTTCAGGGGAAGCTCAAGGAATTTTCAAATCAATGTATAAGGGAGGATCTAAGCTGCATATATAAATGAGTACACTGCATAATGGTCATGTTTCAGGAACTTCGGGGTATGTCACAGGGAAGTGAAGGAGGTGTGACAAAATAATGTGTAACAGATGCCCCCTAAAGCATGAAGGCAAGATGGGGAGTGATGGCTGAGATGCTTTACAAGCTTTTGCAAGGATGAGAACAAACACTGGCAGGAGACCTGCAAATCAAGGACACATATACATATACATATCTAATATCAAAACATGAATCCATGGTATGGACGTAGCCATCCAAATAATAAGGACTATGTGAAAGGATCCATGGCATGGGTGCAGCCATCTAAATGAGGAGGATCATCATCATGTAAAGTCTCGCGGTATGGTCACAACCATCCATATAGCAGAAACATGTGTAAAATTATGAATAACACATAACTCCATGTAGCCTGAGTCATATCAGACAAGACTTTGGGTCTTGCATTCCATCCCAAGCTAATCAAAGTACGAATTATAACATGTGAATGAATGTGTCAAAGTAGAATATGCTAGAAAACCACCTGATTACTGGCCAATGATGTGGATCATTAACAGGCACGAGAGAAGCCACCAATAATAATAATCGCTCTCAAGGTACGGCAGTAATATCTGTGAATGTGAAAATGAAGCTGACGTCGAACACTCGTGGAATCATCCGATCAAAGGCCAATGGGTAAAACTTGTCATTGGATGTGAAGAACTTGCCATTAAGGCATGCAAGCTCTAAGGTACTGAAAGGGAGTTCCTAAGTCATCTTCCTGGATACTGAGCTGAAGTTGACAGGAAATGACCCATTGAAGGAGGGTCATAATGAGTCCCCCACAATTGACATGAAACAAGGAATAAAGTGGAATGAAATGAGTAGGATCCAAGACCGTAGCAAAGAGTCAGACAATGTATAGGTAATAGACTATAGATAGGACTTCTCTTGAACATATCAGCGACACAACTCTAGAGTGTGGAAACATTTGAATCAACATAGGACCAAGCATCATAATGACGAAGTGAAATAATCAAATAAGAGGAAAAATGGATTACCCAAACCCAGATTGACAAGTGAATAAGTGAGGATGTCCAAACCCGGCATGAGAAACAAATGAGTGTCATGTTCAAGAGTGACATGCTGCCTATACAAGATATGTTTCACTTTCACTTTTCCCCCACTATTTCTAGTGAGTACCCCTTTATTTTTACACAATCTTGAAGAGGATAGCATATGCTTGTCATATAAGTTCATCCTTTGGATGAATCCATCCCAGTAAGTTTTACGAGTCCTAGGAAGGAGAAACTCGGGCTCATCACGGCGAAAATTCTTTCGTCGTAAAAGAATTTAATGAGTCTGGCGGAAGAATAGCTCAGTATCTTTTTCATATTTAGAGAGTTTGAAAAGGAGACGAAAAAAAAAAACTCCATTAGGTCCCTTTTCATAATTTGTCTCTCGAATCCAAAAAGGTAGAAAACAATATTCGAGAGAACCTCTTGACCATGTCGACCAGGGTGTACCTTTTTCGTAAATAGTCAATATCATCCCAAAAAAGGGGCAAAAATATACTGGGAAGATGTCAATTCATTTAATTTAACGAGTTTGAAAAGACAAGTACTTGACGATCTTTTCATTTTTCGAGAGTCAGAAAAGGGCTTAAAGATGACTCCTCCTTAAGGAACGAGTGGTATAGAAACTGGTTCCGGTGATGATGGAACTACTCAAAACATGTAAGGGTCAAGAGGTTGGATAATAAAACCACTCATTGCAGATGTTCCTCAGGCACAGGTAAAACAACCAAGTGAAAGCATATAATTGGTCAAAGGGATGGTGATGATGGAATGAAAGAACCAAGGCTCATCTAGTAAAAATCGGATGATAAAGATGGCTATCAAAAGATGTAAAGTGGAAATGGTTTCATTTTTACACAAACTTGAAACATGGGAAACTATGCTTGAGTATACTTTGAAGATGGTTTCATTTTTCACAAGCTTGAAACATGAGAAAAAACTATGCTTGGATTTGGTTTCATTTTTACACAAGCTTGAAACAAAAACAAACTATGCTTGGATTTGGTTTCATTTTTACACAAGCTTGAAATGGAGACAAACTATGCTTGGGTTTAGTTTCATTTTTACAAAAGATTGAAATAGAAACAAACTATGCTTGAGATAAGTGTGCATGCTCCCAGCATAATGACTCAATTTGAGGTACATGCCACCAAGCTTGATTTCATTCACTTAAGTAGACTACTAGTTACTAATAGGTAAATGGAATGAAGGTTCACTTATGAGATCAAGTGAAAGACTCGACTGGGATTTTATGAGATCTAATCAAAGACTCTAATTGGAAGGGGATTTGTTTCATTTTTTAACGAGCTTGACACAAACCATGCTCATGACACCTTGTTTCATTTTCTACCGAGGTTGACACAAGTAAAGGAACCATCCTCATGGAGACATATTTCATTTTTTAACTAGGTTGACATAGTAAAAGAACTATCCTCATGGTCCTTTCTTTCATTTTTTTAACGAGCTTGACACAAGACAAGGAACTTTTCTCTATGATCCTTGTTTCATTTTTTAACGAGCTTGACACAAGACAAGGAACTTTTCTCTATGATCCTTGTTTCATTTTTAACGAGCTTGACATAAGACAAGGAACTCTGCTCCATATCCCTTGTTTCATTTTTTAAGGAGATTGACATAGGACAGGGAACTATGCTCCAACATTTGATCATAGAGCAAAAGAGGCCATGGCTTCCAAGAGGTTCTCATTAAATGGGAGAGCAACACTCTGGAAGGGATACATGTCTAGGGATTCAAAAGAAAAATCGAGCTCCAATGCCCCTAGTACATGATGTACTACACCTACTAGATAATCAGTAGATGTGAGCATGGAACAGGTGGCCACGTAATTGACCTGTGGCGGGGGTGATACCGCTTGCACATAAGAACCATTTAGGGATGATGGTTGAGTGGGAGTTGATTTAGGACCAATGAATGTAAGCTGATCAATGATCACAATGCTTCCTTCATGCAAGAAACACCACTCTAGAGAGAGGAGATACAAGAGCTCGCATGACATAAACATAGTCATGGCCAAGGAGTAGATTAAAATCCAACAGGCCTTGGACAACCATCACATCTATATAGATAGTCTTTCCTCCCAAAGTAATAGGAAAATTAGGAAGGATCCCTAATGATTGACTGGTTCCTTTGTTAAAAGATAACAGATTTTGAGTGATGGGGAAAAGCTGAGGAGAACCAAAATCTTGCCAAGCAGTTGAGGACATGATGTTAACAGATGCACCTTTGTCTATGACTATGCTAGGTACGACCATATGGTAAGCCTGTACTGTAATATGGAAAGACACATAAGATGGAAGACGATATCCTACCAATCAACTCCAATCAAAAGAAGTGGCTAAACTACTCGAAATGGGTGTTGTAGGAATGTGAAAGCTACCCTCTTGCTCTATGGGAACTGGAGAACTTCTCTCACGCACCTTGGGAATAGGAGGATTTACCTCCAGTTCATTCGAAACTGAAGAAACTAGAAGAACCTGAGTAGTATGAGGTTCACTCTCTACTGAAAAGGTACGGTTAACTGAAGGTTGAGTTAGGTCTACCATTTTCTCAACCAATGGTTGGTTGAGAATGGACTCATGAGACTCACTTTTAGAAAGAGTGGGGTTGACCAAAGATGACTTTTTATCAATCATTGGATCAACTAGTGAAGGAATAGGGGAAATCTTTCGATACCCAGTTGGAAGACGAGGTTGAGAAGCTGTAAGGTTTTCCAACACTTTGGAAACTTCATCCATAAGAGGACAAAGGTGAATGGGATGATTACCTTCACACAACTTATAGGGAAATTTCAATTTTCCCTTTTTCCCATGGGATTTACTATTTCTAGTTGAGGGTTTGTCACCAACATGATCGCTAGAGGATGATGACAAAGGTCGATGTGAACATACAGACCACACTTCTAAGATCTTGGGAATACCAGGATAATTTCGAAGAAGGTGGTCACCATTACAAAAAAGGCAAGGGAATTTTACTTTCCGAGGCTGGTTGGAAGATTTTTCTTCATAGTTGCATTGGTAACAATAGTTGGTTGGTTTCCCCCTTACTTATTTGGTGTCTTCTTCTTCGACCTGTTCTTCTTCTTCTTAGCTTCATGGTTACTAGAATCTAGACTTTCACCAGGTGAAGAGGAAGAATGGGGCGAAGAAATAGGAGAAGAAAGCAAGGGGTCAACTGTAGGATCAACATGAGGTTGATATTGTTCAAGTGGAGGAGGACTTGGTTGAAAAGCAGTTTGGACACTCAGAATCACCGAGGTCGAAAATAACCAAACTGGGAGACCAATGGTCAATCCAGGAAGGAACAATGTTGCCATATAAGAAGCACCAGTATTTCCAAAAGAAGGAAAAGGACTAGGATTCTTGTCAGAGGGGTTTCCTTGAATGGTAAACTCAATAAATGTTTCCATCAGTATCAACCTAAGATCTACTAAATAGTATTTCTGAAGGAAGGATGTTGTTCCACGGTTAATTAATTGATTTTATAACTTTAACAAAAATAAATCAAAAAGGGGTAAACTAGGCAAGAGGTTTGACCAAGTATCCGTGAATCGCAATATACACCCCAGCCAAAATCAAGGACTTAATGTAGGATGACCAATCTACCCGAATGCTGTGTTCGGTGTATCAAGTTTGTAAGGTAGCTGACTCAGTTACCTGTAGCTAAAAGATAGCAATCTAGTGGGGTCTCCAAATATATACTCGACGGTATGGGGAGCACAAGTCCATGTTAGCGTTGTTTAATGTAGAACTGTTTGATGAGAGCGTCCCTATATACTTATCAAACCAAAGTGCCTCTGATATACCTAAAATTACTGGAGAACCCTCTATATACTTCCATACTAGGATGAGATTTCACCCCTGGGATACACTGCAGGCAGTTAACGACAGATGTTATGTTTAAAGACATCAGAACACGTCTCTAACTTAGACCTCCAGATATTTGTGTTAATTTCCAAATGCTCCTTAGGTTAATTGAAGTAAGTTTTAATGTTTATCTTCAATTATGTTTAAGTTTTAAGGCTCAAAACAATGTCACCTAAAAACTTAAGATGCAACTATATGAGAAAAATAAAAAATTTGGTTTCAATGAAAGCTAGATTAATCAGGGGAAGAAATTTCAATTAATAATGCATAAAAAAAATGCCTTCTATTAACTTTAATTTTCGTCTTCCAAAGGCAATGCCAAAAGTAAAAATGATTTTGACTTTTCACTATCCTAAATGCAACTTTTTCGAAAACAAAACGACTTTGACTTTACTAAGATGCATGTATATGAATTATTCTTTTCTTTTCGTTTTGAATGATTTGATGCGCCTAATACATTCTTTAACTTTCAAACACTGAAAAATGTGATCTATTTTCAATGATGAATTTCAAAAAATAACTTTTCAATGCAACTAATCTAATGCATTTTCACGAAAAGTAAATTTCGAAATACAAGCTAAAGCAAATGCAAAACAATGTTTTCAATGATTTCCACCGAAAACAACACTCAATCATTCAACAAAAAAGGATCTCAATGACACCGATAAGTAGAAAGTGATGACCAATTGACTACAAACCTAGAACTCAATCAGATTTCACTTCAAAGCTAGTGAGAGAAATTTTGCAAATTAATCAAGACAATCAATCAAAAACTGACAAATCCAAGCATACAGGATAGGAAAAAACCTTAGGGGCCAAGACACACTGGATTCTAAGGAAGAAATCTTAAAAATTCTCACATTCAAGGATCATCGCTACTTTATATACCCAAACCCGTGATGATTGGGTTATCATTGCTACTTTGCATACCCAAGCCCGCGATGGTCGGGGTCATCATCACTACTTTGTATAGAAAAATTAGTGATGATTTTAGCACGACCAAAAAAAGAAGATTTTTTTTTTTCATCTCAACTGTAAAGGTAAAAACTGTGATGCCATCATGATTGTTAGAGTAAAACCCGCGATGGGTGAGGAATATGGGAAAAAAACAAAAAATATTACAAGAAACAATCTAAATTTAGCACTCTAAGGCATTAATAAGTGATGGTATAAACCTAGACTGATGCAGACACGTTGAGGAACCGATGGTTGGTCTAACTCATCACAAATTCAAGGTGAAGGATTGAATGGAAAGGGTTATAACATCCCCAGTGGAGTCTCCATTTTGTTTTCTAAGTAAATCCTCTCTGCGAATAGAGACCCTCTAGCCAAATGAGTGGGACTAGTAACCTAAGTGAAAATCTACTAGACACTTTCCTAAGTTACAATTGAAATGAGAGACAAAGAAGATGGCCTACCTCGTTCTAATGCTATCTCGATCTCCTTTGTTGAAGACCTTGAATCACTTGTATCATGGGCTCGTTCCTACTGTTCACAACGTATATGCACCTGCACAAGAGATCAGACACAACAAGGCATGGAAATACAAAAAGCATATTCAAAAGCAGCCTACTTAACTAATCAAGGAATGTTAAGATAGATGATACATGAGCATACACATCAATGGAAAATGAACTAGTAGTGTATATTAATAGAAAAGAAGGGGAAGCATACAACCAAGCCTTGATGTTGATAGGCTCTCCTTGAATGAATGTCCAAGTCCAAACAAATATCTCCAAGCACTCATTCTCTAAGCGAAATGAGTAGCATATAGGCACAATCTTAGCATAAGGGTGCAAATAGACATAGACCAACCATTTGGGAATGGGAGAGGATGAATATATAGGCTAGGAAAGGGATTTAGGATATCTCTAGAGATAGGAGGAGGCCCTCAACTCAAGGAGGTAGCTCATAGGGATAAGACCAAGAGGCCAAGTTAGGAGAAATCGACCTCATCTAAGCAGAACAACCTCCAGCTCGCCGCTCTGGAAGCTTATAGATCACGGAGCTTCTCATCCTCTTTGGGAAAATTTCCTTTTTGGGATCATCGTGGGTATACAAGTAAACAGAGCGATGCCATCATGGGTCAAGTATAATACAATAGGTGACCATCGCGGTTTTCAGAATCATAAGAGCGATGACTCTCAAATTAGGGTTTAAGAGCTATTTTCTTCAGGGGAAGCTCAAGGAATTTTCCAATCAATGTATAAGGGAGGATCTGAGCTGCATATATGAATGATCACTACATAATGGTCATGTTTTGGGCACTTCGGGGTATTTCACAGGGAAGTGCAGAAGGTGTGAAAAAATACTATGTAACAGATGCCCCATAAAGCATGAAGGTAGGATGAGGAGTGATTGCTGAGATGCTTTACGAGATTTTGCAAGGACGAGAACAAACATTGTCAGGAGACCTGCGAATCAAGGAAACATATACATATACATATCTGATATCAAAACATGAATCCACGGTATGGACGCAACCATTCGGATAATAAGGACTATATGAAAGGATTCATGGCATGAGTGCAACCATCCAAATGAGGAGGATCATCATCATGTAAAGTCCCACGATATGGTCACAGCCATTCATATAGTGGAAACATGTGTACAATTATGAATAACACATAAATCCTTGCAGCCTGAGTTAATCATATAAGACTTAGGGTCTTGCATTCCATCCCAACCCGATAAAAGTACGAATTCTTAGATGCAAATGAATGTGTCGAAGTTGAACATGCTAGAAAACCACCTGATTACCAACCAATGATGTGGACCATTAACAGGCACGAGAGAAACCACCAATAATAATAATGGCTCTCAAGGTATGAACGTACAATCTGTGAATGTGAAATGAAGCTGATGTTGAACACTCGTGGAATCATCCAATAAAAGGCCAATGAGGAAAACCTATCATTGGATGCGAAGACCTTTCCATTAAGGCATGTGAGCTCTAAGGTACTGAAAGGGAGTTCCTAAGTCACCTTCCTGGATATTGAGTTGAAGTCGGCAGGAAGTGACCTGTCAAAGGAGGGTCATAATGAGTCCCCCATCATCGACATGAAACAAGGAATAAAGTGGAATGAAATGAGTAGGATCCAAGACCGTAGCAAAGAGTCATAATGTATGAACGTATGAATGTATGATCCAAGACTGTAGCAAAGCGTTGGAACATATGAACATAGCAAAGAGTCAGAACGACACAACAAGGAACACTCAAAACGTATGAACAACATGCCTTCCTCAATGCAACAACTTTACAACGACTCCTACCAAATGTGACGCAAAATATATACTTAGCGACGAAAGTGGTGGCACTTGTGCAATAGTACTTGAAACTTTGGAAATGAACAACTCATTATCACAAATATTTTCCCTTGATACAAGACAAAACTATGGTTTACGCGATAAAGAACACTTCCCATGCAAAAAGAGGAGACATGGTATATGGAAAGAAAAGAGAAAACACCACTTGCATTATGAAAATGACAGTGAAGGTGACACATGCCAGAGTGAAGCTAACAGGAATACGACACTAACTAGAGTGAAAGCAACAAAAAGAGACAATTAAAAACATGAAAACAACCCTTGCGAGAGTGAAGGTGCGTGAAAGTGATAGTTTGAAAAACTCACCAAAATAGAAGTACCAACACAACTGAAACTTAGAGACTATAAACGAACATGTGCAATAATTTCTGACATGGGTTGAACATAGCAAATACACTATCTTAACAAATTGCCCCAGGAATTTTCAAGCTTGTGTGAAAGAACGCATTCATGAATTCACTACGAACTGAGCATGTGTAGGCAGGGGACTTTGACACTTGAAATCCAAGAAGGGAGCTCGAAATATTAAGAAAGCATTATCAGTCGAGAAGTGACTATGAACTGACTGATCACAAGATCCACTGTAGGCTCCAAAATTTCGAGTGTAGGAAAAATTTTGGAGGTTGTTTTTCGCTGCAACAACATGATACTAAATGTATTTGTGAACTATTGCAATCCTTAGAGTGACTAGTAATTATTCACACAGAGGTTAGCTTCAACATTCTTTCTTCTTCAAATTAATGAACTTGTACACTTTCAACGAATTTATTGTGTAATTTTACTGAGTTCGTGGTTATTGCTTTTGTAGATTCAACTATGTGAGAAAAAATGTAATCCACATACTAATTTATTCCAAATAAAAATATTAATAAATATGTAGTTTTATTACCTAACATAAAAGTATGTTATGAATATGGAATACTTTGTAGTTAATATAATATATATTAAATTTAATACTATTATTTTTTAATTAAATTTGGATTAAATTATCATATAGTTTTTTTTTCCTTGGAAAAAAATTGTACTTCTATTCATAAATGAAAGAAAAAACACTTTGCATATTCACACTAGCTTGTGCATTCACCAGGATGTTGCCTAGATCCTATAGTAGCATACATCACAACAAAATAAAAAAGTAATATCTAAATGTTTCTTACATTTTCTATACTTTAGAACAAGGTAATAGAGTATAACCTAATGTATTACATTCAATCAATAAACACTAATAGTAGTCACAATAAGAAACATAATATATACAAACAAAAATTGTTGTAAGGTAGCCAAAGCATAAGTTTGTGAACTGTTAAGATCAAACATTAAGTAGGATCAACAAGAAAAGGCTCATCCATAAATGTTCTGTGATAAAATTAGAAATGTCCCGAGTCCACAATTTCAATTATAAGACCCCACCCCACATTTACCCACTTTTACCAGCTCTCTAGGGTAAACATGAGATGAGAGTTACTATGACATGACCCAACATTCAAGTTCCAGTTATGGAATTGGTTTCTAAAACAAGAAACATAGCATAACTTCCTATGAGCACCACATCATCCATATACTATACAACACCTATTGATGACCTTGTCGTGTGTTGGAATTAACTTTTTCCTGACCCTACATCCTAGCTGCACACATGCGAAGATGTGCATGAGATTGGAAAGCTCCAACTACACACACATGCCCTCCTCCATGTGGTTGCAACCGAGATATCTTAGTTCAGAAGGTGTCATTGGCAACCCAATTCCAGACTTTAGGGCTAGTCTTCAGGCCAACTGCCTAGATCTGCCCAAAACCTTCCAAAAATCTATCAAAATGGTCTATGTGTTTTTATACTAAATTCCAGGCTCTACTTGTACTCCAAACTTGGAAAATACATGATGATAATTTTTGCAAACATTTGGTAAACATAGCACCTACAAGTCATGAATGCATATTTGCATAATAACTCATTAAATTCATCAGAGAATCATTCGAAAGGCTTACTTCCATAGACTCTTGCTAGCTGCATCAAACACATATTAGCTCATGGATTCAAATATATGACCAAGATCCCGTAAAACCATGGAATAGATCCATAACAAGAGCACATCATATAATGAGAAATATACCATGCATGTAACCAACATTTAACTAGAATAGAACCATGAAAAACCAGTCATAAAATCGTACATAAAAATTAGAACTTGTGCTCATTAATCTCAATAAGAATCGAGATATAATAACATATGCAATTTCCAACCAAGTCAGGGACTTCCACGTACCACTCGACCATAGATTGGGTTGAGCATAATATTTCTTTCAACCAATCAACCTCGTGCCATATTCTAAGCACGAATGTGGGATCAGATGGGATAAACCAAAACAGAACCAACCAGGGCTTCTAGAGGCTAAACCACCTCAATTGCAGTTATTTCACCTAAACCTGTATAGAATCACCAAAACCAAACAATATTTTGTGCCTCAGGATTTTTTCACCATACCTAGAGGAATTTTCATGTCTCCACCCACCTATCAAGAGTTTCAGGAGAAATTCCATCTCCACCGTCAACCCTTGCAAATTTTCCTGAGACCACCTCAACCATGATCCAAAATTTATCGACCATCCAAAGATTAACCAAAAGAAAGAACCCACTACATCATGGCTATCTAGGAAATGGAAAGGCAAGATTGAAACGACTCTCAATCCAGGAAAATCCCATTCCAATGACAACAAAGTAACCAAATAACCAAATTCATGTACCATGCATTCAAATCCTAGCATGCTAAATCACACATGCACATTGTTACCTGCAAATCCACAACTATTTCATGTCCTTGTTGTTTTCCAAACTTCCTCTTGCACTCCATTGCTTTTCTTGCTTGCTTGTGTTGAAGAAAGGGTAACTAGGTTCGATATTCATAAAGACATTGTAATTATGATTTTTGTAAACAAGAAAATGAACTTATTATTATGCTTGCTTCATGGGTTTCATGAGCAAGAATTATTATGTATATATGGCTCTCATTGAGAGCCTTAGGATTTATCTTTAAATGTTAAAGATTTAATTTCATGAAGAACCCTTCTTGGGCATGTATCAAATGTATTCGAGTCATAAAAAATGTAAGGAAGCCCTCCAAAATGACAAGCACAATCCTCTTCATCATGTCGGCCTACAAATCAAATTAAAAGCAATCATAAGGAGACAAATCGGTTCACTCTTTCAAGTCGGCTAAATATGGAGGAAAAACTACTATATATACCTAGTTAGGGTTAGTGCAAAAGTGTAGGAAAAAAAATTGGATTCCTCTGTAATTTCAGAGGGTATAGTGGGGTACAAGATCTCGAATACTTCTATAATCCTAGTGGTGATGATAGTAAGTAATTAAAGTGTCTCATCCTTGGTGGTATAAATATCAGCGCACAGTAATTATAGTCTCCATAAATTACAATCTCCTCCTCGGTGGTAGATTGATGATGTTGATCTCGGTGAATGAAGAAATCACAGTCATAGTTTCGGTGATGAAGATGATCTCAGGGATCCCACTGTAGCATACACAGTCTTGACATAATTATGATGAGAAGCATTCCAGTGATCCCATAGTAATTCACTCTGTCTCATAAACACAGTCATGACCTTGGCATAATGATATCAGTCATAATGAAGATGTAGTTTCAAGGTCATGATCCTAATAACGATCGTGGTGGTGTAGCAATTATGAAACCATGATATTAGTGCAACAAAGTGTAGCTATGATGAGACAGTCATGATCTCGTTGGATCTAAGCACAACTCTCATATACATGTCCCAATATGGAGATCTTGTTGATGAATACCTCAGTGAAGGTGCAGTAATGGTGTTGTAACAACAATGAAGATCTCAGTGGTGTAGTAGTGATGGCCTCAGTGGTGTAGCAAACATGATTATCTCATCAATGACAAAGAAGAGAATTGGTGTCTTGGTCTTGGAGTGGCTAAATAGGTCAAGGGTCATGGTCTTGGTATTCGTCAATTGGAATCTCTATAAGAAGAATTTTATGTGGGTTTTCCTCTCAAAGAGTGAGAGGTTTTGGCACTGGTAGAAAGCCAACATCTTGTTTCCTTGTCTCTTTTTTTTTTAGCTATTTGATGAACTAAGAAGACACTCTAATAATAACAAGTGAATATTGTGCTAAGAAGAGAAAGTTAAAATACCTCACAAATAGTTATCATGAGAAGAAGAATCTCATTTAACTTGATTTTCCCTAGATTCTTCAACATGGTATCAGAGCTAAGGTGTTGAAGTCAAAGGAAGGGCATCAAAGAGACATTCAGGGATCATGGAAGAGATCTACAACAACAAGATATTTATCTCCATAGTCATAAGCAAAAGGCCACCAAGACTCTCATCAAGATGTCTACAAAGCAATGAAGCTCAAAGGACCTCAAAATCGAAGATCACATCATCTTGAAAAAGGGATTGAAGATATTTTCAATGAAGAAATCTTTTGGAAGAAGCCTAGATGACCTAAAGGTAAAATGAGGTATGTATGCTTATATTTAGTTTTATAATGTCATGTCATATGGCTGTAGGTAACATGGATCATTACTTCTATCTTAAGAAGCATGATCAAGAGAAAAAAGGATCTCCTCCTCTAAAAGAATGCAGGAAGGCATAAAGCCATACTAGATGAAATGAACATAATATGTCCTCATATAAAGTATTAGGAGGTTGACTAAAATTAAGAAACTTTGATTGAAAGCTCCCGGGAATGGAATGTGTGAGGAAGGAAGATATCGTGAGATATGCAACCATGATGAAGGTGATCAACATCCAAAAGACCAAGAAGACTTGACTAGGAAATCTCCCAGAATGATATGAAGGCTCTGATGGAAAATACGAAGACCCTTGACAATGGATATATTCGGGAGATTTGTCAACATGTATGCAGGATGTTGATACCTACAGGAATACGTCATGATGAAGAGCCATCTCATTACGTATGATTTGATCTATATTATGTCTTGATTTATTGAATAATATCTGGATGATTTCATGCAGGGCTACTTGAACAAGAGTTGTAAGTACAAGTATAACTATCATTCATGTGGTGGATGGAAGAAGCATGATGAGAAAGAAGTAGTCATATGGATAAGGTTCCAGATATGTACCAAGAAAGCCACTTTCCATGAAGAAAGGAATCACATGACAAACTAAGGAGGAAAGTGATTGATGGATGTTTCCCTACAAGAAAGAAGTTACTGAATTTCATGACATCAAGGAAAGAAGTTGATCAAGAGGATGAAGGGCCCACCAAGAAGAATTTGCTAATGAAAAAGGAGAGTCCCTAGTTAAGAGGGACCTCTAACAAGTCCCTAATTAAAAGGGATCTTGAGAAAGTTCCTGGTTAGAGGGAACTTGGGTACATTCCTTTACAGGAATGGGAATATCTTCCCTAGTTGAGAGGGAGAGATAGACAAAACATTCTGTCTTGATTTGGGAAGAAAGAATGGAGGATTGCGTAATAATATGGCATCCGATGCTCTTTGAGGATGTGTAGGGAATCCAAGATAAGAGTAGGCAAGAGGACTGATATTCTTTGAGGGAACCTAAGATAAGAATAGTCCTAGAAGGTCATGTTAGAGTCAGTATTTGCATACTACCATCAGTGATCAAAAATCCTCTTTTCATATCTTATTAGGGTCCCATTCTGAAATTTTTGTCATTCCACTAGGTCGTCATGCAAAAATTTGGTCACTGAAGGTTGAATTAGGGTTTCCTTTACTCCTTTTAGAAATTTACCCCTTGCTGGCTCATTTCAACCTTGCTGAGTATCCATTGTCCATAAAGTTAATGACATCATGCCATCACATCAGTCATGTCATCTTGAAATTCAGTCCTTCAAGGTCTCATTAGGTCTTTTAGGGTTTTTCAAGGTTTCATTAGGTCATTAGGGTTTCCAAGGTTCCAATAAAACTCCATTCCATTGCATAAGACCAACAAGTAAAGGGTGATCAAATAACATCTCTTCACCATGTGAAGGTGATTTGTAAATAGAAATTCTTATTTCATCATGTAATTTTATGTTCAACTATATGTAATAAGTAATGTTCTTAAGTTGCCAACTCAATCTCTATATGCCAACTTCATTAAAGAAAAGTCAAATTCAAAGAGTTCTCAAAGACCATCAAAAGATCAATTTGTCAAAGGAAATAGTCAAGTGAAATGGTAATGTTTCAAAAAGTTAAGTGAATGCCAAAGGGAGTTGTCTTTTCCCAAGGGTGTCCAAATCATCATTTTCCACAAGCACTAAACCCTAATTTCATCTCCCCCTGAGCTAGGGTTGGCTATGGAATCAGAGACATATGAATTGAGGAGGCATAAGGGATGTCATTTCAGAAATTATGAGGCCATTCCAACTCATAAACATCATGTCTCCATCATTTTTCAAGAAGTCATTCCAAGGGACAAATCATTTTCCACACATAGGGCCAGTTTTGATTTAAAGTATGTTTTCAACCAAACAGAGATGCAATTTAAAAAAGTGAGAGAGGGTTTTGTCCATAATAGTACAAGTGTGAAAAACCTCCTTCTATATTTACACAAGTGTTATGGTTTTGGGGAAATGTCAAAAATACAGTTGCTACAAGAGAGTTGCTGCACTTCTTGCGTGACCATGGGAAAATCAAATTTTCTCCTAGCTGGAGTGTCCAAATGACTTTATTGATGAGTCAAATGATAACTCGACAAAAATATATTTCCATTGAGCTATCATGAGCTCAATCTGGAGTTGAGGAAGACCTCCAAAATTTTCATTCAAGATCACATTTCATTTTTGCACCCTCATTCTGCACTTTTTGACCAGTCTTGGGAGAATTGTTTTTTGAGGGTCTATAATTGATTAGTTTAAGTGCTTGATAGGTCCATTGTGTAGCCAAGAGAGATATATTTCCAACGTGCTATAATGGGCTCAATTTGGACTTCAGGAAGGTACTCAAAAGTCTATTTGAAGTCGGTGTTGTGCACTTCCTTTCGACGCTACAGACTTGCCTAGAAATCAGCAGCATGGTCAAATGCGCAACGCCCTAGGTGTTGCGCACTTTTTTGGGGCTCTTTTTGAAGAAATGGAGACCACAAATGGATGCATAATGAAAAATACCTCTGGGAAAACCATGTTTCTAGCCTTAATTTGCAAAACTGGCAGGTGAAAAGGGCAAAAAACTAGCAAAAAATCATGTTTCTGCCTTATTTTTGGCCTAGGCACTACGCAGTTGACTAGTCTTGGGAGAATGAAGTTTTGGAGGGTTAAATCATGTCCATTTTGGAAAATAAAGGTAGATTTGTAAACTAGACATGACAAGATTTCCATTGAGATATTCCGGGCTCAATTTGGACACGAGGAAGGTAGTCAAAAGAAGCTTCCAAGATGGAGGGCGCACATGACACTTTGAGGGTGCACTTGACAGAAAGATGGCACATTTGGAAATTTGCTTGATTTTTCACTGTTCTTCTCCAGTTTTTATTTTCATCCTTGGGAATCAACTTTTTACTGATGTAATTGATATGGTAAATGTAATTATGGTCTTTTACTATTACCTAGGGGTAAATACATTAGGTAAATAGACTTCATCAAGTCAAATGAATCAGTTTCAATGTAATTAGGGATGAGTCACTTTGACCACCCTACACTCTAGATATCAATTCAGATTTTGGTGCAACTGCTCCTCCTCTCATGGATTCGACCCTTGAGGATGGGAGGAGTTTGTTTTGATGTTTATATCTTCCCTTTCTTCACTTTTTTCAGAGGTTGGACTCAGTTGGATGTTGTAGTAGTGATCAGAGACACTACTGTATCAGATTTTGGCTAGTATTAATAGATGAGTTGCAACTATTTCTTTGGGATACATGTGGTATCGATGTTTAGCATTGTTTCTTCTTTTTTATCATTTGTATGAATGTTTTGTATGTTCATAAACCATTTCATGTCTGTTATATGGTAATTTTCAAGTTGATAGGCAGAATACATGTTTGCTCATGCTCTGTTTTGGGAAAGTTGTCATAATTTGTCCATTTTTCTTTAGTTTAGGAAGAATACATCTCCTATTCTCTTCCTAAATCCTAATAAGTCTTAAACCATCTCGTCAAATCACCTTTTAAGTTCTAAACCTTCTGCCTACCTTGCCCCTTTGAATATCTGCAATCATATCTCATTTGTCCTGACCTAGCCTCTTTGACCTAATATCCTCATCCAACAATAACCCTATCAAATCAAATCAAAACAACCTATGCACTTTATATCTAGCCTAAAACCCTAATCCATCCAGCCCTCTTGGTTATGATTCTTTGGAGAGAGCCCTCTCTAACTTGGTAGGGCTAGCTACCAAGTCAAAATATTGGTCTGTGGTTACCTCAGCTGTGGAGATCTGGAGGAGTGATAACATACTAGTGTCGTTATAGTGGAGCAAAAGCTCTATCTTCCCAAGGAAAGAACGATAATGATTTAGATCTAATTGTTGATGGTGAACAGTAGTTGGACACATAGGAAGGCTGTACCATTCACCTGGCGACTCCATTGACTGAAAGATCTTTGTTCAAGATGACTTAGACTATGAATTTAAGGAGTATGAGCCTGAGAGAGATAGTATGCCATAAATCAAGTCAGAATTTCTCATGATCGAGGAATTTAAAACTAACACTCAGATAGCAGAAGGTTATACTTCCCTATGCCTTCCTATCAATCAACAACCAACTGTTCTTTCAGATCAGAATGGAGTACTTGTATTTTTGCTGCTGGATCTCAAGACAAGGTAATGCTTCAAGATTTTCAAGACCCCTTCGGTAGTATTTTGCAAGCATTGGAGAAGATGAATGTTGTCTTGTTTGTTAGCATAAGCCTCGGTTTCAGTTGTTATTGTGAGTTTCCTACATGTACATCGTTTTGTCTAGTCGAGGAAAGTGAGAGAAGAATTTCAGTAAGTATCCATCTGCTGGATTGGTTACACTGGAAGGATCACTTCACATGATTGTACATATTTCTTCAGTAGGTAGGTGGTTGTCATCAGGATTTGAAGCCCTCAAATATCGATGGTCTGCTGCCATTAATAAGTTTTGTAAGTACTTGTGTTCGTTAAGTAAGTCCGTATTTAGTCATTTTTTCGGTCAGTTATCAGTTTGTCATAAGTTAATTTGTGTTATTTGAGTTGTTAGCATTTAGTCATGCATTTCAGTTTAAGTTTTTGACTGTATTGGCCCACATGGTTAGGCACTTGGTCTATGGTGTTCTTGACACCTCCAAGGAGATGCCATCCCCAATAAGGCCGATGTTAGAGTCATTATTTTCATACTGCCATCAATGATCAAAAAACAATTTTTGATATCATATTAGGGTCCCATTCTAAATTTTTTTGTCATTCCACTAGGTCATCATGCAAAAATTTGGTCACTGAAGGTTGAATTAGGGTTTCCTTTACTCCTTTTAGAAATTTACCTCTTGCTAGCTCATTTCAACCTTGCTGAGTATCCATTGTCCATAAAGTTAATGACATCATGCCATCACATCAGTCATGCCATCTTGAAATTCAGTCCTTCAAGGTCTCATTAGCGTTTCCTTTACTACTGATCAGAGACACTATTGTATCAGATTTTGACCAGTATTAATAGATGAGTTGCATCTATTTCTTTGGGATACATGTGGTATGGATGTTTAGCATTGTTTCTTCTTTGTTATCATTTGTATGAATGTTTTGTATGCTCATCAACCATTTCATGTTTGTTATATGGTAATTTTCAAGTTGATAGGTAGAATACATGTTTTCCCATGCTCTATTTTGGGAAAGTTATCATAATTTGTCCATTTTTCTTCAGTTTAGGAAGAATACATCCCCTATGATCTTCCTAACTCCTCATTAGTATTAAACCATCTCATAAAATCACCTTTTAAGTGCTAAACCTTCTGCCTACCTTGCCCCTTTGAATGTCTGCAATCATATCTCATTTGCCCTGACCTAGCCTCTTTGACCTAATATCCTCATCCAGAAATAACCCCATCAAATCAAATCAAAACAACCTCTGCACTTTATACCTAGCCTAAAACCCTAATCCATCCAGCCCTCTTGGATATGATTCTTTGGAGAGAGCCCTCTCCGGCTTGGTAGGGCTAGCTACCAAGACAAAATATTGGTTTGTGGTTACCTCAGCTGGACTATTCCTCAGCCTTGGAGATCTAGAGGAGTGATAACAAGTCATACTCAGTGAAAACCTGGGTGGGTATGTACCTTGAGAGACAATGATGAAGGTGTCTATAGTAACTGGTCTCACCAACATTGTGCTATGATATGACGAGAGATAGAGATGTTAGTCAAGGCCTTGCTATGGAAACAATGTTGGTTACTATGATGTTATACAGATGGGTTACCAATCTGATTCTTCTTATGAGAAATCCTTCAGATTGAGAATGACCAAGTACCATTATGAATACCTCCCTAGTTAAGAGGGAGTTTTGAAGAAAGCGTAACTACGTTTGTTCTTCATAAAGACATTGTAATTATGATTTTTGTAAACAAGAAAATGAATTTATTATTATGCTTGCTTCACGGGTTTCATGAGGAAGAACTTTTATGTATAGATGGATCCCATTGAGAGCCTTAAGATTTATCTTTAAATGTCAAAGAGTCAATGTCACGAAGAACCCTTCTTGGGCATGTATCAAATGTATTTGAGTCATAAACAATTTCAAGAAGCCCTCCAAAATGACAAGCACAATCCTCTTCATCATGTTGGCCTGCAAATCAAATTAAATGCAATAATAAGGAGACACATTGGTTCATTCTATCAAGTCGGATAGATGTGGAGGACAAACTACTCTATATACCCAGTTAGGGTCTGCACAAAAGTGCAGGAAAAAAACTTGGATTTTGCTGTAATTTCAAATGGTACAGGATCTCAGATACCTGTGTAATATTGGTGGTGATGACAATAAGTAATTACAATGTCTCCTCCTTAGTGGTACAAATATCGATGAAAGGTAATTACAGTCTCTATAAATTATAGTCTCCTCCTAGGTGGTAGATTAATGATACTAATCTCGGTGAATGAAGAAATCACAGTCATAGTTTTAGTGATGAAGATGATCTCAGGGATCCCATTGTAGCACATACAGTCTCGGCATAATTATGATGAGAAGGATTCCAGTGATCCCACAGTGATGAACTCTGTCTCATGAGCACAATAATGACCTTGACATAGTGATCTCAGTCATAATGAAGATGTAGTTTTAAGGTCATGATCATAATAAAGATCTCGGTGGTGTAGCAATGATGCAATAATGATATAAGTGCAGTAAAGTGCAGCTATGATGAGACAACCATGATCTCAGTGGATCTAAGTAAAAATATCATATACATATCTCAATATGGAGATCCCGTTCATGAAGACATCTGTTAAGGTGTAGTAATGGTGTTGTAGCAGTAATGAAGATCTCGATGATGCAGTAGTGATGGCCTCAGTGGTGTAACACAGATGACGATATTAGAAGTGACAAAGAAGAGAATTGGTATCTTGGTCTTGGAGTGGCTAAATAGGTCAAGGGTCATGGTCTTGGTATTTTTCAATTGGAATCTCTATAAGAATAATTTTGTGTGGGTTTTTTCTCTCAAAGAGTGAGAGGTTTTGGCCCCGATAGAAAGCTAACATCTTGTGTCCTTGTCTCTTTTATTTTTGGTAGCTATTTGATGAACCAAGAAGACACACTCTAATAATAACGAGTGAAGATTATGCTAAGAAGAAAAATTTAAAATAACTCACAAATAGTTATCATGAAAAGAAGAATCTCATTTAACTTCATTTGCCCTAGGTTCTTCAACAACTTGCTCCCTTCTTGTTCTCTCTCTCTATATTGGAGTTTGATTTATGAAATTAATCAAAAGCTGAGAAAACACTACCAACTATTTCTTAGGTGCCTTTTATTATTGATGTCTGGTGTCTCTTCCTTTCCTTTTCCTCTTTTCTTTCATTTTCCTCTATTTTCACTTTAATTTTGCTTGCATGCATATTCCCATCCCTTCATCTTCCTTTTCTCATATTTTACTTTATTCCTTATATTAATTGCCATTTATTTCCTTTTTCCTTTGTCAAAGCCAATTTCTGTAGCCATTAATTAACCAAAAGTGACCCCCAGTGTGATGTTTCCCCCCTCATTAAGCTTGGAATATGTGTCCCATGACCTTGGTTGATTTTTTCCTTTTTACATGGAAATATAACCCGATGTTGTTTCAAACCCATCCCCCTTGGGGGAACACCATCCTCGGTGTTCTATGACACTTATGACCAACAAAACATATTTCTTATGGAGCTTTATAAACACAGATCAATACGGTATTTACAATGACAAACACATATACTTGTGCACATTTTCTTTAACCAACAAATAAACATACTATTTATGGAGCTTTATAAACACATCTCCATACCATATTTACACATATATAAATATGCACATTTCCGTTAACCAACAAATAAAAGGTTACAATGCCTGCATCAATGACAAGGGAATCCAAAGGCTCACACCTCCACCCTCAAAGTAGTACCAGGGATTCACCTCCTTCCTAGGAAGTCCAGAATCCACTGCCAAAATCAAAGTTTTCCTGTAATGTCCAATGCTACCATCCTTGCGCTACATGTTCTCTCATTGAACAATCACTGACTCATTGTTTACAAGCACACTCATAATGTGCTTATGATTCCATTTGGCAATGCTAATGACCTGTTGTAGCAAATAAAAACCTCCCGTGTTTCCTTTTAAGACATAATAAATAATGGGGACCCTTTTAGCTTTTCTTATTTTTCTAAATCACTTTAAGTTTGCCTAACAATAAGACATAAAGGAAATTAACTCTTAAAAAGTCTTTTAATATTTAAAAACAAAACTAAAGTAAATTCCTCATCGCGATAAATATTCTCAGAATATCTTTATTAGAACCTTTTAATAAAACATTACGAGATCTTTCCTTTCCGAGATTTGACTTCCTAATGTTCCGAGATGATTTATTTATATTTGTGACTTTTATATATCAAATATTCTCTCCTCACGTCTTTATACATCATAACTACTATTTTTGTTTCTAGTTAAGACTAACCTAAGTACCCACGGGGGATTTGAACCGGTGACCTATCGCAAGGAGTGCCTTAACAGCGCACCCATTCACCGTCAATCCAAAGCCCAGTGGGCTATCATAACTCTTATTTAAAAGAGCTCACGAGAATGTTATTTCCTGAGAAAAATCTTATATATGGGTTTCATATATCAAAACTTCATATCTCAGGATCTTGCATCTCAGAGCTTCATGTCTTGGAACTTTGCATATCGGGATAATTCCATATCATAAGTATATTTAAAATTCCCCTCCAATATATCTATTCCAATATTTGACGTAACACTTTCACGTGGTCCATCATTGTTTCATTTAAATGATCTAACATATTAATAATGGTTCTCAAATGGGTTACAATATCACATTAATTAATCTTTCGTTTTCTCAATAGATTTTTAATAAAAGGTTTTTACGCCATCGTGAATTGTTGTAAATAGTATTTCTACTAAAGCGTGTGTCCATATTTTATAGGTGAGCTCATATTCCCAATACTTAGAAGAAATGAAGAAAGGGATTAAAGATAAGAAAAAGGCTCCGCAACAACAATCTACATGCCCATCTTGTTGGACACCTAATCCTAAATGGGTTAGTGTGGAAGCCGAATAGACCAAAGCAGTCCAAGAGACCTTGGGATGTGAATCCCAACGGTCACATATTGTACTATAAATGTATATCTCATGTTAATAAAAATGTACTGCATGATTTATCTTTCACAATGTCTTTGCTGTCCATGTGTGTTTAACATGGTATCAGAGCGGGCGATCTCCTGCCCTGCTCCATTGTGAGCCACCTGTTTCTGTGAGCCACCTGTTTCAGAGCTGCCATTCCTCTGTTGTGAGCAGTCTTGGCCCTCTGCCATATTCTTTTCAAGCGCTTCCTTATAACGCCTCTGTCACCACTGCGCTCTGTCCATAAATGCCCCATTTAAAAGCGCTGATCCATCTGCGATTTACTATTATTGGCTGTCCTGACTGCCAAGCGTTTCATGATAATTACGCTTCTCCTGTAGCTGCTCCACCTGCATTTAATACGCTGCTCTCTGCATACGAAACGCTCCTTCACCCAGCGCTATTTGTGCCATTCTTTACCTGCGCCCTCTGTCATTTACTGTCCTGACCTAGTATGAGAACAGATTATTTCTCAGATTGAAGCATCAAGGACGTTGGAAGGACATAGCCAATGTGTTTCTTCCATTGTCTGGGTCGAAAAAGATACTATTTATTCTGCCTCTTGGGACCATTCAGTGCGGAGTTGGGATGTTGAAACTGGCGTTAATTCATTGACAGTGGGTTGCCGGAAAGCACTGCATTGTCTGAGTATCGGTGGTGAAGGCTCTTCACTAATTGCTACAGGCGGGGCTGATTCTGTGCTTCGAATATGGGATCCGCGTATGCCAGGGAATTTTACTCTCATTCTTCAACTATCATCGCACAAATCCTGTGGGGGAGACATGTCCTGGTATTGATATTGAATGGTAACATTTGAATGCTGGGATGTAAGATGGTTAAAACCTTGAAGTCGAAGAGTTGAAACAATGGTTTGCAAATTTGAATCTTTGTGTTCAAATACTGGTGCGTTGGTTCATATATCTGATGTGAATGTATTCATGGTATGTTATATATCTTGATTGTTGGTGTATTGACAATTTTGATGGTATCACTGTGTTGCATAATACTGCGTTACCGTAACTGTTGCTTGGTTGACGCCTCTCCTTCCACACAATTAATACTCCCGAATCCTGACGTTTGTTTGTCATACCATCAACTCTCCACCTCCCCATACCACTGGTCCTCTCCTCTGGTTGCTGCATCCTGAATACTCGTGGATCCCTATTACGTTCATACATCATACCGAATCATCTGTACAACATATGACTCTAAATCGATATTACTCCCACTGTCTGTACAACGATAGTTCCAGACTCCCTTTTCTTTACAAAATATGAGAGCAGTGAGAGATTTCCCAACAATCCAGTTAATTGCCCCAGCCATCCCAATGCAAACAGTGCAGTTTTGTTTCCAGCCAATAGATTCTGAGCATTCAGCATAATCTGTGGCAGTTGCAGGAGGAGAAACGGTATGTTAGAAGAGGCTGCAATGGTGGATGTCAGGGCATCCCATTGTGTATAAGATGGATTTTTCGCATGCAAACTATCATCACCCAATTGCTTATTTTCATCACCCAGATCTGGGAAACCATCTTTAGCCTCTGAGTCCGATGTGGCTGTCCTCACAATTGGGTTTCTGCATTTCCTGCAAGCATTGGAGAAGTAAGGATTCAGATGGATGATTCTCAGATTACCACAATCGGTACTAGTACTAATCCTTTTGCCAAAACTAGGCGTTGTAGAACTGAGATTGGAACCCAAAACGTCTTTGCGGTATTTAGAGCAGGAGGAAATTGATAGCCTCAAGACCATTGCAGAGGCCATTATTCCTTTCGCCAAACTTCACTGAATCTTGTCTGTATGTATTACATGTGTAGTGCTGTCAGTTGCAATATTTCGTTTTTATAGGAAGGAGGCGAGCTGGGAAAGAATCGAGCAATGGTGAATCAGTAGCGTGCCGTGGCAATTGGGATGTATGAGCAGCTTACACATAAAGTGAATCACAACCGAAGATGACGGGATCGTGGGGGAACTGCAGACGGTCCATATCTTCACGGGAATCTCCCTTCTGAGAAACCCTTTTAATGTTTCGGGTAGAAGATACATGCATATCGCTTGAAGGCTTTTGCATTAACTCAAGACAAATCAGTTTGCATAGTGACAGGAATGGATATGGGTTTTGCTGAGAGTTCTGATTGGAGAACTGGAAACTGGAGAGAGTTACATTTCCAATGTGAATATCTGGCACATGTTTCATAAAGCCTCTTGGAGAGATTTTCCTTCATAAAGACCAGTTATTTCAGCATCATGTATCATTTTTACCCATATGTCAGCTGCTTGTAGCGGTCCAACGTAGATGGTGAAGTTAACACATGAATTGTGCATTATATTGTGGAAGACATTCATTTTTTCTTGCAAAGGAGTGTTGTTTATGCATGAAAGAAATCAGTTTTGTATATCGCTCATTGATTTATTTGTGTGCTGACCTGGAGCTGTATTGAATGCAACGAAAACTGTGATTTAAGCTGCCTGAATACGTTATGATGCTGCCTGAAATACGTTGAAGCTGCTGTTTTAAATAAGTCTGTATGAGGCCTGAATGGTATACAATCCAATGGTATGGTGATTGGTTTCAAATACACTTTGAATAGTTCGAATTCCATTTGCAACCGAGATTTTGTGCTTCTGTTCCTATAGTTGGATCCGATTTGATTGCTGGTGCCATTCATATGTTTAATGCTTTGCTGAGGCTGACCGCTGTAAATTACAGTTCAAAGAATGCTCATGACATGGTGTTATAATTATTGAAGTTTTGATAACCATCATTTCTGAAGGAGTACTTGAAGGATCCAAACAAGTTTGCAGTTGCTGCTGCCCCAATTGTGGCATTGTATTTAAAACTCATTATAGTACATTGATTCCTTGATTCCACTGCTGCATAAAGATTTTGGTGAACTGATTATAATCTCTTATATTGCACACTGATCATTTGCTGACATTTATAAAGGATATTGCTGTGTACTGTGAGTAGATATTACTTTTCTGCATTGAGTAGTAGTTGTGATCAGTTTTTTAAGGTGTAAATCAGACATTGAAGAAAAATGGCCAGAACCAGTGAAGTATTACAGTTCCTTAAAACTCTGATATTATCTACTGTTGATGACACATTACAAATCAGCAAAGGATCTCTCTCTGAAATTCAAACATGTCTACAAAATGCACAGGAAAAGATCGATTTTTTGCAGCTTGAATCACAGCTACAGCAAGAAGAGTTACATCAAAATAGACACCATTCTGAACCTGTTTTTGTTCAGAACATTGAGACAACCACCCATCAGCAGCATGTTAATAATGTTACAGTTCATTCAAATAAAGCAATAGTTGTATATGCAGATGTAGAAACTCAGCCTGCACTTCCCAAGCCCATCATCAGACCTTGGGAACAACTTGTCCACAACAAGCACAAAACTGGTCTTGGATATGACAAGGACTTGTCCTTTCATATTCCAGACTATGCTAAGCCCATTCAGTTTCAGAGTGCTGGATTCATTCATGACAGTTCACCTGCTCCTTATGACAATTCAGTTTCAGCTGTTCCAGACTCTACCCCTCTTCCACAGCAACAACAACAACAACAGATTGTGAAATGCCAACACTGTGACCGAGTTGGCCATTTGAAAGATCACTGTTTTGATCTTCATCCATGTAAGCACTGTCATAAAACCAGCCATTCTTCACACAGATGCTTCAAAAACAAACGTCCTGCAAGAACAAAGATTCATATTGGATGGATCGCTTCTTGGCAATGGGCATCAACAGCCAAGAAGATATTCCAAACACATATCAGAACTTGTTCCAGAGTATTGAACAGTCTTGCAGTTGAGTTTCTCCATCTTCTCACCTTGTACCTGACAGGGGGGGAAATGATGGTCATCTACAAGCTTCAAAGTCACATCAAGCGAGCCTGAGCCACAACCTGCCACACCAGTTTCAGAGTTGTAGCCAAAGACAAAGATGCCCCTGAACATGCCTTCAGTTGGCAATCTGGGACACTTCCTCTAGCAGAAGACTCCAGCTTCCTGCCAGTTTTGGAAGAGTTCCAGGAATTGTAGAGTTGTTGGTCATCCTTAAACCATCACAGATTAAGAACACTTCCTCTAGCAGAAGACTCCAGCTTCTTGCCAGTTTTGGAAGAGTTCCAGGAATTGCATTAAGCATTCCAGAGTTGTTGGTTATCCTTAAACCATCACAGGTTGAGACTTCCCTTTTCAGGTTGAAGTTTTACCTTTTATGCTGGGTGAGACCTCCCTTTTATGGTTGAAGGTTTCCCTCTTTAAAACAATAGGATCACTTCCTCTAGCAGAAAACTTCAGTTTCTTGCCAGTTTTGGAAGAGTTCCTGGAACTGCACTAAGCGTTCCAGTGTTGGTGGTCATCCTTAAACCACTGCCCTTTATACCAACATTTCATAGAGCACATTCAGCCTAGTGCTGCCATGCAATGTTTGCACATTTTGTATTACAGCTCTCTTCTTGGACTCATACATAACCCTTCGGATTAAGGGGGGGAATGTTGGACACCTAATCCTAAATGGGTTAGTGTGGAAGTTGAATAGACCAAAGCAGTCCAAGAGACCTTGGGATGTGAATCCCAACGGTCACGTTAATAAAAATGTACTGCATGATTTATCTTTCACATTGTCTTTGCTGTCCATGTGTGAGCCGAATAGACCAAAGCAGTCCAAGAGACCTTGGGATGTGAAACCCAACGGTCACATAATGTACTATAAATGTATATCTTCTGTTAATAAAAAAAATGCACTCACATGATTTATCTTTCCTATTCTATGTTTTCCATGTGTGTTTAACATGGTATCAGAGCAGGCGTATTCCTGCCCTGCATAATTACTATGAGCCATTTGGTTTATGGCCTTTATGTGCAGGTTATTTCTGCCATGACTTCTGCATTTCATAAATATTTTCTCAGCTAAATTCTAGTTGCAAGCAACCTCTGTCAATTTTTCAACCCTATTTTTAGAATTCCTAAAATTAATTGTAACTCCTTGACTGCGCCCTCTGCACTCCCTGGGCTGTGCATATTCCTTTCCTGCGTGCTGTCTGCACTGTCCATGAGCGTTTCATGATAATTACGCTGCTCCTGTAGCTGCTCCACCTGCATTTAATACGCTGCTCTCTGCATATGAAACGCTCCTTCACCCAGCGCTATTTGTGCCATTCTTTACCTGCGCCCTCTGTCATTTACTGTCCTGACCTGGTATGAGAACAGATTATTTCTCAGATTGAAGCATCAAGGACGTTGGAAGGACATAGCCAATGTGTTTCTTCCGTTGTCTGGGTCGAAAAAGATACTATTTATTCTTCCTCTTGGGACCATTCAGTGCAGAGTTGGGATGTTGAAACTGGCGTTAATTCATTGACAGTGGGTTGCCGGAAAGCACTGCATTGTCTGAGTATCGGTGGTGAAGGCTCTTCACTAATTGCTGCAGGCGGGGCTGATTCTGTGCTTCGAATATGGGATCCGCGTATGCCAGGGACTTTTACTCCCATTCTTCAACTGTCATCGCACAAATCCTGCGGGGGAGACATGTCCTGGTATCGATATTGAATGGTAACCTTTGAATGCTGGGATGTAAGATGGTTAAAACCTTGAAGTCGAAGAGTTGAAACAATGGTTTGCAAATTTGAATCTTTGTGTTCAAATACTGGTGTGTTGGTTCATATATCTGATGTGAATGTATTCATGGTATGTTATATATCTTGATTGTTGGTGTATTGACAATTTTGATGGTATCACTGTGTTGCATAATACTGCGTTACCGTAACTGTTGCTTGGTTAATGCCTCTCCTTCCACACACCTTCTGCCTCTTTATGTTTTTGCATATGTGAAATAAGAAGTTTGAAAACAGTGTGAGTAACATCAGCCAAATGATTACTAATCTCACTCAAAAATCGTGGAATGACTGCATTTGATGTCTCTGCAAACATTTTACGAAGTAGCATTTTGACAAGAGAATCCCAGTCTTGCACCGTTGAAGACCACTTTGGAACAAGACGCATTATCCTATCAACATCCATGCCTGAACCTGAATGTGAAGCTGCGCTGCCAGAATACTTTAATGATTCTCCTACTTGTCGAGGATGCTTTGGAAGAGATGCATTCTGAACATTATCTCTAATACAGTCAAGAAGAATAGATATCACATTGCATGGATGTGCTTCCATAGAAGCTCGGTGCTGGTGGAGAGATTTTGTGCCAGATTTTGTTGTCCATAAATTTTATTATTTGTTGGTACTCTGAGAGTGTTGTTGTTTGATGCAGACGAGCCATGGGTAGAATAAAACAAAGCGCAAACACTTTGTGTGAAGACCGCTACCAATAAAGGTAGGCATTTGGGTCCAGTTATTCTAGGAAACAATTATATGTTGAACTATATGTTGAACCAACCTGTGACGGTTTAACATCAAGGCGGTGATCAATATCAATATTCCAATTATCACCGTAAACTTTTGGTACCACTCCACCCACCACAATTGCATTTGTTGGAGCCGCATTTCCTGTATTACTGCATCTGGCGGGTTTCGTCGTGGGCTGGGATTCCTGGTTCCCGAATTCTCCTTCGTGGCCCTCCATGAATCCACTTTAAGTACGGGGGATTCTTCTTCTTCGTCATAGATTTCGGGGGATTTCAGTTCTACCTCGTTCTCGTTTCCATGGGCTTCTCCTGCGACTGGATAATCACGCTCCATTGCAAAGGGTTCTTGTTTGAACCTGTACTCTAAAAGACGTTGGTCATTGCGTTTCTGACTTAGTTGGTAATGCAAATAACATGTTTGCTCCTCCAGCTTTGTAATGGTAATTTCCATCAGGCCATTCCTCTGAATTCGATACAGCTTAACACAGAAGAGCCAGTGATTTGGCGGCCCTCGGATTAAGAGAGATTGGAGCCTCCACGCAGGATCGTCGAGAGCTTGAATTTGCGAGTTGGAATTTCTGATGGGCATCCTGGCGGAGAGTTTAATTCTGTACTGTCATTAATTCTGCAGGCTGCTGAAGCAACTCAGAGTCAAAATAATCTGACGGTGTTACTAAGGACGAAAGGAATACAACTTTTGGTTGGGTCAATTTGTTATTGTGCTTCAAGAGATGTACTCATCGAAAATTCTTTGACAGATAATATTTCCTCACTTTTTGAACATGTATCAATCAGAGTTTAATTTTCTGGGATGTATTTAGGTATTCCTTGCTATCAGCAGAGTTAGCTACTTGCTCATCAAAGTCGGATGCAATTGCAAGAAGCTGATGTGTTAAGGAAGGCCACAAACTTGGAAATTGTAAGGTATTATTGATATTCATTGCAACAGCAGGTATGAATATTGAATAATATAATGAAAATATGAGTATTAATAGTTGAATAGACCATTGTGAGTGAGCGATAGTGGCAACAAGAATATTTTTACCTCTTAGTATGAATAGTGCTGGAGGCTAGAAATCCTTCCAGCTCGAGGACCAGTGAATCAGGGAGCGAGGTGTTGAAAGGATCAACGAGCTTAGTGAAAGGACATTGGGTAGAAAAGGAGCGAAAAATTTATATGGTGTATGGTTGATAAAATATAGAAGCTAATCTCATTTCTGTTGGGGTCTTGTCATTGCTGGAAACGAAGAGCTTGTGGGCTGCAAACCTGTCAAGCTGAAAATTATCTTAAGGTAGCAATATTGGACTTGCTGTGTAGAAATTGAGGCATAAGAAATTGTGAAGTGAGAACATGAGCAGACATAGTGCAAATTAATTCTTGTTGAGAAGTTGGCAAATTAATTTCCTAAAACCATTATTGTTTCTACAAGTACATTTTTTGGTCATTTATTGATTTGATTGTTTGAACAATGGAGAAAAATCATGGATTATTAGAGTTATTAAGCACTCTAATCTTATCTACTGATGGAAGTACAGTTGAAGTCAACAAAAACACTCTCAAGGATATTCAAACATCTTTACAAAATGCACAAGAAAAGATAGAGTTTTTGCAGCTTGAGACAAAGCTACAGCAGGAAGAATTACACAAGTGGAGTCATCATTCTGAACCTGTTTTTGTTCAGAACATTGAGACAACCACCCATCAGCAGCATGTTAATAATGTTACAGTTTATTCAAATAAAGCAACAGTTGAACATGCAGATGCAGAAACTCAATCTGCACTTCCCAAGCCCATCATCAGACCTTGGGAACAACTTGTCCACAACAAGCACAGAACTGGTCTTGGATATGACAAGGACTTGTCCTTTCATATTCCAGACTATGCCAAGCCCATTCAGTTTCAAAGTGTTGGATTTATTCATGACAGTTCACCTGCTCCTCATGACAGTTCACCTCCAGCTGTTCCAGACTCTGCCCCTCTTCCACAACAACAACAACAACAACAACAACAACAACAACAGATCGTGAAATGCCAACACTGTGACCGAGTTGGCCATCTGAAAGATCACTGTTTTGATCTTCATCCATGTGAGCACTGTCATAAAACCAGCCATTCTTCACACAGATGCTTCAGAAACAAATGTCCTGCAAGAACAAAGATTCATCTTGGATGGATCGCTTCTTGGCAATGGGCATCAACAACCAAGAAGATATTCCAAACACATGTCAGAACTTGTTCCAGAGTATTGAACAGTCTTGCAGTTGAGTTTTCTCCATCATCTCACCTTGTATCTGACAGGGGGGGAAATGATGGTCATCTACAAGCTTCAAAGTCACATCAAGCGAGCCTGAGCCACAACCCGCCACACCAGTTTCAGAGTTGTAGCCAGAGACAAAGATGCCCCTGAACATGCCTTCAGTTGGCGATCTGGGACACTTCCTCTAGCAGAAGACTTCAGCTTCTTGCCAGTTTTGGAAGAGTTCCAGGAACAAAATTGAGAACACTTCCTCTAGCAGAAGACACCAGCTTCTTGCCAGCTTTGGAAGAGTTCCAGGAATTGCATTAAGCATTCCAGAGTTGTTGGTTATCCTTAAACCATCACAGGTTGAGACTTCCCTTTTCAGGTTGAAGTTTTACCTTTTATGCGGGGTGAGACCTCCCTTTTATGGTTGAAGGTTTCCCTCTTTAAAACAATAGGATCACTTCCTCTAGCAGAAAACTTCAGTTTCTCGCCAGTTTGGAAGAGTTCCGGGAACTGCACTAAGCATTCCAGTGTTGGTGGTCATCCTTAAACCACCGCCCTTTTTTACCAACATTTCATAGAGCACATTCAACCTAGTGCTGCCATGCATATTTGCACATTTTGTATTACAGCTCTCTTCTTGGACTCATACATAACCCTTCGGATTAAGGGGGGGAATGTTGGACACCTAATCCTTAATGGGTTAGTGTGGAAGCCGAATAGACCAAAGCAGTCCAAGAGACCTTGGGATGTGAAACCCAATGGTCACATAATGTACTATAAATGTATATCTCCTGTTAATAAAAAAAATGCACTCACATGATTTATCTTTCCTATTCTATGTTTCCCATGTGTGTTTAACGCTGTCCATGTGTGTTTAACACATCTGTTGAAGATATTGATGACAAAATTCCAAGAGAAACATTGTTTTTAGATATCGTATGTACTAGAGATGCTGGGCTTTCCTCTTGGGAAGCAATTTACAAATATTTTGAAGATGAGGAACCCAAATTTGTCACTAGAATGATCATAGTTGATGATAGAACACCTGTTTTAGAAGCCACAACAAGGGATGCCACCAACTCTTTTCTTCACAAGATTGGAGCAAGACCATGGTTATTTCCTTACACAAACATAGTTAGTTGGGTGGTCGAGAATTTGGGTATTATTGGGAGACACATTCAAACCAAAAGGGGAATAATGATTGGGTCTTTTACCAGTAAGGATTTACAAAGAATGTATCATCTGCCAAATCCTCAGTATATATATCTATATCTATATATATATATATATATATATATATATATATATATATATATATATATATATATATATATATATATAATAAGGAGTATGTCGAGGCTTTTATAAAGGAGCATGGGCACCCATCAGAACAAATTAGACAATGGAGAAAAGACCCAAACAAGCATAAAGCAGAGGAATCTGGTAAGTATTCACTCGCCTCCCCTTTTTCCTAAGTAGCAGGCATAATGTGTTGATTGTATGCACTACCTAATGTGTTAAAATTCCTAGACACCTAAGTGCCTCTAATTGATGGAGCTTCCAAAGTTTTATATTTGATTGGGTTACCCTTCTTTCTGATAACTTAGCCACACATATCTTAGCTTTCTAGCATGCTAGAAGTATTTCTGAAGATAAGCTTCCCCCTTTCTACATGTCTGCCTATGTTATGGATGCACTGTGTTTTTCTATGGATTTTCCTGCTATGGGTTGGAAATGGACTATACAGGATCCAAAGCCTATTCACATTTATCATGACATCTTATGGGAATCCAAATACTTTGAACATTTATACTAGATTTGTCACAGGGTAATGTTTCTGATATATGAAGCCATTTTTGAGTCTCGGCCACCTAGGATGTCTCAAGAAGCTATGGATGACCTTTGGAAGGTCAAAAATTGGTTTGAAGAAGAATTATTCACTTATATCATAGTTTGGGGTATCCTTTCTCATCCTCATGTGTTTCCTTTGTTTATCCCCGATAAGTTAGTTAGAAGGGAGGTGTCTTATTAGACAGTGGGTTATGGTATTACTAAAGTGTTGAAAGAGTCAAATAAAAGGGCATGGCATGTTTTTCCTATAAGATTTGGTATATTTGCATTGTCTAATTACCATCATGCTAATAAAGAAATCATGGCTATTCAAGCTCTCAAATTTCTCATTGTTCCTAACAAAAAATATGATCCAAATTCAGTTATGAAAATTTTTACTACATCTTAAGGGATTAGACAATTCATTCATAAAGAAGACAAGTTAGATAATATGTTTGCACAATCATCCTCCTATGTAGCAATACTACAACGAATTGATGAAAAATTGAATGTAGAGGAGGAGACTCAGTTGATTCAATATAGAACTTCCAGAATAGCCAATAGTCCACTAGATTTGTTACATCTATCCCTGGAAAAGTCATCAGTGTCTACTGTTCATCCTGACAGTTATTCACAGTCAGTGATTCCTCCTTGGTGTAATCTAGAAGTTGTTATAGTTTCTTATACACCTCATGTAGAAGAATTGATTTTTAATTCTAAATTAAATGAAGCTTAGAATGAGTTTAATATGACTCTTATTTTGAAGAATGAAGATCAAAGTACCGTGTCTCAAATTTCAACTTATTCACAACAAGTTGATGTTAAGAAAACTCTCAAGAATTATGAAAAGGATAAAAGTTCAGGATAAATGACTAATAAGTCTTCTATTCATGATCAAAGGGATATTGAAATTATTCCTGCTTTCCATACTTTATAAATTACTCTCAATGTTGAAAATTTCCTCATTTGGATATCTTCTATAGTCCCCATCATAAGATAGTTATCAAAAGGGGAAGAAAGAAAAGAAAGCTTGATAAATCTTATTCATTGGTGCCCAACAAGCTCTCTTCCTTTGAAGTTTAATGAAAACATTCCTCTGCTACACCAACTGAAGAATTAGTAAAGTTGACCCAATTTATAGGAGCCTATGATTCGACCACAATTGAAAAAGTAATAGAAGTCCAAGAAATTTTGAAGGAGAAAGAAGAGAAGATCATCTCATTGGAACAAGAATTTAATACATAGAAATATAAAATTACTGAACAATGGCAGAATCAATTTGCAGAGTTACAGAAGAAATTTGATACATTGAAACTACAACATGACAAGGAGACATAGATGAAAGATAATCAGCTTGAAGAAATGTAGAGAAAGATAGAGCAGTTGAGTGTCAGTCCTCAGCTGACAGAGTTTAAGAATCATCCAAAGAGTTAAATACTCTACTCATGCACCAACAAAAGATATTTTACAATAAGTTCATGTTGATTCAAGATCAATGTAAGATAGGAAATTCTCTTGTTGATTAGTTGGTTGAGAATATGAGCTATTTTGATGAAGTGAATGAGAAATTAACCGATTTTCTAAGTTGGAAGGAAAGTGCATAAGTTAGAAAAGAAAATCTGGCTAAAATTGATGAGGCAAAAAAGTTAATAATTTTTCGAGAATGGGAAATCAGGATGAAACAAGCCAAGGCTGCATTAAACAAGGTCCGCGATATTTCTAAGTCTATCATTGAATCAGTCAATGATACTTTGTTACAGTCAAATCTTAGAAGATTCATTTCCAGATTCCAAGACGTTATTGAAAACTTGGTTGGAACATAGCACAGCAATGGCTAAGAGAGTTGAGCAGTTATCTAAAATTGACCTTGAGAATCATTGGTAGTTTCTTGTCAAGCCTCATAGCCAATGGTTGGTACTTTGTTTCTTATCTAATATTACTACACAGATGTTACCACTGTTAAAGACTACTATTTTTACCAGCCATATGAGGATAGAGCCTAAGTAGCCTCTAAAGCTCACCAATCTTCTCGACATATATAGGTTGTGACAATTCGCTATTGGGTAGTCCTTGTCCTAAGTTCAAATACTATTACAACAATTTCCTGATTAGTCTTTTACTATTTTTTTCTATTGAGAGATTAGTGGAAGAGTTTGTTTTTATCATTTTTATAATGAGATTATAAATGGACCTCTCCAAGATGGAGATAAGGGTTATGAATTTTGAAAATAAATAACTTAAATTGAACTTCTATATTTGAGTTTTTCTTAATATAAAGATGAATCATTTGCAGTTCTGGAATGAGCAAATTTACAGTTTCTCGGGTGTTTCTGTTTCTTTGCTTTGAAAGGAATTGTTTATTGATATTGATCACATATATGTTTTCCAGTCAGTCTTTGATGATCACTATTGACATATTTGATTGAAAATTATGTTATATTGTGAATACCAAACTTTTTTATCATATGTGATGCTTTAATTAAATTAATTTTCCTTGATTGAACTAATATCGTAATTTCTTAATAATCTATATTATTATTCTTGTCACGACATCTTTCTAGCACATATGTTTTCATCTTACCCGGGTACTAGAATAGATTGTAGTAATTTGTAATTTAGTTGTTAATATTTCTATAGGGATATGATCACCAACATCCATCCCACTTCACACAATTTTGTTAAAATGAAATTGGTCCCATAATTCCAGTCACAACCACTATCCCAAAGGGAAAATGACCTAATTGGGGTCCCAACTGGGTAGTTTTCTCCTAATTTTGATGAGGTCAATTCAAAATATCAACATTGTTTAGTGCTAGAAGGAGGGTCAAAAGACTATGAATGGTAAGAAGATCTCACTCTAAATCAAGAGGCAACCTTAAGAGTCAATCCCCCTCAAAATATCCTCCAACTTCTAGATCACATTCCAAGTCATCTAATTCTTGATCTGAAGTTGCTGAACCATATTCCAAATCTCCTGGCCTTGTTAAAAGATAAACTAGCGAATCCTTTGTAAACACATCACTTTCAAATAAGCTGATTTAAGATCCTGAACTTCAAACACACTGTTGTAGACACTACAACAACACCCAAATTTTCAGGCATATCCAAAATTTTGGGTCCCCCTCTGATTGCTCAGCCCATTAGGGTTTCAATCAGGTTTATAACAGATTACTATTTTCACCACCCTATCATAAAATCTTGATGTTGTACCCATTCACGTGTTACATGTTGCACCCACACATCATGTTGCCTAAGATACTAACGTTATGATTGCACTAGGGTTTTGAAAGATTGTCATTTCTTTGATGTGTTAAGAGTTTCCCATGACTTCGAAACTTATCTTTCCATAATATGCATCACAATCAGTAGAGGCACTGTGTGTGGGTGAGCAGGAGTTCATTTTCCTCCCCTTATGTTGACCACATTAGGGTTTGGGAGAAACCCTAGATTGTCAAAATAATATTTTCCCCTCATGCTTTAACCTGACGTGTATGGCTATAGGGGAGCATTCTCATCAGAATGACATCACATCATTGTGAGAGTCATTGCAGAACATATTCCCCTAGGTTCTTGACTGGTCCTACACCTCAACATGTGCATTAGGGTTTGTGATAATTATATATTCCCCTTGCATCCTTGTAACCCTAGACATATGTGATTGAAGGTCCAACCTTGCTTTGAATTAATCCTCACTCTCTAGGGTGTTTATCATCTTCACCCTACTCATATTATCTCAAAACATGATCTCATAAGTAGCATTAGGGTTTATGGGAATACCTTTTGCCGATTAATTTGCCTCACCATCATCCTCATCCCTTTCAAATTCATTGGGGTTTATGTATTGTTATCCTCATCATGCATGCCTTAACCCTGAATGGTTGAATAAAGCCCCAACCTTGTTCAACATTATCTTATCCTCTAGATACATTGCCACAAACATGTTATGGCACTGACAACACACCATAACATCATCTTGGCATTGTTGTGTCATATTTCTATGATTGCACTAGGTTTGGAGGGTATTTCTTGCTTTAGCGATGCATCAGAAGCCCTTACACATGAACATATTTATTCCTTTACCATGGTTATCGTACCCAAGCTGGGGCATTTTGTATCATTGGCCATGGCATCTCTCCTTTGCGTTAGGGTTTATAAATCCATTATTTTCCTGTCACATCGTTGAAACCCCAGGTGGTCAGAATTAGAGTCACCTTCATGTTGTAACGTCACTTGTTTACCCCATGTGTATGCTCTCATTAACATCTCATTGCACTAGATTTGTGTTATTACAAGCACCCCTTGACATGTTAACACCACCTCGACCATTAGGTTAATGTGTGTGTTCAGAACTAGACAAACTTGTATGAAGGGATCGAGAGCTAGCGCATGACCATTTTGAAAGAGCATTGAGTATTGATGCACACATCCATGCACCCTAGGTTTTGGTTTCTAATGAGTTGTGAAACATTATTTTTTATATATATATATAATCATGTAATTAACACATGTATTATGGTGCTATGTAGGGAAAGTGGGGCAACACCTTTTATTTTGTAACGAGGCATAGTCAAAGGGTCATATCTCCTACACATGCGAAGGTTGTATCTTAATGCTATATATATGAAGAAATTTGTTATAGTCAACACTAATTGCGACCACTACAATTACATGGTGGAAACATTACCTCTTATGGCATTATGAAAATCCAACTAAAATATGCGTAGATCAATGCTGATGAATGTTTTGACAAAGGCATTACATCAGAAGGGCGTGTATCTAAATGTTAGTGACCAAGGTGACCATTTACCAATGCTTGGAAGGAAGTGTTATTTCTGTTTTGTAGGCATATGTTGACGATGATAAGGATGAATCATTTTACACATTAAGTTGGGCATGCGATGTGAATGGTTCACCATTATTAGTCATAGGTGGCCACATTGGTATAATTCGAGTGCCTGATGTTGCAAGTGAAAAGGTCCATAAGGGTTTCATTGTCCTTGGAGATTCTGTGAATAAAATAAGGACCCAAACACCAAAAACTTCCCTTATTTTATCTACCAGCAATGATGAATCTGTACGACTATGGAATTTCCAAACTAGAATATGCATGTTGATATTTGTTGGAGTGGGGGTCATCGTAATGAAGTTCTCAGTATAAATTTTCATCCTCATATGCATATTCATAACGAAGTGCGTGAAATTTCCTATTTTTATTGCTGCAGTGCATTCAAACTATGTGGATTGCACTAGAGGGCTTGGTAACTTCATCCTATCAAAGAGTGTGGACAATGAAGTAGTTTTATGGGAGCCTTACAACAAGGAGAAAAGTATTAGTTATGGATTTGTGGACATCCTATAGAATAATCCACTGTCAGAATGCAACATTTGGTTTATCAAGTTTTCATGCGATTTGAATCCACTCTAATTCTATGGAAATTGGCAATAGGGAAGGAAAAGTTTATGTTTGGGAATTACAGTCAAGCCCTCCTGATTTAATTGCCAGGTTATCACATGCATATTGAAAAATCCTATTAGACAGTCAACTCTATCTCATGATGAAAGTACCATACTTTGTTGCTATGACGATGGTAGTATGTGGCACTGGGGCGTGGCTCAGTAAAATCAACAATTTCCTGGTTGAATGTGCATTTGTATATGTTTCAGATATTTACGCATGCACACTAATGGCTTTGATTGTTATTAGCTTCTGGTTGATGTTGTGGGAAACCCTGGCTTTAGCCAAATTATTTGTTGCGCCAGAATAGTCAACAGAGTTTTGTGTTTGCTAGAATACAACATGCCCATTTTTATAAAGCTACACTTCACACGACATTTCAAATTAGTGTGCTCCCCAGGGCCTTGTGTTCATAAAGATGCCTTCAATGAATTCCAGTCATTATTATCATATTTAATGAAGGAATGAGAATTCATGACTGCAAATATGAGTGTAATAAGTACAGACACCAAGCATGATAATTTACAGGTCAAAGTTCTGGGACATTCTAGTGCAGCTGTGGATGTGAAGGTCACAAGACACAATTTCGAGCCTAGAAGTACAACTAAAATGTGACTTAGGGAAGATCAGGACTATGCGACCTTTTCCTAGTTGTTGAGCCACAAAAATCGAGTGTTTCCATCCCTGTAGCCTAGCAATGAGACCTAGATCTAATTATTTCACTCCCAGTAAGTCGCATCATCGCTCAGGTTGCGAAGTCACGTTGCGAATCTCAGGAAAGCCACTGGGGGGTGCGACCATCGATGTGATGCGACTATGCAACCTCTGGTAAGTCGCACCTCCACCGAGGTCACAGAGTCGCACTCCAGAAATGGATAGAGCCTAGCATGAGTGACATACACTAAATGCGACTGTGCGACCTTTTCTGGAGTCGCCAAGTCACGAAATCGCACTTGGGAAAGTCAATGGCCAGTCTGACCCATCCTCTTCAACAACTGTGCGACCAGTCATGATATGGATGTGGATATAAAGAGATACTTGCTTCAAAACTGCTTAAGGTAATAGGTTTATACATGGATAAAATATAAAGAGATGGATATAAACACATGAGGACACCATTTGAAAAGAGTTGTTGCGATACAATTTGTTATGGGCCGAATCAAAGAAGATATGAGAGTGTTTCATTTGGCGCATTACGCGCTTGCAACCTGTAGACTCTCAATCCTCATGAAAAAGGTTGCGTCATATGTCACATAAGGCCAGTCTCTGTCTATGGCACATAGCGCACTCTCATAGCTCAAAGCCCAAACCATTTTCTCTTAGAACCAACACCACACAGAATCACCCACGATCTCACTTCAAAAAAACAAAAAATGTTCAACCCACTCTCAATAGATAGAAATCCAATCGTTATCTCTCACAAATGCATTACACACCCATAATACACCAAGTGGCTCGCCATACAGGGTCAATATGGAAAATAAGGAGGTCTGGCATTCTTCAAAGGTTGCTTTGGTTCACTTGGTAATGTCACTAGTGTAGGAATTTACAGGGTAAGTTCCTAAGACAGAACACCAAAGGACACCGTTCACAAACAGATCATAGATCAATACACCAGTACTTTTGACGTGGTTAAAACCCTCAAAGAGGGAAACAGTCCACGGCTTGAGCCAACGCGGCCACTTCAGGCAATTTATTAATAAAAGAATGAAAATTTACATAAGCTTCTCTCATGAACGGTTAACCTACAAATGACCCTCCATGCTCTTTAAATAGAGATCATGGACCAATCGGGTATTAAGCCACGGATCAAGTGTCGATAATACTGAGGAGAGAATGAACCGTTGGATCACTACATATCATGACCTTCGGATTGTAAGTTACAAAATGTACATATTAAAGAAACACACTTTACCTAACTCTATACTAGACCAAGTTATACTTAACTATTTCCTATGTGTCGGAATATCCTAACATCCCCCCTTAAGAACAACTTGGGATAGGATTGAAGGATTTACAAATATGACACAATAGGAGAAGGAAGGAGGCACTAGAGCCTATCCCCCCTTAGTGACAACTTCCTGAACTCCAACCATAAATCGAAGTTTAGTGAACTTCGCCTTTGTGAGAGCCTTTGTAAAGATGTCTGCAACTTGAACATCTGTTGAACAATATTGCACTTCAAGAACATGGTCGTGAATGAGCTTTCTGATGAAGTTCATGTGCAGTTCAATGTGTTTGCTGCACTGATGTTGGACTGGATCTTTGCATAGCTGAATGGCACTTTGATTATCACACCAAAGTGTAGTTGGATGCTGCTGTTGAAAGCCAAACTCTAACAGGATTTGACGAAGCCATAAGGCTTCCTTACTAGCTTCTATGGCACCACGATACTCTGCTTCTGCTGAAGAAAGAGAAATGGAACCTTGTTTCTTACAAGCCCATGTAATAGGTCCTGAACCAAGAGTGAACACATAACCTGTAGTAGACTTTGTTAGCGCTTGAAATTTCACCTCAGGCTGAAAAAGGTAAACTCCAAGGCAACATCAAACCACTTAGCCTCGTAGCTAGCCCTACGGGGCAGGAGAGGGCTCTCTCCGGTCTATCTCAGCAAAGATCTTCAACGGGCAGAGATAACCAATAAAGAACACTGATTTTAGGCTAGTAAACTGATAAAAAGGTTTGATTTGGGATTTTTAGGGTTTTGGTGGAAAATTGGGGAAAGGCAATTTTGGGTGCGGGGATTGGACACAGTTTTCGTAGGGGGTTCTTTGGGGCAAGGTAGGAGACTATATTGATGCCTTTTAAAGATTTGGATGGATGAGAATGACTGGTGAGGAGCTAATGAGAGCAAGCAATCACCTTGAATTCTCCTTAAACAGCTGAAAACATTGATATTAAGCAAACTTAAAGGCAGAGCATAGCAACCATGAATTCTACCTTAACACTTCATTTGCCTAATTTGCAGAAGAAAAAGTAAGAAGATGATTCACATAACAAACTTACAAGTACAAAGAGAAACACACCATTAATACATGTAACCACAGGAATCCCAAAACGGACTGCAAAACCCTAGTCTTCCTTTGCCAAAAATTGCAGAGATACAATGAGTAATACAATAGAAGCTTTCTCCCTCAAGAGTCCAACCATGAAAATGACCAAGAAAGTACATAATATAGGCAATCTAACATCTTTCCTTGCCTCTAGGAGTCGAGCTCACTATCCTAGGAGCTGTTTCAACCAATTCCAAACTGAGCACTAGAATCTAGGCAGTCAAAACAACTTGCCTCTATAAGCTAGGAAACCAATTCATTCATTAAATTTTTGCCTATTTCATGAATGAATCTTCTAGAAGAGATAAATAAGTGTCAAAGTATCATAAAATTACATCATTTACATCAAGGAGGATCAAAACCCACTCCAAAAAGTCAAACCTAGTCAAAACTGCGTTTTGCTGAGCTGTAGGTGCATTTCTGTGAAAATAGCCTGATGCGTAGCGCCCTGAATCTCAACGCGTAGTGCGCCTTTGGGCCTGCTTTTGAGGCACTTCCCTGAGTCCAAATGAGGCAAAAGTGGGCGTGTTGGAAAGGTCTGGATTTCTACTTTCCAACCCAAGAGGAATTTCTGAATTTGGTGACCAGTTGCCCCTCCAAAATTGCAATCTCCCAAGACTGCTTCCTGTGTGTCAAAAAAGTGGCAGAAAGTCATTTTTTGCATGTTTTTTGACCTTCTGGAGGCTCAAAACTTGGTGAAATTTCTTGGCAATTGCTGAGCAAATGTGTTTTTGCATGAAAAATCCAAAAATGCTGAGTTTTCATGAAAAGGAGTTTCCCATCTTCAGGGTAGCGCGCGGCACGCTACGCGTTGGGGAAGAAAGCCTGTTTTTTGCCCAAAAAATTCACAAATGACCAAAAATGCTCAAATTTTTTTGAAATTTGTGCAGAAGGTAAGTCATTTAGCACCATGCTCCTTCAAGGAAGCCTCAGCCAAGATGTGGAGGGGATCGGGCCTTTTTCTTCGTTGTAGTGCCTTGGCCAACCGTCCTTTGAGCACCTTCATTTTTGCCTTACATACGTGCATTTGAGCCCAATAATGGTTTTTCATGTTCCGGAGCATGTCCTTATCTTTGTTAGCCTTGGCCAGCAACCTCTCCAAATGAGCATTGACCCGAAGAAGCAGAGCCTCTCGCTCAATGGGTACCAAATCACCGGGTCTCTTGCGAGCCAAGTTGCGGTCTTCATGGATCCTCCGCAACTCATCGAGAGTGTGCTCATCTTCTAATTGCTTGTTGCGCTGCTCTAAATATGTGATTGTCCATTGTGCCATCTCTAATTTTTCTTGCAACAAGCGATTTTCAACCTTCTGTTGCTGAATGATCTTCTTAAGCTCCGAGCTAGGAGAATGGGTGTCAAGATCAATGATGTCAATATCTGGATCACCTGACAATCCCTCCTCAATCATGGGCTGCTTGCCCCTCTCTGATACCTGTGCTGCTGTTGGAAACGAGGCCCCTTCCACCTGGTGTGGAGATAACACTCGCGGTGCTGATGAAGAAGGCGAGACCCCTTCCACCTGATGTGGAGAAAATACTCGCCGAGCTGATGCAAATAAGGCCCTGTGGCCTCTTTGATATGTGACCAATGGAGGGGAGCTGACATGTCTGGGCTCAGGGATGTCATACTGCTGTGAAGGTCCTTCCTCCTCATGAACAACCTCAGGGGGTGGTGGCGCTGTGAAGAAATCTTGAGAGATGAAATCCTCCCATGGAATACCCTGCTGGGCCAACTGATGCATGACCATAATCTTGATCAAAGCATAATGGTAGATGCTCCTGTGTTGCTGTGCTGGGCTCTTTCTCTGCACCAAGGGCACCATCCTCTCAATATTCCAGCACATGAAGAAAGGAATGTTCATCATCCGTACCCGTGTGAAATGCATCAACAAGCGGATATGATACGAATACAAACGTGAAAATCTGCCCTCACAGGTGAAATAGCAAATGATGAGCCTCATCAAGGGCGCATACTCATCCCTCAAGAATCTGAAAGGAAACACACCAGTTAGGTGCCTCACATATACAGGTTTAATATAGGGCTCATACTGGAATCTGTCCAACAGCTGGCGCTTGTTCCACTCTTCTCCAACATTGGGTATCCCTGTTGCTTGAGCAACAATCTCAGGTGACAATGTAAAATACACCCCTGCAAGATTCACATGCCCGTTGTGCAAATGCAAAACAAACAAGTGGACCAATTCCCTGTGGTGCTGAATTTGGGAAATTCTCTCGCAATATCCATAGCATGATTGATGACGGAAACATGTGACTGCAAGTGGACAAGCTTGCAAATAGGCCAAAGAGGTGGGCTCCTCTCTCACATGTTGACCACCCTTACCACCCCTGTGAGGCCTCCTTGGCACCTCAACCTCCGGTGTTGACTCACGGTCATCACTTTGCTCATAGTCTGTTTCGGTTTCTGACATGGTTTCAAGAGCAAAAAGGCTGAAATGTACTGCTGCTTCTGCTCGAATGACCTGCTGTTTTGACTGTTTGAATGCTGCTCCAAAGGGACAAAAAACACAAGGGAGATGTTAGGGAGGGGGACTTTTGAGGGGATTTGAAAATATATAAAAAAGGGAATTTAGGGAAGGAATTATGACACATACATCATCACATAATCATAATTTGTAGGGGTTTGATAGGAGGTAGGATTTAGGGAGATTTTATTGAATTTTAGGGATAGGGGTAGGGTTTTAGGGCTTTTGATATTTTTGTTAGGGAAATTGTGTGAAAGTGACAAGGGAAGTGATAATGGGAATGTGGGGAAATGAGGGAGTGAAAAAGATGACCTTGGGCAGCGAACTCAAAACCCTAGCTTCACTTGCAATTTGAAATTTTTAAACATAATATATATGAATTTCATGCTTCACACTTGATGGCATTTGACACATTTTCCATGCTCATTTTTCTTTAGCAAGAAAAAAACATTGATGATTTGAGGCCTACCTGTAAAACTTAAGAGATTTGAGGTCGTTTTGAAGCTTGTTGGCAATTTGTTGTAGGTGAAACCCAACGCGTAGCGCGCGGGCCCTGACACGTAGCGCGCGCCCAACGCGTAGCGCCCGACCAATTCTTCCACTGCAGAGTGTGCCCTGACGCGTAGCACGCGCCCAACGCGTAGCGTACGGGCTCTGATGGATAGCGCGCAGGCTCTGTTTCTCAATTTGCCCAGTTTCACACTAAATCGCCTTTCACACTTACTCTTGGAGTCTTGGAGACAAAAGAATTACAAAATGAGGAGAGAGGGGATTTTATAAGCTTGATTTAAATTTATTTCCCCTCAAACCCACTTTATAATGTTTATGCAATGACACTTTTTGAAACTAATTGCTGCTGACTTGTGGTTTCCTTTTTGACATGAAATTGGTTGAAATGATGCTTTTTCTTGCAAATTTTTGCAGGGATAGCTTCTTAAGAGTCTTGGCAAAGGAGACCAAGGATGCATGCCAACTTCTGGAGAGTTTGAATTTTTTACAAATTTTTACAAAAAATGAGAAAATGACATTGCCTTCAAAAACAAGGTTTTTGAACTCAAGGTAAAAATTAGCTATACAATATGAAATCATTCGAAGTGATGCTTTGCTGGACATCCCTCTGGCCTGCTGGGCATTTATTGACCTTAAAAGACATGACCTCAAAAGAAAAAATTGGACTAAACCCTAAACCTAGGACCTTGACTTCAAGACAAGACCAATGACCCTGTAAAGAATTTTATTGACTGAAACAAACTGGATCCAGCAGTGCCAAGAGGGGAATAAAGACACAAGCTCCTCCATCAGGGTTATGGCATGCCTAATGGAATGCAATAAGATGACACTGATGAGACACCTACTTATGCAAATGCAAAGAGCTTTGATCGCTGATGGAGGGCTACTAGACCGACTCTAACAGACTTCCGATCATCAGGGTCACCAGCCCAATCGGGATTAGTGAAACCAACCAATAGAGGAGATGCTTCGGCACTGTAATGAATCCCAAACTGAACTGTACCTCGAACATAACGAAGTATTCTCTTAGCTGCTTTCCAATGACTTTCACTTGGGTTTTGCATAAACCGAGCAACAAGGCCAACAGCAAAGGAAAGGTTAGGACAAGTATGGGTTAGATACAAAAGTTTTCCTACAAGTTGATAGTATAAGGTAGCATCAACTTCAGGAGAAGTACAAGTGACTGAAAGCTTGACTCCAGACTGAAAGGGAGAAGGGGCTGGCTTACAGTCTTCCATGTGAAAATGACGTAGAATATCACAGGAATACTTGGACTGGGAAAGGGAAATACCTTCCTTGGATTGCAACACTTGAAGACCAAGAAAATAATGTAAGTGTCCTAAGTCTGTCATTTCAAACTTCCTTTTAAGGCTAGTCTTCACATGGTTTATAAGGTTGGGATCACTACCAATCAGGCTAAGATCATCAACATAAAGAACAAGAATGATAAGAGACTTGCCCACTTTCTTGGTGTAAACAGTATTGTCAGAATGACACCTAGAAAAGCCATTTTCTAAAAGAAAGTTATCCATTTTGGCATACCAAGCTCGAGGAGCTTGCTTGAGACCATAAAGGGATTTCTTAAGTCAACATACAAGGCTGGAGTCTGTTTGTATAAAGCTAATAGGTTGTTCCATATAGATTTCTTCATGCAAGTCCCCATGCAAGAAGGCGGATTTAACATCCATTTGATGGACTTCCCATTTGAAAGAGGCAGCAAGGGAAAGAAAGGCGGATAGAATTCATTTTGGTAACAAGGGAGAAGGTTTCAGTGTAGTCAATGCCTTCAACTTGTGAAAAACCCTTAGAAACAAGACGAGCTTTATGTTTATCAACTTTCCTATCTGGTCCATACTTGGTTCTGTAAACCCATTTGCATCTAACAAGTTTTCGTCCCTTTGGTAGAGGAACAAGATCCCATGTATCATTTGCCAATAATGAATGATATTCTTCATTCACAGCTGCTTCCCAATTTGGATGGCCTGAAGCTTCTGCAAAGGTGTCAGGATCATAATTCACTGAAGCTTGAGCCAGTAAAGAAGAGGCTCTCTCAAACTGAGAACGTGTACGTCGTTGATCTGTAGGATCACTGGCAAGATCACCTGCTACATCCCGAGTAGCACGGACCCATTTTGGAAGTTGAGGAGCTGAAGGAGGATCCTGAGAAGGTGGGGGAGGATTTTCATCCTCACTTTCATCATCTGAAGAAGAAATATTTTCAAAAGTAGAAGAGATAGGGAGAGGTGGCACATCCACCGAACTAGGCTCGTAGGCCGATATATTTTCAGCAAACTTAACATCTCTTCTAATGATAACATTTTTGGAATTAAGTGGAATAAGTCTATATCCTTTGAAATCTTCAGAATATCCAACAAAAATACATTTTTCACTCTTAGGTTCTAAAGCTTTATGTTTCTCATCTGGAATATGGGCCCATGCTTCACTTCCAAAAACACGAAAGTGACTCACATCTGGTTTAATTTAGCTCCATGCTTCTTCTGGAGTGATATTCTTTAAAACCTTAGTAGGAGTGCGATTTATTATGTAATTTGCACAGTTAATTGCTTCTGCCCAATAATTAAGACTAAGTCCTTTATATTGAAGCATACAATTAGCCATTTCCTTTAAGGTGCGATTCTTCCTTTCAGCTACACCATTTTGTTGTGGAGTATATGGAACAATATGTTGCATTTGAATTCCATGCTCGGTGCAAAAGTTGATGAATTTGTTGTTAACATATTCTCCGCCATTATCAGATCTTAGCTTAAGAATTTGATGTCCAGATTGTTTTTCAACAAAGGCCTTAAAGGCCAAGAACATGTTAAATACATCACTCTTGAGTTTTAAGAAGTATACCCAAGTGCGTCTGGAGAAATCATCAATGAAAGTTAAGAAATACTTGTAGCCAGAGAATGAAACAACTGGAAGTGGACGACATAAATCACTATGCACAAGCTGTAAAGGGGCTGAGATGTGCCAAGAGGCACGTTTTTCAAAACTGTCCCGATGATGTTTTCCGAGTACACATCTGGAACAAACACCATCTCCGCAAGATACCATTGGAAGACCTGTCACCATATTTTCTTTACATAGATTCTGAAGAGAGCGATAGTTTAAGTGACCAAATCGCTCATGCCAAAGTTTGCTCACTTCATCATTATGAGCAACAAATACTGAGGGAAGATTTGATGACCCAAAGTTGTGAAACTTATACAACCTTGTAGAATCATCAGCAATGCCAGTAGCTAAAATCTGTCTAGGATCTCTTAGGTCCTTAATTACAACATCGTGAGGTGAAAATTCAACGATTTTACCTTCACCTGAATGAGTTAACTGATATACAGATAGAAGGTTGCAGGATAAGGTTGGAACACATAATGCATCATTAAACTGAACATTGTCTATATGAACAGTTCCAGTCCCTAAAGCACTAAGAGATTTATCATCACCAACATATATATTTTTGGTGTTACAATCATTTAAAGAAGAAAACATGGCTTTGTTTTTGGCCATGTGATAAGAAGCTCCAGAATCAATGAGCCACTCATGAGAATGAGAAGAAGAAGATACATTTAGTACATAGCCAAACCGAGATGCTTGACAACCACATGCAGAAAGTGCCATTCCTGAAGATGAAGTTGAAGTTGAAGAGTGCTCCAAATGGATGTTATGCTTCTTCATCGCTGCTTCCAAGGCTTCCATCTTCTTAAAGCATTTGGATTTTAAGTGGCCATCTCGATTACAAAAGTTGCAACGTCTATCAGTCTTCTTCCCTTTGTTTTTATTTGTCTTATTATTTTGTTGAAATGATTTTTCATTTTGAGGCTGAAATTGCTTAGGACCCTTGTTTGGTTTAGGACCATTCTTTTTAGGAGACAACTTCTTAGGATTCTTTGGATTTGGTTGCTGCTGGGCGGCTAACGCTTTCTTAGAAGAGTTTCCAAGATTAAGAAGACCAAGGTGTAAGAGTTTTTCTTGTTCTCTTATTAAAGAATCACAAAAAGAATCAAAGGAAGGGGACTTGTAGTCTTGTCCTTGAGAAATGAAGGCTTCTCTTGTAGAATGGAAGGTGGAAACAAACACAGAGTAGGCTGGTCCCAACTTAGTAAGAATGGAATAGATAAGGTTACTATCTTCTTTCTTAACCTTAACACCTTCCAAGAGAAGTCTAAGGGTCTTGAACTTGGACAAAAAATCTTCAATGCAAGAAAAATTATTGGGGTCCAATGTAAGCAACTCATTTTCAAGTTGATGGGCTCTAAGTTCATTTTTAATTCCAAAGACTTTAGTAATCTGTTTCATCGCTTCATCAGGAGCATCAAGTTCTGCAATATGGAATCTAAGATCTGGAGAAATAGACATCCCTATCAACCCACGTGCTTGATCTTGCCTATTTTCCCATTTAGCTGCCTTATCTTCATCTTTCGGTTTGGTTTCTTGGCCTATGGCTATTCTGTAGAGACCTTTACTTCTAAGTAAATCCACAATGTAGGACCACCATTGGAAGTAGTTGGTGCTGTCAAGAATAAATTGGCATGGACTTTGAATTTTAACAGAAACTGAAGCTATAGATGCTGAAACTAAGTGTTCCAATGGAAAGACCTCAAAAAATTAGGTTGTTTCAAAAAAACGGTTCTGAAAACGACTTCCGGATGAAGAAGTTATGGCTTTTTGAAAAAAAATTTGATGAAGTTGCCGACGAAGTGCGGGAATGTGCGGAAATGAAAAATCCACCCCCACAAAAAGGATATTTGAACTCAAGACCTCTACTCTCATAAATTAGCTTTGGACCAAGTGAGCTATACAAAAAGTTTGAGAGAGAGAGAGGGGGGGGGGGGGGGGGGGGGGTTGATGCTTTGGGTTGCGTGCTTGCTTTGAGAAAGCTCTTTTTCCCTACAAAACAAAAAACAAAAAACCCAACACGGAGATACAAAAAAAAATGAACCTTGCGGCCCGAAGTTAGCTTTAGCCGGAAACTAAATATTTTCCTCAATGTTTCTAATTTTCCGAGATCACACTAAGGCGCAGCGGAAAAGAGCATACGCATGAGAAAAATCCTTCCTTTCTGTTTTTGGTTTTCCTAGATCGCACAGAGTCGCGGGGCAAAGAGCATACGCAGAAATGAAAGGTATAGATCCGGTAATAAAAAAAGGCTAAATAAACCGAAACCGAAATAAACAGAGAGAAAGTAACTGTAAACTGCAAATAAACACTGTATACCTCCAGATCTTAAATCGCAGCTAGGGCTACCGGAAACCTTTTCGCGTGAAACGAAAGGGGTTCCTCACTGGAACAGATGCTCCCAACACAACAGAGCAGTCCTCTTGGCCCGAAAGCAGTCAGAAATAGTAGATCTAGGAAACGGTAGTCGAATGTAGTTCTACCGACTTCAGATTTGGATCACCAACGGACGCGACCCTCAAATAGCTCTGATACCATGTAGGAATTTACAGGGTAAGTTCCTCAGACAGAACACCAAAGGACACCGCTCACCAATAGATCACAGATCAATACACTAGTACTTTTGACGTGGTTAAAACCCTCAAAGAGGGAAATACTCTACGGCCTGAGCCAACGTGGCCACTTCAGGAAATTTATTAATAAAAGAATGAAAATTTACATAAGCTTCTCTCATGAACGGTTAACCTACAAATGAACCTCCATGCTCTTTAAATAGAGATCATGGACCAATCGGGTGTTAAGCCACGGATCAAGTGTCGATAATATTGAGGAGAGAATGAACCGTCGGATCACTACATATCGTGACTGTCGGATTGTAAGTTACAAAATGTACATAGTAAAGAAACACACTTTACTTAACTCTATACTAGACCAAGTTATACTTAACTATTTCCTATGTGTCGGAATATCCTAACAACTAGTACGAGACTATAACAACAAAAACAGAAATGACCAATAGATCTACCTCTTAAGCATTCATCATATGCGAGTTTATTATATGGAATTGGTACTCTACAATAACATGTGGTATCTAAGTCCCAAGTTAGCCTCATATTGTGAATCTTCCTAATTGAGTGCAAACAATGAAGTCTATTCCTCGTCCTCACATATTTTGACTCCATAAACACAAATATTGTATAATGGGTGCATTGTTTATTTACTAAGGTTTGATTTGTATACAGTGAATATCATGTGAAGGGATGAGCATATGACAATATACTCATGCACGAGAAGGATACCGTAAATATTGGGAAATTTGTATATCTGTTACATGAGATGAGATGGAAATTGAAATATTCCCCAAAGGATTGGAATTGTGGGATGCTTTGTTGGTGCAAGTTGATCACGCCATCTAAATCAATGATAATTGTGAATAATTAGTTTGGCACCATAGTAACCTTTGGACAAAAGAGAATGCATCATGTTCTTAAATTCCTACATCCTCCCATAAGATGTTATGTTAGGACGTAACAAGGAAATCATCAAGCCCCATCAAGATTATTATTTTTATGCAACAAAGATTATTCATTGCTAAATTATCATATTGTAAAAAAATATGATTTTGTCTTTAATGACAAAATACAGAATACAAAGGTTAGGAGAAGAAAAAAGAAGGAAAGCCAAAATCCCTTTGGAAGTCTAAGGGTCATGGGGGAAGATTGAGAGTTCTAGGAGAATATGAAATATCACATGAGAAAGCAAGAATGTGACCTAGAAGAAGGGAGCTAGGGTTTCTATAGAATATACACAACTAAGATTTAAATGAGACTGAAATTGGATCCATTCAGACTCCTAAAATTTGGTGGAAATGTCAAGAACACAATCACAGAAGATGATTGGATGTAAGAAAGGCAAAATATAAAGAAGTTCAATCGTTCGTACAAGTATCCATGGTTTCTCAACAATGTCGGCAACAAGAACCAACCCTAGGGTTTCTCAAAACTTATCTTTTCTCCTCACATTCTCTCTTCTATCCATATGCGAATTTTCTCATAATGGTGTCAATGGTTATGCTGAGATGGATTTAGCATGTACTAAGAAATAGGCATGAGAGAGTAGTGAGGAAGTCAAGAGTCATGAGGGGAGGTCAAGTGTCACGGTAAGTGAACAATCACCTCACCTCTATAAATGTGCCCTCCTACCTCATTGTAAAGGGGACTTTTAGCACTTGAGTTAAGGCTAGGATTAGATAGTTGATTTGTGATTGAGAGCTAAAGGTACTCAAATCTTGGTAGCTAATAGAGTGAGTTGTAGTGATGTTAGGATTTTGCATTGGGAAATGATATGAGAAGCCCATGTTCCACTGTTGGGTTTTGACCAACTGCAAGATATGTACTCATAGTTGCAATAAAATTAATAAGATGTTCTCCATGTTCAACATTGATTCCCATGCCTACTAATGGTGGTTGTATTGGTTGTATGATATATTCACTGTATTTGTATGTGTGCTTTCATAGACGCAATATGCTATTGACTGATTCATAGTTACTGCATGTATGTTTTTCTTTCAAATATGTGTTTAGTTAGTTCCCTTCACGTGGGTGATCTATTATGAAATAGTTTGCAATTAACTTCTAACATGTTATTATTTATGTATGCCTTATTGGGTTTAGCTCACTGATCCCTCTCATAGCATGCCCCTTCTTATTGTTGTTGAGGCTAGTTTGTACCTCTTTCTGTAGTTTTTCATTCTTGGGCTAATTTTGTTTCACTGTATGGGCATTTCATTCTTGTCCCCACTCTGACGCCTTCTCATTTGATAGCCAAGAGTGGAAAATTTCATGGTGGCAGTCAATCCCACAAACCAGATGGGGCTCCTATATCAAATTGTGTGAGGTATAATCAATATTTCACATTGGGGAGACCCCCTTGTTGTTGGCAGTACATTCCATTTCATTAACACGCTCATATAGAAATTGGAAGGAATTTCCATTTCTAGAGAACAACTTATTCAACTTGAACCTTCTGAGGGTAGTGTTACAACTTCACCAAAATATAATGGACTTATTACCAGATAAAAAAGTGAGAAACTTGGAGTCAAACCATTTGAATTCCCTTTACCGACTCACCAAAAAAAGAAGCATATTTCTGGTGTCAAATACTTGGCTAGTGAGAACATAACATCTTGTCCGCCTCATACTCCTACTATTATTCCTACTTCTTCTCATACTCGTTCACATCCTCCTTTTCCATCCTCTTATCATCCTTTGAAACCTTCTGTTGACGGTGCTGAACCTGCCAACATGTCAGGGGATCTCCTCGGTAAGAAGTCCCAATTAAACCTTAGACCATTTGGTGTAGGAGTCCAACAGTGGGGTAGTATGGTATCACCCTGACCATGGTTGCGCACAGAGGTAAGTAAGATGTCCTTGTTGGTAGCAAGGGTGTGACCTGTTAGCACTCGAATTTGGCCTCAGGCTGAAGAAGGCAAAATCCAAGGCAACATCAAACCACTTAGCCTCGTAGCTAGCCCTACGAGGACAGGAGAGGGCTCTCTCCGGGTCTATCTCGGCAAAAGGTCTTCAAAGGGCTAAGATGACCAATAAAGAACACTGATTTTAGGCTAGTAAACTGATAGGAAAATTTTGATTTCAAATTTTTAGGGTTTTGTTGGAAAACTGAGCACGACAATTTTGGGTGTGGGGATGAGACATAGTTTTTGCAGAGGTCTTTTTGGGGCAAGGTAGGAAATTGTCTTGATGCCTTTGAAGGAAGTGAATGGATAGATATGACTGGTGAGGAGCTAAGGAGAGCAAGAAACCATCAGGAGTTCTCCTTAAACAGATGAAAACATAGATATTAAGCAAACTTAAAGGCAGAGCATAGAAACCATGAATTCTACCTTAACACTTCATTTACTTAATTTGCAGAAGAGAAGAGTAGGAAAATGATACACATAAAAAAACTTACAAGTACATGAGAGAAACACACCATCAACACAAATCACCACAGGAATCCCAAATAGTGCTGCAAAACCCTGGTCTTTCCTTTGCCAAAATTGCAGAGATACAAAGAGTAATACAGTCTAAGCTTATCCCTCAAGAGTCCAACCATGAAAATGACTAAGAAAGTACATAATATAGGCAAGCTAACACATTTCCTTGCCTCTAGGGGTCGAGCTCATCATCCTAGGAGCTGTTTCAACCAACTCTAAACTGAGCACTACAATCTAGGCAATCAAAACAACTTGCCTCTATAAGCTAGGAAACCAATTCATTCATTAATTTTTTGCTATTTTATGAATGAATCTTCTAGAATAGGTAAATAAGTGTCCTGTCAACATAAAATTACATTAATTACATCAAGGAGGGTGAAAAATCCCACCAAAAGTCAAAACTGGCCAAATGCTGCGTTTTCCTGAGCTGAAGATGAAAAATTGAGAAAATGTCCTGATGCGTAGCGTGCCATTTCTCAACGCATAGCGCGCCTTTGAGCCCACTTTTGGGGCACTTCCCGGCATTCAAATGAGGCTCAAGTGGGCTTGTTGGAAAGGTCTAGATGTCTACTCTCCAGACCAAGTGGAATTTCTCAATTTGGTGCCCAGTTGCCCCTCCAAAAATGCAATCTCCCAAGACTGCTTCATGTGTGTCCAAAAAGTGGCAGAAGGTCATGTTTTGCTTGTTTTTTGACCTTTTTGGGGCCCAAACCTCAATGAAATGTCTTGGCAGTGGCTGAGCAAGTGTAATTTGTCATGAAAAATCCAAAAATGCAGAGTTTTTGTAAAATGGACCTCCCCATCTTCAAGGTAGCGCACGGCGCGCTACGCGTTGAGGGAAAAAACCTGTTTTTAGCAAAAAAAATTCAAAATTGACCAAAATTGCTCCAAATTTTCTCTATTTTGAGCTGGGGGTGTATCATTGAGCACCATGCTCCTTCAAGGAGGCTTCAGCCAAAATCTGAAGTGGATTGGGCCTTTTCCTCCGTTTTAGTGCCTTGGCCAATCGTCCTTTGAGTACCTTCATTTTCGCTTTGCACACATGCATGTGGGCCCAATAATGATTCTTCATGTGGCGGAGCATATATTTGTCCCTGTTAGCCTTGGCTAGCAACTTCTCTAAATGTGTGTTCACCCGAATGAGCATAGACCCTTGCTCAATAGGTGTCAAATCACCAGGTCTCTTGCGAGCCAAGTTCCGGTCTTCTCGGATCCTCCGCAACTCATCAAGAGTGTGTTCATCCTCTAATTGTCTGTTGCGCTGCTCTAAGTATTTGATTGTCCAATTTGCCATTTCCAACTTCTGCTGCAACAAGTGATTTTCAGCCTTTTGTTGCTGAATGATCTCCTTTAGCTCCGAGCTAGGAGAACTGATGTCAAGGTCAATAATGTCTATGTCCGGATCACCTGATGGTCCCTCATCAATCATGGGCTGCTTGCCTCTCTCCTGTACCTGTGCTGTTGTCGAAAGCAAGGCCCCTTCTACCTGATGTGGAGATAACACTCGCTGTGCTGATGAAGAAGGCGAGACCCCTTCCACCTGGTGTGGAGATAATACTCGCCGTGCAGATGCAAATAAGGCCCTGTGGCCTCTCTGATATGTAACACATGCTGGAGTGCTGACATGCTCGGGCTCTGGAATGTGAAACTGATGTGAAGGCCCTCCCTCATCATGGACAATCTCAGGGGGTGGCTGTGGCACCATGAAGAATTCGCGAGAGATAAAATCCTCCCAAGCAATACCCTGCTGTGCTAACTGATGCATCACTATGATCTCGATCAGTGCATAATGATATATACTCTTGTGTTGCTATGCGGGGCTCTTCCTTTGCACTAAGGGCACCATCCTCTCTATATTTCGGCACATGAAAAATGGAATGTTCATCATTCGTACCTGGGTGAAATGCATCAACAAACGGATATGGTACGAATATAAACGTGAAAATCTGCCTTCACAAGTGAAATAGCGCATAATGAGCCTCATCAAGGGTGCATACTCATCCCTTAGGAATCTGAAGGGAAAAACCACAGTTAGGTGTCTCATACACCCGGGTTTGATATATGGTTGATAATGAAATCTGTCTAACTGCTGGCGCTTGTTCCACTCCTCCCCAACATTTGGTATCCCGGTGGCTTGAGCAACAATTTCGGGTGATAGGGTGAAATCCACTCCTGCAAGGTTCACATGACCATTGTGCAAATGTAGGACAAACAAGCGGACTAGTTCTCTGTGATGTTGAATTTGTGAGATCCGCTCACAATATCCAAAGCATGATTGATACTGAAAACATGTCATTGCAAGTGGACAAGCTTGCAAATAAGCCAAAGAAGTGGGCTCCTCCCTGACATGCTGACCACCTTTACCACCCTTGTGATGCCTCCTTGGCACTTCTACTTCTGGTGTTGAATCACTGTCATAACTCTGCTGATAATCTGATTCGGTTTCTGACATGGTTTTGAAGGCAAGATGGCTGAAATGTATTGCTGACTTTGCACCCAATTAACTGCTGTTTGACTTTTTCAAATGTTGTCACCAAGGGGACATAAATACAAGGGGATTGTTAGGGAAAGGGGAACATGAGGGAATTAGGGAAAATAAACAAAAATAAGGAATTTAGGGAAGGCAACATGGGAAATCATAATATTGTGGGATTTTAAGGTGAAGTAGGGTTTGGGAATTTAGTAGGTTTTAGGGATTTTAGAGAGGAAAATTATGAAATTTTATGGGAAAATTTAAAGGAGAATGTTGATGAAGATGAGGGAAAAGAGGGATAAAAAATGGGCAACCTTGGACAGAAAAATATTTTGAAACCCTAGCAGCATTAAGTCTTTAAATCTTCTACAGCAATGTAGGGTTTTGACTTCTCATTTTCATGGCATTTTAACATATTAATTTCTCATTCATCTTGCAAAACCAAAACAAGCCATGGAGGAGAGGCCTACCTGAAATTTGCTTGAGAGAAAAGAGGATTTGGTAGTTTGCTGGCAGTTTATTGGGCAAAAAACCCAACGCGTAGTGCCCCTCTGACGCGTAGCGCATGAGCAATTTTGTTCTGAGAAAGGCAGCCTGATGCATAGCGCGCCCCTGACGCGTAGCGCGCCCTCCCTGATGCGTAGCGCGCCTCTGAAACTGCCCAATTTGCTCAATGACTCTTAAAATCGCCTTTGCAAGGATTCACTTGGCTTGTGAGAGGCAAATGAGTTGCTAATGAAGAGTGATGTGCTTTTATAGGCTCCCTTTAGATTTTTATTTGCCCAAAACCCACTTTATAATGTTTGAGTGTTAACACTTTTTGAATTAATTGGCTCTGACTTCTGGTTTCCTTTCTTTGAAAAAAAAATTTGGTTGAAATGATGATTTCTTCTGAAATTTTTTGCAGGGATAGCCTCTAAGATGCTTTGGCAAAGGAGACCAAGGCTGCGCTTCAACATTTGGAGAATTTGAAATTTTGACAATTTTTACAAAAACGAGATAATGACCTTTGTTTTTCAAAAACAGAGTTTTGAAAACAAGGTGAAAATTTAGCTGTACAATAGTGAAAATTATTGAAATGATGTTTTATGAAGGACATCCCTCTGGCCTGCTGGTCCTTTATGACCTCTCAAGACAAAAATTGACTCAACCCTAGACCTAAGACCTCGAAATTCAAAACAAGATGAATGACCCTTTGAAGATTTTATTTACTTAAACAAACCTGAGCCAGCAGTGCCAAACAGGAGGGGAATAAAAAACACAAACTCCCTCCACCAGGGTTATGGCATGCTTAACGGAATGCAACATGTTCACACTGATGGGACACCTAATCATGAAATGCAAAGAGCTTTGATCTCTGGTGGAGGGCTACTAGACCGACTCTAACATGACCTTTGTAGCAAGTCGAGGAAGGTGCATGAAAGGTTCTAAAACACAAAACGGAGGATGCGTGTGCCCCTTAGAAACCTGTGATAGCATGCAACTTGAAATGGAATACACGAGCATAAAGACATCACAAGATGGAAAGAAGGAGAACTGATGATCCAAAGTGATGGGTTATATCAGAAACACATTTCAATAAGATTCATACAAACACATATGGAATAGTCCATACATAGATGCGTAAATAACAACTACATATATCATTAAAGTATCCAGGATAGCCGAACTACAATAACAACATATGCATGAAACGTGCTAGCTCTGTTATATTAAGAAAATGAAAGATCCAATCATAGATACAACCATGAACAACCACTAGTCCCTATAGTGGAAAATTACAGTCACTACCACTTGCTCCTCCAAAGAGATGCACTGGCTCTGCACTATGGAGAAGCCAAGGCTCGTTATAATACACTCCAATATTTCTCTAAGTTACACCTAAAGGAAGCTTGGCTCCCAAAAGCTTGTACAATGAGTTATGAGGTTCTATAAATAGCAAAGGGTGGGGTGACCCTTGACATTCACCTTTGTGACTCTTTACTTACCCTCATGACTCTTCAACTACTACATGACTGTGTTGTAGCAGCTACAACCACCCTCCAAAATTTTGGCCTACACCTAATTTCATAGCCGCCCTTGAGAGTTTCACTTGATGGCTGCACACATTCGGGTTCACCCCGTGAGATCATGTGAATCTTCACAACCACCTTGCTTGATCATTTCACCCAAGTTTTTGCATGTTGCTATCAAAGTCATGCTTGCGACCATGTTCTGGTTATACTCAAAATCTTTGCTTCGTGCGTACTTGTTGTGTTCACTATGAAAACATCTGTCGCACTCACACATGGAGTCAAATTCACTGTCGTGCAAGCATCGTCACGGTTGACCAATGATCAATCACAAGTATCACGCTTGTCACTTACATCGTCGTTCAGTCATGTTGAGTATGTGTGTTTGGATGGTTTGAGTCGTCTTGTCGTCAAGTCATATAAGTCTATGTTTGCAAGATCACAAATGAATCTTTGGCTCATTCACACACTTAGTCGCTTTGTTGAAGTTCTGACCACTGGATTCCCCTCTGATAGCCATACCATCACCCTTCCATCGACTCGATCGACTATCACCCAGAACAGTGCAAAATCACCAAGCAAGCCATTTCAAGTTGCACTTCCCGCAAGAAGATCAACCAATCTTCATGATGGTCAACTGGAGAGTTTGACTCAGAAGCCACCCCGGGTTGATTCCCCTAAAAAATTGCGTAGAGGCTACAGAACTTGCTCGCTCTGCTCATTGAGAAAACTACATAGACATGCCAGATAAACACTAAGTGCCCGTCCCTCTCCCCCTCAGAAATTGCGCAGTTTTTCTAGTTAGCCCTCCAGTTAGTTGACTGGCTGCTCACCCGGAAAACTGCACAGTTTTCATGAGCAAGACCTCTACTGCCTAGCAGTCCTCTCAGCTCAGAAACTGCACAGAGGTGATCAGCATGCCAACCTTCCAACATCAGTGCAGTTTTTCCTACCAGCAGCTCCCAACAGCCGACTGTAAGTTCCCTCTAAGAATTGTGCAGTTTTTGCTACCAGTGACTTAGCAGCTGATTGTGAGTTCCCCTCAAGAATTGTGCAATTTTTGCTGCCAATGACCCAACAGTTGACTGCCAGTTCCACTTTGGAATTGCGTAGTTTTTGCTGCCAAACTCCCGCTACCCGCTCGTTCTGAAAACTGCACAGATTTTTCTTGCCCAACCTTCCCGCAACCCAGACTGTTCCCCCCAAAAACTGCACAATTTTGTTCTCCAGCTGAGCCAAACCCCACAGAGTGTCACTGTGAATCCATATTTCCCATCTTCATTACCCAGTGACTCCTGCATAGTTTTCATAAGAAGTGCTCAGAGCTTTCATCCTACCTCACAACCTTGTCAACTCTCCTGGTCACCTGCATCTGAAACGATGATGAATCATGGTAGAATAGGAGGTTTATGGATTTGATGTCATTTCACCATGAGTGACTCCTGACACAGGTACATAAACAAACATGGCACGATGACAAATGGGATGAACAAAGGGAGCAGATATAGAAGGACAGGTTTGCCAACAGATGAAAAGACGATGGATGCAAAGAGATGTGCTCGCGAACGGATGATCATGCAAATATGTGTTCACGGATGGACGAATAGACGAACATGCAAGATGTTTTCACAGATGGATGGATGGACGGACAAACATGCACCTTTTGCAAATGGACAAACTTGTAAAGCTTACCAACATACAAGCAAGGAGCAATGTGTGAATGTAACATCAAGCAAACCAATGACCATCGAAGACTCCATGCACTTTTCCATGTGGAGGTGAAGCTGTGACACACCATGAGGACATCCATGACCCAGCAGCACTGTAGCTCAACATGCACACTAGAAGCAACACGTATGTACCATCACTATCATGTTGAGTCATGTTGTCCACATCTCTATTGTGGGCCATACTGTTAATCAATGTAATGTAACAAGGAAGTCTAAGAGACCCACTTGTTGTATGAAGAGTCATGTAAAGTCGAAAATTCATTGAACTCAAATAGTCATGAGGGTAGTCAAATAACCACAAGGGTCAGTTTCACCATTTTCTATAAATACCCCCTCATTTGTACATGGAAGGGACTTTTCACCTTAGCTCCTCCCACATAGTCTTGAGAGTATGTAATATTTTCTTTGAGGAGTAAGTAGTGGCTCCAACGTCCTGCTCACGGGGTTAGTGATGTATGGTGTAACGATGTGTCTTGGAACTTTCACTTAATTTAGAAGCCTGCTATCAGGCCAACACGTTTTCACACATGTATTGTTATTGTTGTAAGACTAATCTTAAACACTTGTTATGCATGTTGCTTTAACTTATGTTTAACACTTGAACTAAGTCGCTTGTTGTAATACATATATGTTAATGAAGATGTGTTGTATATACTGTTAATGCTGTCTCGACCATGTTGACTACTCTCCCAAACATCAGACATACTTTTCATAGAAAACCTACTATAACAACCATCGCACTCACACGGACTAATCGTCTAAGTGTTATACATGTTATCTTCCCTTGTGCGTTATGACTGCCGCATCTGTGTGGATTCTTCCGTCGGAAGCTGTGCATGTCCTGTTGTGTTGTGTGTTCCTAGCATAGTTAGGACTACTCCCAATCAACTTGGGACTCACTCCCACCCTCTCCCTCTATGGTGAAAGAACCATTGACACAAGTGACACTTACAGTCACCATGCACGCGAATCTCACTTCTCGAAAGACAAAGAAGATCACTCTCATGTTCTAAAAAGTAAGAGTTGAGGCAAATATTTAAGCTAATGGCAAGTGGGCCATCATACCGGATGGGACTCCCACACCAAACGGTGTGAGGTCTAGTTGGGACTTCATACTGGGGTAATACCCTGAATGTTGGCGGGTCCAAAACTGTCAACATTTTGGCACTAGAAGGAGGGCCATATGATAAGATGAGCCCGTACATCTGGGTTGAATCTCTTACCCAATGAATAATACAAAATTCTTGCTCTTGGGGTGTTTCTCTCATTTATCCCTTAATCAGTTATCAATCGTCATTGAGCTTCTCGATCACTTTTCCTTGTTAAAGTTTGACGCTGAGGATAGAACATCTGTAACCAAGCACATTTATTATTTTCTTCATTTCTGTGAATCTCATGAAATCGATAGTGATGAGCTTGTTTGTGTACTCTTCTTCCTCACCCTTGAAGGTCATGCTAATCGGTGGTGTCATACCCTGCCACCTGCTTCCGTCCATTCCCTTCTCACTTTCCTCAAGGAGCTCCATCAAGCCTTCAATGAGTGTGACCACCAAGATGTCTATGAAAGAATCTCTTGTTTAAGAATGAAGCCCGGTGAATCAGTTGAGGACTTTTCTACCCACTTCCTTCACCTATGTCACAAAATTCCTGAACGTTTTGTGGACCTTGACTTCATGAGCCAAGAGCTGAAACACTTGGTTCATGTCTCCCGAAACGGTGAACCTCCTAATTTTCCTTCTTCCTCGAATCTTGCAGATCACGAGACACCTCATGTCTTGAAGAGGATGCCCCATCACAGAAACCACAAATCTAAGAAATATGCACAGTGGGTACCCCCTTGCAGTGGTTTCAGAGTTAAGAAATCTGCGTAGCATGTTCCCAACCCATCTGCTCAGTTGTCTCCCACCCCAACAGAGGAAATTCCATAATGGTTCAAAAAGCCTATTGTGAAAAATCATCTCTCCATTCCACAAGAGGACATCACCATTCATAACCCAAGTCTTGAGTCTAATCTACATCTCTGCCATCCTCTATCATCTACAAGCCATGAATCCTTGCACCATGACTCGCTTGAGCGATCTGCTTCACAAGCTAGCTACGACCACTCTCTTGATTCTCAAGCTGCTGCATCAAGTTGTAGTCATGTGCAAGGTAGTCTCATCATACAAATGAAGGAGAAGGACAGTGAATACATAATCAATTTCTCTCAAAACATTGAGCCTCCTTTCTTGATTGATTCTCAATCCACAAATCTTGGTGAAACATCATGCACAATCAATTCTTTCAATCAACCTCTAGTCTTGGGCTATCATCACACCCATGCTTCCGTATGTTGTGATGAATGCCCAAGCACATCATATGAACTACTATCATCTCATATACACTCTAACTCAGATCGGGAATGCGCATTAGCTCAAGCAGACATCCATATCGAAGCTTCCTCTGCACCTCACTTTCCTGTGTGTCCTATCATCCACATCGCATCAACATGCATAAGAGATATTCCACGTTCTCTTGCTTATTCATCCCATGAGTTATCTACTTGATCAACACAAGGAAATGAGGTTTTCCATGATGAAAATAGTATCAACGCACATGACTCTTCCCACTCGTCATCATCTTGTGTGTTGCATGAAGACAACTCATCAAGCCAGCTTGCTGAAAATTTTGATGAAGCCTGTGATAGAGAAGGTTGTCATCTTGAGAGCACTTTTGAAATTAGTAACAACAACCATCCTCAAGCCATGATTTATCTGGTTCACATCTCAAAATGAAAATTTTCAATTTTGGAAAGTTTCAGGATGTGCCAGGGAGTCGAGGCACTTCAACATTCGTTGATGGTTATGTCAAGACCTCCTGACTTTGGTAAGCCTGCCAAACTAAATCAGATCTCGTTTCTCACGCACAATCCATATATCTGCATGGTTGCACTCGACGTGGATCCTCGAGTAAAGAATATTTACTATTCTGGGTGTGATATTTCAAAATTTCAGATTTTCACTAATGATCGAATCCAAGAGTCTGTTACAACATGTCCATATTCATGCACCTCTCTTTCATCTAATTCGAGTTGGGAGTGTCCGTCCCTCATTCAATCAAGGGAAATCGAAGTTGATCATCTCAAAGACTATCTTTATCTAGAATCATACTTATCGAATTTTCTCTCTCGTAATCAACTCCTTGGTATTTTTGCAAATTTCGCACGTCAAATCTGCCCAGTCATCACACCAAAAATCTCCTTGTGTGATGACGGGCACAAAACCTATCACGAGAATCAAGTTACTCTCATTTCACCACACCCTGCCACCTGCTTCCGTCCATTCCCTTCTCACTTTCCTCAAGGAGCTCCATCAAGCCTTCAATGAGTGTGACCACCAAGATGTCTATGAAAGAATATCTCGTTTAAGAATGAAGTCTGGTGAATCAGTCTAGGAATTTTCTACCAACATCCTTCACCCATGTCACAAAATTCTTGAACGTTTTGTGGACCTTGACTTCATGAGCCAAGAGCTGAAATGCTTGGTTCATGTCTCCCGAAACGGTGAACCTCCTAATTTTCCTTCTTCCTCGACTCTAGCAGATCACAAGACACCTCATGTATTGAAGAGGATGCCCCCTTGTAGCAACCACAAATCTAAGAAATATGCACAGTGGGTACCCCCTCGCAGTGGTTGTAAAGTTGAGAAATCTGTGCAGCATGTTCCCAACCCATCTGCTTGGCTGTCTCCCACCCCAACGGAGGAAATTCTAGAATGGTTCAAAAAGCCTATTGTGAAAAATCATCCCTCCATTCCACAAGAGGACATCACCATTCATAACCCAAGTCTTGAGTCTAATCTACATCTTTGCCATCCTCCATCATCTACAAGCCATGACTCCTTTCTTGATTGATTCTCAATCCACAAATCTTGGTGAAACATCATGCACAATCAATTCTTTCGATCAAGCTCTAGTCTTGGGTTATCATCACACCCATGCTTCCATATGTTGTGATGAATGCCCAAGCACATCATATGATCTACTATCATCTCATGTACACTCTAACTCAGATCAGGAATGCGCATTAGCCCAAGCAGACATCCATATCGAAGCTTCCTCTGCACCTCACTTTCATGTGTGTCCTATCATTCACAGTGCATCAACATGCATTAGAGATATTCCACGTTCTCTTGCTTCTTCATCCCATGAGTTATCTACTCAATCAACACAAGGCAATGAGGTTGTCCATGATGAAAATAATATCAACACACAGGACTCTTCCCACTCGTCATCATCTTGTGTGTTGCATGAAGACAACTCGTCAAGTCAGCTTGCTGAAAATTTTGATGAAGCCTGTGATAGAGAAGGTTGTCATCCTGAGAGCAGTTTTGAAATTAGTAACCACAACCATCGTCAAGCCATGCATGATCTGGTTCACATCTCAAAATGAAAATTTTCAATTCTGGAAAGTTTCGGGACGTGCCAGGGAGTTGAAGCACTTCAACGTTCATTGATGGTTATGTCAAGACCTCCCAACTCTGGTAAGCCTGCCAAACTAAATCAGATCTCATTTCTCATGCACAATCCTTATATCTGCATGGTTGCACTTGACGTGGATCCCCGAGTAAAGAATTTTTACTATTTTGGGTGTGATATTTCAAAATTTCATATTTTCGCTAATGATCAAATCCAAGAGTCTGTTACAACATGTCCATCTTCATGCACCTCTCTTACATCTAATTCGAGTTGTGAGTGTCTATCCCTCATTCAATCAAGGGACATCGAAGTTGATCATCTCAAAGACTATATTTATCTAGAATCATACTTATCGGATTTTCTCTCTCATAATCAGCTCCTTGGTCTTTTTGCAAATTTCACACATCAAATCTGCCCAATCATCACATGAGCAATCTCCTTGTGTGATGACGGGCGCAAAACCTATCGCGTGATCAAGTTACTCTCATTTCACCACACCCCAAATGGTTTCACACATTCACAACATTACAATCCTTTCTATATTTCTGTGATTACCATGGTTCTTGTGCACTTTTTCACCAGTTGCAGGTGGGTGGTCTATTATGTCTAGCAGACATCTAACTTGGTTCCCTCATTCAGAGCATTCACACGATTGTTCAAAAAAATTCTTTGTTGATGTCAAACTGAGAATCTACCATCTCAACCGACTGGTCTAATTTTTATTCTACCTTGGGTGGCTTTCATGCAATTTATCATTTTCCCAACATTACATCCGGTGACAGTCGCTTCACACACTATGATTTTCATCGTGTAACATATTTATTCTTAGATTTCTATCAAGCAAGTGAGGCACCTTGGCCTGTGCTAATGGCTATGGCAGGCCCTCACTGTCTTGACATGACTTATGAGAATGACCATATATATTTATCTGTATCAGATTCCCATTGTGATCCCCTCTCTCGAATCAGGAATTCATCTTATCAAAGATCAAGAATCTTTCAAAACAACCATAAAAAATTTTATGATCCAATCGTTGAATGGCTGGAACAATCTTACCTGGCGGGTCATGTGTCAGGTAACAAGCTTAAGTCCTTCCTCACACTTGCTAAGAAACTTGGTGCAGAACAACACACACTCACAAGAGGCCTCCGAGGTTTGTTGAAAAATGGTAGTCATGGAAGAGGTAAGAATGTGTGTTGGGTGGTTGTGACACATTCTTTTGCCCACAAGCGAGACGTTCACCCCTGTGTAAGTTTTTCAAGTTTTTTCATTTTCTGTTACACACTATATTTTATCTGTTTTAATCGCTCATATCTTTGTGACTACATGTCGGGTACACCTACGGTGGCTTCACTGGAAATTTCATTTCACGTAACCTCAACCGTTTAACGTAGGAGTAGGAGTAGTGTTTTCTTTTTCGCTTGTCTTTTCTTTTTAGTTTGCATGTTTGTTTGCTTGCTGACTTGGTTGCTTTGCTTTCTTGTTGTTGTTTTCACTTTGTTTGCTTTGCTTACTATTTTTGTTTTCGTTTGTTTGGTTTGCTTAATACCTTACTATTTTTGTTTCCAGAAATAAGTGTTGCCAACTACTGTGTTCTGGCTTTTTGAATGAGTATGTGGCTGAGATATGAAGAAACGTGTGACACTGCAACACTTGGCCAGTCTTGTGTCTGTCTTCTTTGTGCTTGGTTATAACCTTCGTCCGATGAAGCCTTGACAAAAAATATGAGTCGTCTGTGAGGGAATTTTGGTTCCAACCATGAACCTGTGTCCACACTGGGAAGCCCCATGCCTGTATTTATCCTTTTGCTCTGTGTGTTCAATCTCATCCAACCATTAGAAACGGAGAAGGGGAAAATCTAAATGAGCAAACCTAAGTCATAGGTCTTACATGCTTCTTTGAAGGAACAACCTCTTCTGCTCTCAATAAGTTGGGATCCCTCTTCCACCCCAAAAATAAATAGGTGCCTATGCACAGTCCTCTTGAAAAAATACAAGGGCAAAATAAGAGAAAGGCTTCCTACACGGAGAGGTGAAGCATGCAAATCCACCGGGGTATTGACCAGGCTCACTGGCAGTGGAGAAATGAGTGTGTTCTTGCATGACTTCTTCGGGGTACTTTCCAGGCCTACTAGCAATAGAGAAACACCAGAGATGAAAACTTATTCTCTAAAAATATTCAACTTGCGAGATAAACTACCCTTCCCGAATTCGAAACATTGTGATCAAGTTGAACTTTTGATTGTGTTTGACTTAGATGGAAAAAGGTGAACCATGTATGTCCATGGGGTAAGTGGGGAAGCCAGAGTAACCCACACATTGATTCAATACTCCTTGAAAGACCAAGGCATTGTGCTATAAATGAACCAAAATAGAGAAGCTGGAGTTCTACTAGTGTATCGCCAAGTTTTGCAGCAGCTACAACCACCCTCCAAAATTTTGGCCTGCACCCAATTTCAAAGCCTCCCTTGAGAGTTTCACTTGATGACTACACACACTTGGGTTCACCCTGTGAGCTCGTGTGAGTCTTTTCACCCACCTTGCTTGATCATTTCACCCATGTTTTTTCATATTTATGTCAAAGTCATGCTTGCGACCATGTTCTGGTTATACTCAAATTCTTCGCTTTGTGTGTACTTGTTTTGTTCGCTATGAAAACATCTATCACACTCACACACAAAGTCAAATTCACTATCACGCAAGCGTCATCACGGTCGACCAACGATCAATCACAAGTGTCGTGCTTGTCGCTTACACCGTCGATCATTCATGTTGAGTATGTGTGTTTGGATAGTTTGAGTCCTCTCATCATTAAGTCATGTAAGTGTGTGTTTGCAAGATTACGTATGCATCTTTCGCTCGTTCACACACTTAGTCGTTTTGTTGAAGTTATGACAACCAAATTCCCCTTTGACAGTTAGACCATCACCTTGTCATCGACTCGATCGACTATCACCCAGAACAACGCAGAAGAACCATGTAAGACATTTCAAGTTGTGATGCCTACAAGTTAATCAATCAACCTTCATACTGGTCAACCGGAGAGTTTGACCTGACAGCCACCTCGGGACTGACTCCCCTCAAAAATTGTACAGAGGCTGCATACCTTGCTTGCTCCACTCACCTTGAAAACTACCTAGACAGGCTAGAAAAACACCAAGTTCATGTCCCTGTCCCCCTCAGAAATTGTACAGTTTTTCTAGTCATCCCTTCAATCAGTAAACCAACTGCTCACTCAGAAAACTGCGTAGTTTTCATGCGCAAGCCCTTTTCTGCCAAGTAATATGCTCAAATCAGAAACTGCACAAAGGTGATTAGCAAGCCAGCTTCCCAGCATCAGCGTAGTTTTTCCTGCCAGCATCTCTCGGTAGCCAATGTCCATTTCCCTCTAGGAATTGTGCAATTTTTGCTGCCAGGCTCTACAACGGACTGCCAATTCCCTCCAAGAATTGCACAGTTTTTTCTGCCAGTGACCCAGTAGCTGACTGTCAGTTCCCCTCAGGAATTGCATAGTTTTTCTTGCCAGTGACCCAATAGTTGACTGCCAGTTCCCCTCAAGAATTGTGTAGTTTTTACTGCCAAGCTCTCATTGCTTGCTCATTCCAAAAACCACGTAGTTTTTGCCTACCCAACCCTCCCACAGCCCGGAATGTTCCTCCCAAAAACTGTGCAGTTTTTTCCTCCAGCTGAGCTAGACCTTGCGGATAGTCACTATTAATCAGGATTGCCCATCTTCATCACCCAGTGACTCCTGTGCAGTTTTCATCAGAGGTGCCCAGAGCCTCCATCCTGCCTCACAACCTTGTCACCTCTCCTAGTCAACTGCATTTGAAACAATCATGCATCATGGTAGATTAGGAGGTTTATGGATTTGATGTCATCTCATCATGAGTGACTGCAGGAATAGGTACACAAATAAACATGGTGTGACAACAGATGGGATGAACAAAGGGAGCACATACAGAAGCACATGTTCGCCAACAGAAGAACAGACGATGGATGCGAAGAGATCTGCTCGTGAAGGGATGATCATGCAAATATGTGTTTGCGGATGGACGGATGGACGAACATGAACCTTTCACAAACGGACAAACCTGTCAAGCTTACCAACATACAAGCAAGGAGCAATGTGTGAATGCAAGATCAAGCGAACCAATGACCATCGAAGACTCAGTTGATCTGAATTGGATCCTAGAACGTTCTCTAAGTTTTCATGAACTCTTTAAAAATCATGCCAAAGTTTTAAAGTCTTATAAAGACCAAAGCTATCAGAGATATCCTCATGACAGTTGCAATTTGTGATCAGCACAGAGCAACGAGGACCCTTCGTTAAGTGCATAGATTGTCAGCCCATGGTAATGCGCGCTGACGCAAATTGGAAAAACCAGAGGTCAATTCAAGAAACGGGGGAAATTTTTGATATGCAATTAGCGACAAGTCGCTAATCGCATATCACTTGGCAAACCCCTCAAAGAAGGAAAAGCCCCGAGCGCCTGGACCCAAAAAGTCATGAAATGCAATAGATATCGCGCTGATTCCATCAGAAGCGGGGCCCCACAAAAACCAGTAGGATATTGGAAGGGCTTCGAGCAGTAAGCAGTTTCAACCGAGTCCCGTCCAATGCCACACAAAGGGTGCCATGCATCCGGTGGAAGAGAGAGAAAATAGCTCACATCAGATGGGTAAACGTCATGTTACTTACTCGCCCAATATGGACGATTACTGTAGGATCTGGAGGCTCCAGATCACGACCGAGACGCAATCTGATGGATGACTGGATTCGACGGGTAAACAGGCAGAGTTGTAAAAGGATTTGAAGTTCGATATGGATGATGAGTTGGCAGAAGATTCGGTTTCACGGGCATTCTTGGAGTAAACAAAAATAACGACTGTTCAAACATGTCCAAGAGAACTGACAGACTCATCCATTACAGAATAGGTTGCCACCTCCCTGTGAGGTGTTATACAGTGATGATTACGCAAAACAGAGGGATTCAAACGGATAGAGGCAAGGGAACCGGAGAGTCGAGAAGCGGAAACAAATAGTCAGAAAGCAGATTGGATTTAAAGCCATGAATTGACAGAGAAAGTAGTAAGCAGAAAAGTAGTAAGTGAAGCAAAGTAGAAAGTAGAGAGGAGAAGCCAAGTTGACCTGCAGAGCAAAGGCAACATTGAGCCAGAGTTAGGAAAGAGCCAGAGAGAGTCAGAGAGTTTGTGTACTCCAGAGATGACTTGAGAGGTTCAAGTGAACTTCTCTGTATATGCTTGTCATGTATGAGTCTCAGTTTGGGCTCATACCACTTTGACCAATAGAGGTCCAGAGTCAGTAAAGAGAGTTTGTGTACTTCAGAGACTTGGGGGATCCAAGTACAGTCTTGTTGATTTATATCTGCTGTGTGAGACTCAAATTGAGCTCATTGTTGTAAAACTCTGCTTTGAAAACATAATAGAGAGGCCACCACTGAAGGCTAGACCAGGAGACATAGCCCAAGAGTATTGGGTGAACTCCTTATTAAACTTGTTTTGTTTATGTGTTTGCCTGTTATGTTTTCTTTAACTGCTTCATTGCTTATGTACTTCGCAATCTTATCGATCTGTTGCATAAAGTAACATAGGCACATCCATGCACATGAGTCTGTAATACCTCATTAATTGTTTGTCTTAGATCAATTCCAGATCAAGTGGTATCAGAGCATCTAGGTTGCTAAGGTTAGACAAGCTTGTGTTGGATTTTTGTTGTTGAATGCTAACTAGGACAAAGCTCAAATTATGAGAGGGAGAGTTGATTGAAGCTAACCCAGAAATTGGAAGAGTCTATCCTAAGAGGAAAATGGTAGAAGAAAGTCCCTTGGAATCAGACTCCCAGTTCATGGACAGTTTCATGACCATGAGAGCCATGGTAGAAGAAATGTACAGAGAATTTAAGAAAGGTAGAGATGAAGATTCATCAAACTCCAAACAAGATAAAGGAGTAGAAGAATCTCTCCTCAATGACCATTCCAACGACAAAGGGAAAGAAGAAAAAATTCCCACACCTCCTGATAGTCCTAAAAATAAAAAGAAGAAAGCATCTTTAATTAAATTAGATGTTAAATTTGATTTGCCAATATATGATGGAGAGTTGAAGGCAAAGAAGTTGGATAATTGGATTAGACAGATTGATGTATATTGTAGGGTGCAGAGCATTGATTCAGAAAAAAGTAAGATTCAGCTGGCCAGCCTATGCCTTGGAGGCACTGCCTTGGTATGGTGGGAAGGCAGAACACAAGTTGACATGAAGAAGAATGGTAAAATTCTTTCTATCTGGATTGAATTTGTTTATGCATTTAAAAAGCAATTCTATCCACTAGCTTATATGCAGCAAGCTATGATGAGTTGGTAAACTCTTCGCCAATTGAAAGGGCAAAATGTATAAAGTTACACCCAAGAATTTAGAAAAAGAGCTTTGACTCTAGGTATTTATTTAGACTCACCTGAAAATCTGCTGAAGTATATAGGTGGTCTACACAACTACTTAAAGCACACCATTCTCATGTTTAATCCTACTAGCATAGATGAGGTATCTATTCAGGCTACACATCTAGAGGCTAGAGGCAAGAATGTGAACCCAGAAGTTGGGGGATCATCAAAACCCACTGCAAGCAAGAACAAGGAAAAGAGAAAGAAAAAATGGAAAGAGAGGAAGACAAATACTGTACAAAAGACCAAACCTTCATGCACTCACTGCAAGAAGAATGGGCATGGTGATGAACACTGTTGGATTCTGCATCCAAAGCTGAAACCCATGAAGTATGATGGAAAAAAGAAGAAGATTGTTGCAGCTATTTAGAAAGATTTGGGGCCAGACTCAGGGGATGAAACAACAATCACAACCACAGGTATAAAAGGTAAAAATTCTGAAGCATCTACTAGTAATTCTGCACCATCTATTGATAATGAAGAAAATGATAGGAAAAGACATGAGCTTTTTCATATTAGAGTTATTTCCAAGCATCAAAAGATTGATACTTTGTTTGATAGTGGCTCACAAGTAAATTTAATTTCTAAATCAATTGTAAAGAAGTTGGGATTACTAACCACACCTCACAAGAAGCCATATCCATTGGGTTGGGTATGTGATAAAGCAAAGCTACAAGTGACTAGACAATGTAAACTTAGGTTTTCTTTTGGGTCAACATTTGTAGATGAGGTTGAGTTAGATATAGTTCCCTTGGATATATGTGGAATTGTTTTAGGAAGTCCTTACTTGTATGATAGAAAAGCCATTTTCTATAGAGCAGAAAACAAGTATCAACTTGTTAAAGATGGAATTGAATATATTGTAAGAGCTCATAAACTCAAGAATAATTATACTCTCATAAACTCAGGGCAGATGAAGAGAATTGTAAATTCATGCAAACAATTTTTACTGATGGTTGTAAAGGAAAAGAAACATGATAAAACCAATGTATTTGAGGGCTGTAATGCTAAATAGCAAGCTAATTTAGAAAAAGTTGTTTCAGAATATGATATACTATTTCAAGAACCTAAAGGTCTGCCACCCAAAAAGGAAATAGTACATGATATTAATTTGCAGCAATACGCTCCATTGCCTAACATCGGAATGTACATGTTGTCTGCTTTAGAGAATGCAGAAATCAAGAAGCAGGTACAAGAGTTGCTCGAGAAAGGGTTCATAAGACCTAGCACATCACCATGTGGGTCTCCAATTGTATTGGTGAGAAAGAAAGATGGCTCATGGAGAATGTGCATTAACTACCGAGCACTAAATAAATAACGATCAAAAATCATTATCCCCTTCCTCGCATAGATGATCTATTAGATCAGTTGAAAGAAGCTGTTTACTTTTCCAAGTTGGACTTGCACAGTGGCTACCATCAGGTCAGAGTTGCAGAGCAAGATGCATGGAAGACTACTTTCAAAACAAAGCAGGGATTGTATGAGTGGTTAGTTATGCCTTTTGGCTTGACTAATGCTCCTGCTACTTTCATGAGAGTAATGAATGATGTACTCAGATCTTTTATTGATGATTTTGTCATTGTATATTTAGATGACATTCTTATATTTAGTAAAACATGGGAAGAACATTTGAAGCATGTAAAGTAGACTCTAGATGTTTTGAAAAGAGAAAATATTTATGTTAAGTTATCAAAATGTGAATTTGGTAAAACATATTTGAATTATTTGGGTCATATTGTAGGGGGTGGTGAATTGAAGATAGATCCCTCTAAGGTTTTAGTCATTGTAATCTAGCCTAAACCCAAATCTGCTACAGAAGTTAGAAGCTTCTTAGGAGCATCACAGTATTGGAGAAAGTTTATTGCTAACTTTTCCTTGATTGCAGCTCCCTTACATGCTTTAATAGGATTGAACAAGGTATTTTAGTGGGGAGGCAAACAGCAGAAAGCCTTCGACACCTTGAAGAAAAAGATTAGTATGGCACCAGTACTAGCACTGCCTGATCTTCAAAGACCCTTTGAGATTGAAATGGATGCCAGTGACTATGCCATGGGAGCACTGTTGATGCAGCACGATAAACCCATATGTTATCATTCTGAGACATTTAATTCTGAAGTAGTTAATTATCCCGCAGATGATAAATCATTGTATGCATTAGTACAGAGTGTGAAAAAGTGGAAACATTATTTAATGGGAAAAGAGACAGTTATACATACTGATCATTAACCACTTCAATATTTACACTCACAAACTAAGTTGCAGCAATCAAGACACTATAGGTGGATGGGTTTTCTACAATAGTTTCATCTTGTCATCATATATAAAAAGGGCATACACAATAAAGTTGAAAATGTGTTTTCCAGACCAATCATAAATGCATCTACTATACTTAAGTATAACTCAGTATTGCATGAAAGCTACATTGAATAGTATGCTCAAGATATAGACTTTAAAGATGTATATGCAACTTTAAGTCATGGCAAACAAGTAGAAGAATTGGATTATCATGTTAAGGACCAACTCTTATATCATTTGGGAAATTTATGCATTCCTCAAACCGAAAGATTAAAGATAATTCGAGAAGCACACACTTCTCTAATATTAGGTCACTTTGGTGTAAGTAAAATAGTTGCACAACTGCAAAGATTCTGCTATTGGCCGAAAATGAATGAAACAGTTTCTAGATATGTAAGAGGGTGTACCATGTGTGCTAAAAGAAAGCCCAATAATAGAAAACTAGGCTTGTACACTCCACTACCAGTTCCTTCTCATCCTTGGGAAAGTATTTCCATGGACTTTGTTGGGGGACTACCTAGATCTAGAAAAGGTCATGACTATTTATATGTTATTGTGGATAGGTTCAGTAAAATGTGTATTTTAATACCTTGTAACAAACAGATTACAGCTGAACAAACAGCAAAGTTGTTCTGTCAGCATGTATGGGTTCATTTTGGATTACCCACTTCCATTATATTTGATCGAGATTCCTAATTTGTTGGGAAATTTTGGTCGAGTCTGTGGGAATTGATGGACACAAAACTGAAGAAGAGCACAACCTTTCATCCACAAACAGATGGCCAAACAGAGGTAGTCAACAGGACAGTGATCCAGTTGCTCAGAGGCTATTGTAGCAAGCATCCCAAGCTTTGGTATGAACATTTATGTTATGTGCAACACGCTTACAACTGGGCTAAACATTCTTCTACACAGAGATCTCCTTTTGAGACCTGTTTTGGTTTCACACCAAGGTCTCCCTGGGATTTTATCTTTGGTAAAGAAAAAGTGGTTGATGGACATAGTGATGTGGACAAGGCAACCAAGTTTATTGAAAAAATCCAAGAGATTCACCAGGCAGTACAAGAAAAACTGGAAAAGAGCCAAGCCAAATACAAGGCAAGGCATGATAAGCATCGGATTGAGCATAGTTTCCAAGTTGCTAATCAAGTATGGCTGTATATCAGCAAAGACAGAATGTAGGGTGAAGGTAAGAATCTGAAGCCAATAAGGTATGGACCTTTCCAGATACTTGAGAAAATTTGTGAGAATGCTTTTCGCCTTGATTTACCAGCTTACATGCACATCTACTCAGTTGTTAATGCAGAAATCTTGAGGCTATTTGAACCTTCATTAATTGAATATCCCAAAGAGCAGAGTCAGTTGCCTTCTATTGATGATCTGTTGCCTGAATATCTCAATGAGTTGCAGGAAGATATAGTTATGGATAGGAAGGTGAGAACAATGCGCAGAGGGGATGTTGAGTACCTCAGGATTGGACTCAAAGGTTCAAAACCAAGCAGTGAAAAATGGATAGAAATTGAGCAAGCGAGGAATCTATACCCTCACTTGTTTGATGCTTAAAAACCAACTTTTGGTGGTCCAAAAGCTTTTTCAGTGGGAAGGCCGTGATCTGAATTGGATCATAGAACACTCTCTAAGTTTTCATGAACTCTTTAAAAATCATGCCAAAGTTTCGAAGTCTTATAAAGATCAAAGCTATCAGAGATATCCTCATGAAAGTTGCAATTTGTGATCAACACGGAGCAACAAGGACCCTCGGTCAAGCACGCAGACCATCGGCCCATGGTAATGCGCGCTGACACAAATTGGAAAAATCAGAGGTCAATTCAAGAAACAGGGGCAGTTTATGAAATGCGATTAGCGACATCGCCAGGAAAAACCCTCAAAGAAGGAAAAGCCCTAAGTGCCTGGACTTGAAAGGCCATGAAATGTAACGGATATTGTGCCGCTTCCATCAGAAGCGGGGTCCCACAAAAGCCGGCAGGATATCAGAAGGGCTTCGAGTAGTAAGCAGTTTCAACCGAGTCCTGCCTGATGCCACACAAAGGGTGCCATGCGTCCAATAGAAGAGAGAGAAAACCACTCACATCGAATGGGTAAATGTCATGTTACTTACTCGCCCGATATGGATGATGACCATAGGATCTAGAGGCTCCAGATCGATGGCGGAGATGCAATCTGATGGATGACCGGATTCGACGGGGTAAATAGGCAGAGTTGTAAAAGGATTTGAAGTCCGATATGGACGATGAGTTGGTAGAAGATTAGGTTTTACGGGCATTCTTGGAGCAAACAGAAATAACAACCGTTAAAACATGTCCAAGAGAACTGACATACTCATCCGTTACAGAATAGGTGGCCACCTCCCTATGAGGCATTATAGAGTGATGATTACGCAGAATAGAGGGATTCAAACGGACAGAGGCAAGGGAACCGGAGAGCCGGTAAGCAGAAATGAACAGTCAGAAAGAAGATTGGCTTTAAAGCCACGAAATGACAGAGAAAGTAGTAAGAAGAAAAGTAGTAAGTGAAGCAAAGTAGAAAGTAGAGAAAAGAAGCCGAGCTAACCTGCAGAGCAAAGGCAACATTGAGCCAGAGTTAGGACAGATTCAAAGAGAGTCAGAGAGTCTGTGTACTCCAGAGATGACTTGAGAGGTTCAAGTGAACTCCTTTGTATATGCCTGTCATGTATGAGTCTCAGTTTGGGCTCATACCACTGTGACCAATAGAGGTCCAGAGTCAGTAAAGAGAGTCTGTGTACTTCAGAGACTTGGGGGATCCAAGTACAGTCTTGCTGATTTATATCTGCTATGTGAGACTCAAATTGAGCTCACTGTTGCAAAACTCTACTTTGAAAACATAATAGAGAGGCCACCACTTAAGGCTGGACTAGGAGACATAGCCCAGGAGTATTGGGTGAACTCCTCATTAAACTTGTTGTGTTTATATGTTTGCCTATTATATTTTCTTTAACTGTTTCATTGCCTGTGTACTTCGCAATCTTATCGATCCATTGCATAAAGTAACATAGGCACATCCATGCACATGAGTCTGTAATACCTCATTAATTGTTTGTCCTAGATCAATTCCAGATCATCTGTGCACTCTTCCATGCGAAGGTGGAGATATGACACACCATGAGGACATCCATCACCTGGTAGCACTGCAACTCGACATGCACACCAGCAACAACACAAATGTACCAACACTGTTATGTCGTGTCATGTCATGAGTCATGTCGTCCACATCTCTATTGTGGGTCTTACTATCAATCAATGTAATGTAACGTAGAAGTCCAAGAGATCCAATTGTTATATGAAGATCCATGTAAAGTCAAAAATTCATGGATTTCAAACAGTCATGAGAGTAGTCAAACAACCACAAGGGTCAGTTTCACCCTTGGCTATAAATACCCCCTCATTTGTACATGGAAGGGAATTTTCATCTCAGGTCCTCCCACATAGCCTTGAGAGTATGTAATATTTTCTTTGAGGAGTAAGTAGTGGCTCCAACGTCCCACTCAGGGGGTTAGTGATGTATGGTGTAACAATGTGTCTTGGAACTTTCACTTAATTCAGAAGCCTGTTGTTGGGTCCCTATAATACTATTAATTACCCCATTACTATTGTAGTTGCATCCCTTATTAATATTGTTGTGCCCCTATTATCCCCATATTGTTATTACTGTGCCCCATAGAATCCCTCTATTATTATTTTTGTGGCTTTATATTATTATTGTTAGGTCGGCTGGGTTATATTGTGACTCCTTAGGCTCCTATATATAGAAAGGAGGTTTTTTCATTTGAATCATCCAAGAATTGTTCATTTATGTAATGTAAAGGAGGTTTCCCCCTCGAAGAGGCTAAATTCTAAGGCGTTGATCTATCTTTTCTATATTTTCTTGAGCTGGTTTCATAACATTTGGTATCAGAGCTTGGATTCTAGGGTTTCGCTGCTCCAAACAGGTCATCGTGGAATTTTCGATATAACCTTTTTTCTGCGATGTTTCAAAAGTTGCAAAAACAAACCCATTTGAGAAGAAATCTTGCTGAACCTCGGGTCCGAATTTCAGAGCTTTTCACGCTATATTTACGGAGATATGATCTGAGGAAGTTGGTCTTTTTGCAGACTCCTGAATTACATTCCAAACAGGTGACCTGGGGAAAATCGCCATAACTTTCTCTCTGGGGATCAGATTTAAATTTCATAAGAAGGTGCAGAAAGAGGACGGACTTTAGTTTCTTGTATGCATTTTTCAGATCCAAAGATCAAAACAATGACACGTGGCACTTCATACAAGTTCGCTCTTCTGGAAAGGTCTATAATCAGGTCATCTTGGGAGATTGTGCATAACTCTTTCTTGGAGAATCCAATTTGGGTCAGACTTGTGGCATTGGAAAGAGGACACATAGGGCTACTGCAGGTCACAAATTCAGAACTAGATGATCGGAAAGTACAGAGATACATCAGAGGCAATATCGAGCTCCTACAAAGTGAAAAAAGGTGTGTAGATTTTCTTAAATTTTTGCTTAAGCTTGGTTTGAAAATTTATTTTGAAGGAATTCAAAGGGCATAGTAAAGAATTATTATCGGTAACTGATGCCTCGAGGAAAGAAAATGCAAACACCTAGTAAGGAACCTGAAAGCTCTAGCATAACTCATGAAGAAGAGGAAAAAATGCTACATGATATATCAAAATTACAAGAACAAGTGCAACAAATGTCACTGTCACAAAAGCTAACAGAAGCTAAGATAAATAGCGTTGAAGCTAAGATGAATGGCATGGAAGCTAAGATGGACAACTTGAAGATAGATTTGAACACAAATTTGAAGACAGGCATGGCAGATTTGAAGACAGATTTGACAAATTTTCTACAAGAAATACTTACCAATGGTGAAAAGGTAGTAAAGGAAACTCATGATGCGAATAAAAGAAATGTTAATCATGATTTATTAGACTCTAATGTGGGATCAAAAACCCACCATATTCCAAAAATCATATGAGGAAGTTTGATGGCAAGGATCCCGCAACATGGATATTACAAATGGAGCAATTTTTTGATCTCAATAATGTGCAAAACACACAAAAGGTACGCATTGCAACTTTATATTTGGAACCAAATCAGTTTGTATGGTATCAATAGCTTTTCTCTCGTAAACAATTTATCACTTGGGCAACTTTTACGGAAGAATTGATAGCACATTATGAGGATACAAAAAGCAACACTTTTTTAGCCATTTGATAAGTCTCAAACAAAAGGGTTCAATAATGGAGCACATTGAGGAGTTCCAAAAATTGAACATAAGGGTAAAAGATATTCCAGAGGAGCATAGGATTGATGTGTTCATAGGGACTTTAAAGGATAATATCCAACATGATGTTCGCCTTTGGGAACCTGATTCATTAGAGAAGGCATTCATGATAGCAAGAAAAATGGAAAGAAAAATTATGGCAACTAGGAAGCATACCACTCACAACTATAAAGATGGAAGTGTGGTTTCTCCTAGTCTTCCACAACCTATAAGGTTGACACCACAACAATTGGAAGAAAAAAGAGCAAAAGGGCTTTGTTACAGTTGTGATAGCAAATACACTAAAGGTCATAAGTGTGTTGAGAAGAAATTATTCTACATAGATTGTGAAGAGGAAGAAGAAAAGGAGCAAGAAAGGTAAAAAGAAGAGGATATACTCCAGGAACAAAGCCTAGATAAAGAAGAAATGAATCCGACCATATCTTATAATGCATTGGTGAGAATTACCACTCCTCAAACCATCAAGATAGAAGGACAAATCAAGAAGAAAAAGGTACTAGTGTTGATTGATTCAGGAAGTACCCACAATTTTATTCATTGTAAGGTAGCAAAAGAATTGAATTGTTTCTTATACCCAACACCAGAGTGTCAAGCGATGGTTGCAAATGGAGGTACAATAAATTGCTCTGGAAAGTGCCATAATATCAAGCTATCGATGGGAGAATATGTATTGACTAGCCCAATGCTTTCCATTCCAATGGGAGGTGCTGATGTTGTACTAGGAGTACAATGGCTACAATCCTTGGGTACAATAGCTTTCAATTTTCAGGAACTTTTCATGAAATTTTCCATGGAAGGAAAGGAAGTTGAATTAAGGGGTATTGCAAGGAAACCAGGAAAGATAATTAGCTCTAATGGTATGACAAAGCTTCTAAAAAGGGAACAAAGGGGTGTAATTGCACAATTATGTTCGCTAGATGTTTCCACATTACAATCATCTATTTCTCCAGATCTCCAAAAAGTCTTGGACAATCATTCCAAAGTATTTGAGACTCCCAAAGGTCTCCCACCTATTCGTGATCATGATCATGCTATTCATTTGATTCTAGGAAGTGTTCCTCCAAACATCAGGCCGTACATATATCCTTATGCCCAAAAGAGTGAAATTGAACGTATGGTTGCAGAAATGCTAGAGGCTGGTATAATTCAACTGAGTCAAAGTTCTTTCTCTACTCCAGTAGTATTAGTGCACAAGAAGGATGGATCATGGCGCATGTGTCCGGATTATAGGGGACTCAACAAGCTCACTATTAAAGATAAGTTTCCCATTCCCATCATTGATGAATTACTAGATGAATTGCATGGATCAATTTACTTCACCAAGTTGGATCTTTGTTCGGGATATCATCAAATCAGAATGAAGACTGAAGACATTCTGAAAACAACATTTAGAACTCATGAGGGTCATTATGAATTTTTGGTCATGCCTTTTGGCCTTACCAATGCACCTTCAACATTTCAAGGTTTGATGAATTCCATTTTCAAACCATTCCTTAGAAAATTTGTGTTAGTATTTTTTGATGATATACTAATCTACAACAAGTCTTGGAAGGATCATGTTGAACATGTTAACGGGGTGCTACAACTATTGGAGGAGAAACAATTATATGCAAAAAGATCCAAATGTTTCTTTGGAGTACAATAGGTGGAATATCTGGGTCATATTGTATCCCATGAAGGAGTTAAGGTAGACCCTAGAAAAATTAAAGCCTTTAATGAATGGAAAATCCCCACATCCATAAAGCATTTGCGAGGATTTCTCGGGTTGACAGGGTATTATCGCAAGTTTGTTAAGAATTATGGGAGAATAGCAGCACCTCTAACAACATTATTGAAGAAAGATGCATTTTCATGGACTCCAAAAGCAACAAAGGCCTTCGAACATCTTAAAGAGGCAATGTGCCAAGCACCGGTTTTAGCTACACCGGACTTCACAAAAACCTTTATTGTGGAATGCGATTCTTCAGGAAATGGAATTGGTGTTGTTTTAATGCAAGATGAAAGACCCATTGCTTTTGAAGGTCGTCCAATCAAGGGAAAGTTTTTACACAAAGTTATTTATGAGAAGGAAATGTTGGCAATACTCCATGCACTTAAGAAATGGCGACCCTACCTAATGGGAAGACACTTCAAGGTAAAAATGGATCATGATAGCCTTAAATACTTTTTAGAACAAATATTATCCTCTGAAGAGCAAAAAAAGTGGGTCACAAAGATGTTGGGTTATGACTTTGAAATCATCTACAAAAAAGGGAAGCAAAATGTGGTGGCAGATGCACTCTCAAGAAAGGATGAGGATGTGGAAGCATTGTTGTGCACCATTTCGATTATCCAACCAGATTGGATAAAAGAAGCAAGGGAGGAATGGAAGAATGACAAAGAAGTATGGGCACTTATTCGAAAGTTACAACAAGATTCCAGTACGTTTGATACATTTAGCTGGCAAAATGATTCTTTATGGTACAAAGATCACTTATACCTCTGTCAGAATTCAGAACTAAAACAAAAGATTCTTATGGAATTGCACACTTCTCCCTTAGGAGGGCACTCAGGATTTTTAAAAACTTACCACAAGGTTAAGAAGGAATTTTTTTGGGATGGCCTTGAATCAGATATTCAAAAATTTGTGGCGGAATGTTTGGTTTGCCAACAAAATAAAGTTGAAACAATTAAGACACCGAGTCTATTACAACCTTTATCCATTCCAAGCCAACATTGGGAGGAGGTTTCAATGGATTTTATCACAGGTTTACCCAAGTCTGAGGGAAATAGTGTCATCATGGTGGTAGTTGACAGACTTACCAAGTATGCACACTTTTGTGCATTATCACATCCATTTAAAGCCAATACGGTTTCTACTGCATTTATGGAAACAATTCAAAAGCTACATGGAAACCCAAAGATTATTGTAAGTGACAGAGATCCCATTTTCACTGGAAATTTTTGGTCAGAATTATTTTCTTGTCTTGGTACTCAGTTAGCTCATAGCTCATCTTATCATCCTCAATCTGATGGGAAAAATGAGATAGTAAACAAATGTTTGGAAGGATATCTTCGTTGCTTTGTATCTGATAAATAGACACAATGGGTCAAATGGTTGCCTTTGGCTGAATGGTGGTATAACACTTCCTTCCATACAGCAACAAAGATGACCCCATTTATGGCACTTTATGGATATCAATCACCATCCATCACATCATATTTAAGAGAAAATTCTAAGGTTCAAGCAGTGGAACATCACATCGAACATTAACAACAAGTCCTCCAACTCTTAAAGGATAACCTCGTGTTGGCACAGAATAGAATGAAACAACAGGCAGATCAACATTGCAACGAAAGAAGTTGATGTAGGTGATTAGGTATTCCTACGGATACAACCATATAAGCAAATTTCCCTCAAGCAAGCTAAGAAGGATAATAAATTATCACCAAAGTATTATGGTCCGTACAAGGTGTTGCAAAGGATTGGTACTATGGCATACAAATTGGAGCTTCCTGCAGCTTCTCGATTGCACCTAGTTTTCCACGTTTCATATTTAAATAAGGTTATAGGCGACAAGCTCCCATTTCAAACAATATTGCCAGAACTTGACGAGGAAGGAAAAATTATATTGGAACCGGAAGCAGTCACAGAAACAAGAACTCGACAGCTACGAAATCGATCAATTTCAGAGTATCTTATCAAGTGGAAGAACTTATCCACTGAAGATTCCACATGGGAAGATGAGAATTTTATACAGAAGCATCCATAACTACTCAAGTGTTGAGGACAACACTTTTTTTAAAGGAGAGGGGCATGTTGGGTCCCTATAATACTAGTAATTACCCCATTACTATTGTAGTTGCATCCCTTATTAATATTGTTGTGCCCCTATTATCCCCATATTGTTATTACTGTGCCCCATAGAATCCCTCTATTATTATTTTTGTGGCTTTATATTATTATTGTTAGGTCGGCTGGGTTATATTGTGACTCCTTAGACTCCTATATATAGAAAGGAGGTTTTTTCATTTGAATCATCCAAGAATTGTTCATTTATGTAATGTAAAGGAGGTTGCCCCCTCGAAGAGGCTAAATTCTAAGGCGTTGATCTATCTTTTCTATCTTTTCTTGAGCTGGTTTCATAACACCTACTATCAGGCCAACACATTTTCACACATGTATTGTAACTATTGTAAGACTAATCTTAAACACTTGTAATGCATGTTGCTTTAGCCCATGTTTAACACTTGAGTTAATTTACTTGTTGTAATACATATATGTTAATGAAGATGTGTTGTATATGATGTTAACGTTGTCTCACTTGTGTTGACTACTCTCCTAGACATCAGACAAACCTTTCACAGAAAGCTTGCTATAACAATCGTCGCACTCGCGCGGACTAATCTGTTGAGTGTTATACATGTTATCTTCCCTTGTGTGTTGTGACCACTGCATCCGTGTGGACTGTTCCATCAGAAGATATGCATGTCCAGTTGTGTTGTGTGTTCCAAGCAGAGTTGGGACTACTCCCAACTGACTTGGGACTCACTCCCAACTAACTTGGGAATCACTCCCACCCTCTCCCTCAACGGTGAAAGAACCATTGACATGAGTGACACTTACAATCACCAGGCATGAAAACCTCACTTCTCGAAAGACAAAGCATACCACTCTTCTGTTCTAACAAGTAAGATTTGAGGAAAATATTTAAGATAATGGCAACTGGGCCATCATACTGGATGGGACTCCCACACCAAACAATGTGAGGTCTAGTTGGGACTTCATACCAGGGTGACCCCCTGAATGTTGGCAGGTCCATCACCGTCAACATTTTGGTGCTTGAAGGAGGGCCAAATAACAAGTTGAGCCTATAGATCTAGGTTGAATCTTTTACCCAATGAATAATACACAATTCGTGCTCTCAGGGTGTTTCTCTCATTTCTCCCTTAATCAGTTATCAATCCATGATGAGCTTCTCGATCACTTTTCCTTATTAATTTTTTATAGTGAGGACAGAACGTCCGTAATCGAGCACATTTATGATTTTCTTATTTTCTATGAATCTCATGAAATCGATAGTGATGATCTTGTTTGCATACTCTTCTTCCTCACCCTTGAAGGTCATGCTAATCGGTGGTGTCATACCCTGCCACTTGCTTCTGTCCATTCCCTTCTCACTTTCCTAAAGGAGCTCCATCAAGCCTTCAATGAGTTTGACCACCAAGATGTCTATGAAAGAATCTCTCGTTTAAGAATGAAGTCTGGTGAATTAGTTGAGGACTATTCTACCCGCTTCCTTCACCCATGTCATGAAATCCTTGGATGGTTTGTGGACCTCGACTTCATGAGTCAAGAGTTGAAATGCTTAGTTCATGTCTCCCGAAATAGTGAACCTCCTGATTTTCCTTTTTCCTCGACTCTTGCAGATCATGAGACACCTCATTTCTTGAAGAGCGTGCCCCCTTGAAGTAACTACAAATCTAAGAAATCTGTGCAGTGGGTACCCCCTTGCAACGGTTGCAGAGATGAGAAATTTGTGCAGCATGTTCCCAACCCATATGCTCGGTTGTCTCTCGCCGCAATGAAGGAAATTCCAGAATGGTTCAGAAAGCCTATGGCGAAAACTCATCCCTCCATTCTGCAAGAGGACATCACCATTCATAACCCAAGCCTTGAGTTTAATCTACATCTTTTCCATCCTCCATCATCTACAAGCCATGAATCCTTGCACCATGACTTGCTTGAGCAATTTGCTTCACAAGCTAGATGCGCACACTCTCGTGATTCTCGAGCTGCTCACTCAAGTTGCAATCATGTGCAAGGTAGTCTCATCATACAAAAGGAGGAGTAGGATGGTGAAGACATAATCAATTCCTCTCAAAACATTGAGCCTCCATTATTGATCGATTCTCAATCTGCGAATCTTGATGAAACATCATGCACAATCAATAATTTAGATCAACCTCTAGTCTTGGTCTGTCATCACTCCAATGTTTCCATATGTTGTGATGAATGCCCAAGCACATAATATGATCTACCTTCATCTCATGTACACTCTAACTCAGATCTGGAATGCGCACCAATCAAAGCATACATCCATATCAAAGCTTCCTCTGCACCTCACTTTCCCATGTGTCCTATCATTCACAGTGCATCAACATATGTAAGAGATATTCCATGTTCTCTTGCTTCTTCATCCCATGAGTTATCTCGTCAATCGACACAAGGAAATGAGGTTTTCCACGATGAAAATAGTATCAACGCACAGGACTCTTCCCACTCATCATCACCTTGTGTGTTGCATGAAGACAACTCATCAAGTCAACTTGCTAATTTTTTTTATGAAACCTGTGACAGAGATGGGTGTCATCCTAAGAGAAGTTTTGAAATCAGTAACAACAACCATCTCAAGCCATGCATGATCTGGTTCACATCTCAAAATGCAATTTTTCAATTCTAGAAAGTTCCAGTACATGTCAGGGAGCCGAGGCACTTCAACGTTCATTGATGGTTATTTCAAGACCTCGCGACTCTGGTAAGCCCACTAAACCAAATAAGATCTCGTTTCTCATGCACAATTTGTATATTTGCATGGTTTCACTCGACATGGATCCTCGTGTAAATAATATGAACTTTTCTGGGTGTGTTATTTCAAAATTTCAGATTTTTCGCTAATGATCCAATCCACGAGTCCGTTATAGCATGTCTGTCTTCATGAACATCTCTTACATATAATTCGGGTTGGGAGTGTCGCTCATTCAATCATGGGACAAAGAAGTTGATCATCTCAAAGACTATCATTATCTGGAATCATACTTATTGAATGTTCTCTCTTGTAATCAGCTCCTTGGTCTTTTCGCAAATTTCGCACGTCAAATCTGCCCACTCATCACACCAGAAATCTCCCTGTGTGATGATGGGCACACATCCTATCGCATGAATCAAGTTACTCTCATTTCACCACACCCCAACTAGTTTCACACATTCACAGTGCTAGCAACCTTTTTACATTTCTATGATTACCATGATTCGTGCACACTTTTTCACTAGTTGTAGGTGGGTGTTCTATTATGTCTAGCAGACAACAAACTTGGTTTCCTCATTCAGAGCATTCGCACGATTGTTCAAAAAATTTCTTTGTTCATGTCAAACTGGGAATTTTCCATCTCGACTGACTGGTCTAATTTTTCTTCTACCTTGGGTAGTTGTCATGCATTTGATCATTTTCCCAACATTATATCCAATGATAGTGTCTTTTCACACTATGATTTTCACCGTGTAACATCTTTATTTTTAGATTTCTGTCAAACAAGTGAGGCACCTTGGCCTACGCTGATGGCTATTGCAGGCCCTCACTATCTTGACATGACTGATGAGAATGACCAGATCTATCTATTTGTATCATATTCCCATCGTGATCCCCTACCTCGAATTAGCAATCCATCTTCTCAAATATCATGAATCTTTCGAAACAACCATCACAACTTTTATGATCCAATCACTCAATGGATGGAACAATCTTACTTGGTGAGTCATGTTGCAGGTAACATGCTTCAGTCCTTCCTTGCACTCGTTAAGAAACTTGGTGTAGAACAACACACACTCGCAAGAGGCCTCCGAGGTTTGTTGAAAAATGGTAGTCGGAAGAGGTAATCATGTGTGTTGGGTGGTTGTGACACATTCTTCCATCCACAGGCGAGTCCTTCTCTCTCCTGTGCAAGTTTTTCAAGTTTTTTCTGTTGGGTTGTGTTATATTCTTTCCACGACTAGCCCATGTAGTTAACTGGGAGGTTAGAGGGGGGTGGAGCCCCCCTTTATTGCGTGATTGTGTAGCGGGGGGGTGTCACAGGGGGTTTGAGGCATACCCATAACCCCACTTTATGGGGCCCGAGGCAATGCCCAGGAAAATTTTGGTTTTGGACCCTATGTTAGGTTAGGCAGACCCACCTATGGTTTTGTGCATGATTTTCACACATGTTTTTGGATGCGATGGTTTTCGGTCCATGGTATTGGATGCGATGGTTTTTCGGTCCATGGTATTGGATGCTTCAACATGTATAAATATGTATTAGAACATTGAAAAGGAACATAATGAAAAATCAAGTTGGTAGTCCCAGTTTTGGGATCTAGGGGAAATCTTTGTGTATATGTGTTTTATGTGTTATGCTCTCGCATTGTTTATTTTCTGTGTTTTAGAATTCGTATGCAAGTAATTTCTGTATGGGGTTAAAACCTACATTTGGTATCAAATTAGTTTTGGCTTCAAGGGGATGCCTTTGTTGTTGAGGGGTTTTGCTCGGGCCTGTGGTATATCCTGTTCAGTGGGAGATCTGCGAGATCGATTCTGGTGGTGAAAGAAGATGGTGAGCAGTGGAAAGATAGAGATCAAGAAATTTAATGGTAAGAGCTTTGAGTTGTGGAAACTCAAGATGGACGATCTATTGGTGGATAAAGATCAGTGGATCGCGGTAGATCCAAGTACTAAACCAATGGGAGTGTCCGATGAAGAATGGAAGAAGTTGGATCGAAAGGCAAAGAGCACAATACGATTGTGTGTCTCCGATTCAGTATTGCTGAATGTGTCAGGGGAAGCTACGACGAAGGATTTGTGGGACAAGTTAGGGACTTTGTACCAATCTAAGTCTCTGGTGAATAAATTGTTCCTGCGGAAAAATCTGTATAACCTAAGGATGAAAGATGGAGACTCAGTGACAGAGCATCTGAACGCATTTAATACTATGGTAAGTCAGCTAGCATATGTTGATATTAAAATTTCAGATGAAGATAAGTGCATAAATATGTTGTGTTCTCTACCAGATTCATGGGATAGTCTAGTTATTGCAATAGGTAGCAATGTAACTGCCTTGCAGTTTGATGAAATAGTCTCATCCTTGCTGACAGAGGAGATGAGACGGAAAAATATGGAGAGCCAGAATGGTGATGCCTTGTCTGTACGAGGACGGTCCTAGAAGATAAACAAAAATAAGTCATCGAGTGGTAGATCTAAATCTAGAGGGAGATCTAAAGCTCCAGGAAAACTTGTAAAGGTGGTGTGCAGGAAATGCAGAAAGGAAGGGCACTACAAAAGGGACTGTAAATCTAAAGCTCCTGATAAAGGAAAGGGATCTAATGATGCTCCTTTTGTAAAGGCAAAAACCACCTCAAATGAAGGTGGGGATGTGTACTTGGCTTCTTCAAGTACACATGTAGATCATGAGGCATGGTTGATTGACTCAGGTGCATCCTTTCATTTCACTCCCCATAGAGAGTGGTTATGCAAGTATGAGAAATATGACAGTGGTGATGTCTTCTTGGGGGATGACAGGAAGGCTAGAATCATTGGTCACAGAAAAGTAAAGTTGAAGTTGCAAGGTGGAAGGGTTAGAACACTTCCGGGTGTTTTGCGTATTCCTACATTGGCCAGAAATCTAATTTCTATAAGCAAGCTGGATGATGCAGGTGTGAAAACAGTGTTCGAGAAGGATACCTGAAAAATGGTTCGGAGAGTACTGGTCTTGATGCGGGGACTTCGAATTGGAACTCTGTACAAGCTGCAAGGTAGCATTGTTATTGATGGGTGCAATATTTTTGTGGTTCTTGAAAGTGGAGCAGAAAATTTAGTGGTCTTTGGAGAGAAGACCATGCTGTGGCATCAAAGGCTTGGACATATTTGAGAGAAGGGCCTTCAAATACTTCATAGTAAAGGTATGGTAGAAGGTATGAGTAATAGCTCTCTGGATTTTGATTTCTATGAAAATTGTGTATATGGGAAGCAGAATCGGGTGAGTTTCCCCTCTGGTGCTAAGAGGGTGAAAAATATATTATAGCTTGTGCACAGTGATGTGTTTGGACCTATGAAGGTTCCATCACTGGGTAAGTCTGTGTACTATGTATCATTTATATATGACTTCTCAAGGAATACATGGATATATTTCCTTAAGAAGAAATTTGAAGTCTTTGACAGGTTTAAAGAATTTAAGGCTCTGGTGGAAAACCAGACAAAGAAGAAGATAAAGGTGCAGAGGACATATAACGGTGGAGAGTTTTGCAGTAAGGAATTTGAAGAATTTTGTAAGAAGTTTGGTATAGCACGAAAGAAGACTACTCCATATACACCTCAGCAAAATGGAGTTGCAGAAAGAATGAAAAAGACATTGATGGAAAGGGCAAGAAGCATGCTCAGTGGTGCCGAGTTAGGACAGGAATTTTGGGCAGAGGCGATGGAGACAACATGTTACCTGGTCAACAGATCACCTTCATCAGCGTTGGAGGATAAGACTCCACAAGAGGTATGGACTAGTAAGAAACCCTCTCTTTCACATCTGAGGGTATTTGGATGTGATGCATATGTACATGTTCCAAAGGAGAAATGAACCAAGTTGGATAGTAAATCTGAAAAGTGCATCTTTATTGGGTATAAGGATGGTTTAAAGGTTTATAAGATTTGGAACCCAGTCACATGAAAGGTTCTTTACAACTGAGATGTGGTGTTCAGAGAGGTGAAATATGTTATTAAACATGAAGTCCAACCAAATGAACCTGAGAAGATAGAGTTTGATCTTAAGGAGGAAGAATCAGACTCTACAACAGAGGAAGAATCAGAATATGAAGAGCCACAAACTCTGGGTGTGAGAAGATCAATTCGAGAAAGAAAGAAACCAAAAAGGTATAGTCCATCTGCTTTCTGTTCAAATTTTTCTTTATCTATTACTGACGATGCTCCCAGAACTGTGAAGGAAGCAGTAGATTCAGAGGATGGAAAACTCTGGAAAGATGCCATGGTTGATGAAATGGCATCTTTGCAAAAAAATGAGGCTTGGGATCTGGTGGAGTTGCCAACTGGAAGGAAACCCATTGGCAGCAAATGGGTGTTCAAGAAGAAGACAAATGCAGAAGGAAAGGTGGAGAAATACAAAGCTCGGTTGGTAAAAGGTTATTCACAGGTGTCAGGAATTGATTTTGGTGATATTTTTTCTCCTGTTGCCAAGGTAACTTCTATTAGATTACTTTTATCTGTTGCTGCTACTTTTGATTTTGAGGTAGAACAGATGGATGTGAAGACAACATTTCTTCATGGGGATTTGGAAGAGGAAATATACATGAAGCAACCTGAAGGCTTTGCAGTGAAGGGTAAGAAAGAACTGGTATGCAATTTAAAGAAGTCTCTGTATGGGTTAAAATAGTCACCAATGATGTGGTCTCAGAAATTTGATACATTTATACGGGGACTTGGCTTCACCGGAAGAAAAGCAGATCACTGTGTGTATTTTAAATTAATTGGTGACCGGGTTATTTATTTGGTCTTGTATGTGGATGATATGTTGCTAGTTGGAAATGACAACGAAATTATCCAGAATTTGAAGACCAAATTGTCCTCCAAATTCGACATGAGATATCTTGGTGCTGCAAACTATATTTTGGGCATGGAAAGTAAAAGAGATCAGGCAAAGAGGAAGCTCTGGTTAAACCAGAGGAATTATGTTGAGACAATATTGTAGAGATTTAATATGTAGGATAGTAAACCAGTGAAGGTTCCTATTCCTGTATGTGTGAGGTTATCTGCTGAACAGTGTCCCAAGACACAAGAAGAGGAAGAGGACATGTCCCAAGTTCCATATGCAAGTGCAGTCGGTAGCCTAATGTATGAAATGGTCTGTACTAGACCAGACATTGCACATTCAGTGGGAGTATTGAGCAGGTTTATGTCAAAACCAGGGAAGGAGCACTAGACAACAGTGAAGCGGGTTTTTAGGTATTTGCGTGGCACTAGTGATTATGGTTTGTGCTACAAAGGAAGATCGGGATTGGATAGAATGTTGGATATTCATGGCTTTGTTGATGTAGACTAGGCTGGAGATCTGGATCAGAGAAGGTCTACAAGTGGGTATGTGGTTAACCTATTTGGAGGTGCAGTTAGTTGGATGAGTAAGAAACAATCTGTAGTGGCACTATCAACTACAGAGACAGAATACATGGCAACCACTCATGCAAACAAGGAAGCAATTTGGTTGTAGAGATTGTGCTCAAGTATGGGGTTAGTACAGGAAGCTATAAGGATGGACTGTGATAGCCAAAGTGCCATTTTCTTGCCAAAGAACCCCGTATATCATTCAAATACAAAGCACCTTGATGTTCAGTATCACTTTGTGAGGGATATGATAGAAGACAAAAAGGTGTTGCCGGTAAAGGTGGACACTTTGAAGAATACTGCAGATGCATTGACAAAATCTGTGAGCTCTGAGAAGTTCTCTTGGTGTAGAGAGACAATGGGCATTTCAGGGCTGGAAAAATGACTAAGCTCTCTTGTGGCCCCATGTGGAAAGAAATCAACAAGTGGGAGAATGTTGGGTTATGTTATATTCTTTCCACGACTAGCCCACGTAGTTAACCAAGGGGTTAGAGGGGGGTGGAGCCCCCCTTCGTTGCGCCTATTGTGTAGCGGGGGGGTCATAGGGGGTTTGAGGCATACCCATAACCCCACTTTATGGGGCCTGGGGCAGCACCCAGGAAAATTTTTGTTTTGGACCCTATGTTAGGTTGGGCGGACCCACTTATGGTTTTGTGCATGATTTTTGCACATGTTTTTGGACGCGGTGGTTTTTGGTCCATGGTATTGGATGCGATGGTTTTTTGGTCCATGGTATTGGATGCTTTGGCATGTATAAATATGTATTATAACATAGAAAGGAACATAATGAAAAATCAAGCTGGTAGTCCCGGTTTTGGGATCAAGGGGAAATCTCTATGTATATGTCTTTTATGTGTTATGCTCTTGCATTGTTTATTTTCTGTGTTTTAGAATTCGTATGCAGGTAATTTCTATACAGGGTTAAAACCTACATTTTCATTTTCTATTGCACACTATTGTTTATCTATTTTAATCACTTGTATAGTTATGATTGCAGATCGGGTACGCCTATGGTGGCTTCACTGGAAATTTCATTTCACGTAACCACGACTGTTAACGTAGGAGTAGGAGTAGTGTTTTCTTTTTCACTTGTATTTGCTTTCTTGTTTGCATGTTTGTTTGTTTGATGACTTGGTTGCTTTGCTTGCTTGTTATTGTTTTCACTTTGTTTGCTTTGCTTACTATTTTTGTTTTCATTTGTTTGGTTTGTTTAATACCTTACTATTTTTGTTTTCGGAAATAAGTGCTACCAACTACTGCATTCTGGCTTTTTGAATGAGTATGTGGTTGAGATATGAAGAAAATTGTGACACTACAACACATTACAATCACTATTGTCTGCTCCTCCAAAGAGATGTACTAGCTCTACACTTGGAGAAGCCAAGGCTCATTTCAAGACAGTCCAAGATTTCTCTAAGTTACATCTATAGGAAGCTTGGCTCCCAAAAGCCTGTACAATGAGTTATGAGGTTCTATAAATAGCAAAGGGTGGGGAGACCCTTGACATTCCCCTTTGTGAATCTTCACCTACCCTCACAACTCTTCAACTACTAGATGACTGTTACATTCTACTATCGACACTTGGTCTTTCACTATTACAACATGTTTACATTACAATCTGCACATGTACCCATGTGAGACAAAAATAGGTTTCAGTAATCCATGTAACACATCACTAAGACTCAGACAGTTGTGGGAAGACAAACTCTTAGACATCCTTGCGATGATCGACAGTGTCAAACTGATGCTAAGCCTGGTAGTCTGTTATGGTGTCCACGTGCTCTATGTTGACATCCTTCTGAGAACTCTTGCCTCCGTTGCATCTGGGTACACTGATTTGGCACCTCTATTCAACTTGTTTGATAACATGCACATCATAGTATTGAGTGTAGGAGGACCATCACATACTGATGCATAGTGTCTATGCTAATCTCTAAGTTTGCATTGGTGGCTACGCGCATCAACTCATCAAGGTACATGTCCAGCTCCAGTCGGACTTGGTTCTTTGACTTCACCTCGGTGAGTGTGCCAATAGATGGGATCGTATGCGTGTGCATAATGACATCCATGCTCCTGAACACCCGTGCATGTGAAGCCTGCAAACTAGTGATGAGCTACGGGAGTTCCTCATAGTTTGGCACCTCTATTCAACTTGTTTGATAGCATGCACATCATAGTATTGAGTGTAGGAGGACCATCACATACTGATGCATAGTGTCTATGCTAATCTCCAAGTTTGCATTGGTGGCTACGTGCATCAACTCATCAAAGTACATGTCCAGCTCCAGTCGGACTTGGTTCTTTGACTTCGCCTCGGTGAGTGTTCCAATAGATGGGATCGTATGCATGTGCATAATGACATCCATGCTCTTGAACACCCATGCATGTGAAGCCTGCAAACTAGTGATTAGTTGCGGGAGTTCCTTATAGTTTCAAATCTAACTACGAATGCATGCTTTCAACTCTACCACCTTTGGCTTCATCATCTTTGGCAAGTGCAATGGGGCTCCTTTATACCTCATTACCGATGTTTTCATGTGATTGACAATAGTGTGCATATTTGAAAAGATGTGTGCTCTCTTAGCACAGTGCTACTGCCAATCGTTGAGATGAAAAACTAACTTATGCACGGTGACGAATATGGAATACGACGTCTGCATGACTGTCTCGAGAGATGATACTTCATCTAGTATCGCTCTCCTCAACTCCGCTCTGGCAGATGTTGTAACCTATTCTCCTCCCTTCTTAGGCGCTTGTAACTCCTTATCCATGCACTTGTTCTCAGATATCATGAATCTAACACTCAAGTTGGTGGCTTCAGTATATGCTTTGGTAGCATTGGCCAATGTTGTTGGATGCTTGCGCACATCAAACACGATCACTCATTCTTCAAACTGCGTAGGAGATACATGGGCATCCAGAGTGGGAACTCTCTATGACTGCATAACTCTATGTTGTGAATCGTCGAAAGATACGTTGTGCATCTCTGCTTCCGGATTGTCTTCAAGGATCTTTGTGTTTACTTGATCGATTAGGACTTTCTCTACTTCCAAATCTAGTGAAGCTTGCAGGGTGACCTCTTGGTCCTGAGGCATGTGGTCAATATCTTGATCTGACTCTAGTCGAACCATATCCATGTCCATATACTCTAGCATCTATTCAATCTCTTGAGAAAGGTCCTGCTCCTATGACTACTCACCCTGTTTTCTTTGTGTCAGCTGTTCGGATGAGTCTATAACCTATATGGGTGTAGTTTCATCAATTTGTGCATGTTGTGCCTCCTGCTATACCTGTTCCTGCTGTGATTCCTTTTCTCTTCCGCGCAACTCTTGTTCTTCCCTGAGTTGCTGCTTCAACTCCTATAACTCCTTTTATGTTTTCTCCATCCTCTGTTTCTCTCTTTGCATTTATGTGATTCTCCTGTCACGATGTCGCCTCTTAGCCTCAATCTCTAAAGCTTTTTTCAACACAAGTGGATATGCTCTGAACTTGTAGCTTTTCTCTACCTCTGTGATGTTAACAACCTTCCTCTTGCCTTTGTCACACGCAGGTCTGCTACCCTCTGTTGCTACTAATGATGATGCTCTCTGAGATGCTACTTCTTTCTGCTTTGCTAACCACTCTATAGGTATTCCGAACAGTTCATTGAGCCAAGAGAAGTGATAACATTATCTCCATGAGTCTTCCTCAAGCCAATGACACACCCCGTGGATCCAAGGATGTTTCACTCTCGCACATTGGTCCTTCACTAATCAATGCAGGTCATATGGATTGAAACTTATGGTGTCGAAGGTGGATCTCTTGAATTCCTCTGTCTCAGCCTCAGCATGCTTGAAATTCCATATCTCATATAACCCAATCTACAAAGGAAGAGCGGGCTAAGGTGCCTTCTTCTTCCCGTGCAGTCTCACTGACAACCTTGTTGAGATGTGATATGACACTTATTGCATGATGAGCTTGTCCATGGAAATCTTCAATAAAAAATGCAAAGCCTTCTCCACGCTGTACATCCGTATGAAGGTGCCAAGGGGCGAGGCATACCAATCTCTTATGTCGACCAATGCCTCCATTGTTGTCTGTGACATGCAAGGTGGATCCAACTCAAATATCATCCTGTACACTAGGTGAAGAAGTGGTCTGATAATTGTATGATATCCCCACGGAAGCTGCATTCAGAGAACAACTTGCAATAAGTGTGCACAGAGGTTTCCGAAGGTGTCCATGCCCAACCCAAGCCTGGGAACTACTGACAGGCATAGATTGCATCCAGTATGTAGGAAATCATGTGTATCTTTGCTTGCTAACCCTTGGGAGGATGATGGGTTTCAGTTACCCATTCCTTCAACCTAAGATTTAACATGTCGAACCAATTGCAAGGTCTTCCTTCGCTCACCAGTTGATCCAACATTATCACCTAACTTCATAGGAAGGTTTATGTGCTCTCTTGGCCATATAAGCAGCATGAAAAGATGGCCAAGAGTTGATATTCCTTCCATAATATCTTCATCTTGTTGATATGAAATTATCGTATGTTAAAACTGATGTAGAATTGATTAGCCATTAATGAATTGAATGTTAACTGAAAGTGTTGGAATTGTGAGAATTTCTTGAGAAGAAGACTTTACGATAGAGAATAAAACATAAGCAAGATGCATAACAGAAGTGAAAACAAAAAAAACACAATGATACCAGACAACAAAATTGATTACGAAGTTCGTCCTTGATGGACTACGTCTTCGGGTCCACTTTCAAGATGGGCGAACACTTTATTAGGATTGAAACAGAAGAGGTCGATTACACAACAATTTGACCAAACTGAATATACACGTAGGAACTTCTCATCATTGTTAAAGGATATCTCTCTGAACCAACTTTCCAATGCCTATCATGATTCTCAATTTTGACTCCGGATGCTCCTGTTACACTGAAAACAAAATCGACTATGACCTCCAGAACCTACATACAAAACCCAAAACCACCAATGTCCACTTCAATGTGAAAAACAACCTCTTATAGCCCTACAAGTACATTCAAACTCCTTAGGTAGAGTTTAGGAATGAATATGACTCAAATTAGAGTTTGTTGGTCTTGGTCTTATTAGGTTTTGACACCTTAGGGATAACACCATGGTGGTTGAATTAGTTCTCCTCCAAAATTACAATGAAAACCCATTTATAAACCTTATAATAAAGCCGAAAAAGCTGGCGGCTTGCTAACTGAGCAGAGGAGGTTGACCGCCCATGTGAATAGACGTGGTCTAACCACAACTTGCCGGCGGGTGGTCTAACTCTGGCAGTTTCGCATCTCCATTCACATGTCACGTAGTTTTAGACCCTGATGTGATTAACTCCAAATGCTAACCCCAACGACTTATCTGACTGATCACATAACATAGCTCCCGACGCGGTCACGGTTAGGAGGTTTTCCCGCTGTGGTTTCCTCCGCGGTTTGGGACTGTGGTTACGGTCTATCTCCACTTGTTCACATGACAATGGTCCCCGTGTGATTTAGTCCAACGGTAAGGGGACTATTATGTGTAATTTATAATGTTTTTTTTTGTATTTCAAAGGCCCAAGGGTTAAAAAATTAGGTTTATGTATTAATTTGGAATTGTTTTAATACATGGTTTGGATGATATTATATCTGATATGTTTAGGTCATAGGTAATTGTGTTTGAATGCATAGATTTGCTAGGTGTAGGACTTATGTATGGTGTATTTAGGTTTAGGATTAGGTTTGGTTAACATAATGTCTTAGGTTTAGGGTTTTAGTCATTAGGACTTTACATCAAAATAAAAGAACCCATTTACAACTAAATGTCACAAAGTGACATTAGCAACATTTCTCTCATGATGACGACAACCAAACCCTGTAAAATAAATGAAAAAACCCACGTCAACACCAAATCCTGCAAAGTGGATGACAAACACATGTCGACGACCAAATCCTAGCGGAACTGACAACAATCATATGTCAGTAGCCAGGTACAAAACCATATCACCATCAAAACCATTGGCATCACCTGAACAACCTGAATCATAAACAACACTGTCGAAATTGAATGACACCAGACTGAATGCTAACGATGAAACTAAACCTATGTAACTGATATTACAAGATCCTCCTGGATCAATCCTCTCCACTTGAAAGCTTTTGGACCACAAAATTTTGACTTAAACAAATAGTCGATGAGGGTAGAGATCCCTCACTCTCCACCGTGCCCTGATGATGTACCAATACATTCAATCAATCACCTGCAAGTGATGACTCTAATGGTGCTGACCATGGTACATTTTGAATTGGTGACCTATTCCATCCATCTGCAATGTGGAAAACTTGCGACGATGGTGAAATAACCTGTTATGAACATTACAATTGATTTCTTTCCATGAAATACCATGAGATAGTGATTCATAATCATCTTTGAAAATAGTCTCTACAGGATATTGGTCAATACCATTGACATGTATTAACAATCTATTTTGAGGAATAAAAGAGACAATCAAAGATGTTTTAACATCAAACCAACTACTTGACTTGTGATACTTTCATGATTCCTAATTACTAAGTGAACTTTCTGCCATAAACCCATCAAACTGTAAGGTGAAAGTTGTTGCAACTTAGTTTGATTTTGAAAGTATTGAATTAGCTGTTGATTTGTTTGAATCACTGTTTCCTTATTCATTAAATGATGTTTCCATTGATTAGCACTTTCCCGTGATGCATAAGTTTCCCTTAAATACTTTAACACTACTTTAGAAAAGGCTTTGATATGAAAACAAATAGGCTTCCTCTCCACTTGAAAAGAGGCTTCCAAACTGTTTGAAACATGAAATGGTGACACAATATAACAGAAATGTAACACTGGCTTTCCACAATACTGACCTGCATCCCTGTAACTTATATTTTCCAAAATTGGACTGAATTGATTCATTCTGACATTAGGAAGAGGAGCTTTAGGCACAAACTGTAATTCATGTTGTATTCCCTACTTATAAGTAAGATGTTTGGTTTCTTTAAATAGAACTAGAAAAGTTTATACTTCTTCGATCAAACTATCTTTAAGCTGAGACTCATAACTTGAACAAACATCCTGTTGATTCTTATGTTGTTCCTTTACACACATGACTACAAATCTTTTATTTGAACTTATTAATCACTTCATTTGATTAGAAACAACTAAATTCAAGTGATTTTTGTTTTGATGTTCCCTGACAATAAATTCAACCCCATCTTTCTTAAGGTGATATTTATGCTCTCTCCTGTAAAATACTGCATCACGATCATAAAGATAAGGACTTCCTAAGACAACTCCACATATGTCTACTGGAACCACATCTAATTCCACTTCATCAATGTATTTAGCTGTAATGGAACATCTTAATTGACACTGTTTGGTGACTTTTATCTGAGTTGATTTATTTAGCAATCCTAATGGGTAAGGTCTTGGATGATTTCGTGTCTCCAAACCAAAATTCTTAACTAAATATTTAGATATTAGATTGGCCTAGGATCCACTGTAAAAAATTGTATCTATCCTTGTGTGCTAAGAAGTTATTTTTATGTTAAACAATTCAACTCTTTTATCCACATTTGAAGGATTTATGTTTGATGAAGATGCAATAGTATTCAAACTTGAACCAGTGTCAGAATTTTTACCTATCGTAACCATAACAGTTATCCTCGTTTCATCACCTGAATCTGAACCTAGATCTTGCTGCACTGCTGCAATTGCCTTCTTTTCATCCTTCTCCTTAAGGAACTTTTGGGCTTAAGTTTTGGATGAAGTTTCCAACACTTAGATTCATCGTGACCAATTCTATGGCAATGACAACAAGTAGGTCTTTCCTTTTGAGCTATCGTTGATTTCTTTCTCTTCGAATTGTTCTTCCCTTTACTGTCATTGGAATCTTTGATTTCCAACTCTTTGGATGATTGCGATGAAAACTTGAACGGTCTGCCACCTAATTCAATATGTATGGCTTGAACACACACTTCATCAAAATCATCAGGATTAAACATCAATAATGTATGTTGTAACTATGAATGTAAACTGTCAAGGTATTTTAACAAAGTTTCATGTGTATCTAATGAAATACCAAGCGCCAATGCTTTCTTTCTGAATTCCTGAGTGAACTCCTGAACCCTGCTGTTTAACTTGCCTCAAATGCTGCGAATCAATAACAGCTTTTTGCATGTATCCTAAAGGATAGAATTGTTTCCTAAGAGCTTTTAAAAACATAGACCATGAAGAGATGACTTTTCCTTTTCGATTTACATCTATCTGAGTTTTACTTTCCCACCAGATTAAAGTTGTTCCCCCCATTATAAGTGTAGCTAAATAGATTTTCATTTTGTATTCAAAGATGTTCTGAATACAACAATACACTTCTAACTGCTTAATCCAGTTATCTAACTTTTCAGGATTCATTTCACCATCATAAATAGGTAACTCAAATTTTACATCAAGTTTTAAAAGAGATGTTTTCTTAATCAAGTTTTGTTTTTTTGTTTGTTTTTTGTTTTTTGTTTGTTTTGTTTGTTTGTTTGTTTGTTGTTGTTGTTGATGTTGTTGTTGTTGTTGTTTTTTTTTTTTTTTTTTTCGTGTTCAGATTCTACACTGGAAGAAGAAGAAGATGATGATGATGGATATGATGGAGGTGAAGGTGGTTTATCAGCCTTGCCTTTACCTTTGTCCTTGTTCGATGTCTTTGAAGAAGAAGCTGCATCCCTCACCTTCTTATCTTAGTAAAGTTCTCCCAACATCTGCTGCATAGTCAAGAAAGTACTTTCACCTGCATCAGATCCTGTCATGGTCGACTTATGAATGGCTTGTCGCTTTCCAATCTCTGGATCAATTTGCTCAAGGATTCCTTCTCCACGTTGCGACTTTGACCTGGTTAACATTCAATTGAAAATTCTACAAACACAACCTACTCTAATACCAAATTATATGATCTTAAATGATCATATGTTAAAACTAATGTAGAATTGATTAGCCATTAATGAATTGAATGTTAACTGAAAGTGCTGAAATCGTGAGAATTGCTTGAGAAGAAGACTTTATGACAGAGAATAAAACATAAGAAAGATGCATAACAAAAGTGAGAATAGAAAAAAACACAGTGATACTAGACAACAAAATTGATTACGGAGTTCGTCCTTGATGGACTACATCTCTGGGTTTGCTTTCAAGATGGGCAACCGCTTTATTAGGATTAAAACAGAAGAGGTCGATTACACAACACTTTGACTGAACTAAATATGCACATATGCAATTATGGTAACTGTCAAAGGATAGCTCTCTGAACTAGCTTTCCAACGCCTATTACGGTTCTCAATTCCGACTCCGAATGCTCTTGTTACACTGAAAACAAAATTGACTATGACCTCTAGAATTTGCATACAAAACCCAAAACCAACAATGTCCACTTCAATGTGCAAAAATACCTCTTATAGCCCTGAAAGTACATTCGAACTACTTAGGTAGAGTTTAGGAATGAATCAGACTCAAATTATAGTTGTTGGTCTCGTTCTTAATAGGTTTTGACACATTAAGGATAACACCATGGTGGTTGAATTAGTTCTCCTCCAAAATTGCAACGAAAACCCTTTTATAAACCTTATAATAAAGCTGAAACCGCTGGTGGCTTGCTAACTGGGCGAAGGTGTAGAAATTTTGAATAATAAACACTTATTCAACAGATATTATCTCGATTATACACTATTGCAGAATACATGCATAATACATAACCTCCTCTACATTGATCATCAATTTAGCAGCATCAAAAAAAATGAAACATCAATAGCATGCACACATTAACACAGTATGTAACCCGGGAAAGCTTACAGCTGAAAACCCCACACTATCTGTATATTAATGATTGAGAACATGTAACAATACATAGTACAATACTCCTCTCAAGTATCCATCACTATCTCCACCTGTTACACACAAAACTAGCTCAGATCCGAACAAGTCACAAGTTCAAATCTTCTCTGCCGCTTTGCCTGCCTCTATTGCACAATACCAAGTGAAAATCACTCACACTGAAAATCACATGAGCACAGGCTATAATACTGGGCATATACTGTGCAATTCTCATGGGCATACTCAATCCATTGATTGTGCAAGATCTCATGCACAACTATAGTCACAACTGATAGCAATCTCAACCTCTAACACCTGTCTCCACTGAACTGTACATGCACTGAGTTAATTGATGTATTCTTCAGTTGCATTATGAGTTAATAATTAGTGAATTAATTTAATCAATTAATTCACATCACTCATCACTAGTCTATTTGCAGTAGACTGATTACAACTAGTTTAACCAAGTCAAACTGAACACAACTCCATCAACTCCACAATCAACTCCACCAAACTCAACTGCTTGAGTTCTAATTGAAGTCCTGCATGAAATAGCTCAACTAACCCACAAAGAAAGCGTATTTCCTTCTGACAGCTGCATGTGCCACATCTGTAGCTCAAACTGAAGTGCTCCAAGAGGATAAGATAATGTTTATAGTCTAAATATTATTATGAGACAATAATATTTGACTTTTCTATTTTTAGCCTGGCAGTCTAAAAATAGACTTTGATTAGTCCGCTGTGAACCAGAAATAGAAGTCCATCTATTTTTCCCAACATGACCAATCATCCATAAATAGCATCCTGCAACTCATAGAATATGATCCATATGTCTAAAAATAGACTTTGCGCCATAATTTGCCTGCGGGCCCACTTAGTGAAGGCGACTCCTTTCCACTAAGCTCCATCATCTTGTTGCATTCTCAACAAGAGGAGGTTGACGACCCATGTGAATAGTTGTGGTCTAACCACAACCTGCCAGCAGGTGGTCTAACTCTGGCAGTTCCGCTAACAATGCTCTGGTGGTTTCGCATCTACGTTCACATGTCACGTGGTTTTAGACCCAAATGCGATTAACTCCAAATGCTAACCCCGACAACTTATTTAACTGATCACATAACATATCTCTCGACGCCGTCATGGTTAGGAGGTTTTCCTGCTGTGGTTTCCTCCACGGTTTGGGACTGTGGTTACGGTCTATCTCTGCTTGTTCACATGACAACGGTTCCCACACGGTTTAGTCTAGCAGTTAAGGGACTGTTATGTGTAATTTATAATGTTTTGTTTGTATTGCAAAGGCGTGAGGGTTAACAACTTAGGTTTATGTATTAATTTGGAATTGTTTTAATACATGGTTTGGATTGTATTATATCCGATAGGTTTAGGTCTTAGGTAATGGTGTTTGAATGCATAGATTTGATAGTTGTAGGACTTATGTATGGTGTATTTAGGTTTAGGACTAGGTTTGGTTAACATAATGTCTTAGGTTTAGGGTTTTAGTAATTAGGACTTTACATCAAAATAAAAGAACCCATTTACAACTAAATGTCACAAAGTGTTATTAGCAACATTTGTCTCATGATGACGACAACCAAACCCTGTAAAATGAACAACGAAACCCACATCAACACCAAATCCTACAAAGTGGACAAAAACACATGTCTATGACCAAATCCTGGTGGAACTGACGACAACAATATGTCGACAACCAGGTACAAAACCATATCACCATGAAAACCAATGGCATCACCTGAACAACCTGAATCATAAACAACACTATCGAAATTGAACGACACCAAACTGAATGCTGACGATGACACTAAACCTGTGTAATTGATCTAACGAGATCCTTCTGGATCACTTGTAAACCTGGCTGGGTGTCGTCCTAAACTTGGCTGGCTCTTTCACCCAACTCTAGAGGATATCTCTTGAGTTTTCACTGCGGTTGGGTCCGCTAAAGGGTTTATCCATCATGATCACTGACTCTGGCAAGTGATACATCTTCTGAAAGTCATTCACCTTAAAGGTAGCAAGTTGTGTTCCACTAAAACTGCTCAACACCATTGTCTCTGGATCAGTATGCGAGATAATCTAGTGGATCATGTCAGCGCATGGAAACACGAGATACCTGCATACAATCTGGTACAAGCTAGACTTGTGTATGTTGACATAGACCCTGCAGTATTCCATATTTTCTTAAAATAATTTTGAGAATGTATCATTGATGTCCTGCCATTTCATCTTGATATCCTTGTCTATGAATAACTTCATGTCTTCATATATAAGCAAGCTCATAGACACTTTCTCAATTGCATCTTCGGTTGCACTCTCAATGGTGTCCTTTGACCCTTCTCTCTTGGAGTCCATTGTACCTGTACTATTGAGAGGCGGACTGAACACTTGCGATACCTGGAGACATAGCAACATTCATGGCAAGAAATATTTCAGTTGAAAATCAAAACAACTGGACTACTGACATGTAACACACCTGGGTGATTGACTATGAATATTGTGCAATTTTCATAGGGAGGCTGGGAGACTGACTACCAAAACTATGCAACACATAGTCCTGACTATCAACAGGCCGCTTGACTACTGAAACTGCACAATGCATAGTCTAGTCTAGCCTACTGAGGACTGAAACTGCGCAATGCACACTTTTAGTCAGCATTGACTATAATGAACAAATTGCATTTGTGCAATTTCTGGGGCTAACAAGGCACTACCTCTCAGAATTAAGCAGAGAAAGCCCGGAGGCCAGTGCTAGGCCAACTTTGCACACTTTTTTGGGGGAAGGTCAAGCCTTCATTCTCAGAAATGCCATTACCAGTCAGGTAGGGCCCGGGCCAAGGCAGCCCAGACCTATCGACGGGTGACTGAAAACATGAAAATTTTGAATGCATGGCGAAGCTGAGTGCAAACAAGAGTGAATGATCATGCATGCAAACAGTGAGTGTAGGATTGAGAAAACAAGAAAACAAGCATGTGTGTGAAGCTAGTCGCTAGAACGATGACCGTTAGTGAAGAAACAATGTCATGTATGAGATAGTAGTGAGATGCAATGAAAAACTTGAAACAATGATTCTACAAGCTAACATGCATTAAAACAACAAAAAGTGTTCAATAAAACTAAGAAAACAACACTCACACAAGCCAAAATATAAAAAGTGACAGAAAAACAACAAAAGACATGAAAAGTGGACTTACCCGGAAAAAGTTGAGTTGAACATTATGCCAAATGCTCCTAGATGCGATGTGGGATGTGAGAGCTCCAAGATCGATATGAGGAATGAGCTTTGAAGCATCAAATAAATAAGTTTGATAAGTTCGAGACTTATGACACGCATTCCACAAATCTAGTAAAAAGCGACACTTGGCGGGAGGTTTCTAAAACAACTTTTGCATGTAACTTCCTGCTGCTAAAAATGGATCCCTAAAATCAAGGGATGATTTTTTATTTTTCGGGAAAAGCAGCCTATGCATGAAAATCAAGATTGGTAAGTCTTAGAGGGAAATAGTCAACCTGGGAGCACATGCAAAAATCTGCAAGCCTGGCAATGACATTTGCATAGTTTCTAAGCTGAGAAAGTCTGGTTGTCCCTCATGTATTGTGCAATTTATGGATGGAAGTTGTGGCTGTTAGTCAGAATTGCATAATTTTTTAGATGAAGCCCAGTGTTGGGCTGCATTGGGCAATTGTTAGAGGGAAGGCTGCCTTGATGGATTGTGCATTTCTGGAGCCCAGCAGGCAGCCCAAATGGATTGCACAATTTCCTAGGTGAGCATCACAACCAGAAAATAACTATGTCTTGGTCATCCTGCGGGTGGGAGGCAAACAATTTGACAAGAACAGGCTAGTAAGTCACTGAAACTCAACTGAAGCATCTGTACTTGTACAGTGCAAGACATGCTGCTAAGGATGGTTGGTAGGGAGGCACCAAAATGAAGCTAAGGAAAAATTTTGGAGGGTGGTTGTAGCCGCTACACTGGTAGAACTCTAGCTCTTTGAAAGGACCTTATTTTGTGAAAAGCAAGTCTAACTCCTCCAGAAGTATTCTTCAATCCTCTGATCATCTTGGTTTCCACACTAGCTTAATTGAATGATATAACACTTGCCATGATCTTGGTCGGTCAGCAAAAATTCCAAGCCAAGTCAACACATTTGTTTTGATTGGGGATGAGGGGTATATTGGTACACAAGTAATATGACTGTCAGAGTTTAAGTTTCATCACTGGTGTTGCTCCGCTGCCAGCAGGCCTGGGCAATACCCGATGGAGTCATGCAGGAACACAGACATCGCTCCGCTACCAGCGAGCCTGGTTAGTACCCGGATAGAGTTACTTGTATCACCTCTCTGCGCACGAAGTCTTTATATTCTTTGTCCTTATTCATTTTTCAAAATTTTCACATTTTCATTTTTTCATTTTTTTTCATTTTTCAAGAAATATTTATAACACTTATTTATTTCTGAGGCATAAGAGGGATCCTGACTTATTGAGAACAAAAGAGGTTGTTCCTTCAGAGAAGTATTTTGTATATACCTCTAACATACTTGTTAATATTTCCCCCCTCACCTTACTCTACCTAACTAAGCTGAAAAGGGTCAACCTAAAACAACCGACTATAGTAGGTGATACTAGTTAGCGCACAAGTGTTGTGTTTTGATCAAGGTTCACTTCGAATACAACATATTTTTCATTGGTGTATCATTGAATGAAGACAAGAAGTTCGACATAAAGAGACAAGACAATAGATAACCAAGTATTGATAACTGTACAAGTCCTCTTGCATTTTACCTTGCTTGTTTCAAGAGTCATGCACAGTTTCATGCAAAACTAACCTACGGGCATAAACAAGTAAACAAAACAAAACAAAAAACAAAAAGCAGAAGAAAGTGCAAAAGCAAAGCAAGAAGGCAAGAAAACAAATGACAAAGAAAGAGAGAAAACATGCATGCAAGAAAAAAATACAAAAGAAAACACTACTCCTACTCACAAGCTAACGATGCATGGGTCTGATCATGTGAAGCGATATTTCCAATGCAGCCACTAGCACATTAGTTGACCCATTTTGGTGAAGGCATGGTTCACGAACAACATATTCAGGTGAACCAACAAACATGAAAGATATAACAATGAAGACAAATGCACTCCGAGTTTAAATGCATCCACAAAAGAAAAAAAAAAGTGAAAGCGCATGACATGCACTCTGCAGACTTGCCATGGTGTTGTGCTACACTACGTGAAGATGTTAAGCATATGCATTCTCTTGACTATGAAATGAAAGAAAACATGAGAAACATAGACAACTTGAGTCACACTAGTGTTCTTGCTGTGTAAGATTCCTCCAATGCATGAGTGATGGGATCGTGTGGTTCGAGTGGAGGAAGTGAAATCAGTGTGTTGGATTGATCTTCAATTCATACATATGAGTGATGAGGAGCCTTGGGTGTTTCAACAATTTCCTGATTGGAAATGAAACCAACCTCAGGACAAAAAAGGCCTAACATAACCATCAGCTTGGGCTGAAGTGCCTCGACAACCTACGAGGTTTCGACTTCTCGAAAATAGATCATCATAAACAGGTGTCTTTGAAATATCAACAACGATACAATCAACATCATGATTGAATACGACAGTAAATAGATCACGACAACTACGATCAAAAAAATCAATGAGTTCATCGACATCCTCATGATCTAATAAATCAAACAGATGGGTAGATTATAAGCAAGAATTTTCACCCTCTTCGTGTCCGGAAAAATAAGATGAAAAATCAAGTGGATTTTCAATGAAGAATTTTTCCTCTATGCTATCGAATGATGGACTGACATTGAGTTTGTTCTACAAATGATTAGCAATGAATGCATCCATGGATGAATTTACACAAGGAAAATCAGAGATAGTATAATAACCAAAGATGTCAGGAAAAAGCGGAGGAGGCACAGACAGAAGGAGGTCATTGTTGGGCATGGGATCCCCCGCAACAGGTTTTGGGGCTCAAAGCCCAAGTTTTGGTCAAAGATGGTGTAGAACTCTGTGAAGTACGAGCACAGGGCGTGAATTGTATAATTGAGTCATAAGGTTGTCCGCCCTAAGAATTGTAATTTAATGTAAAGATGTGTTAGCCTACCCATGGTCCACAAACCATGGGATTGTATAAATAGAGCGAGGCTCTAAGTGTAAAGATAGTGAAGCTTAGTAGAGAATAGATATAATAGAGAAGGATGGTTAGAGCATAGAGTGGAATCTGAAGTGTGTGGGGTCATAGTGGTAGGAAGAGGCTCTGTAGCTGAGTGCACAAAGGCCTAGTAGAGTCCGCAGCTCAGTGCGCAGACCCCTACAATTGAGTGCACAGGGCGGAATCGGGTCTGTACTTGGGATTGAAAGATAATAAAGAGAAGTTTATTCTATGCATCTGTTTTGGAATCTTTATGTTGATGTTATTCATTACTTTTACTCTGTTTATTTACTGTGCGCACTTGATGAACACTCGCATGAATGCTTATATGTGAATTTAATCTAAGTAATTAGCTAACAGAGACTAATTAAGGAAGACTTGGGTAAATAAAACAGGTCGCACTGTGGCTAGAACCGCGCGAAGATAGTAGCACAGGGCGCGGGGTGCCCATAGGTGTGCGTAGCGGAGAAAGTGCGAAGGTTGGACCGTGTACCAATCACCACATACCAGACATCCCCAGGGTGCAGAAACCTAGTTCTAGCACCCTCCCATACTACTTCGGGTGAGACCTCAGCTCGTGCTCTACAGACTGTTGCTAAAAGGGCCAGTAGTACCAGGATTTACTTGGCTAAATCACTTTCGAACCTAAGTCAGGCCCCACTAAGCCAACAAATGGTTCTGTTGCTGGGATAGGGATCTGCATAAGGGATGTCTGATGTCATGCCATTGGAACCCAACAAATAAGGAAATTGAAGAGTGGTTGGACAAGAAGATTCATGAGTTCGCGACATAGGAAAACATAACTCTATAAGTATCTGAGAAAAGGTGGTCAGAGCGCTACGTGTATATGGAAATCCATGAGATTTCCTTTTCATCCTTTCCTTCTGAGCTGTATGTGTGGATCACGAAGCTAGCAGACAACCAAGGAAGGTGTAGGCTCGATAAACCAATAGTGTGGACTTCGGAACTAGTGTGCAGACTAGAAGCCTCAGAAGAGAAGATAGCGCGAGCTGTGGACCATTGGCTCAACCGAATAATAGGAGGATTTATCACTGAGTTCGCGGTGGACACGACCATCAGTTACAGCGAGGTAGAGCGACATTTTCTCAAGGGACCGCGAGGTAAGTATATTAAATCTTTGAACACCTAGATTAAGATGTTGTTATGTGAAAAGCGGGTTATGCGAATAAATTAATGTTTGGGACTACAAAGAGCAAAAAGATCTATAGAAACAGAAGTGGTGAAGAATTAGAAAACAGTCCCTTAATTTCACCCTCACGGGAGAGCGAGGACGAGCTCGCGAAGGTTTCTCCGAGGAGTGCAGTTAGTTTGATAAGGCAGCGCATTCTGTGGTTACCACCTCCACCCACAATGGCCACCCGCTTCACCTCCCTCACCTCCATCTCCACCCACTCCACCTCCACCACCTCCACAGTTCAGTATGGCGAGCGCAATCAAACTACTAGTATTTAGAGGAGTAGGGAATGAGGATCTGGACCAATTCTGGTTCGTGGTAAACGCAGTATGGGAAGCACAAGGTGTCATGGATGACAACATTATGAAGGCTACATTGGTGAGCACACTGTAGGATCGCGCATTAACGTGGTACATTAGGCACTCTAACGACCACCCAAATGCAGGGATAACAGAGATCCAAAATGCGTTGAACAGAGAATTTAGCAGGCCAAAATCAGAGATGCAGTTAATCATCAGGTTTAAAGAGATCGCGATGCTTCCGAGTGAGACCCCCTAGGATCTGGACCAAAGGCTAAAAGTATGAACTGCGAGGCCAATATGATGCTAACGGATTCACAACATCACGCATGGTTTGTAACATCTCTGAAACCACACTTGAGGACGACGCTGTCACAATAGAAACTTTCTACCCAGGCCGAAGTGTTGGAGATGGCGATGAGATTACATGAGACCTTGATACAGGACCCTAGGTTAGGAGTTCAACAAATCCACGTGCAACTACAGAATCTATGTTTGGAAATGCAAAGCTTGAAGCAGGATAGGGCATCATAGACAGAGGTGCGTGAGGGAGTATGGTGCATAAAGTGCAAGGGCCAGGGACATGACAAGGATTAATATCTAGTGCCCGTGAACTACTTGGCAGGAGGAGGGCCAATGCCATTAAGACCAGAGGTGAAAGCAGGGCCAGGTGTGGCACCCGCTTTATGGTGTGCAATGTGTCAGATAGGAGGAAAACACACGACAAAAAATTGTCATTTGCTGCAGAAATATACATAGACACCCCAACAATTGTTTTGTAATTTCTGCAGGTCGGTAGGCCACAATGAGTGCACTTGCCATAATTACGAGCTAATGATGGATTAGACCCCAGCCTATAGGATGCAGACCAAAAAGCGAGGCCTCGACTCAGATGCAGGGATGGCATGTGTTGGATTTTAGGGGCGAGGTTGGGGATGAGGTGGAATGGGATCAGGAAGGGGCCACGGACAGTTAATTTTTTACAATTGTGGAGGACCAAGGCACTATGCCCGCGATTGCACCAACACAACGAGGATATCCTGTGTCAGTTTGATCATGAAACAATAGATTGTCCTACGTTGATCACAAAGATGTGCGAAAAAGGGGTATTCCAGCCTCCCCTGACTTAGAATATACAAATGATGAGGTCTGAGCCGCGCAAAGAAGACCCGAATGTAAGCATGATGCTCAGAAGTGGTATGGACATGGGAGAAGATACGGGGAAGCAGCTAGAGGAAAGTAGATGGGTTCGCAAGGCCCTTGCAAAGGAACTCGAGTTTGACTTAGAACGCACAAAAGAAACATTCGTGGAAACCAAGAAGAGCTTCGTAGAGGCCTCCACTTTAGGTAGTAAGGATCAACCAGAGCCAGGAATGGATCATTCAATGCTCACTACCTTTTTGGATACCACCGCTGCATGACAACTGGTGAGCTCCAGTATTGTAGCAATAATGCTACAACTTCTGGGGCTTCCTGTCTCTCATTTTATCAACCCGGTAGTTCGTACAAACTTGGAAGCGACGGTGCTGTATGCACAAGTACTAGCTCTTGTCGCAGATGTCACTTGGTCAGCTGGCACAAGTCTGCTAGGGCTCAAGCCAACTTCTATAGGCTCACAGAAGAAGCTTTATCAATGATGGACGAAAGCTAGCTCAAAGGAGACTAATCTACTTGACAAAAACGAACTGAAAGCAAATCAAAGCATGCAAACCTAGGAAACCCTAATTTAACTAGTCTAACCTCTATAATGCAAAGAATGTGAAGGAAACTTCTACCAATGCTGCTGTTACCTCTAATAAGTGAAAATGCATGGATCTAAGCTGCTTGCATCATGAAAGATATGTTTTTGTATTTTTCCTTTAAGTGTGTGGAATGATTGTGATTTTGTGCTAACTAGGGTTTGATTGTGCAGATGGGATGGAGAAGGAAGGAAAGCGTGGGACAGGTTGGGGAGGCTAGGAGAGGTCCCTAGGGATCCTTAGCATCCATCCACAGAGGTTCCTCGCATTCAGAAGCTCGGCAACCGAGTGAGTGGCCTCCTACAGGAAGTCTGCAGGGGATCCTACAGGATACTCTGGTTTCTACAGGATGTCTACAAACGGCTACAGGATGACCTACCGTGAGTGTTTGGCGTGATGGAGGAGTGATGAAATGGTAGGGGGAGATGTGTAAGGTAGGAATGAGGCTGGTGATGGCTGTAGAAGTGGAGGAATAGGATAGGGAGTGAATGTAGGGAGTAGGTTGGAAGATAGAGGGCTAGGTCAATGAAAGGGCTTAGAGAGTGGAAGTACGTGAGGAGTGAAAGACTTTGGGAGATGACAGAGCGGAGCAAAGGTCGAGGAGATGTGTTGCATGCGTGATCAAGATGGAGAATGAAGTAATGGACGAGAGAGGGCAGTGCAAGTGAAACAAATGCTTGTGACTGTTACCAAACCGAAAATGCATTAACCTAAACTACCTGTGCTTGTAAATTCAATGAACAGCAATCCAAAACGCGAAGGAGAATGTGCATGAAGCTGTGGTAAAGGAGTGTGGTGCAGGTGTGAATGACAAGGAAGCATCTAACATAACGTGGTTGTGTTTGCAGCAATCATGAAATAAAGAAATGGGTGTTTTTGGTGGTTAGTCATGGACTGCACCCCAATCCCAAATGAGATGGCAGTGAGCCTTAACAACCCTTTTTGTTGGAGCTCCAATGGACTATATCTATCCTCTGCTACACTAAACAACTGTAAACAAACTCACCATAAGCAAATCCTATCTAACTCATGAAAAAGACCAACTTAACAACCTGTAATTCGAATTGCATGTGCAAATGAAAAGCTCAAAGTGCTGAAATGAAATGGAAACAACACTACAGCAGAGGGGATCTATGGCTCTCAGGTTGGGCCCTAACCTGAGAGCTATAGTCTCCTTAAGAAACTCAGAACTAGATCACAAACTGCCTTCTTTATTCATAATCTGCTGTCATGCCAAATTGGCTTACAAAAAGGAACGAAAACTGAACTGTGCTCCAAAATTACAATAGCAATACGAGAGTTTCAACAACCTATCAAAGGCTAAGGCCTCTATACTTATATAAAAACGATGATCCAACAAGTATCCTTGATTTTAGGAGCTCGGCTGTCCAACTTCGAGTTTAACTGCTGATCCTGTAGGACAGTCATAACTACTGTTCCTGTAGAACAGTTATAACTGCTGTTCCTGTAGGACAGCTGGCTGCTTCTTAAGCTCGGAGGGGAGATGGATTGGAGCTCGGAGTTCTTGGTGGGAATCACGAGGAATGTCCCCAAGACCGTGGACATCCTCTCCTAAAAGTCAGCAGTGCCACCTCATTGTCTCCTTGTCTCCTTTTCGTTGTCTTTTGCTCCCTTTTAATGCCAAAACCTGGAATCACAATGCATTAGTCACGTAGATAGAGTGCCTACCCTTCTTCCTACAAACAACATGAATAAACTAAGAAATGCATGCATAAGCAGTAAAAAATGAATGGTTTGAGCAAGTAGAATAGGCCAAAATGAGCCCAAATTGTACCAAAATTGGGGCTCATCATCACCCCCCAGCTGAACCATTTGCTCATCCTTGAGCAATTTTGCCCCGGCTCCTTGTCCTTGGCCGAGAGCTGGGGCCCAGAACCTGCTCCTTCTTCTCTACTTTTGGGGCCTCTGTTTTCTCTGCCTCAGGTGGAGACGAGGGTGGTGCTTCTTCCCCCTTTTTCATTTCCTTGAGCCGGGCTTCAGAAGGCGACTGGCCTATTTTTCGCGTCCAGGAAGTGACTTTTGGGCTTCCCTTCTCAGGGGTGGCCTGTGTTTTAGAGGGAGTTCTTGTACTGGGTGAAGTAGGGATGTCTCCTGAAGTGGGTTGGCTGCTGGGTGGAGGCTGCGACTTGTCTGTTTTCATTCTCTGACTCCTCCTTGCTTCGGAAGGTAGAGGGATCTTCCTCTCTCTCTTTTCTTTGGGTTTTGTCGGTGTGCTGAGGGCAGCCAGTACCGCTGCCGCCTCCTTTTCGAGGATGCTAGCCTTCTCTTTCTTGTGCTTTGCTCTCTCAGAGCTCCTTGTAGAGGGTCCCTCCTCCTTTGGTTTCGGGCTTCCTGCAGAAGACCCTTCCTTGACCGGTTTTGGGCTCCCTGTAGGAGCATCTTCCTTAGCTCTTGGGCTTCCTGTAGGAGCCTTTTCTTTTAGCACGTCTGGGCTTCCTGCAGGAGCTTTTCCTTTTTCTTTCGGGCTTCCTGTAGAAGCTTTTTCCTTTAGCAGTTTTGGGCTTCCTGTAGAAGCCTTTTCTTGAATTTTTGGGCTTCCTGTAGAAGCCTTTGTCTTTGTTTCCAGACTTCCTGTAGAAGTCTGTTCCTTAGTGATTTTCGGGCTTCCTGTAGAAGACCCTACTTTGTCCACTTTCGGCCCTCCTGTAGAAGACTCTTTCTTTACGCTCTGTGGGTCTCTTGTAGAAGATCCCTTCTCTGTTTTTGAGCCTCCTGTAGAAGCCTTCGTCTGCTTTCCTGTAGGCGTTGTTCTGGGGCTTCCTGTAGAAGCCTGCGTTTGTTTCCCTATAGATGCAACTGTCACCACCTTTTCTTGCTTGGCTGCATGGATTTTGCTTTTGGTTTTGACTGCAGGAGCTGACGAGGTGCTTGGGCTGACAGGGACCACCTCCGCTTTGTCCATTCTGCTCTTCATCCTCTGTTCTCTTGCTGTCAAAACAGGTGTGTCACCCTCCTCTTCGTCTTCCTTTTCTTCTCGCTTCCTCTTTTGTTCCTTCCTCTGCACCGTGGCAGGGGTCTTCTGACCTGGTTCCCTCTTTTCTTTGGCCACTGCCTCTTTGTCTTCACTGCTGGAGGAGCCACTATCTTCGACCAGCATTTTGATGTCCCCATCTCGTGTTAGATTTCTAAATGACTCCCAGGAGAGGGAACTTTATAGGAGTGCAGCGCATCCTCTACAAGCAACTTGATCAGCCCATGGTGTGCCACCTGATCTGGGACGCCACCCTTCAGCTTCGTAGCACATTCCATTAAAGATTGCAACAGGAAATAAGGAATGCTTAATTTCTTTTCTACAGGAAGCTCACTTCGGTGCCTTGACTCGTTCAGCAATCGGAAATGGTACCCGTAGACGATGCTATAGCGCCCCTCACATGTAATATATTTCATAATCTGCAAGCTGACCTCGTTCCAAGGTGGTGTCAAACTATTCCTTCGTACTCCATTCTTATCTCCAGAGAATTCTTCCTTAGGTGGAAAGAATTCCTTCTTCGCTTGCTGGCTCTGTTTTCGTTCTTCTTTATCCCACGGGAGACCCATAGGAAGCTCAGTGATTCTACTGATGGACTGCGGGGTTATCTTGAGGCTTAGGCCTCTGAAATTGACTGTGGCCAGCACCTTGGATTTTGGCCTCAGGGCCTGCAAGAATTTCTCGGCCACCTCCTCATCGTACCCCTGCAACTTATCACAAAAAGACATCCATTGTGCTCTAGTGAAGAGCTCAACCACTGCCGGATTTCTTCTTAGTGTATTTGAATCAGTGGGCTCTCGTCTGATAAACCCACCAGGCATGATGAGCACGGTGGTTTTGACCACAGGTGGTAAATACAAAGGGAATTCGGTCTTATAGACAGAGCATGCAATGACTTCACAAAACCACAGTCTAATTATACCTCTATCCTGTAGAAGCGATAGTATGGGCATGGCAATCCAATATCTTTTATGACCAGACTGTGAATAATGACCTTGCCACCTTTGAAAACCAATTGCGGAAGGAGTTTCAGGGTTACCTCTTTTCCGCCACCTTTTTTTTACGTGAAGACTTCACCTTCCTGTAGAGACTGCTTTCCTGTAGATACTGCTTCCTGTAGGACTGCGTTCCTGTAGAAACTGTTCCTGTAGGAGCAGTGCGCAGACTTCGGGGGGAGCTATAGTTGGACAGCGGTCGAGAGGTGCCTTACCAGCGTTCAGGTAGCCGAGAGCTTGGCGTATCAACATGCAGAGGTAATCAGAGGAGCTACTCGAGTTTTGAAGTGAGGTTGATGGATATACACGCTTAATCGAGCTGATTAGATTTTGAATCGGCGCAGCTCGTGGCGCGGGGGGTGAGCTGTCCCTGCCGGACCGTTGGGTGACGTCACCCATCATCCGCCTGCACATTCGCTTGCTTCCGCATTCATTCCCACAGATCTGCCGCCACCCTTTTCGGTTAAACTCGTTTCACGGTTGACGGGACTAATCTTCACGTGCGTGCTACGTGTGTCTTTTGTCGTGGCTGCCACCTCATCATCTGACTATCCTTTCACTAGCCGATGTGGCCAGTCAACTAGCCTTACGGCCGCTCAACCATTCACCTTTATGCCATGCAAAGCAAATCAAAGTAATATCCATGCGATTTGATGGAGAGAAGGATTAGAACACTTACCTGCGCGCGGCTGCACATGATTTCCAGTTTGTGGACGATGGATTTACCTGCTGCACGCGGCTTACACAAACCCGGAGGCACATGGCTACCGGTTGCTGACGCTGGAGTGGATGGTTTCGCGTTCATGCGCCCGTGTTTTATCTCGGATGGCGGTGCTGTGGACGGTATTCACTCGAGCAGGTTGAACTGTTACAGGATCCCCGCGAGGGGTCTTGTCACAGTCCTTTCTCCTTGGGTACATGCTGCATGCTGGCGGTTCTGGCTTCTCGATCACCATCCCTGTGCTTCTGATGCATAACGTGGATGTGGTATGGCTCTCGGTGCTTAGTTTTTCTTTGACAGATGTTTTTTCACGAGAACTCATTGCTTTGTTGTGCTGCTGCAGGGATCTTGGTTGCATGGCGACGAGGATGGTGGAGCAAGATAATAGCAATGTTCAGGGGTGCCATCAGTGGCATGCATGCGTTCAATCCACTCCTCAGTCGCTAGATCTTCACTTGAAACACATTTCGGCCGTCGCAACCTTCTACAGGAAGTTTCCTGTAGAACACAGAGCTTCCTGTAGAAATTTTGCACTTTCCTGTAGAAGATCCGCGTCTTCCTGTAGGAAGACTGTCTGTTCCTGTAGAAAACTGTATCTTCCTGTAGAAGATCCAAATCATGATAAAAAATCGCACATACCTTGAAAAGCATTGTTATTCTTGGAGGAGGTGTTGATGACATCCTTTGATAGCATGATGAAGGCCCCTGGCTTGGAGTGGAGAGGCTTCTTCTCCTCCATAGAACATCTGCATGCAAAACTTTTATTGTGCTTATTGTTTTTTTCTCTCTTTTTTTTTTTTTTTTTTTTGAAAAGATAGCAGGGACGCCCCAAAGAGGTTTTCACCCTTGCTACCTGCCCTGAGCGCCTCAAAGAGGTTTTCACTCAAGGATCTTTTTTTTTTTTTTTTTGAAAGACAATAGGAGCGCCTCAATGAGGTTTTCACCCCTACTGCCTGCCTTGGGCGCCTCAGAGAGGTTTTCACCCAAGGATCTTTATTTTTTCTTTTTTTTTTTTTTTTTTTTTTTTTTTTTTTTTTTTTTTTCAGGGTATGCCCAAAGTGGAGGCGGAACCTTTCTCTATGACCAAAACAGATTTCTCCATAGTGCTGATAAACTCTTGTCTTGAGAGAGGTCTTCTGTAGATCTTCAATCGGTGTCCATTGACAAGCATGGGAATGGCTTCCTCATCAATGGTTCGAATGAGGACAGATCCATTGTCATGGCACTGTTCCACTACATATGGTCCTAGCCATCTGGTTCTCAACTTCCCCTTGAAATCTTTGAATCTGGAGTCATACAACAAAGCCCAATCTCCCGGCTGGAACTGCTTGTCATGGAGATGTTGATCATGCCACACCTTTCTCTGAAGTTGAACCACTTCTGAGTGAAGGAGGGCCTGCATGCGGTGCTCATCCAGTCCATTCAGCTGCAATAACCTTTCTTGCTGTGCATGGCTGAGATCTAGGTCCAGCTGAGCTGCCATCCTCAAAGTGTTATACTCAAACTCAATGGACAGCAAAGCTTTCTTCCCATAGACCAGCTCATAAGGTGTGAAGCCGGTGGTGGTCTTCCAAGTGGTGTTGTAAGCCCATGTGGCCTCAACCAGGCGATCTGCCCAGTCCTTTCTGCTGCTGCTCACCACTTTAGTCAAGATCCCTTCTAATGCTCTATTGGTGACTTCCACCTGCCCATTTGCTTGAGGATGATAGGGGGTGGAAGTCCTATGCTTGATCTTTTGATGAGCTAGTAGATCTTCAACCAAGTTGGATGTGAACTGGCTCCCTTGATCGGTCACCAGCTCTCTTGGGTAGCCAAACTTGTAGAAGATGTTCTCTCTTAAGAACTCGACCACCTTCTCTTCTGTTGCTGCTTTGATTGCTTTAGTCTCTGCCCACTTTGTCAAGTAGTCAGTACACACAATGATGTAGGATCTCTGCCTCGAAGAGGGATTGATTGGACCCACAAAGTCCATGCCCCACTTCTCAAATGGCTCAAGAGTCACTTGAGGTTGGAGAGGCATCTCATCCCTTTGGGTCGGTTTCCCCATTCTTTGGCATTGGTCACACTGGCTGACATATCTTCTGACATCTTGATGAAGTGTGGGCCAATAGTAGCCTGCCTGCAGGATCTTGAAGGCAGTTCTCTTTGCTGCAAAATGTCCTCCAGAAGGCCCGTCATGACAGGTGAGGAGGATGTCGAAGACTTCCTCCTCCCTTACACAACGCCTTAATATCTGATCGGGGCCAAGCTTGAACAGGTTGCCCCCGATCCAAGTAAATGAGGCACTCTTTCTGATGATTTTGCTCTTCTCTTTTGAAGAGAGGTGCGGAGGGAACTGAGCTGAAACAAGGTAGTTTGCTATATCAGCAAACCATGGAGAGAGTACTGAGATAGCAAACAGATGCTCATCAGGCATCTGGTCATCCACCGTCCCATCTTCACCTGCAGACAAATCCAATCTAGATAAAAAGTCAGCAACAACATTCTCTCTACCTGGTTTATCAACAATGGTTAGATCAAACTGCTGCAATAAAAGTAACCATCTAATAATACGAGCATTCACATCTGGTTTATTCATCAAATATCTAATAGCAGCATGGTCAGTATGTAAAAAAGTCTGGTAACCAGTAATATAATGTCGGAACTTGTTCAGTGCATGGACCACAGCTAAGAATTCCTTCTCGGTTACAGTGTAATTCAGCTCTGCTTTGGACAAGTTTTTGCTAACGAAGTAAATGCCATGTGGAAGTTTTTACTCAACTTGTCCTAAGGCTACACCTATGGCTTTGTTCGAGGCATCAGTGTGGATGTGGAAAGGTAGGGCCCAGTTTGGACCTCTCAAGATTGGTGCTGACACCAACTTGTCCTTTAACTCATTTAAACTCTTCTGACAATCGTCAGTCCACTTAAACTCCACATCTTTTGCCAACAGACCAAACAATGGTGAGGCTAACTTGCTGAAGTCCTTAATGAATCTCCGGTAGTATCCTGCTAATCCCAAGAAACTCCGGACATCCCTTACTTTTTGAGGAGGTGGAACCCTCTTGATGAGAGCAATTTTGTTAGGATCCACCTGCAATCCTTGGGAAGAAATGGTATGGCCTAGCACGGTCCCTTCAGTCATTAGGAATTCACATTTTTCAGGGCTGAGGGACAAGTTCATCTCGGTGCATTTGGTTAGGACTTTCCCCAGGTTGGACAATGCTTCCTGGAAGTTGGCCCCATAAGGAGTAAAGTCATCCATGTATATTTCCACTGCATCATGGACCAACTCCGAGAAGATGCTCAAGACAACTCTCTGAAAAGTAGCAGGAGCATTGCATAGCCCAAAGGGAAGGAATCGGTAGGCAAAGGTACCCCAAGGACAAGTGAAGGTGGTCTTATCTTGGTCTTCCGGGCTGATTTGGATTTGATTGTACCCGCTAAACCCATCTAGGAAAGAGAAGAACTTCTTTCCTGCCAGTCCATCCAACACTTGATCTATGAAAGGTAGAGGGAAATGGTCTTTTTTGGTAGCTTTGTTCAGCTCACGGTAATCTACACAGATCCTCCACTTCCCATTCTTCTTGGGAACCAACACTAGAGGGGACACCCATTCACTATCTGAGATGGGGTAGATGAATCCGGCATCCAACAGTTTCTGCAATTCTTCCTTGACAATGTCCTTAAGGGCTGGATTCATTCTCCTCTGGGGTTGCCTAACCGGTTTACAGTCCTCTTTGATGTATATATGATGAGTACAGACCGAGGGATGGACTCCTTTCATCTCCTTATAGCTCCAAGCAAAAGCATCTAGGTGGCTGGCCAACAGGTTGCACAGCTCCTTTTCCTGAGAAGGAGATAGGGAGGAGCTGATTTTCAATGCTCTCTCAGGGCCGAACTCCACATTTTTTACTCTGGGAGTGACAGGGCTGGTTGTACAAAGGTCCACTAAGGTGCTAGCTTGGGCATCCTCCACCAACTTCTCTAAAGATAGTGCACTGGAAGGTGGATTCTGGATCAGGGTCTCAATCAAATCATCCTCGGTTGGGGGATTTCTTCTAGTGGTATCTAGGGTACACAGAGGTGCTGAATACACCTCGTCTTCTTCTCCTTCCTCCAACCAGAGTGGTAAATCATGCTCCAAAGAGGGTTGGGCAGGAGGGTATAGGACAAGTTGCTTGGACATAGGACCATTTTTGATGGTCATATTTCCGGCACGACAACTGATATAGGCATCTGCAGTGGCTAACCAAGGCCTTCCCAAAATGAGGGGATATCCCGTAAGCTTTGCCTTTGGTTGCAGAACCAGGAAGTCTGCAGGATACTCCCAAGAGTCAATAGAGACCAAGACATCCTCCACAATCCCTTTGGGAGTCACAGTGGAGCGATCTGCTAATTGCAGTACTGTCGAGGTCTTCCTCAAGGAACCTTGAAGATTGAGCTTGAGCATGGTATCCCTGGTCATTACATTAATGGCAGCCCCCAGATCAATCAGGGTGTGGGGCATGATGGTGCCATTGATGTGGACATCTACTACAGGACTTCCAGGATCTAAGTACTTTGGGCAGATGACTTGTCCTAGCATAAGGTCAGACAGTTGTCCTATGACATTGATAGTTGAAGCATCTTTCTTCCGTCTGCCTGGATGTTTGAAACACTTCTCCTTAACTAGCTTGTTATAGATTGGCACATCCTTGATGGCCTGGAGAAGGGGTATCTTCACACACAACTGCTTGAGCTCTCCCAGAAGCTCATCTTCTTCCGGGTTGGGTTGTGTGGTGGCTGTAAGTCTCTCAGGAAAGGGTGGAATAGGCTTTGGTTCACTTTCCTGATGGTCTTCCTCATCCTCTGGGGGAGGAGGTTGGCGATCTGGAAGAGTCTTTCCAGATCTAAGATTGATCTCCTGGATCTCCACAGCATATGTAGGGCATGAGGTCTCCCCAGTATATACCTGCTGAGCCTGTCTATTGTTGGGGTTCGGGTTCGGTTGAGCAGGCATTTGAGGTTGCCTTGGAGGAGCAGGAGGTAATGGTTGTGGCTGAACTGGAGGTGGAGGCAGAATGGCGGGAGGAGTGTTGTACTGGGGCCTCCACCCCGACTGAGGTGCACTCCACTGAGGCTGTGACTGGGCATGTGAGTGATATGAGTGAGTAGTGGGTTGAGTAGGATACTGAGGTGGATAAGACCATGGAGGAGGCATGGACCAAGAAGGATGAGCAGGGGGACCCCAGGAAGGCATAGGAGTCGATTGGTTGGGGTTGTAATAGGCTTGAGATGCCCCTTGCATCCCCTGCTGATAAGGTCTAGATCCTTGAGGCCTCCTTTGGTTGATGAAGTAGAGAGGTTCAGTGGGGGATTCGGTTCCTTGGTACATGGCTTTAAACCCAGGTAAGGTTGGACACTGATTGGTAGGATGGTCCTCCTCACAAACAAAACACACTTCAACCGAATGCAATGGGCATTCGTTCTTAGGATGTCTTCTTGTGCACCTAGGGCAGAAGACAGCCAGGGCTCTCTCAGCTTCTTCTTTCTTCTGTTGGATCCTGAATGTGTCCAGCTGCATGGCAATGGTCTGTCTCACCTCACTCTTAAGATCTTCTAATTGGTTTGTAAACTCATGTTTGGAGAAAGGGACACCAGTGGAGAGGAGATTTCCTCTACCTCGTTTCCTAGCTGCCCTAGAATGATTTCTAAACACAGTTTTGATGTCCTCATAAGGCAGTTGGTAAATGTCCCCCCCAGCTAACATGTGAAGGGTATCTAAGAGTTCTTCAGGTACTCCTCGGAGCAGAACCAACTTAAGGGATTCAGGGTCAAGTGTGCACCTGGCCCACTTGTAACTAAGTTGGAACCTTTCCTCATAATCCTCTAAAGACACATCGTTTCCCATGGTCATCCGAAAGATTTCCCCTTTCGTTTCCTTGCACCTACAATAATCCCGGTACTTGGTGTTGAAGGCTTGCTGCATCTGAGCCCATGTGGTGATACTATTCCCAGGCAAACCCATGAACCAGCGTAATGCTGCATCCTTGAGAGTGGAAGGGAAAAGTTTTACTTTTGTTCATCTTCAGTATAGTCATAGGTTCTACAGAGGACAGCAAACTCAAATAGGAAGGTATCAGGATCCTCAGTGGTCAGTCCATGGAAGTGAGGCAAAGCAGAGGGGCTAATGTTTTTCATTTTCATCTCTCCATTGGTCTCTCGGATGGGGAAAGCTCCTTCTATTCTCTCATCTTCTCTATTGTCAGCCATAGCTTCGGATGGAGTGGTCTCTAACTCTTCTTCTTCTATAGGATTTTGGTATGTCTCAGGACGTTCACCTATAGGTTCCTCTGGGTCACTGTCACCAAAGAAGAGAGAAGGGCGACTCAGTGATGTGGTGGGGGTGTTTGGTAGGAATTTGCCTGATCTATCTCGGTTCCTACGAGGCATGAAATGGAAAGGACTTTTCTTTTTTGAGTGCTTTTGCTTTTTCTTTGGTACCTGCAAAACTGAAACAAAGTGATCTACAACTAACTATATTGCTCAAATGAAATTACAGAATTGGAAAGCTAATCTAGGAAAGCAAGAAAAATTACTCTAGGAAAGCAAGAAATATTAGTCTAGGAAAGCAAGAAATATTAATCTAGGAAAGCAGGAAATGCTATTCTAGGAAAGCTGGAAATGCTAATCTAGGAAAGCAGGAAATGCTATTCTAGGAAAGCAGGAAATGCTAAGCTACCTTTGCAGAATGGAAATGAAATAAACTACTGAGCAGAAGTAAGAGTACGAAAGTAGAAGAAAAGCAACAATTACTAATACTCTGACGCTTCCCCGGCAACGGCGCCAAAAAGATGGTGAGCTCCAGTATTGTAGCAATAATGCTACAACTCCTGGGGCTTCCTGTCTCTCATTTTATCAACCCGGTAGTTCGTACAAACTTGGAAGCGACGGTGCTGTATGCACAAGTACTAGCTCTTGTCGCAGCTGTCACTTGGTCAGCTGGCACAAGTCCGCTAGGGCTCAAGCCAACTTCTATAGGTTCACAGAAGAAGCTTTATCAATGATGGACGAAAGCTAGCTCAAAGGAGACTAATCTACTTGACAAAAACGAACTGAAAGCAAATCAAAGCATGTAAACCTAGGAAACCCTAATTTAACTAGTCTAACCTCTATAATGCAAAGAATGTGAAGGAAACTTCTACCAATGCTGCTGTTACCTCTAATAAGTGAAAATGCATGGATCTAAGCTGCTTGCATCATGAAAGATATGTTTTTGTATTTTTCCTTTAAGTGTGTGGAATGATTGTGATTTTGTGCTAACTAGGGTTTGATTGTGCAGATGGGATGGAGAAGGAAGGAAAGCGTGGGACAGGTTGGGGAGGCTAGGAGAGGTCCCTAGGGATCCTTAGCATCCATCCACAGAGGTTCCTCGCATTCAGAAGCTCGGCAACCGAGTGAGTGGCCTCCTACAGGAAGTCTGCAGGGGATCCTACAGGATACTCTGGTTTCTACAGGATGTCTACAAACGGCTACAGGATGACCTACCGTGAGTGTTTGGCGTGATGGAGGAGTGATGAAATGGTAGGGGGAGATGTGTAAGGTAGGAATGAGGCTGGTGATGGCTGTAGAAGTGGAGGAATAGGATAGGGAGTGAATGTAGGGAGTAGGTTGGAAGATAGAGGGCTAGGTCAATGAAAGGGCTTAGAGAGTGGAAGTACGTGAGGAGTGAAAGACTTTGGGAGATGACAGAGCGGAGCAGAGGTCGAGGAGATGTGTTGCATGCGTGATCAAGATGGAGAATGAAGTAATGGACGAGAGAGGGCAGTGCAAGTGAAACAAATGCTTGTGACTGTTACCAAACCGAAAATGCATTAACCTAAACTACCTGTGCTTGTAAATTCAATGAACAGCAATCCAAAACGCGAAGGAGAATGTGCATGAAGCTGTGGTAAAGGAGTGTGGTGCAGGTGTGAATGACAAGGAAGCATCTAACATAACGTGACTGTGTTTGCAGCAATCATGAAATAAAGAAATGCGTGTTTTTGGTGGTTAGTCATGGACTGCACCCCAATCCCAAATGAGATGGCAGTGAGCCTTAACAACCCTTTTTGTTGGAGCTCCAATGGACTATATCTATCCTCTGCTACACTAAACAACTGTAAACAAACTCACCATAAGCAAATCCTATCTAACTCATGAAAAAGACCAACTTAACAACCTGTAATTCGAATTGCATGTGCAAATGAAAAGCTCAAAGTGCTGAAATGAAATGGAAACAACACTACAGCAGAGGGGATCTATGGCTCTCAGGTTGGGCCCTAACCTGAGAGCTATAGTCTCCTTAAGAAACTCAGAACTAGATCACAAACTGCCTTCTTTATTCATAATCTGCTGTCATGCCAAATTGGCTTACAAAAAGGAACGAAAACTGAACTGTGCTCCAAAATTACAATAGCAATACGAGAGTTTCAACAACCTATCCAAGGCTAAGGCCTCTATACTTATACAAAAACGATGATCCAACAAGTATCCTTGATTTTAGGAGCTCGGCTGTCCAACTTCGAGTTTAACTGCTGATCCTGTAGGACAGTCATAACTACTGTTCCTGTAGAACAGTTATAACTGCTGTTCCTGTAGGACAGCTAGCTGCTTCTTAAGCTCAGAGGGGAGATGGATTGGAGCTCAGAGTTCTTGGTGGGAATCACGAGGAATGTCCCCAAGACCGTGGACATCCTCTACTAAAAGTCAGCAGTGCCACCTCATTGTCTCCTTGTCTCCTTTTCGTTGTCTTTTGCTCCCTTTTAATGCCAAAACCTGGAATCACAATGCATTAGTCACGTAGATAGAGTGCCTACCCTTCTTCCTACAAACAACATGAATAAACTAAGAAATGCATGCATAAGCAGTAAAAAATGAATGGTTTGAGCAAGTAGAATAGGCCAAAATGAGCCCAAATTGTACCAAAATTGGGGCTCATCAACAACAAGGTAGTTAAATGACTACAAGAATTGATCACTAGGTGTGCGAGGTCAGCGGAACCGCGCATCATCCTGAAATTGGGGAAGAATGCATTGCGCACTGGAAGGGAAATGAGGTTGACTGCACAGATTGGGGAATATGAAATGGATCAGGTAATCCTATATCTGGTTTCAGACATGAATGTATTACCAAAGCAAACATGGGAATGCATGGGCATGCCCGCATTACAATGGTCCCCTATTCAATTACGAATGGTGAACCAACACAAGATTTTGCCCATGGGGAGGTTGCAAGGGGTAACAGTTGATATTGAAGGCGTTAGCGTGCAAACAAATTTTGAAGTAATAGAGATTGTCGATGACAACAATCCCTATCCTGCATTGTTAGGAATAGACTGGGCCACTGATATTAACGGAGTCATCAATCTGAAGAAGCGCAAAATGATCTTTGAGAAAAATTCACTAGTGTAGTAGTCCCATTGGACCCAGCTGAAGGAGCGCGCTACACTGAACCAGTGTGCGATGGTGATAACGACAATGATCTCGATTGTATTTACAAGATAACTGCATAATACCAAGATTGGGTGAATCTGACTGCAGATGGGAAGATCTCGTGGGATCATGAAAGCTCCTGCACTTCGGATTCAGACGAAGAAGTAAAGCAATGGCAGAATCGGTTGCACGAAGTGACAACGCTAAATTGCAACATGATGGTTAGATCACTACGTTGCATGACAACAGAAGCAAGAGAGTTTCCAACATATGATGGATTGAGAGTAGTGGATGAATTCTGAGCAAATTTGAAAGCGCAGTATCAAAACAAAAACGGTTCGATGCGTTGAAATGGGCACTGTGCGCAACACCCGCATGATGGTGGGTTACACATCAAGGAAACTTTGAGGACTGGCGTGGATGTAGAAGGATGATGCACCTATGGTCTGGAAGCCCCCAGCTTCAAACGAGATTCAGGCAGCAAGGACGGAGCAACTTGCACGCCCACCTGTGTTGATGGGTACAGACGTGTGCTGTGTAGCCCACTCAAGCACACCCAAAACTAAGGATCAAAAATCAGAACAGGACGCAGCAGTAGGAAAGGGGACGCGCACCACAAATGTTCCATGTGGAAGCATTCAATAAGGTATGAAGACTCCTGAACAGGGTTCACCTGGTGAGACAAGTGGATTGGGACCTGCACGTGCCAGCGATTCGATGGGCCTATAGGGCCATGTGAAAAAACCTGAGCACGAAGACGATTCTGAAGCCGAGGAGCGGAGTTGAGACCATAGTTTTGAAAGAAAGGAATCCTCACGCAATAGCTCCCACAATTGGGCCAGTATGCAGGGACCAAGATGAAGGAATTATGCAGCTATGCAAGGATGAACATATGCAGATTTAGGACGTTGTTCAGCAAGGGAACCTTAAACTTTGCAAACTTGAAGAAGATCGTGTACGACTGAGGAAGAAAAGCATGTTAATGGACGCGGAGATAAAAAAACTAGAAAATGAAATCACACAAGCATGTCGCATCGATAAACTAAGAATAACAAGACCAGATATGGACATCCATACTACTACATTAGAATATTATCATCGAGCTTTTGTGACTATGCTACTATGGCTACGATCGCACCTTACCAGGCAAAGTAACCAGGGGAGCGCACCACATAAGGAAGAACGCGTGGCGTTGACTATCATGAGGGTAATTGAGGAGTGCCTGCAGACTAGGTTGGAAGGTGAATTGAAGCCTCACATAGGTGGGGCAACCACCTGAATATTCGTAGGGAGAACAGTCTCAGCGCTCCAAACAGTTGAAAGAGAGAGCGGGACTATAAAAGAGTCTGTGAGGGAACTGCGCGATAAGGAGGTTGCACGCAGGATCGACATGTCACAAAGGTCGCTCCCACATAGAGGGGGCTATGCTGTCATGGGGGTAGCCTAGGAAGTGACTGTTGGTGTCACTTTTCATGACAAGATATCCAATTTAAGATAAAGAGGAGCGGGCGGCAGGAAATTAAGACACGAAGTTAGAACTATATTTGGGATGATCTGCTGCCAAGAATGCATTAATGACTCAGAAATGGGGGGAATGGTCGAATTTGAATTCAAAGAGGCCTATAAATCACATGTGGCTATCCAGCGAACAACCCTTAGCATTTTTATAATTCAGTTGTTGTGCTATCAAGTGGGTATGTACCTTACGAATTTGGAAGCTTTGAGAGCATGTTCAGTGTTTGAGACATTGCCGAAGGAGACATAGGACCTCCTAAATAGAATGATGTCGATAACTGAGGAAGCCACACAGAACCCTACGTTGCAGGTGGGGGATTCACCAGAAATTTTGAAATCGCCCTGGATGCCAAGGCCCAAGATGGATCCACAGGCAGTGGGACCAGTTTCCATGTCCCTGCGAAACCCACGGTTTGGTAAACTTTCTATGGAAGACAAGGGAAAGATTTTTAATCTTGAGATAGATGATGAGGAAGAGGACCTCCAGGCTTTCATAGAGGAGATAAAGGTGGATGAATAAATGGAAGAAGACATCCATCCAGTGTGCGCTGCAGCAAAACTACCCGAGTATGTCCCTCCGCGAAAAGGGAAAGCAAAAGTACCCAAGGATTTGGATGCCGCTAAGAGCTAACTCCAAACCTCGCTCCTCCCAGATGGAATTTTGTTTAAAGGTTGGGTTCTGGGCCATGTGCCCATGATGAAATTTAAATATTGGGACCTCGCGGACATCGAAAAGTTACAATGCTAGAACCACATAAATGGCTGCACAGTGTGGAGAAGGTCCGGCTACTCCACCTACTTTAGATTCCACATTTTCACCACACACTGATTACAATATTTGTCATCAGGCAGCTGCTTTACCTGGTACATGATGGGTACCTGTGGCTGGAGGAGCCCATTCCCATCACGGCAAAGCTTATTCATATGATTTCTCAGCTTCCCTGTGAGGGAAGGGACCCCGTAGAAATAGATGGCAAAAGTGGACATTTGGCGCTCGCAAAGGCCATGAAGAAGAAATACAAGTTGGAAAAGAAGCAGAGAGGCTCCATAATTAGTATCATTCTAGACAAAGGGGTGCACGTAGCCACCCAGATGCTGACCGAGAAGGTGATGAGAAAATGCCATGGCAACGAGGTACCAACGACGGTCGTCGCGCTGGCCGAACAATGCACAGAGTGGGTCCAATTCAACTGGACTACCTTCCTCTATGAAGAATTCCTCACCAAATGCAAGGAAGTCCAGGAGTAGGGCAAGACCTTCCACTACGCGTGGTTGCTCTTGTCCATCGTACCGGTGTCAGGAGAACTGCCTGAGGACAGTCAGTTCCCTCCTTTTGAATAAGACTTTCCAGAGGCCACAAAATATGTGTTGCTCTGCGATACAAAGGATGCCACACAAATCTGCGAGACCAAGATCTTCTAGGTGCTCATGGAGGCAAGCATCTGGATTTGGATTAACAGAAGGCCACTCCTATCCCCCATAGTGTACAATAGTCTACGGAGCTTTGCAAACTTCAAGGCAAATATGCACAATGTGTATATTAAGGCTCGCAAGGATCCGGCGTAGAACTAGACCAAACTGTCATTCATTGTGATTTATGATGCCATTTTCACTGTGCTCGACTCATGGCCACCTGAGTGGCGCGCCCCAGATTTTGCGGCGTGTTATCACTGAAAATGCAGTTGTCAAAAATTTTTAGCTTAGCTTAAAGTCAGGGTGTTTTCGCAGCGCCTGAGTTCTGTTTAGCAGTTTCGCAGCGCCAGGATTCTTTTTAGCAGTTTCGCAGCGCTACCTGTTTGAGTGGTTTCGTAGCGTGCTACGAAACTGGGGATTTGTTTGAGTTTTCAGTGGAGGCCTGAATCATAGCATGTCTATTGTACACTGACTGCAACTGCTGTGGATGAGTGGCCAATTTGTGATTGTTTTTATTAAACCAGCTATCCTTTTGAGAAAGTTGAAGCTTATGCTACTCTTTGAAAGCCTTTCCTTCTGAATGAGCTTAGATCTTAACATCCTCTCCATAATAGTCGAAAGGTATATGAGCGCCTTCAAAATTCTAGGCATTCTCACTCCAAGTATGCACTTGTAAACGGGGATTACCTCTATCAAGAGTTGGACTATTTTGTAGAGCAAGAGATTTTGTTCAAGTTCATGAAAAGTGAATTATGAAGCCTTTTGTGAAAAAACCAGTTCATGGATATGACCACAGTGTTATGATTTACTATCCAAGTTCTGCTGGTGGAGGAATGAAAAGCTACTTCAACAGGTTGGAAATCATTCATGTGAGTTTTGTCAAGATCTTAGAAATGTACGATGGAAGGTCAGTCTATTGAGTCCAGTTAAAGGGAATGTTAAGGAGCGCATTTCCTGGAGTTGATGTGGAACTTTAAAACTATCCCTTCACCATTATCGAAGTGTGTGCTTAGCAAGTTTGTGCCAGTATTACAGATAGGCAGCATTGTGTTTATTGCTGGCAGAAGGAAAAAGGGACGCTGAGAATTCTGTTTGGAACCGGTGTAAGAGGCTGAGATTCGCTTCTTCCCAGCTATTGAGTAATCCTATATTAAAGTTCATCTATTGCATTCTATAAAACATGAACTTTTCAGCCAGAAAACGAGATATTAGAGGCCGAATTCTTCTGGTGTTGATTTTATAATTATTGTGCATTGGTAACGTGGTATGAGGCCAGAACTTTTCTCAGCAACCATAGCCCCTGTATTTGTCATCACAATGGTCCGAGTGGTAGCAATGTAGAAGAAGAGTTTAGTAATTGAATTCTTGAAGGGCGAATGGTATCGTTTGAGAATTTGCGAATGGTATCATTTGAGAATTTGCAAGCCAAGCTGTTGCTAGAAAAGGGATTTATCTGTGATTTAAGTTACACCCTGCTACCTAAAAAAAAAAAGCAAGCAACTCCTCTTTCATGGCTTATGCGAAATGCATTGCAGCCGTTTCTTCAAGGCACACAGGTTTTAAAAATGACTGATATAAATGAAAATGGCGTGAATGTTATTAAGCACGTTGTTTCATTATTAATGCATGTTATGAAGTTATGAAAACGCTCTTATGAGATGTAGTGGTTAACGCCAAGTGTCAAGTAGCTTTCATAAAGTTTTGGTCGCCACAAGGTCGCCATTATCGGTGACACCGCGATAGAAATGTGGCACAAAAGCGGGAATTATGTTAATTGCTGTCATTAACAGATGTGTGCGCAAAACAAAAGAAGGGTGGTGCAAGTACTACGAGAGACACTATCAATACAGGGCTTCTTGATCTGAACACTCCAAATGATCTCTGTTTGGCATTAATTTTTCAAATCATCTCCATAATCAAATGTCGGTGGCAGAGAAGAGAAATCGCTGTCGTAGTTACAAGGAAGCAAATGGTAAAGAGTTCGAAATAGATAAGTTTCCTCAGTCAATATGGACTGTATCGTGTAGGTGTTGTCTGCTATAAACGTGGTTGCCGTGCCCGTTATATGCTTCAGCTATTAGCTTTGAGAAGGGGGATTGTCATATATCATTAGCGCTCACTTCAAAGCCATGGATTAAGAAAAGAACATTACCAGAAGATGTGATATTGGATGGGAAAGTTTAGATAAGTTTAGGTAAGAACTGGAAAGTTCAGCACGGCATCCAGTATCTTATACTTCTCGGCTTCTTATGATAAGTTTGTAGAACCAGGGTCTCATCGCCGGATTAACTTGACATTATACATTGTACAGTCAATCAACGTTGCAAAGGATGTGTTTTAGCTTGGCTCTCAGGATTTCTACATTTCTGTTCATATTTGCTTGATGTGGGAACGTTCTTTTGGTCATTTATTCAAACAGAGACAGTCATTTACACAATTATCTGCTCTGCAACAACCATGTTTAGGCTCAGGTGTATGCAATCAGTGGTTTCGTTGCACAGTGGTACTTTCAAGTATCTAATTGTTGAAAAGGCGCGCAGAGAGCATCAATGTCAGATTTGCATAATAGTGCCCGGAAGGAGAAGGTTCAGAGTATATCTCAGAGTTCAAATTACAACCGCAAGGGTTTCAATTGCAGATTGAATTGCGCAGAAGATGTGAATTTAAAAGTATCCTGAACATGTTGGCGGTACTGAGGAGGATCCAGAATGTATTATATGTTGATATTTTTACATCTTTCTGTTGTTGTGTGCAGTTAACACCAGGTGCTTTTGTTTGTCTACAACATACAAGAATGACCTTGTGAAATGCAACCCAGGTCAGCAGTGTCTTCTGTATCGTTATACTATGGCAGAGATAGAAGAATTGTTTGTGAGGAAGATGAAAATTTGCTGAACGATACAACATTTTGAAGGATAGGAGGGATCGAAGCTCAATGGGTGTTGGTTTCAACAGAATCCCAATTGCCAGCCAGAGAGGGGATAGTCTGCTAAATAAAAAGTGTAAAATTGGGTAGCTGAACTTCATACATGTTTCATATCTGTGAAACGAAACTGAGATTTTCCGGAACCACCCTTCCAGTTTTTAACACTCTAGTTTCTAACTAGATGCAACTTGGATGTTTGATGCACGGCTGTGAGCAGCATTCAATATCATTTTGTGCACTCGGACTCCAAAGATTTATGCTAAAATAATTTGACTAGATATTGGATGGTTCTTATCAGATCATCAGGGTTGATAGCTTAAAACAGAATGCTTCATAATTTTCTTGTGAATGCTTAATTTATTTGTGATCATTCCAACAGCATTAGCTGGAGTATTTGACATTTTGAAGATGGCCCCTGGTTGCAATAATGTTAATACAGTGTTATTGGTTCAGTCAACTTCTCAGGTTGCAGAGATCCGATTTGAAGTTGCACCACAGCATCAAAACAGTAAAGGAGCTCATAGTGACTCAAATCATAGTCAAAGTAACCGGAGAAAACACAGATTCTCAAGCAGATCATTTACCAACTCAAGATTTATTCGCTACGGAACAAATAGAGGTTATCTACAGCAGTTTCGTAGCGCGCTACGAAACTGCTGTAGAATGTTGTTTTGTGGAAAAACAATGAATTTTGATGATGAGGTCAGTTAATGGTGAAAGAAGGTCTCAAACTCAGGCAGGGAGATCATACATGGGTTTCATAACAACTCAAACAGTGACAGGTGTAGGTCTTGAAGGGAAAATAAAATATTTTGTTTATTTTCATAAAGTTTTCTCAAAGGCAATTTATGACCGAGCTACTAGGGTATTGGTGGAGTTACCAGAATGTTCGGTTGATACACCTGTTGGTCCTTAAAGTATCCAGATCATATAGCATATGGTGGTTATGCGTTGTTAATTGAAGGTTCAAAGAACTCGGAGTGTGGTCTTTAAATGATGAAGAGGAATGGAAGACAGGGGACCGTGGATATAGGGTGATTAATTTTATCAATTAATAAGCTGTCTTACAGCTAGCATCCGAGACCAGCTTGCTCGGTGAATGCTCCCTTAACATATCTTAGCCATAATGGAAATCATACAGCTGTCCAGCATCCAAGAAAGCATCAAGTCTGCGAGGAGAATGAAATTAGTATTTTAGTTGGATTAGGATTGTGTGTAATTTTAGTTCAGCATGTTTGTAATTAATGCAGTAGTTAAAAGCATGTAGGAGTAGTTAATAGCCACCTTCGAGGCTCCCCTCATGCTGGAGGAGGAAGCTCGAGGTGTTAGAGTTTGCTTGCCTATATATGGGCCAAGGTTAGATGTAGAAAGGGTTGGATACTTAATAGAAAAAGTGTGTTGTTTTGGGCCACTGTAAGATCTTTTTTGACAGTAATAGTTAAACAGAGTTATTCTCTTCTCAAGATTCTCGAAGGATTGTCATGGTCAAATGAAGTGATGATGTGTTATACCTTATGTTATTTTATGGTTTTGTTGTATGCAATCACTCAGAATTCATACTTATATGCTCTGACTTCCTGTGTATACAGCGAGCTATGTGTGGTGGAATATGTTTGACTTGTAATGCTAAGAGCCTTGATTTCTATGAGTTCACTGTGTTTTTCTTGTTTACTTGATATTATAGACTCCATAGCCCAATGAGATATCTTTTGGTGTGTTTCCAACCAGTTATGCTTTCATTAAATCTATTGTACAAGAGTTAGCCCTCTTATCAACATTCAAAATCAATAACCTTTTCTTGAGAGAGCCCTCTCAGGCTAGGGAGGCTAATCCTTAGTCAAAAGCTTGGTCTGAAATAGTTACACAGAGTCTACCTGATCAGCAGCCCTTCAGTGCTTGATTTTGTGATAACATTTTGGTGCGTCTGCCGGGAGCTTAAGATTGGATTTCTGAAGGTAGCAGGAGTTCAAATGATTTTCAAGGCTGCAAAACTACCTTGGCGACTCCATTGTTGAAGAATTCAAAGTTATATATTCATGGTGATTCCACTGGAGTTATGAAAGACCCAGAAGCTGCCCTTCTTTGTTCAAGGTATGCATGCATAGATTTCTCAGGACTTCATGGTTCCCCAAACCATTTTCCCAAGGATGTTTATTTTCTAAAGAATGGTCCAAAATTTAACGGTGAAGACTTGAGTTTAACGTTGGAGCATATCTCAGATTTTTGTCATTTTGCACAGCTTCTTAGAATTAAACATGAGGATGTTTGCATAAGGTTATTTTATGATTCTTTCCAAGGGAAATGCAAACAGTGGGTTGAATGCTTGCCTGCCAAGTCCATTAAGTCATTGCCAGACTTTTGGCTTTTGTTCTTGGAGGAATGGATAGATAGGCCAGAGGTGGAAGTAAAATCTCCTTCAGTTGAAGGTTTTAAACAGTGGAATGATGATCATAATAAAGAAGAAACAAATGAAGCTTTTTCTTTGTCCCTGTCCTCATATCTGGAATCTTTTGACTGTAAGTCAGAGGATAAAATGAAATTTTTTGATGAAATTGCCAAAGATATTGAGAAAGAAATTGAAGGTTTAGAAGGACAGATTCAGGCATACAATTTTCATGATCATGATTATTATTCTCAAAAGTTTCCTGTGACAGAGCGCAAGGAGACTATGCTGCTTCCATTCTCTTTCATGATTGAGGAACTGAACACTGTGATTGAAGATCAGTTTGCACAGCTGGAAAGTTTCAAGGAAGGACAAGCTGATCATGTGTTCTGGGATCCTATAGCTGATTACATGGAGGAGTTTTATTCTCCAGTGTTTCAGCTTACCTATGAAGATCAGAGACAGTTTCAGTGGCAGGGGTCATTACATTATCACATTGGCTCTGAAATCCGATGCAGTCAAAGACATTTTCAGTGGCAGCTGTCATCTCACTATCACATTGGCGCTGAACTTCGGGACAGGCGAAGAAGTCAAATGTCAGACAAAGCAAAGGATTGGCTGCATTGGAAGTTTCATATTGATTGAGCTGAGGAAAGTTTAAATGGTTAGGGTAGGTAGGTAGGTAAATTGCAAATAAGCTCAAGGTTGGCTGAGCATTTATTTTTCAGTAGCATTAGTTTCTTTCTCCTACAGTCAGGCGTGTCAAGCAAATTTCTGTTTGTTACAAATGGGTAAGGCACTGGAGCTGCGTGTTCTTAGCGCACCACAAGGGCACACTATCCCTAGTGGAGCCACTGTTATCACTGAAAATGCAGTTGTCAAAAATTTTTAGCTTAGCTTAAAGTCAGGGTGTTTTCGCAGCGCCTGAGTTCTGTTTAGCAGTTTCGCAGCGCCAGGATTCTTTTTAGCAGTTTCGCAGCGCTACCTGTTTGAGTGGTTTCGTAGCGTGCTACGAAACTGGGGATTTGTTTGAGTTTTCAGTGGAGGCCTAAATCATAGCATGTCTATTGTACACTGACTGCAACTGCTGTGGATGAGTGGCCAATTTGTGATTGTTTTTATTAAACCAGCTATCCTTTTGAGAAAGTTGAAGCTTATGCTACTCTTTGAAAGCCTTTCCTTCTGAATGAGCTTAGATCTTAACATCCTCTCCATAATAGTCGAAAGGTATATGAGCGCCTTCAAAATTCTAGGCATTCTCACTCCAAGTATGCACTTGTAAACGGGGATTACCTCTATCAAGAGTTGGACTATTTTGTAGAGCAAGAGATTTTGTTCAAGTTCATGAAAAGTGAATTATGAAGCCTTTTGTGAAAAAACCAGTTCATGGATATGACCACAGTGTTATGATTTACTATCCAAGTTCTGCTGGTGGAGGAATGAAAAGCTACTTCAACAGGTTGGAAATCATTCATGTGAGTTTTGTCAAGATCTTAGAAATGTACGATGGAAGGTCAGTCTATTGAGTCCAGTTAAAGGGAATGTTAAGGAGCGCATTTCCTGGAGTTGATGTGGAACTTTAAAACTATCCCTTCACCATTATCGAAGTGTGTGCTTAGCAAGTTTGTGCCAGTATTACAGATAGGCAGCATTGTGTTTATTGCTGGCAGAAGGAAAAAGGGACGCTGAGAATTCTGTTTGGAACCGGTGTAAGAGGCTGAGATTCGCTTCTTCCCAGCTATTGAGTAATCCTATATTAAAGTTCATCTATTGCATTCTATAAAACATGAACTTTTCAGCCAGAAAACGAGATATTAGAGGCCGAATTCTTCTGGTGTTGATTTTATAATTATTGTGCATTGGTAACGTGGTATGAGGCCAGAACTTTTCTCAGCAACCATAGCCCCTATATTTGTCATCACAATGGTCCGAGTGGTAGCAATGTAGAAGAAGAGTTTAGTAATTGAATTCTTGAAGGGCGAATGGTATCGTTTGAGAATTTGCGAATGGTATCATTTGAGAATTTGCAAGCCAAGCTGTTGCTAGAAAAGGGATTTATCTGTGATTTAAGTTACACCCTGCTACCTAAAAAAAAAAAGCAAGCAACTCCTCTTTCATGGCTTATGCGAAATGCATTGCAGCCGTTTCTTCAAGGCACAGAGGTTTTAAAAATGACTGATATAAATGAAAATGGCGTGAATGTTATTAAGCACGTTGTTTCATTATTAATGCATGTTATGAAGTTATGAAAACGCTCTTATGAGATGTAGTGGTTAACGCCAAGTGTCAAGTAGCTTTCATAAAGTTTTGGTCGCCACAAGGTCGCCATTATCGGTGACACCGCGATAGAAATGTGGCACAAAAGCGGGAATTATGTTAACTGCTGTCATTAACAGATGTGTGCGCAAAACAAAAGAAGGGTGGTGCAAGTACTACGAGAGACACTATCAATACAGGGCTTCTTGATCTGAACACTCCAAATGATCTCTGTTTGGCATTAATTTTTCAAATCATCTCCATAATCAAATGTCGGTGGCAGAGAAGAGAAATCGCTGTCGTAGTTACAAGGAAGCAAATGGTAAAGAGTTCGAAATAGATAAGTTTCCTCAGTCAATATGGACTGTATCGTGTAGGTGTTGTCTGCTATAAACGTGGTTGCCGTGCCCGTTATATGCTTCAGCTATTAGCTTTGAGAAGGGGGATTGTCATATATCATTAGCGCTCACTTCAAAGCCATGGATTAAGAAAAGAACATTACCAGAAGATGTGATATTGGATGGGAAAGTTTAGATAAGTTTAGGTAAGAACTGGAAAGTTCAGCACGGCATCCAGTATCTTATACTTCTCGGCTTCTTATGATAAGTTTGTAGAACCAGGGTCTCATCGCCGGATTAACTTGACATTATACATTGTACAGTCAATCAACGTTGCAAAGGATGTGTTTTAGCTTGGCTCTCAGGATTTCTACATTTCTGTTCATATTTGCTTGATGTGGGAACGTTCTTTTGGTCATTTATTCAAACAGAGACAGTCATTTACACAATTATCTGCTCTGCAACAACCATGTTTAGGCTCAGGTGTATGCAATCAGTGGTTTCGTTGCACAGTGGTACTTTCAAGTATCTAATTGTTGAAAAGGCGCGCAGAGAGCATCAATGTCAGATTTGCATAATAGTGCCCGGAAGGAGAAGGTTCAGAGTATATCTCAGAGTTCAAATTACAACCGCAAGGGTTTCAATTGCAGATTGAATTGCGCAGAAGATGTGAATTTAAAAGTATCCTGAACATGTTGGCGGTACTGAGGAGGATCCAGAATGTATTATATGTTGATATTTTTACATCTTTCTGTTGTTGTGTGCAGTTAACACCAGGTGCTTTTGTTTGTCTACAACATACAAGAATGACCTTGTGAAATGCAACCCAGGTCAGCAGTGTCTTCTGTATCGTTATACTATGGCAGAGATAGAAGAATTGTTTGTGAGGAAGATGAAAATTTGCTGAACGATACAACATTTTGAAGGATAGGAGGGATCGAAGCTCAATGGGTGTTGGTTTCAACAGAATCCCAATTGCCAGCCAGAGAGGGGATAGTCTGCTAAATAAAAAGTGTAAAATTGGGTAGCTGAACTTCATACATGTTTCATATCTGTGAAACGAAACTGAGATTTTCCGGAACCACCCTTCCAGTTTTTAACACTCTAGTTTCTAACTAGATGCAACTTGGATGTTTGATGCACGGATGTGAGCAGCATTCAATATCATTTTGTGCACTCGGACTCCAAAGATTTATGCTAAAATAATTTGACTAGATATTGGATGGTTCTTATCAGATCATCAGGGTTGATAGCTTAAAACAGAATGCCTCATAATTTTCTTGTGAATGCTTAATTTATTTGTGATCATTCCAACAGCATTAGCTGGAGTATTTGACATTTTGAAGATGGCCCCTGGTTGCAATAATGTTAATACAGTGTTATTGGTTCAGTCAACTTCTCAGGTTGCAGAGATCCGATTTGAAGTTGCACCACAGCATCAAAACAGTAAAGGAGCTCATAGTGACTCAAATCATAGTCAAAGTAACCGGAGAAAACACAGATTCTCAAGCAGATCATTTACCAACTCAAGATTTATTCGCTACGGAACAAATAGAGGTTATCTACAGCAGTTTCGTAGCGCGCTACGAAACTGCTGTAGAATGCTGTTTTGTGGAAAAACAATGAATTTTGATGATGAGGTCAGTTAATGGTGAAAGAAGGTCTCAAACTCAGGCAGGGAGATCATACATGGGTTTCATAACAACTCAAACAGTGACAGGTGTAGGTCTTGAAGGGAAAATAAAATATTTTGTTTATTTTCATAAAGTTTTCTCAAAGGCAATTTATGACCGAGCTACTAGGGTATTGGTGGAGTTACCAGAATGTTCGGTTGATACACCTGTTGGTCCTTAAAGTATCCAGATCATATAGCATATGGTGGTTATGCGTTGTTAATTGAAGGTTCAAAGAACTCGGAGTGTGGTCTTTAAATGATGAAGAGGAATGGAAGACAGGGGACCGTGGATATAGGGTGATTAATTTTATCAATTAATAAGCTGTCTTACAGCTAGCATCCGAGACCAGCTTGCTCGGTGAATGCTCCCTTAACATATCTTAGCCATAATGGAAATCATACAGCTGTCCAGCATCCAAGAAAGCATCAAGTCTGCGAGGAGAATGAAATTAGTATTTTAGTTGGATTAGGATTGTGTGTAATTTTAGTTCAGCATGTTTGTAATTAATGCAGTAGTTAAAAGCATGTAGGAGTAGTTAATAGCCACCTTCGAGGCTCCCCTCATGCTGGAGGAGGAAGCTCGAGGTGTTAGAGTTTGCTTGCCTATATATGGGCCAAGGTTAGATGTAGAAAGGGTTGGATACTTAATAGAAAAAGTGTGTTGTTTTGGGCCACTGTAAGATCTTTTTTGACAGTAATAGTTAAACAGAGTTATTCTCTTCTCAAGATTCTCGAAGGATTGTCATGGTCAAATGAAGTGATGATGTGTTATACCTTATGTTATTTTATGGTTTTGTTGTATGCAATCACTCAGAATTCATACTTATATGCTCTGACTTCCTGTGTATACAGCAAGCTATGTGTGGTGGAATATGTTTGACTTGTAATGCTAAGAGCCTTGATTTCTATGAGTTCACTGTGTTTTTCTTGTTTACTTGATATTATAGACTCCATAGCCCAATGAGATATCTTTTGGTGTGTTTCCAACCAGTTATGCTTTCATTAAATCTATTGTACAAGAGTTAGCCCTCTTATCAACATTCAAAATCAATAACCTTTTCTTGAGAGAGCCCTCTCAGGCTAGGGAGGCTAATCCTTAGTCAAAAGCTTGGTCTGAAATAGTTACACAGAGTCTACCTGATCAGCAGCCCTTCAGTGCTTGATTTTGTGATAACATTTTGGTGCGTCTGCCGGGAGCTTAAGATTGGATTTCTGAAGGTAGCAGGAGTTCAAATGATTTTCAAGGCTGCAAAACTACCTTGGCGACTCCATTGTTGAAGAATTCAAAGTTATATATTCATGGTGATTCCACTGGAGTTATGAAAGACCCAGAAGCTGCCCTTCTTTGTTCAAGGTATGCATGCATAGATTTCTCAGGACTTCATGGTTCCCCAAACCATTTTCCCAAGGATGTTTATTTTCTAAAGAATGGTCCAAAATTTAACGGTGAAGACTTGAGTTTAACGTTGGAGCATATCTCAGATTTTTGTCATTTTGCACAGCTTCTTAGAATTAAACATGAGGATGTTTGCATAAGGTTATTTTATGATTCTTTCCAAGGGAAATGCAAACAGTGGGTTGAATGCTTGCCTGCCAAGTCCATTAAGTCATTGCCAGACTTTTGGCTTTTGTTCTTGGAGGAATGGATAGATAGGCCAGAGGTGGAAGTAAAATCTCCTTCAGTTGAAGGTTTTAAACAGTGGAATGATGATCATAATAAAGAAGAAACAAATGAAGCTTTTTCTTTGTCCCTGTCCTCATATCTGGAATCTTTTGACTGTAAGTCAGAGGATAAAATGAAATTTTTTGATGAAATTGCCAAAGATATTGAGAAAGAAATTGAAGGTTTAGAAGGACAGATTCAGGCATACAATTTTCATGATCATGATTATTATTCTCAAAAGTTTCCTGTGACAGAGCGCAAGGAGACTATGCTGCTTCCATTCTCTTTCATGATTGAGGAACTGAACACTGTGATTGAAGATCAGTTTGCACAGCTGGAAAGTTTCAAGGAAGGACAAGCTGATCATGTGTTCTGGGATCCTATAGCTGATTACATGGAGGAGTTTTATTCTCCAGTGTTTCAGCTTACCTATGAAGATCAGAGACAGTTTCAGTGGCAGGGGTCATTACATTATCACATTGGCTCTGAAATCCGATGCAGTCAAAGACATTTTCAGTGGCAGCTGTCATCTCACTATCACATTGGCGCTGAACTTCGGGACAGGCGAAGAAGTCAAATGTCAGACAAAGCAAAGGATTGGCTGCATTGGAAGTTTCATATTGATTGAGCTGAGGAAAGTTTAAATGGTTAGGGTAGGTAGGTAGGTAAATTGCAAATAAGCTCAAGGTTGGCTGAGCATTTATTTTTCAGTAGCATTAGTTTCTTTCTCCTACAGTCAGGCGTGTCAAGCAAATTTCTGTTTGTTACAAATGGGTAAGGCACTGGAGCTGCGTGTTCTTAGCGCACCACAAGGGCACACTATCCCTAGTGGAGCCACTGTTATCACTGAAAATGCAGTTGTCAAAAATTTTTAGCTTAGCTTAAAGTCAGGGTGTTTTCGCAGCGCCTGAGTTCTGTTTAGCAGTTTCGCAGCGCCAGGATTCTTTTTAGCAGTTTCGCAGCGCTACCTGTTTGAGTGGTTTCATAGCGTGCTATGAAACTGGGGATTTGTTTGAGTTTTCAGTGGAGGCCTGAATCATAGCATGTCTATTGTACACTGACTGCAACTGCTGTGGATGAGTGGCCAATTTGTGATTGTTTTTATTAAACCAGCTATCCTTTTGAGAAAGTTGAAGCTTATGCTACTCTTTGAAAGCCTTTCCTTCTGAATGAGCTTAGATCTTAACATCCTCTCCATAATAGTCGAAAGGTATATGAGCGCCTTCAAAATTCTAGGCATTCTCACTCCAAGTATGCACTTGTAAACAGGGATTACCTCTATCAAGAGTTGGACTATTTTGTAGAGCAAGAGATTTTGTTCAAGTTCATGAAAAGTGAATTATGAAGCCTTTTGTGAAAAAACCAGTTCATGGATATGACCACAGTGTTATGATTTACTATCCAAGTTCTGCTGGTGGAGGAATGAAAAGCTACTTCAACAGGTTGGAAATCATTCATGTGAGTTTTGTCAAGATCTTAGAAATGTACGATGGAAGGTCAGTCTATTGAGTCCAGTTAAAGGGAATGTTAAGGAGCGCATTTCCTGGAGTTGATGTGGAACTTTAAAACTATCCCTTCACCATTATCGAAGTGTGTGCTTAGCAAGTTTGTGCCAGTATTACAGATAGGCAGCATTGTGTTTATTGCTGGCAGAAGGAAAAAGGGACGCTGAGAATTCTGTTTGGAACCGGTGTAAGAGGCTGAGATTCGCTTCTTCCCAGCTATTGAGTAATCCTATATTAAAGTTCATCTATTGCATTCTATAAAACATGAACTTTTCAGCCAGAAAACGAGATATTAGAGGCCGAATTCTTCTGGTGTTGATTTTATAATTATTGTGCATTGGTAACGTGGTATGAGGCCAGAACTTTTCTCAGCAACCATAGCCCCTGTATTTGTCATCACAATGGTCCGAGTGGTAGCAATGTAGAAGAAGAGTTTAGTAATTGAATTCTTGAAGGGCGAATGGTATCGTTTGAGAATTTGCGAATGGTATCATTTGAGAATTTGCAAGCCAAGCTATTGCTAGAAAAGGGATTTATCTGTGATTTAAGTTACACCCTGCTACCTAAAGAAAAAAAGCAAGCAACTCCTCTTTCATGGCTTATGCGAAATGCATTGCAGCCGTTTCTTCAAGGCACAGAGGTTTTAAAAATGACTGATATAAATGAAAATGGCGTGAATGTTATTAAGCACGTTGTTTCATTATTAATGCATGTTATGAAGTTATGAAAACGCTCTTATGAGATGTAGTGGTTAACGCCAAGTGTCAAGTAGCTTTCATAAAGTTTTGGTCGCCACAAGGTCGCCATTATCGGTGACACCGCGATAGAAATGTGGCACAAAAGCGGGAATTATGTTAACTGCTGTCATTAACAGATGTGTGCGCAAAACAAAAGAAGGGTGGTGCAAGTACTACGAGAGACACTATCAATACAGGGCTTCTTGATCTGAACACTCCAAATGATCTCTGTTTGGCATTAATTTTTCAAATCATCTCCATAATCAAATGTCGGTGGCAGAGAAGAGAAATCGTTGTCGTAGTTACAAGGAAGCAAATGGTAAAGAGTTCGAAATAGATAAGTTTCCTCAGTCAATATGGACTGTATCGTGTAGGTGTTGTCTGCTATAAACGTGGTTGCCGTGCCCGTTATATGCTTCAGCTATTAGCTTTGAGAAGGGGGATTGTCATATATCATTAGCGCTCACTTCAAAGCCATGGATTAAGAAAAGAACATTACCAGAAGATGTGATATTGGATGGGAAAGTTTAGATAAGTTTAGGTAAGAACTGGAAAGTTCAGCACGGCATCCAGTATCTTATACTTCTCGGCTTCTTATGATAAGTTTGTAGAACCAGGGTCTCATCGCCGGATTAACTTGACATTATACATTGTACAGTCAATCAACGTTGCAAAGGATGTGTTTTAGCTTGGCTCTCAGGATTTCTACATTTCTGTTCATATTTGCTTGATGTGGGAACGTTCTTTTGGTCATTTATTCAAACAGAGACAGTCATTTACACAATTATCTGCTCTGCAACAACCATGTTTAGGCTCAGGTGTATGCAATCAGTGGTTTCGTTGCACAGTGGTACTTTCAAGTATCTAATTGTTGAAAAGGCGCGCAGAGAGCATCAATGTCAGATTTGCATAATAGTGCCCGGAAGGAGAAGGTTCAGAGTATATCTCAGAGTTCAAATTACAACCGCAAGGGTTTCAATTGCAGATTGAATTGCGCAGAAGATGTGAATTTAAAAGTATCCTGAACATGTTGGCGGTACTGAGGAGGATCCAGAATGTATTATATGTTGATATTTTTACATCTTTCTGTTGTTGTGTGCAGTTAACACCAGGTGCTTTTGTTTGTCTACAACATACAAGAATGACCTTGTGAAATGCAACCCAGGTCAGCAGTGTCTTCTGTATCGTTATACTATGGCAGAGATAGAAGAATTGTTTGTGAGGAAGATGAAAATTTGTTGAACGATACAACATTTTGAAGGATAGGAGGGATCGAAGCTCAATGGGTGTTGGTTTCAACAGAATCCCAATTGCCAGCCAGAGAGGGGATAGTCTGCTAAATAAAAAGTGTAAAATTGGGTAGCTGAACTTCATACATGTTTCATATCTGTGAAACGAAACTGAGATTTTCCGGAACCACCCTTCCAGTTTTTAACACTCTAGTTTCTAACTAGATGCAACTTGGATGTTTGATGCACGGCTGTGAGCAGCATTCAATATCATTTTGTGCACTCGGACTCCAAAGATTTATGCTAAAATAATTTGACTAGATATTGGATGGTTCTTATCAGATCATCAGGGTTGATAGCTTAAAACAGAATGCCTCATAATTTTCTTGTGAATGCTTAATTTATTTGTGATCATTCCAACAGCATTAGCTGGAGTATTTGACATTTTGAAGATGGCCCCTGGTTGCAATAATGTTAATACAGTGTTATTGGTTCAGTCAACTTCTCAGGTTGCAGAGATCCGATTTGAAGTTGCACCACAACATCAAAACAGTAAAGGAGCTCATAGTGACTCAAATCATAGTCAAAGTAACCGGAGAAAACACAGATTCTCAAGCAGATCATTTACCAACTCAAGATTTATTCGCTACGGAACAAATAGAGGTTATCTACAGCAGTTTCGTAGCGCGCTACGAAACTGCTGTAGAATGCTGTTTTGTGGAAAAACAATGAATTTTGATGATGAGGTCAGTTAATGGTGAAAGAAGGTCTCAAACTCAGGCAGGGAGATCATACATGGGTTTCATAACAACTCAAACAGTGACAGGTGTAGGTCTTGAAGGGAAAATAAAATATTTTGTTTATTTTCATAAAGTTTTCTCAAAGGCAATTTATGACCGAGCTACTAGGGTATTGGTGGAGTTACCAGAATGTTCGGTTGATACACCTGTTGGTCCTTAAAGTATCCAGATCATATAGCATATGGTGGTTATGCGTTGTTAATTGAAGGTTCAAAGAACTCGGAGTGTGGTCTTTAAATGATGAAGAGGAATGGAAGACAGGGGACCGTGGATATAGGGTGATTAATTTTATCAATTAATAAGCTGTCTTACAGCTAGCATCCGAGACCAGCTTGCTCGGTGAATGCTCCCTTAACATATCTTAGCCATAATGGAAATCATACAGCTGTCCAGCATCCAAGAAAGCATCAAGTCTGCGAGGAGAATGAAATTAGTATTTTAGTTGGATTAGGATTGTGTGTAATTTTAGTTCAGCATGTTTGTAATTAATGCAGTAGTTAAAAGCATGTAGGAGTAGTTAATAGCCACCTTCGAGGCTCCCCTCATGCTGGAGGAGGAAGCTCGAGGTGTTAGAGTTTGCTTGCCTATATATGGGCCAAGGTTAGATGTAGAAAGGGTTGGATACTTAATAGAAAAAGTGTGTTGTTTTGGGCCACTGTAAGATCTTTTTTGACAGTAATAGTTAAACAGAGTTATTCTCTTCTCAAGATTCTCGAAGGATTGTCATGGTCAAATGAAGTGATGATGTGTTATACCTTATGTTATTTTATGGTTTTGTTGTATGCAATCACTCAAAATTCATACTTATATGCTCTGACTTCCTGTGTATACAGCGAGCTATGTGTGGTGGAATATGTTTGACTTGTAATGCTAAGAGCCTTGATTTCTATGAGTTCACTGTGTTTTTCTTGTTTACTTGATATTATAGACTCCATAGCCCAATGAGATATCTTTTGGTGTGTTTCCAACCAGTTATGCTTTCATTAAATCTATTGTACAAGAGTTAGCCCTCTTATCAACATTCAAAATCAATAACCTTTTCTTGAGAGAGCCCTCTCAGGCTAGGGAGGCTAATCCTTAGTCAAAAGCTTGGTCTGAAATAGTTACATAGAGTCTACCTGATCAGCAGCCCTTCAGTGCTTGATTTTGTGATAACACGGCGCATGATAAGAAAATGGTACAAAAAAGAAGGATGCCACCAAGGTTCTAGCTCAATACAAGTGCAATGAACAGTTGACCGAGGAGGTAAGGGCTTTCTGCGAGGTAGTGAAGGCCGCCAAACAAGCAGCAACAGCACAGGCAATATGGGCCACCACAACGCAGGAAGAAGGAGGCCCAGACCTGACCACGAGACAGGGGGTAGAGGACACGGTGGAAGGCGCGGACCCTAGCACGACATCTACACAACTGAAACAGTCGCTTAGTATGGAACAAACAAGCCCACGGAAGAAGACCAAGGCTTCTAAACTGGATGGTGAACCCATTATGCTCACAAAGGGTGCCCTTACGACATCGTCGACATAGTTCACGAGGTCACCAGGGAAGCGCTCCAGGAAGCAATGACGAAGCATCAGATTGTGTTGGGGACCCTCAGGGCACAGCTCCAGGAACTTCAAGTGTGGCCCCCACAAGAGGGAACAGTAGCTGCCTACGGTGTCGCAGGTACATTGGCAATAGAGCAGTTGTTGCGGGCCAAAATGGCTAACACCGTCATGCTACCGGAAGGAGCACTGATAGCAGACAGCACGGAGGACAGAGCCACGGTGGGCCAAATCAAGGGACTTGGCCTAAACTTGGCTGCCCTTCGATAGGATATATTATACCAGCTGTAAGATGGAGTGACAGCAAAACTCCGAGCTAGGGAAGGACGCACAGTACAAATGCTCAGTGAACAATGAATCAACATTGATCAGCTTAGTCTACAACGCGATGAAGCACTGGTGTAGAATCAATAGTTGGAGAAGATAGTAGAGGAAGCATGTCGCCACACTCCAGAGTTAGAAATTGCGACAAACCTACCAATTGGAGTGCGAATTCACAAATTGGCTAGTGGATTTCGCGAGGCAAAGGAGGAAGCAATGAGGATACAGCTGGACCTCAACCTTCAGATTGCCAAACTGTGATTAAAGGCACAGTCATCCATGCCCCCAAAAGTTAGGGAACAATGAACTGATGCTATCCAAAAGGGGCTGGAGGAAATAGGATAGGCAGTGCAGGATTGTACTATGATGTTGGAAGAATCCCTCACAGTCCTCACTTCCTTACAGGAGGACCCCACCATATAGTGCCTAGAAATAGAGGCACGGGAGCTCCAAGTGCAGTATGACAGTGTGTGTGGAATGACACAGACAGTTGTCTTGACCCAGTGGTTGGTGAAGCTACAACAAGTGAAGGTCTTAAAGGAATAGGTGGATGCCATGCGACAGAAAGAGGAAGTACTTAAAGCACGTGTCCAGCCGTGGATTGATGATTCCTTCTACATCATCACTGATATCGAAGGAAATCTCACACAAATGAAGGTGATGCGTGCCTTAAGACAGCGATCTACCCCTGACAGCGAGCATTCGGCAGAAAGAGTAGAGCAGATCTAGCAGACAGCAGAACAGTGCACTGCGGACCTTCGTGCAGCACAGGCACAGTGGGAGAGGCTCTGTGCCAAGATTGCCGCACCAGCAGAGTGACTCGGGATGAGTCACGATGATTGTGTTGGGGGGCTGTTGGGCATGGGATCCCTCGTAGCAGGTTTTGGGTCTCAAAGCCCAAGTTTTGGTCAAAGATGGTGTAGAACTCTGCGAAGTACGGGCACGAAGCATGAATTTTATCATCGAATCATAGGTTGTCCACCCTAAGAATTGTAATTTAATGTAAAGATGTGTCGGCCTACCCATCGTCCGTGGACCATGGGATTGTATAAATAGAGCGAGGCTCTAAGTGTAAAGATAGCGAAGCTTAGTAGAGAATATATAGAATAGAGAAGGCATGGTTAGAGCATAGAGTGGAATCTGAAGTGTACGGGGTCGTAATGGTAGGAAGAGGCTCTGCAGCTGAGTTTGCAGAAGCCTAGTAGTGTCTGCAGCTGAGTGTGCAGACCCCTGTAGCTGAGTGTGCAAGGTGGAGTCGGGTCCGTACTTGGGATTGAACGATAATAAAGAGAAGTTTATTCTGTGCATCTGTTTTGGAATCTTTATGTTGATGTTATTCATTACTTTTACTCTGTTTATTTAATGTGTGCACTTAATGAACACTCGTATGAATGCTTATATGTGAATTTAATCTAAGTAATCAGCTAACAAAGACTAATTAAGGAAGACTTGGGTAAATAACATGGGTCGCGTTGCGGCTCGAACTGCGCGAAGACAGTAGCATAGGGCGTGGGGTGCCCGTAGATGCGTGTAGCGTAGCAAGTGCGAAGGTTGGACCGCGTACCAATCACCACATACCAGACATCCCCAGGGTGCGGAAACCTGGTTCTAGCACCCTCCCATACTACTTCGGGTGAGACCTCAGTCTGTGCTCTACGGACTGTTGTTGAAAGGACCAGTAGTACCGGATTTGCTTGGCTAAATCACTTCCGAACCTGGATCAGGCCCCACTCAGTCATCCTTCTCAGTGGGTTGATGTTCAGATTCCCAAACATACTCATCGAAGATGATAGCGTAGGTTGGTTGTGCAACACCAAATCCATCGGTGGATTGATCCTCATTCACAACAATTGTAGAGTCTGGAATGGAGTAACACAAGACAATACAATTTGGAGGATCAGCAGAACATGGAGACGAAGGCTGAGGTAACAAATGCATGTGAAAACCCATCGGCTTCCCAACCAATTCCAAGCAGAAATTGAGAGTAGTGATGATAAGAGGACGTGACAATTGAACAGACATGTGTGCATGTTATCCCACATCACTCTACAGTGGTGGAGCTATTTGATGAGGGGAAGGTGGACAGTCACTTGTGACATCGACTGTGTTCGCTTGTGATTGTGCAACTCCATCACCGAAGTATGCCGTGCGGGGTTTGAAATTCAACTTAATTTTTGGATAGAATGATTTGTGAAGGCAATATTTAAATTTGTCCCAAAGATATTGGAATTTCATCTGGTTTTTCGGAGCTTCAAACTGAAGTACACGGAAGCGCTGCCAAAAATCCAAAGGTGATTCATGTGGTGTCTTTCGTTGTTTTAACATTTTTTTGACAAGAGGTTCAAGATCAAAATGATGGAAATTAGATTCAATTAGATCACAGAACTGCTTAAGTGGGTGCACACAATCGTGTGGTAGGTTGCGACACCATCGTTTCAGGGATTCTCGAAGTGTGTGTGAAAGCAACAAGCTGACCTCGACTTCATTGAACTCAGGCCATGCCACTTTGCCTTCACCATTGTACATGAATTCCGACAAGAGATCATAAAAACCCTTCGTGATGTCGGTGGGTTGTGAATTAGACATACATTGTAGAGGGAGAACTCTAACAATATTCAAAATAGGATGTGAGGACTCATCTTGTCATCTGACCCTCCTTCTAGCACCAGAAACATTGACGGTACTAGACCTGCCAACATGTCAAGGTATCTCCTCGGTAATAAGTCCCAACTAGACCTTATACCTTTTGGTGTAGGAGTCCCAGTAGTGGGGTAGTATGGTAATGCCTTGACCACGTTGTGTGCATACATAAGTAAGATTTCCTTGTTGGTAGCAAGGGTGTGACCTTTGTAGCAAGTCAAGGAAGGTGCATGAAAGGTTCTAACACACAGAACGGGGGATGAGTGTGCCCCTTAGAAACCTATGATAGAACGTAGCTTGAAAGGGAACACATGAGAAGAAAGACATCACAGGCTGGAAATTAGGATAGTTGATGATCCAAAGTGATGGGTTATATCATCAACACATTTCAATAAGATTCATACGAACAAATACAAAATAGTCCATACATACATGCGTAAATAACAACTACTTATATCATTAAAGTAACTAGGATAACTAAACTACAATAAAAACATATGCATGAAACATGCTAGCTCTATTATATTAAGAAAGTGAAAGATCCAATCATACATACAACCATGACCAACCACTAGTCCCGATAACGGAACATTATAGTCACTGCCGCCTGCTCCTCCAAAGAGATGGACTAGCTCTATACTATGGAGAAGCCAAGGCTCATTATAATACAATCCAACCTTTCTATAAGTTACACCTATAGGAAGATTGACTCCTAAAAGCTTGTACCATGAGTGATGAGGTTCTATAAATAGCAAAGGGTGCGGTGACCCTTGACATTCCCCTTTGTGACTCTTCACCTACCCTTATGACTCTTCAACTACTACATGATTGTTACATTCTATTATCAACAATTGGTCTTTCACTGTTACAACATGTTTACATTACAACCTGCACATGTACCCATGTGACACAAAAATAGGCTTGAGTAAGCCATGCAATACATCACTAAGACTCGGACAGCTATGGGAAGACCAACTCTTTGACATCCTCGTGATGATCGATGGTGGCAAACTGATGCTAAGCTTGGTAGTCCGTTATGGTGTCTGCCTGCTCTATGGTGACATCCTTTTGAAAGTGAACTCTTGCCTCTGTTGCATCCAGGTACACTAATTTGGCACCTCTATCCAGCTCATCTGATAACATGCACATCATAGTCTTGAGTGCAACTAGACCAACAACATACTGATGCATAGTGTCTGCACTGATCTCCAAGTCTGTGTTGGTGGCTACGCGCATCAACTCATCAAAGTACATGTCTAGCTCTAGTCGGACTTGGTTATTTGACTTCACCTCAGTGAGTGTGCTAATAGATGGGATCGCATGCGAGCATACAATGAAATCCATGCTCCTAAACACCCGTGGATGTGAAGCCTGCAAACTGTTGATGAGTTGTTGTATTTCCTCATAGTTTTGGATCTGACACCGAATGCATGCTTTCAACTCTACCACCTTTGGCTTCATCAACTTTGGCAAGTGCAAAGGGGCTCCTTTGTACCTCATTGTCCATGTTTTCATGTGATCAACAGTAGTGTGCATATTCTAAAATACGCGTACTCTCCTAGCACAACGCTACTGCCAACTGTTGAGATGGAGAACTGACTTATGCATGGTGACAAATCTAGAATACAATGTCCACATGACTGTATCGAGAGACGATACTTCATTCAATATCTCTCTCCTAAACTCCACTCTAGCGGATGTTGTAACATGTTCTCCTCCCCACTTGAGTGCTTGTCACTCCTTCGCCATGCGTTTGTTCTCAACTATCAAGAATCTAACATTCGAGCTGGTGGCTTTGGCATATGATTTGGTAGCATAGGTCAGTGCTATTGGATGGTTGCGCACATCGGAAACGATCACTCGTTCTTCAAACTGCACAAGAGATACATGGGCATCCTGATTGGGCACTCTGTGCGACTGCACAACTCTATGTTGTGAATCGTCGAAAGATATGTTGTGCATTTCTGCTTCTGGATTGTCTTCAAGGATATTTGTGTCTCCTTGATTGCTTGGGACTTTCTCTACTTCCAGATCTGGTGATGCTAGTGGGGTGACATCTTGGTCTTGAGGGATGAGGTCAATATCTTGATCTAACTCTGGCAAAACCATATCCGTGTCCATCTGCTCTAGCATCTATTTAATCTCTTGAGAAAGGTCATGCTCTTGCGACTGCTCACCCTGTATGCTCTGTGCATGCTGCTCGAATGAGTATATAACTTGTATGGGCATAGTTTTATCAATCTGTGCATGTTGCACCTCTTGTTGTACCTGTTCCTGCTATGCTTCCTTCTATCTTCTGCACAGCTTGTGTTTTCCACTGGGTTGCTGCTTCAACTCCTACAACTCCTTCTCCGTTTCCTCCATCCTCTGTTTCTCTCTTTGCCTTTGCGCGATTCTCCTGTCGCCTCTTAGCCTCAATCTCCAAAGATTCTTTCAACACAAGTGGATCTGGTTTGAACTTGCAGCTTTGCTCTACCTATGTGTTGTCAACAACATTCCTCTTGCCTTTGTCATGCACAGGTCTGCTACCCTCTGCTGCTGCTCTTTAAGATCCTGCTTCTTTCTACTTTTCTAACCACTCTACAGCTATGTTGATTAGTTCATTGAGCCTGGAGAAGTGATAATAATATCTCCATGAGTCTTCCTCATGCCAATGACATGCTCCGTGGATCCAAGGATGTTACACTTTTGCATAGTGGTCCTTCACTAAGCAATGTGGGTCATACAATTTGAAACTTCTAGTGTCGAAGGTGAATCTCTTGAATTTATGCATCTCGGCCTTAGCATGCTTGAGATTTTGGATCTCATACAACCCGATCCGTAAAGGAACAACGGGCCAAGGTGCCTACTTTTTCTTGTGAAATCTCGCTGACAACCCTTTCGAGATGTGATATGACACTTCTTGCATGATGAGCTTGTTAATGGAAAACTTCAGTAAAACATGCGAAGCCTTCTCCACATTGTACATCCGAATGAAGGTGTCAAGGGGCGAGGCATACCAATATGATATGTCAATCAATGCCTCCATTTCTTCCTGCGACATGCAAGGTGGATCCTTATCAAATATTATCTTGTACACTGGGTGACGAAGTGATCCGATAATTGTATGATAACCCCACGAAATCTGCATTCAGAGAAAAACTTGGAATAAGTGTTCATAGAGGTTTTTGAAGGTGCCATACCCAACCCAAGCTTGGGAACTATTGCCGGGCACAGACTGCATCTAGTATGTAGACAGACATGTATACCTTCTTTTGCTGACCCTTGGGCGGATGTTGGGCTTCTGTTGCCTATTCCCTCAACCTAAGAGCCAACATGTCAGACCAGTTGCAATGTCTTCCTTCTCTTGCTAGTTGATCCAACACAATCACCCAACCCTGGGGGAAGGTTTATGTGATCTCTTGGCCATATAAGCAGCATGCGAAGATGACCAAGAGATGATATTCCTTCGATAATATCTTCGTATTGTAAACTTGGTTGGGTGTTGTCTTGAAATTGGCTAGCTCTTTCACCCAACACTTCAATATATCTCTTGAGCTTGCACTGCTGCTGGGTCTGCTGAAGGGTTTATCCATCACAATAATCGGCTGTGGCAAGTAATACAAATCCTAAAAGTCCATCACCTTGAAAGTAACAAGTTGTGTTCCACTGAAACTGCTCCACACCATTGTCTCTAGATCAGTATGCGAGACAATCCAGTGGATCATGTCCGCGCATGGAAACACGAGATACCTGCATGCAATCCGGTACAAGCCAGACTTGTGTATGTTGACATAGACCCTGTGGTGTTCCAAATTTTCCTCAAATGTGCCTGAGAATGTATCATTGAAGTCCTACCATTTCATCTTGATATCCTTGTCTATGAACAATTTGGTGTCTTCATACATATGTAAGCTCATAGACACTTGCTCAACTACATCTCCGGTTGCACTCTCAACACTGTCCTTTGAGCCTGCTCTCTTGGAGGACATTTTACTTGTACTACTGAGAGGCGGATTGAACATCTGTGATACCTAGAGACATAGAAACACTCATGGAAATACATTTGTCAGTTGAAAATCAAAACAACTTGAGGACTGACATGCAACATAATTGGGTGACTGACTGGGAAGATTGCACAATTTTCACACTAACTACCAAAACTGAACAAAGTACAATCTGAACTGTCAATAGGCTAACTGACTGTTGAAACTATGCAATGCATGGTCTAGCTTGGCCTGTTGAGGACTGAAACTGCACAATGCGCAGTTTCACTCAGTAGTGACTGCAACCAACAAATTTCATTTGTTCTATTTCTGGGGCCAACAAGGCAATTCCTATCAAAATTGTGTATAGCAAGCCTAGATTCTAATGCTGGGCTAGGTTTGAACAATTTTTCTGGGGAAGGTTGAGCCTTCACTCTAAAAAATGTGCATTTCCATTCAGGCAAGGTCTAGGCCAAGGCAGCCTAGACCTGCCGATGAGCTACTGAAAACATTAAAATTTTGAATGCATGACAAAGCTGAGTGCAAACAAGAGCGAATGATCATGCATGCAAATAGTAAGTGCAGGATTGAGAAAACAGGAAAAAAAAATTGTGTGAAGCGAGTCTCCACAATGACGACCGTTAGTGCAGAAAAAATGTCATGCATGCGATAACAGTGAGATGCAATGAAAAACTTGAAACAATGCTTCTACAAGATAACATGCATTAAAATGACAAGAGTTGATCAAAACCAAGCAAACAACACTCACACAAACTGAAATATGAAAAGCGACAAAAAAGTAGCAAAATTCATGAAAAGCGGACTTACCTGGAAAAAGATGAGCTGAATGTGTTGAATGCTCCTAGATGTGATGTGGGATGTCATAGCTCCAAGATCAATGTGAGGAATGAGCTCTGAAGCGTTGAATAAATAAGTTTGATAAGATTGAGGCTTATGACGTGCAAGCCACAAATCTAGGAAAAAGTGACACTTGGTGGGAGGTTTCTAAAACGGCTTTTTCATGTAACCTCCAGATGCTAAAAATTGATCCCTAAAATCAAGGGATGCTTTTTGCTTTTTTCCTTTTTTTCTTTTTCAGGAAAAGCAGCCTATGAATGCAAATCAATATTGGTTAGTCCTGGAGGGAACAAGTCAACCTGGGAGCACATGCAATAGTCTGCAAACCTAGGAATGACATTTGCATAGTTTCTAGGCTGCTCAAGTCTAGTTTTCCCTCATGCATTGTGCAATTTTTGGACTGAAGCCCTAGCTATCAGTCATAATTGCACAATTTTTTAGATGAAGCCTAGTGTTGGGTTGCATTGCATAGTTTTCAGAGGGAAGGTTGCATGGTTGGATTGTGCATTTCTAGAGCCCAGTAGGCAGCCTAGATGGATTGCGCAATTTCCAGAGGGAAGGATGGTTCCCCTCCATAATTATACAATTTCCTAGGTGAGCATCACAACCAGAAAATGACAAAGTCCCGGAGTGTCATCTTGTGGGTGGAGGCAAACAAGTTGACAAGCATAAGCTGGTAAGTCACTGAAGCTCAACTGAAGCATCTGTACTTGGACAATGCAATACATTCTGCTAAGGATGGTTGGTAGGGAGGCTCCAAAATGAAGCTAAGGAAAGAAAATTTAGTGTTGTTGTAGCCACTACAACACCTTCATCCACTCATATTTATTCTCTCCGATCAATCAACACTACTGTTGTCATTAGTATTGTTGGGTCAACTATTTTAATTGTTAATACTTTAATTGCCCCTTCATCAAGTACATATATGTATATTTTCCTATAGATTCATAGCTCATGTAATGTACTAAAAAACAAGATAGATCTACTTCTACTTTCAACCAGCGGAAGACAATATATCGTTGAAAACAATAATACCAAGAGGAAGACAAATCAATGGCACATAACACAATAATTTTCTCTGGGGAAAGACATTGATCAAAACCGTGCCTATCTATATTGCATTAATAAGAAATATGAGTGAAGATACAAAGCTTGTTCTCATAGAACAATTTTGCACAAGTATGCTCAACTCTCTACCTCACAAGCCCACTCTTAGCCAACACTTAGCCAATTTTTGCTTCCTTCCAATCCCCTATTTCCTTGCTTAATTCCTAGGATGAATAGCCCATATTAATTGGGAATTCAATGCTTCCAAAACTACGCAATCCAATTTACGTCGTCTTCTTGATTGCATGCATGATCTATACACTCCGACAAATCATACAACTGATAGTACATTGTCCCTGCACACTAGTCTCAACTGGATCTTTGTCAAAACTGGCATGCATGAGTTTCTGATGAGTGAATCTTTAGTTAGCTGGAGTAGCACCTGTGGATGCACCAATGCACCAACTGACTACTAATCCTCTACTAGTTTAACAAACAGTTAGAACCAATTTAACTGCCTATAACTCAATAAACTGAGTTGTCTAATTACAACTCAACTAAACTCATATTGAACCCCCAAAAATTAGGGAGAAAATATACATGACTTCAAAATGACTTCCAACTCAAATTTCCTAAGCTAATTAAGTCAATTAAACTTAATTAACTATTTACAAGTTGTTATGAGAATATAATTCTATTTTAATTCTAAGTTTAAATTCAGGGACAAATTTAAACTGGAATTTCTTGTTTCCATTTCTCAACAATCCCTCTCAACAAGAAAGGGATTATCTTCAACCTTGATCCTGTCTCTGTGAAACTTGAATTTACATATTGATAATGCCTTTGTCACAATGTCAGCATATTTCTCCTCCATGGGAATGTACTCTAACAACATAATCCACCTCAATACACAATCTCGAAGATGATGATATTAGATATCAATGTGCTGGGACTTGTCATGAAAAACTGGATTTTCATAGACTTTGATACAACTCTGATTATTGCAGTAAATCACAGCTGGATCCATTTGTTGACCAAACAAATCAGCTAGGATCTTCCTCATCTAGATGGCCTCACATGTAGCTTGACTAGCTGCCATGTACTCTTCCTCTACCAAACTGAGTGCAACCGATCTCTGTTTCCTATTGTACCAAGAAACTGTTGTTGACCCATACTGAAAATCTCTCTTGATGTGATTTTCCATTCAGATGGACTCCTTGCCCAATCTGCATCAGTGAATTTGTTGGGCATGGAATCCCCCCACAACATGTTTTGGGGCTCAAAGCCCAAGTTTTGGTCAAATATGTTGTAAGACTCCACAAAGTGCAGGCGCGGAGCTCAAAATGTATATTGAGTTATAGGGTTGTCTGCCCTAAGTGTTGTAATGTAATGTAACGTCATGTCAGCCTACCCATGGTCCGCAGACCATGGGATTGTATAAATAAGAGCGAGGTTCTAAGTTGTAAAGAGAGTTAGATAAGAAGAGATGGATTAATGTAATGATCTAGTAGTGGATAGAGAAGAATTCTAAGTGTATTGGGTTGTAGTAGTAGGAAGAGGCTTTGCAGTCGACTACGTAGAGGCCTAGTAGAGTCCGCAGCTGATTGCATGGACCCCTGCAGCTGAGTGCGTAGGGTGAAGTTGAGTCTGTAACCCAAGAAGAAGAGTAATAAAGAGAAGTTTGATTCTAAATACTGTGTATCTAGTTCTGTATGATTTTCTATGCATTTATATTGTTTTGTTTATCGCGTGCACTTATATGAATATTAAATATTGTTAAGTATAATTGGGCTCAAAGAAATAAGTTAAGTAATCGGATAATATCGGGTTAATAGTATGGAACTTGGGTAATAACACAGATCATGCCTCGAACAGAGCTGCGCAAAGGCAGCATTGCAGGCTGCAAGGTACTGATAGGTGCGCATAGCAACATGTGCACAGGGTCAAACCGCATACCAACAAAAAACCATCAGACATCTCTAAGGTGCAGAAACCTAGTTCTAACACCCTCGCATACTACTTCAGGTGAGACCTTAGTCCGCGCTCCACGGACTGTTGCCAAAAGGGTCAGTAGTACTAGGATTTGTTTGGCTAAATCACCTCTGAACCTAGGTCAGGCCCATACAAGCCAACAAATGGTTCTGTTGCTGGGATCGGGATCTTCATAAGGGATGTCTGATGTCGTGCCACTGGAATCCAACAAAGAAAGAAATTAAAGGGTGGTTGGACAAGAAGATTCACAAGTTCGTGGTGCAGGAAAATAGAAACCAGTGAGTATCTAAGGAATAGTGGTTGGAGCACTACTTGTATATGGAAATCCACGAAATTTTCTTTGCATCCTTTCCTTCTGAGCTGTATGAGTGGATCGCGAAGCTAGCAGATAGTCAAGGAAGGTGCAGGCTCGACAAGAAAATCGTGTGGACTCTGGAATTAGTGCACAGACTAGAAGCGTCAGGAGATAAGATTACGTGAGCTGTGGACCATTGGCTCGACCGAATTATAGGAGGATTTATCACTAAGTTCGCGGTAGATACGACCATCAGCTACAGTGAGGCAGAGTGACGTTTCCTCAAGGGACCATGAGGTAAGTATATTAAATCTTTGAACACTTGGATTAAGATTGTATTGTGTAAAAAGTGGATTATGCGAAGAAATTAATGTTTGGGACTACGCGAAGTGGGAAGATCTACATAAGCGAAAGTAGTGAAGAATTAGAAACTAGTCCCTTAATTTCACCCTCGTGGGAAAGCGAGGAAGAGCTCGCAAAAGTTTCTCTGAGAAGCGAGGTCAGTCTGATAAGGTAGTGGATTTCGTGCTTACCACCTCCACCTACACCGCCACCCATCTCACCCTCCGCACTTCCATATCCACCCACCCCACCTCCACCACCACCGCAGTAAAGTATGGCAAGTGCGATTAAACTACCGGTATTCAAAGGAGTAGGGAATGAAGATCTAGACAAATTCTAGTTCGTGCTAAGGGTGGTATTGGAAGCACAAGGAGTAGTGGATGACAATATCAAGAAGGCTAAACTGGTAAGCATGTTGCAGGATCATGCATTAACATGATACATCAAGAATTCTAATGACCATCCAAACGTAGGGATCGCAGAAATCCAGACCGCGTTGAACAGGGAATTTAACAAACCAAAGTCAGAGACACAATCAATTATAGTGTTTAAGGAGATCATGATTGATCTGATAATCACCCTATGAGTGACCTCAGTTAAATATTTATTAAATAAAGGTATTACAGACTCATATGTTGGTGTGTGTGTCTATGTTATTTAAGCAACGGATCGATCAGATTGCAAATACACAGACACTTAAAATGGAAAGACAGTAGAGGAATACAGTAAGCAAATACAAGAACACAAGAAATTAATAAGGAGTTCACCCTATTCTCCAGGGCTACATCTCTGGTCTAGCTCTTAGTGGTGGCCTTATTTTATTGTGTCTTAAGTAGAGAATTACAATGCAGGAACTAAATATAAGTCTCTTGAGACAGATTTGCTTGGCAGGGTGGTTCTTGGATTCTCCAAGCCACTGGAGTGCATAGACTCTTCTGCCTACCAGATCTTTGACCTCTTTGGTCTGACAGATCCTCTCTGGGATGGATTGAATCTCTCAAGCTCTCTGGTGCTCGACACTGCCTTTGGTCAGCTCAGCCCTCTGTCATCTTCTGCTTTTTCTTCACTGTCTTCTTTTCTCTGTGTTCCGTCCTCCTCTCGGGGTTCTGGTCTCTCTGTCTCTCTGTGTTCCTGCTTTCTGTCTCTATTCATGGTTTTAAGGCCATTAATTCCCATGCTTGTTCGGTTACTCTTCCGCCTCCGTCGAGTCGCCTTCTGCACCTGCGCTTGGAGTTCCCTGTTTGACGTCATCACCAGCGCTCAGGGAGTGGCCACATGTCCTCTTGTAACTCACGCCAGCCTGCTTCACCGGTTCAATTCTTTGGTTATGTCATGGAATGAGTCTTCCTCCACTGTGGCGGTCAAAATAGACCTCAAATCATTCTAAATCGCGACTTATTACCTTGTCGAATCCACTTCCCCATTGGGCGTGATCTCAACCGTTAGATCTGGGGCCTCCAGATCTGACGCTATACGCACGTTTCACGCAGTTGACTTGCTCGACCTTTAGCGCATGATAAGCGGCGGTTTTCTCTCTCCTCCACTTGCCATCCGTCACTCGTTGAATGGGATCGCTCCAATTTCTCCAAAATTGATTACCATTTAAGGAGACCCCAACAATACCGTCGGTTTCTAGGAGCGGGTCCCACCTCTGTCCTTTAGCTCTTTTTTGCCTTTTCCCATGGTTCTCTGGCTCTCCACATGACCGAGTGCTCGGGGCTTCCCCATTTTGAGCCTTTTTTCCCAACGATGTGTGATTAGGGCTCAAAATCCACCTCAATTTCTTGATCTGGGCCTCCCAGGGGCTAATTCAGCCTCCCACGTAGTCTCCATGTGCCTCGATCAGTGCGCTTTGACAAAGGTCCTCGTTTTTCCATGCTGGCTGCCATTACCACTGGTTCAAGGGTGTTTTTGATCGTTGTTTTGATTTCTTTGATGTTCGTCCCGACTTGATACAGTGGTTCCTTTGAGAGTTCTTTATGGATCCAATTCGAATCATGGCCTTCCCACTGAAAAAGCTTTTGGACCACCAAAAGTTGGTTTTCAAGCATTGACTAAGTGAGGGTATTGCTTTTTCACTTGTCCAATTCAATCCACTTTGCACTGCTTGGATTTGAACCTTTGAGCCCAATCCTGAGGTACTCCACATCTCCCCTACGCATTTTCCTCACCTTCCTGTCCAGCACTGTGTCTTCCTACAACTCATTAAGATATTCAGGTAGCAGGTCATCAATAGAAGGCAATTGACTTTGCTCTTCAGGGTCGTCAATCATTGAAGGTTCAAACAATCTCAAGAAATCTGCATTTATGACTGAGTAGATGTGCATGTAAGTTGGTAGATCAAGGCAAAAATCATTTTCACCAATCTTCTCAAGTATCCTAAAGGTCCCATACCCGATAGGCTTTAGCTTTTTACCTTCACCTTGCATCCTATCCTTGCTGATATATAGCCAGACTTGATCACCAACTTGGAAACTATGCTCCATCTGATGCTTGTCATGCCTAGCCTTGTACTTGGCTTGGCTTTTTTCCAGTTGTTCCTGTACTACCTGGTGGATCTCTTGTATCTGTTCAATGAACCTAGTTGCCTTGTCCACATCACTGTGTCTATCAACCATGGTATCTTTACCAAAGACAAAATCCAAAGGAGACCTTGGTGTGAAACCAAAACAGGTTTCAAAAGGATATCTCTGTGTAGAAGAGTGCTTGGCTCTGTTGTAAGCATGCTGCACATAACACAAGTGTTCATCCCAATGCTTAGGATGTTTGCTGCAATATCCTCTCAGTAACTGGATCACTGTCCTATTAACTACTTCTGTCTGGCCATCTGTTTCTGGATGAAAAGATGTGCTTTTCTTTAGTTTGGTGTCCATCAGTTCCCATATACTGGACCAAAACTTCCCCACAAATCGGGTGTCTTGATCAGATACAATGGAAGTGGGTAATCCAAAATGAACCCATACATGTTCAAAGAATAATTTTGCAGTCTATTCAGCTATAATCTGTTTATTACAAGGTATCAAAATACACATTTTGCTGAACCTATCCACAACAACATATAGATAATCATGAACTTTCCTAGATTTAGGCAGTCCTCCAACAAAATCCATGGAAACACTTTCCCAAGGGTGAGAAGGAACTGGCAATGGAGTGTACAAGCCTAGTTTTCTATTACTGGGCTTGCTTTAAGCACACGTAGCACACCCTCTTACATATCTAGAAACTGTCTCATTCATTTTCGGCCAATAATAGAACCTTTGCAGCTGTGCAACTATTTTACTTACCCCAAAGTGACCTGATATCGGAGAAGTGTGTGCTTCCCCAATTATTTTTATCCTCTCAGTTTGTGGAATGCAGAGTTTCCCACAATGGTATAAGAGTCGGTCCTTCAAATGATAGTCCAATTCTTCTACTCTTTTGCCTTGACTCAAAGTTGCATATACATCTTTAAAGTCCATATCCTGAGCATATTGTTCAATGTAGCTTTCATGTAGTACATAATTATGCTTAGGTCTAGATAACATGTCTGCAACCTTGTTATGTATGCCATTTTTATATCTGATGACTAAATGAAACTGTTGTAGAAAACCCATCCATCTGTAATGTCTTGATTGCTGCAACTTAGTTTGGGAGTGAAAATATTGAAGTGGTCGATGATCAGTATGTATTACTATCTCTTTGCCCATTAAGTAATGTTTCCACTTTTTCACACTCTAAACTAATGCATACAATTCTTTATCATATGTAGGATAGTTAACTACTGCAGGATTAAAAGTCTCAGAGTGATAACATATGGGTTTACCATGCTGTGTCAACACTGTTCCCATGGCATAGTCATTGGCATCAGTTTGGATCTCAAATGGTCTTTGTAGATCTCGCAGTGCTAGTACAGGTGATGTACTAATCTTTTCTTTCAAGGTGTCAAAGGCTTTCTGATGTTTGCCTCCCCATTGAAACACCTTATTCAATCCTGTTAAAGCATGTAAGGGAGCTGCAATTGAGGAAAAGTTAGAAATGAACTTCCTCCAATATTGTGCTGCTCCTAAGAAGCTTCTCACTTCTGTAGCAGACCTGGGTTTAGGACAGTTCACAATGGCTGCCACTTTAGAGGGATCTATTTTCAATTCACCTCCCCCTACTATATGACCCAAGTAGTTTAGATATGTTTTGCCAAATTGACATTTTGAGAGTTTAACATAAAGTTTTTCTCTTTTCAAAACATCTAGTATCTGCTTAACATGCTTTAAATGTTCTTCCCACGTTTTACTAAAAATCAAAATGTCATCCAGGTACACAATAACAAAATCATCAAGAAAAGGTCTGAGTACATCATTCATTAATCTCATGAAAGTAGCAGGGGCATTGGTCAAGCCAAAAGGCATAACCAGCCATTCATACAATCCCTAATTTCTTTTGAAAGCAATCTTCCATCCATCTTTCTCTGCAACCCTGACCTGATGGTATCCACTGTGCAAATCTAGCTTGGTGAAATAAACAACTTCCTTCAATTGATCTAAAAGATCATCTATGCGAGGAAGGGGATAATGATTTTTGATTGTTATCTTATTCAGTGCTCGGTATCGATACACATTCTCCATGAGCCATCTTTCTTTCTCACTAAAACGATTGGTGACCCACATGGTGATGTGCTAGGCCTGATGAAACCTTTCTCGAGCAACTCCTGCACCTGCTTCTTGATTTCAGCATTCTCTAAAGCAGACAACCTGTACATTCCAATGTTAGGCAATGGAACATCTTGCTGCAAAATAATATCATGTACTATTCCCTTTTTGCGTGGCAGACCTTTAGGTTCTTGAAATAAGGCATCATACTCTGAAACAACCTTTTCTATATCAGCTTTCTTTTCAGCATTACAGCCCTCAAATACATTGGTTTTATCAGGTTTCTTTTCCTTTACAACCATCAATAAGCATTGTTTGCATGAATTTATCATTCTTTTCATCTACCCTAAGTTTATGAGAGTATAATTATTCTTGAGCTTATGAGCTCTTACAAAGTATTCGATTCCATCTTTAACAAGTAGATACTTGTTCTCAGCTCTATAGAAGATAGCCTTTCTATCATACAAGTAAGGACTTCCTAAAATAATTCCACATATATCCAAAGGAATTATGTCTAACTCAACCTCATCTACAAATGCTGACCCAAAAGAAAAATTGAGTTTGCACTGTCTAGTCACTTGTAATTGTGCTTTATCATTCAACCATCCTAATGGGTATGGTTTCTTGTGAGGTATAGTTGCTAATCCCAATTTCTTTACAATTGCTTCAGAAATCAAATTTACTTGAGAGCCACTATCAAACAAAGTATCAATCTTTTGATTTTTTGAAACAACTCGAATATGGAAAAGCTCATGTCTTTTTCTCTCATTTTCTTCATCAATAATAGATTGAGCAGAATTACTAGTAGATGCTTCAAAATTATTACCTTTTATACCTGTGGCTACAATAGTTGTTTCATCTCCTGAGTCTGACCCCAAATATTTCTGAATAGCTGCAACAATCTTCTTCTTCTTGCCCTCGGAATTCTTAGGTCTTAGCTCTAGATGCAGAATCCAACAATGCTCATCATCATGCCCATCCTTTTTACAGTGAGTGCATGAAGCTTTGCTTTTCTGTGCAGTGTTAGCCTTCCTTTCTTTCCACTTCTGCTTCCTTTTCTCCTTGCTCTTGATTACAGTGGGTTGGGATGGTCCCCCAACTTCTGGATTTCCATTCTTTCCTATAGCTTCTTGATGAGTAGCTTGTACAGATACCTCATCTATACTAGTGGGATTAAACATGAGGATGGTATGCCTCATGTAGTTGTGTAGACCACCAATGTACTTCAAAAGAGTATCTGGTGAGTCTAATGAGATACCCAACATCAATGCTCTCTTTCTAAATTCGTGAGTGTACCCTTGCACACTTTTCCCTTTCAACTGTTGAAGAGTTTACCAACTCATCATGGCTTGTTGCATGTAGGCCAATGGATAGAACTTCTTTTTTATTACAGAAACAAATTCACTCTAGACAGAGATAGTCTTACCATGTCTTTTCATATCAGCTTGGGTTCTGCCTTCCCACCAAACCAAGGCAGTGCCTCCTAGGTGTAGGCTTGCCAGTTGAATCTTACTCTTGTCTGAGTCTATGTTTTGTACCTTGCAATACACCTCAATTTGTTTAATCCAATTGTCCAACTTTTCAGCATTTAGCTCTCCATCATATATAGGCAAATCAAATTTAACATCTAGCTTAATCAAAGATGCCTTCTTGTTATGCACAGGGCTATTAGGAGGTGTGAGAAAGCTTTCCTCTTTCCCTTTTCCTTTGGAGTGGTCATGGAAGTGAGACTCGTCTTCTTCTTTATCTTGTTTAGAACCTGAGGAGTCTTCATCCTTATGCTTTCTAAAGTCCTTATACATTTCTTCTACCATAGACTTTATAGCTATGAAATTTTCTATGAATTGAGGGTCTGGCCCCGTAGAACCTTCCTCTGACATTGTCTTCTGAGGATAGACTCTCCCAATTTTAGGATTAGTTTCCACCAACTCTCCTTCTCCTAATTTGAGCTTTGATCTAGTGAGCATTCAACAACTAAACCAACACAAACTTGTCTAACCTTACAACTTAAAGCTCTGATACCACTTGATCTTATAATCACCCTATGAGTGACCTTAGTCAAAGATTTATTAAATAAAGGTATTACAAACTCATATGTTGGTGTGTGTGTCTATGTTATTTAAGCAACGGATCGATCAGATTGCAAATACACAGACACTTGAAATGGAAAGACAACAGAGAAATACAGTAAGCAAGTACAAGAACACAAGAAATTAATAATGATTTCACCCTATTCTCCAGGGCTACATCTCCGGTCCAGCTCTCAGTGGTGGCCTTATTTTATTGTCTTAAGCATTGAATTACAATGTAGGAGATAAATATAAGTCTCCTGAAACAGATTTTCTTGGCAGGGTGGTTCTTGGATTCCCCAAGCCACTGGAATGCACAGACTCTTCTACCAACCAGCTCTTTGACCTCTCTGGTCTGACAGATCCTCTCTAGGATGGCTTGATTCTCTCAAGCTCTCTGGTGCTCGACATTGCCTTTCGCAGCTCAACCCTCTGTCTTCTTCTGCTTTAGCTTCACTATCTTCTTTTCTCTATGTTTTGTCCTCCTCTCGGGGTTCCGGTCTCTCTGTCTCTCTGTGTTCCTATTTTCTGTCTCTATTCATGGCTTTAAGGCCATTCGTTCCCATGCCTATTTGATTCCTCTTCCGCCTCCGTCGAATCGCCTTCTGCAGTTGCGCTTGGAGTTCCCTGTTCGGCGTCATCACCAACGCTTAGGGAGTGGCCATCGTGGAATGAGTCTTCCTCCACCGTGGCGGTCAAAACAAAACTCAAATCCTTCTAGATCGCAGCTTATTCCCTCGTCGAATCTGCTTCCCCATCGGGCACGATCTCAGCTGTTAGATCGTGGGCCTCTAGATCCAACACCATACGCACATTTCACGCGGTCGACTTGCTCGACCGTTAGTACGCAATCAGTGATGGTTTTCTCTCTCCTCTGCTTGCCACACGTCGCTCGTTGAATGGGATTGCTCCAATTTCTCCAAAACTGCTTACCATTTAAGGAGCCCCCGATCAATACTGCCGGTTTCTTAGAGCGGATCCTGCCTCTGTCCTTTAGCTCTTTCTCACCTTTTCCCGCGGTTCTCGGGCTCTCCACGCGACCGAGTGCTCGGGGCAACCCCATTTTGAGCCTTTTCTCCCAGCGATGCACGATTAGCACTCAAAATCCACCTCCGTTTCCCGATCCGGGCCTCCCAGGGGCTAATTCGGCCTCCCACGTAGTCTCCATGGGCCTCGATTAGCACGCTTTTACTGAGGTCCTCGTCGTTCCATGCTGGCTACCATTGCCACTGGTTCAAGGGTGTTTTTGATTGTTGTTTTGATTTCCTTGATGTTCATCTTGACCTGATACAGTCATTGTTCCTTTGACAGTTCTTTATGGATCCAATTCGGATCAACAATGCTCCTGGGCGAGACTCCCTAGGATCTGGCCCAAAGACTGAAGGGTATGATTCGTGAAGCCAATATGACTTTGACAGATGGACAACACTGTGCATGGTTTGTAGCATCACTAACACCACATTTAAGGACGACGTTGTCACAACAAAAACTTTCCACCCAGGCCAAAGCTTTGGAGATGGAAATGAGATTACATGAGACCCCTATACAAGACCCTTGTCTGGGAGTCCAACAAATCCATGCACAACTACAAAATCTGTGTCTGGAGATGCATAGTTTTAAACAGGACAGGACACCTCAGCCAGAGGTGCACAAGGAGATATGATGCATAAAATGCAAAGGCCAAGGGCATGACAAGGACCACTGTCCAGTGTTCACAAATTACTTGGTAGGAGGAGGGCCAATGCCATTAAGACTTGAGGCACATGCAGGATCGAGTGCAACGCCTACGTTATGGTGTGCGATTTGTCAGATAGGAGGAAAACACACTACGGATAATTATCATCTATTGCAGAAGTATACGCAAACGACCCAAAAATTGTTTTATAATTTCTGCAAGTCGGTAGGCCATGATGAACACACCTGCAGAAGCTATGAACTAATGATGGATCAAATTCCTTCCTACAGGGTGCAAACCGAAACACAAGCCCTCAACCCAAATGCAGGAATGGCGCACGCTGGATTTCAGGGGCGCGGTCGAGGTCGAGGTGGAATGGGACCAGGAAGGGGTCGCGGACAACTAATTTGTTACAATTGCAGAGGGCTAGGGCACTATGCCTGCAATTGTACAAACCAAAAAAGGACATCATGTTTGTACTGTACTCAATTTGATCATGAAGCAGAAGACTGCCCTACAATGATAGCAAGATTGCATGAAAAAGGGGTACTTTAGCCTCCTCCGACTCAGAATTTGCAGATGATGAGGTTTGAGCCACACAAAGAAGACCCAAAGTAAACATGATGCTCAAGAGCGGTATGGCCACTGGCAATGATAAAGGTAAGAAATCAGAAGAAAGTGCATGGGTTTTCAAGGCTCCTGCAAAGGATCCCAAATTTGATTTAGAGCATGCGAAGAAGACATTCATGGAAGCTAAGAAAAGCTTCACGGAGGCCTCCACTTTAGGTAGTAAGGATCAACTAGAACCATGGATGGATCCTTCAATGCTCACTACCTTTCTGGAGACATGCATGAAACTGCTACGCGACAGCAAGGCAATAAAAGGACTATAGGAACTTATCACTAGGTGCGTGGGGTCAGGAGAACCGCGCGTGGTCTGGAAACTTGGAAAGCATGCATTGCGCACAGGAAGGGAAATGAGGTTGACTGTGCAAATCGGCGAGTATGAAATGGATCAGGTAATCCTGGATCTCGGATCGGATGTGAATGTACTGCCAAAACAAACATGGGAATGCATGGGCAGACCCACGCTACAGTGGTCTCCTATTCAATTATGAATGGCGAACCAACAGAAGATCTTACACATGGGAAGATTGCAAGGGGTAACAATAGATATTGAAGGTGCAAGCACGTAGGCAGATTTTGAAGTGATAGAGATTGTCGATGATAGTAATCCCTATCCCATGCTACTAGGAATAGATTGGGCCACCGATATGAATGGAGTCATAAATCTGAAGAAGTGAAAAATGATTTTTGAGAAAAAGTCACTACGCGTAGTAGCACAACTAGATCCAGCCAACTGAGCGCGATACACTGAACCAGTGCACGACGATGATAGTGATGATGATCTCGATTGCATCTACAAGGTAACTGCGCGAGAATAGGATTGTGTGAATCCAACTACAGATGGAAGAATTTCGTGGGAATGTGAAAGCTCCTGCACTTCAGATTCAGATGAAGAAGTAAAGCGATGGTAGAATTGACTACACGAAGTAAGAACGCTTAATTGCAACATGATGGTTATATCACTGCACTACATGATAGCAAAGGCAAGGGATCTGCCTACATATGATGGGTTGACAGCGGTGGATGAATTCTTGAACAAAATTGAAAACGCAGTACCAGAACTGCAATGGTTCGATGCTCTAAAGTGGGCACTACGCGCAACACCCACACAATGGTGGGGTACGCATCATGGAAGTTTTGAGGACTAGCGCAGATGTAGAAGGATGATGTGCCTATTTGGAAAACCCCAGCTCAGGATGAGAGCCAGTCACCAGCGGTAGAACAAATTGCGCACCCACCTTCCCCGATGGGTATGGACATATGCCGTATAGCCCGCATAAGTGCACACCACTCCTATAATAGAGAATCAAAACAAAATGCAGTAGTAGGAAAGGTGACGCACACTACCAATTATCCACGGAGAAGCATTCGATCGGGTGTGTGAAGTACTGAATAGGGTTCACCAGGTGAGACGCATTGACTGGGACTTGTGCGTACCAGCAGTTCGATGGGCCTATAGGACCATGTACAAAACCCTGGCTACAGAAACAATTCCAAAGGTGCGAAACAAAGTAGGGACCATAATTTTTGAATAGAATGCAAAGAGGAATCCACACGTAATAGCGCTCGCAAATGTGACAGTGCGTGAAGCCCAGGACGAAGAAATCACACAACTGCGAGAGGTCGAACACATAGGGCTTCAGGAGCCATTCGGCGAGGGAACCTTAGACTTCGATAACTTGAAAAAGACCGGGTACAACTGAGGAAGAAAAGAATTTTGATGGGCGCAGAGGTCAAAAGGCTAGAAAACGAGATCAAGCAAGCATGTCTCGTCGATAAACCAAGGATGGCAAGGCAAGGTGCGGGTGATCATACCATTGAATTCGAAGACTATCACCGAGAATTTATGACTCTACTGCCATGGCTATGACTGCATCTCACCAAACCCAGTAACCAAGGGAGTGCACTACACACGATAGAGCGCGCGGCACCGGCTGTCGCGAGGGCAATTGAGGATTTTCTGCAGACTATACTGGAAGGCGATCTGAAGCTTCGCACAGGTGGTGTGACCACCGGACTAGCCATATGAAGGACAATCTTAGTGCTCTAGGTAGTTGAAAGAGAGCGCAGGACTATAAAAGAGTCTATTTGGGAGCTACGCGATAAGGGAGGTGCATGCAGAATCAACATGTCACAAGGTTCGTGCCCCTGCACGGGGGGCTGCGCTGCTGTGTGGGTAGGCTGGGAAGTGAGCGTTGGTGTCACTATTCATGACGAGATGTCCGCTTTGAGGCTAAATGGAGTGGATGGTGGACATTTAAGACAATAGTTATGGGCAAGATTTTGGGAAATCTGCCACCAAGAAAGCATTGATGGCCAGAAATTGTGGGGAACGATCGAATTTGAATTCAAAACGCACTATAAAATTCCAAGATCTAGCCATGAGACAACACTTGTTCACTTGAGGCTTGAGTGGTTGAATAGAGCACATAGTGTTGAGCGCCGAGTGATATTCGAGCCCCTAGGTTCACAAAAGACTGCATATAGTACATACAACATTATGGATACTAGGACAGGTTTGGGCTTTGAAGAAGGAACCGCCGGTGAGACCGCGCTGACCCACATGGTACACGATGTTCCCGAAGATACTAGGTTCATGCCAGAAATCCTGAATTCTCCTTAGACGCCGAGACCGAAAAAAGATAAGGAGACAATGGGACCAGTCGACATGTCCTCGAGGAATCCGTGGTTCAGTAAGCTATAAATGGAGGAAAAGGGCAAGGCTGTCACAATTGAGTCAGATGAAGAGGAGGAGGACTTACAGGCTCTAATTTCTGAGGTTGAAGAGGAAGAAGACGTGGAGGTGGACATCCAGCCAATGTTCTCTGCAGTAAAATTGCCTGAGTATGTCCCTCCGTGAAAGGGGAATTACCTTTGAGAGTCCGCTCCTCCCCGATGGAATTACCTTTGAGGGTCCGCTCCTAAGATGTGTGCCTACCCTAAAATTTGAAGATTGGGACCTAACAGGTAGCGAGAAGTTCCCACACTTAGGGATGAAGAGCCTAATGAAACAGAATATGGAGGGGCCAATGATCACATTATAACTGCGAAAATGGTTGTGTGGTGTCGAGAAGGCCGGTTTGCTTCATCTACTATGGATACCACACTTTCACCGCACACCCATCACCATTTTTGTCATCAGGTAGCTACTTTGCTTGGTGCATGATGGGTACTTATGGCTGGAGGAACCTATTCCCATCACGACGGATCTCATTCACATAATTTATCGACTTCCCTGTAAGGGCAAGGACCCTGTGATGATAGTAGGAAAAAGGAGCAATTTGGCTCTCGCGGAAGCCATGAAGAAAAAATATAAGATCAAGAAGAAAAAGAGGGGTTACGCCATCAACAATATCAAGGATAAAGGGGTGCGCATAGCCACCCAACTCCTGGCCGGGAAGGTAATGAGAAAATGTTGTGGCGATGTAGTACTAGCCCCGGTAGTTGTGTTGGCTAAACAATGCGTAAAGGGGGTCCAATTCAAATGGGCTGAATTCCTCTGCGAGGAATTCTTGATCAACTACAAGGAAGCCCAGGAGCAGGGTAAGACCTTCTACTACGCATGGTTGCTCTTGTCGATTTTGCTGGTAGTGGGAGAATTGCTGGAGGACAGTCAGTTCCCAAGCATTGAGCATGACCTACCAGAGGCCACAAAGCATGTGTCGCTCTGGGTACCAAGGACGTGAAGCGGATTCGCGATACAAAGATTTTCTGAGTGCTCATGGAGGCGAGCATTTGGATGTGGACTAATAGGAGGCCACCCCTGTTCCCCCACAGTGCACTACGGAGCTTTGTAGACATCAAGGCGAACATACACAATATTTACATCAAGGTGTGAAAGGATCCGGTGCAGCAGTGGAAAAAGCTCCCATTCATAGCCACTGACGGTATGATCTTTACAGTGTTAGAATCATGGCCTCCTGAGTGGTGCACCCCAGATTTGGCAGATTTGGATAAGACAAGAGCGCAGAAAAGGAAGGATGATGTCAAGTAGTGCATCACCCAACTGGCTGAGAAAAGTTGCAATGAGAAAGCGACAGCCAAGGTCAGGGCAGCCCGTGAAGTAGCACAGGCAGCCATTGAGTAAAAGAGGGTAACCGAAGCAGTAACAACGTAGACAAGAAAGGCTGAAATAGTGCAGGCAGAGGAGGGCCAAGAAATGTCTGTAGGACAGGAGGCAGAGGATACGAACATTGCATAAGAGAGCGCATACCCAAGAACCACCTCGACCCAACTCAAACGGCCGCATGTCACAGAAAGATCGGGTCCAAGAAAAAAGGTCAAGGCCTCGAAGTTGGCCATCGAATCAATCACCTTAACTGAAGGTGACCTCCATGACATCGACGAGACGGTTAGTGATGTCACCAGTGAAGTGCTCCAAGACTTCATGATGGAGTAGCAGAATGTGTTGGGGGCCCTCAAGATGTAGCTGCAGGAGTTAAAGGTGTGGCCCCCTCAGGAAGGTATCTTGTCTACCCATGTCGCAGTTGGCACTTCAACAATAGAACAAATGCTGCGAGCGAGGATGGCCAATATAAGAGTATTGCCAGAAGGAGCGTTGGTATCAGCAGATGCGATGGGCCAAATGACGATTAGCAAGATGAAAGGCCTTGGCCTTAATCTAGCTACCCTTCCCCGAGAAATGCTCTATCAGCTATAGGATGGAATAACAGCAGAGATGCGTGCCAGGGAGAGCCGCATGATCCAGGTTCTGAGTGAGCAAAAGATTAATATAGAACAGCTTAGCTCGCAGGGCGACGAGCTGGTGTCGCAGAACAAATAGTTGGTGCAGATGGTAGATGACGCTTGCCAATGCATCCCAGAGCTAGCTATCGCAGCAAATCTACTGGTAGAAGTGTGGATTCACAGTCTAGCAAGTGGAGTTCGTGATGCTAGAGAAGAGAAAACAAAGATGTAGCTAGAGTTGAATCTCCATATTCTCGAACTGTGGTTGAATGCGCAGCCTTCCACTACCTTAGAGGTCAGAAAGTAGTGCGCCAATGCTATTGTAGCAGGGATGTAAGAGATTGGAGGAGCAGTGCGTGACTGTACCACCATGTTGGACCAGGCGCTTGAGGTCCTCACGACGTTGCAGGAGGACCCCAACATTCAGTGATTGGAGACAGAGGCACGCGAACTCTAGAAACAATATGACAAAATCAGAGGGACTGTGCAAACAGTAGTCCTTACTTAGTGGCTTGCAAAGATGCAGCAAGCCAAGGCATTAAAAAAGTAGGTGGACGCGGCGCCATAAGGAATTTGTTCTCAAAGCGCGTGTCCAGCCATGTATTGATGAAGCCTTCACAATCACAACAGATATCGAAGGAAATCTCGCGTAGATTCAGGGGATGCAAGTACAGGTGCAGCGCAGCACGCTAGAAACAGAGGGCTCAGAAAACATAATGCAGAAGGTACAATAGGCAACAGTGTAGTGCGTTGCTGACATTCAAGTCGTTCGAGACCAGTTGGAGGGACTCCACACCAAGATCGCCGCGCCGATAGAGTGACTCAAGGGTGAGTCATGATGTTTGTGTTGGGGGCCTATTGGGCATGGAATCCCCCCACAAAATGTTTTAGGGCTCAAAGCCCAAGTTTTGGTCAAGTATGTTGTAAGACTCCTCGAAGTGTGGGCGCGGAGCGCGAAATGTATATTGAGTCATAGGGTTGTCTGCCCTAAGTGTTTTAATGTAATGTAATGTCATGTTGGCCTACCCATGGTCTGTGATCATGGGATTGTATAAATAAGAGTGAGGCTCTAAGTTGTAAAGATAGATAAGAAGAGATGGATTAATGTAATGATCTAGTAGTGGATAGAGAAGAAGTCTAAGTGTATTGGGTCATAGTAGTAGGAAGAGGTTCTCCAGCTGAGTGCACAGAGGCCCAGTAGAGTCTACAGCTAAGTGTGTGGACCCCTGCAGCTGAGTGCACAGGGCGAAGTTGAGTCTATAACCCAAGAAGAAGAGTAATAAAGAGAAGTTTGATTCTAAATACTATGTATCTGGTTTTGTATGATTTTCTATGCATTTATACTGTTTTGTTTATCGCGCGCACTTATATGAATATTGAACACTGTTAAGTATAATTAGGCTCATACAGATAAGTTAAGTAATTTGATAATATCAGGTCGATAGTATGGAACTTGGGTAATAACACAGATCGCGCCTCGAACAAAGCTGTGTGAAGGCAGCATTGTAGGCTACGAGGTACTGATAGGTGCACGTAGTGATGTGCACCAGGGTCAAACCACGAACCAACAAAAAACCATTAGACATCTCTAGGGTGCGGAAACCTGGTTCTAGCACCCTCCCATACTACTTCAGGTGAGACCTCAGTCTGCGCTCCATGGACTGTTGCAAAAAGGGCCAGTAGTACTGGGATTTGTTTGGCTAAATCACCTCTAAACCTGGGTTAGGCCCATACAAGCCAACAAAAGCCTTGAATCTTCACTCCCTCTTTCCGCCTGTACCATAATCCATATTGAGTAGTGCCCCTGAGGATCTCAAAACATGATTTTTTGCTTTCCAATACAGCTTGGTAGGCCTAACCATCACTTGGCTAAGCTGGTTAACTGCATAGAACATATTTGGTCATGTGTTCACCAAGAATATGAGTGAACCCACAAGCTTCCTATAAATAGTAGAATCCTCCTTCGTCTAGTTACTAGCTAGAGGATTCTACACAGGCTTGCAACTCTCCATGCAAAACCCCCTGAGTATCTAATTGGCATACCTGCCTTTGGGACACAAACAACTCCCCATCACCCTGCCATACTTCCATGCCCAGAAAGTAATGAATGAGCCTCAAGTCCTTCATCTCAAACTCTCTTGCAAGACTTGATCATCTAATCATCACCTATTAGAATTATATCATCACCACAATGTTGTACAGGTTTGCATCCGCTTCAATCTTCGTGAAGCCCAACCTGGTGAAGTAGCTATCTATCCTAGTATACCAAGCATGCGATGCTTACATCAGCCCATACAATGCTCTCTATGTACACGGTCAAAGGTTTCAAAACCTTCATGCTGCTCTATGTACACCTCTTCCTCAATCATGCCATTAAGGAAGGTTTTCTCTACATCCATTTGATGTATCTTCCAACCCATCTTCGCTGATAGTGTCAATATAGATATGATCGATGAGTACCTTGTAACGAGAGCAAAGGTCTCATCATAGTCAATCCCCTCTACCTGTGAAAAGACATGGGCCACAAATCTGGCCTTATGCTTCTCCACACTACCATCTGCAACTTTATTTACCCTGTAAAGCCATTGGGAGCTCACCACTGACTTATCCTTTGGTCTTAGGACCACATCCCAAACACTGTTACAAACTATGGAGTCATACTCCTCCACCATAGCATCAACCTAAATCAACTGCTGCACTACTTCCTCAAAGGAAGATGGCTCTATCTCAACACATTAGCTTATAAGATCCATGTATCCAATGTACCTATCAGGTGACCTCCTCTGTTTTCTCTATCATGTGGGTGCTCCCACATTCTCTCTAGCATCCGAAGACAATCTGTCAGCCTCTGTGGCGCGCTTTCTCCCATCTCTAGAACACTCTGCCTTAGTGGATTTCTCCACTTCCGGATCCTCTGCATGTGGATACTCCACATCAATCTGAGGCTCCTCAACCTTGGAAGCCAAAATTTCCTCCACAGCATGTAGCTCAATCTCCCTCTAAAGGGAAACTCACATGGCCTTCTACTCATAGAACTTAACATCCCTGCGAACCACTGCCATCTTACTAGTCAACAAGTACACCCGATAGTTATGAGGTGTATCAATGTACCCCAAAAATATCCCCAACTCTATTTTTGGCTCAATATTCTTCCGTGCATCTTTGGTCACATGGGAATATATCGATGATCAAAAAATCCTGAAGTGGCCAACATTTGGCCTCTTACTGAAGAAAGCCTCCTCTAGTGTCTTGACCCCAAGTATCTGATGTGGGCTACGGTTCTCAACATAAACCATTGTGTTACACACCTCAGCCCACAAGTGTAGTGGGAGGCCTTGATCATGCAACATCTCCCTCACTGCCCCTATAATGCTTCTATTCTTCCTCTCGGCCACCCCAATCTATTGAGGGTTATTGGGTGCCGTCAACTCCAGTTTAATCTCTTCTACCACACATAAGTTCTTAAACTCATTTGAGAGATACTCACCACTGTTATCACTTCATAGAGCTTTTATTCCATGATTCTTTATCGACAAATGCTTTAAATTCACAAAACTTTGTGAAATTTTGATCCTTCTTCTATATGAAAAATATCCAAAATTTATGAGAAAAACCGTCAACAAAGATAACATAATATCTTTGTTTGGTCGTGGATGCTTTCGAGAATGGTCCACACACATCAAAATGGAATAGCTCTAGAATACCCTCTTCTCGACTGTCTCTGTCGTGAAAGGAAGCCTTGGTGCATTTACCTAGAGTACACCCCTTGAATGTATCAACTTTCTCTAGCATACCTTTGGGAAAACCGATAGAAATCTACTGCAAGGTTTTCAAATCCCCATGATGCAAGTGACCCAATCTCCTGCTCCACAACTCGCCAACGTCTCGGCTCTATACCATCTCTACTTTCATTCTCAAATAAGCACAATCATACACCTCTAGCATATAGAGATTCTTCACTTGAATCCCTATCTTCTTTACTTTACCCATGGCTATGTATTGAAGGAACTCCTTTCCTTTCAAGAAAATCACATCATAGGCTCTATCCTCAACCATGGAAACAAATACCAAGTTCTTCTTCAACCCGGGCACATACATAACATCCTTCAAGGTGAGAGGAGCTCCATTCTCCCTTTGAAAAGTAACCATGCCCAATCCAGTAGCACTATAACTCCCGTCATTACCCATCTCGATATGCATTTGGAGATCCTTCTCCTCCAAGTCACTGAATAACCCCTTGTCACCAGTCATGTGGAATGAAGCTCCACTATCTAAGTACCATACAGTTCCCATCATTGATGACACCATGCATACAATGAGGGAAAGTTCCAATTTGAATTGAGAGGCCAAAGCATCACCCGTCGCTCCTCCTGAGGACTTCTTCTTGGACTTCTTGAGTGGACAATTGTAGAAAAATGTCCAAGCTCGTGACAATGAAACCACTTAACTTTCGATATGTCTTTCTTCTTACCTCCATGGAAAGAATCCAATTTGGAATGGGATGCCTTCCTTTTCCCCTTATTTTCCTTACCTTTTAAGGCACAATTTTCCTCATCATCAGTGTTTGATGAGGAACCATCTCTAGTTTTCCTTATGATCTCCTCCAACTCTTCAGAAGGCCTAAGATATCTAGGCTCACCATATCATCCTCGAAAATGGTTATTCCAACACTTCCAAGATCATCAGGATAGGTCGTGGACTTAGTCAACTATCTTGGAATTGTCTATCCTTTCAACATTTTGATTTTTTGAAGTTTGTTTTTCAGTGCCAACTTCCTATGGTCATTGTTGTTCTAGAACAAGTTCATCAATGCTTTCCACATAGCATATGGAGTTTCCTTCCCATGGAGACTTGAGGCAATGTGGTCTCGAACTCCCTCAAGGATTATCTACCTCACCTTTGCCACACACTTCTTCCATTCGACTAGGTTTTGTGCATCTGATGTTGTTGGCTTAGGAATGTCTTGATAAATGAATTCCTTGAGGCCATTATCCTCCAGCACTACCTCCATCCCATCCTTCTAGGATATATAATTTGAGATTCCTTCCAAGGCATATTCGAGCCTCGAACCATAGAAAGCCATCTGTCTATCCTGAAGTATGTATTGCAAATTCGAATTTCACCTATAAACCCAAACTCAAAACTTCTAAATATCCTCTAGTATATTGTCTTCAGTTCCAATACCATGTATATTTTCCTATAGATTCACGACTCATGTAATGTATTAAAACACAAGATAAATCTACTTCTACTTTCAACTAGCAGAAGCCAATAGATTGATGAAAACAATAATAGAAAGAGGAAGACAAATCAATAGAACATAACACAATAATTTTATCTAGGGAAAGCCACTGCTCAAAACCACACCTATCTGTATTGCATTAATCAGAAATCTGAGTGAATATACAAATTTATTTTCACTAGTACAATTCCACACAAGTATGCTCAACTCTCTGCATCACAAGCCCTCTCTTAGCCAACACTTATCCAATTTATGCTTCCTGCCGAGCCCCTATTTCCTTGCTCAATTCCTAGGATGAATAGCCCATATAATTGGGAATTCAATGCTTCCAAAACTGCACAATCCAATCTAGGTCCTCTTCTTGATTGCATGCATTATTTGTACACTTTGGTAATCATACAATTAATAGTACATTGTTCCTACACTCTAGTATCAATTGAGTCTTTCTCGGAACTGACATGTATGTGTTTCCAATGAGTGAATCTTCAGTTAGCTAGAGTAGCACTTATGAATACACCAGTGCACCAGCTGACTACTAATCCTCTACTAGTTTAACAAACAGTTAGAACCAATTTAACTGCCTATAACTTAGTAAACTGAGTTATCTAATTAAAACTCAAATAAACTCATCATGGACCCCTAAAACTTAGGGAGAACATATACATGACTTCAAAAAGACTTCCAAATCAAATTTCCTAAGCTAATTAATTCAATTAAACTTAATCAACTATTTACAAGTTGCTATGAGAATAGAATTCTATTTTAATTCTCAGTTTAAATTCAAGAACAAATTTGAACTAGAATTTCTTGTTGCCATTTCTCAACAATATACTTCTGGATTTACCTCATCAACCACTGGGCATATGGTTAATCCCAAAATGGAAAACAAAACATGGAACAATCTAGGAGCAATTACAATGAATCCTCCTCTGCACCCTTTTCCCTAAGTATCTAGAGAGATGGTTGCTTAAATTTAATCTTGATGATGGACTTCCTACAGAAGAACATCTACATAATTTTATGTTGGAAATTAATATTAATGGATTTTTTGAAGAGGATGTAGTGTGTAGATTATTTCCTTACACATTTGAAGGACCATCCGGGTCATGGTATTTCTCTTTACCTACTAGATCAATTAACAATTAGGATACACTCGAAGAACAATTCCTTAAGAAATTCGAGGATGATAAAACAATAGCAACATTAATTAATGAATTATCAAATCTCAAAGCCTCACCTAATGAGAAGATTAACTATTTTAATTCAAGATTTAATAAACTTTTGAATAAGATCCCAACTACATCCAGAACTGGTGTCAATGTTTAGATTGAGTGGTATATCATTTCCCAACCTTCAAATATCATTATGTTCATCGACAAAGGTCAAAAGGAAGTACTCAATGATAATATGAAAGAAGCTCTGGCTGTTGAGAAAAGGGTATTAGCCCTCGAGAAGAAAGTTGTTGTTGAAGAAAGAAAACCAGCTAAAAAGGTCACTTTCAAAGAAGAACCCAAAAAGAAAGCTTCCAAAGATCCTTACGATCTAGAAGGTTTATAGAAAGTCCTCAAAACAATTTCCAATGAGATGGTAGAATTAAAGAAGCAAGTAGCTCAAACTTCAACAAGAAGACCTTTTAGATCGATAAAGCGAAATCAACCTGTTCAATCTCAACCACTTGCTTAGATATCTATCGTAGATTCAAATGAAGAAGAGGAGACAGGAACAATATTAGTAGAAGAAGAAGTAGTAGAAGAAAATGACTTATTGGATTTTATCCTTGTTGCTTCAGAAAAAAAAAACAAGAAGAAGAATAAGCTCTTCCTATTAGTACTCGAAGCAAAGGAAAATTTTATGCCGAAAAAGACTTCTAAAACTCAAGGTCCACATTGAATACTTCTAAAACTCCTCCTGCCACTTCTCCTACATCAAAGACCCTAATAGTCTCAGGTATTATTGAATATAACATAGTAGACGATATGAAGAAAACTAAGGCTAATATTTCCCTATATGAGGTGATTAAGTTGAAGCAACAACAAAAAATATTACTTCATGAGATGAATGCAGTGCCTGCTTCCCCATTACCTCCAACTGCGATTACCACTAAATATTTTAAAGGAAATAATAATCCTCCTCATACCTCTTCTGATAAGCTGAATCCCTCTAATGCAATTTTTATTGGAGATAGGTATAAATCACATACACCTCCATTCCTTTTAACTTTTAAACTTTTCAACAAAAACGTTCACAATTGTGTGGTAGATTCATGTGCTTCTTCCAATATTATACCTTATTCGATATGTTTGAAATTGAATGTAAAACCCTAGAAATTTGCCATACAAATAGTTCAACTTGATATAACAAAGGTTAAAGTTCTAGGAGAGATGAATGAAGTTTTAATTAGATTATCCTCCAACTCAAAGGTGTTTCAGATTATTGACATTCTGGTGGCTGATATCCCTAAATTCTATGGTCTTATTCTAAGTAGGGATTGGTCTGAAAAGTTAGATGTCTATTTTGCTACAAATTGGTCACATCTTTGGCTCCCTTACAATGGAAAACCTAATCAGATCAAAGTTGATAGGGAGAAACACATGAAATATACTGTAATTGATCTTGATGAAGAAAATGAGCTGGTAGCTTTCACTAATAATATCCTGGGCAATTATTTTGCTGAATCTTTATTTGGAAGCTTTCCTACTCAACCTTCTCCTTTCCCTGTTGAATTTGTTACATCATAGATTGAATTTGTTTCACAAACATACTAATCTAGGTGTGTAAATATTGTAGAATTATTTGTAATTAACTATGATAATTTATTTTCGACTCTTTATTTTGATGGATCTAAGTCAAATGATGGTGCAGGAGCTGGTTGCATATTAATAAGTCCAAATGGAGAAAAACTATGCTTGCATGCATACTAGAGTTTGAATGTACCAATAATGTAGCTCTTCAAACAATTCATACAAGATTCCAGAAGTTCTCAACAACAATATGAAGCACTTTTTCAAGGATTAGATAAGGCTATCAATTTTTATGTTAAATTTCTTAAATTATTTGGTGATTCTAAAATTGTTGTTAAATAGGTACGAAATAATATTCATTGTGTTTCAAATCAATTAAACATTATCACTCTTTGATTCAAGACTTAACCTCCCATTTCTTGGCATTTAATATATCTCCTATCCCTAAAATCCAAAATGATAGTGCAGATATATTAGCCAATGTTGCTTCTAATCTCATTCCTCCTAAGGACTTTAGTCTTGATTAGTTTTCTATTGAATTGATTTTTCGACCCTCTATCCACGATAATATTAGTAATTGGAGAGTGTTTAATGATGACACTTATATTATGAGTTTTATTACTTCATAAGGAACACACACATATCAAATTATTGATGAGGATGAACATGATATAAATCTTAATATGTCCTCAGATGGAATTCATTGCCAAAATCTATGGTAAAATTACAAGATCTGAATGATTTGAAAGATAGATTTAAAAAACCAACTAATTGCAATATCCAAAGCAATACTTTAATATTTGAACTCGTTAATTTAGAGTCTGAAGAAAAAAAAAAAAAAAAACATTAATCTAGGACTCATACTCTCTCCTTATGAAAGACTTGTTTTTATTTGTTTATTAAGAAGATACCAAAATTTCTTCACTTGGATTTATGATGAATTAAATACTTATGATACTTCTATCATTCAACATACAATACCAATGTTTCTAAATGTTAAACCAATACAACAAAAGCTCAGAAAATTTCACCCCAATCTTGAGTCACACATTTTAAATGATTTGAATAAATTTCTCAAGGCTAAAATCATCTTTCCATTTAGACATTCCAAATGGGTATCAAACCTTGTTCCTGTTAGGAAAAAGAATGGGGATATTAGAATGTGTATAATTTTCTGAAACTTGAATAGAACCGCTAATAAGGACAATTTTTTGTTTCCTCCTATGGAGAAAATCCTACAATTAGTTGCAAGCTCTGAACTAATGTATTTCTTAGATGGTTTTTTCGGTTATAACCAAGTTCTTGTTAATCCCGTAAATATGTTGAAGACAAGGCTTATAACCAAATCGTGAATGTATGCATATGAGAAAATGCCTTTGGTTTGATAAATGTAGGAGAAACATTTCAAAGAGACATAGACATAGATTTCAGAAGTATGATAAACAAATCAGTAGTTGTTTACTTGCATGATATCACAATTTGTTCTAAAAAGAGAATTAATCATCTTCATGAATTAAAACGGATCTTTGAAATATGTAGAAAATTTGGAATATCACTTAATCCCAAAAAATCATTCTTTGTTTTGACTAAAGGAAAGATTTTAAGATTTATTGTTTCAAAAGATGGAATTTCCATAGATCCTGAAAGGGTCAAAGCCATTTATTATATTCCTTTTCCCCATAATAAAAAGTCAATGCAATCATTTCTTGGACAAAAAAATTTTGTTAAACATTTTTTCCCAGACTTTTCACAAAATGTTATGCCCCTTCAAAATATGATTAAAAAAAAGGAAATTTATAAATGGGGGAAAAATGAGAAAACATATTTTGAATCCATCAAACATGATATTATTAATGCTCCTTCGTTATTTTCTCCTGATTATTCTAGAGAATTTATTTTAAATGATTTTGCCTCTGATCACTCATATGAAGCAGTGATGACTCAAAAGAATCAGAAACAGACTGGCACTCCTGTTGCTTTCTATAGTTCAACATTACAGGGAGAAAAGTTAGATTACTCGAAATTTGAAAAGAAATATTTTGCAGTCTTCAAATTGATAAAAAAAAATTAGGTGTTTTCTCTTAAAGTCACATACAAAAGTAATTGTATGATTCCCAAGTGTTAGACAATTACTAATTCAAAGAGAATTAGGTATTGGGTCACGACCTTACTAGAATACGACCTTGAAATTAAACGCTAAAATTATTAAGGAAAAATGATTTTGCAAATCAATAGTTGGTGCATCTAAGAATACACCTGAAGCTGATACATGTGAAAATAATGAAGTTACAGAGGTATATCTTGTTAACTCTAAATCACAATATGCGGATCTCATTTTCTATTTAAAGAATGGATATGCACCTATTGAACTTGATTCTAAAAATAAAATAGCATTAAGGCTGAAAGCAAACCAATATCAACTTTTGAATGATATTTTATTTAGAAAAATTATGATTATGTCCTACTTAGATGTCTCGAAAAATCTAAAGCTAAAAAAGTTTTGCAGGAAATGCATGATGGACTAGCTAGTGGACATTATGGTGGAGATACTATTGCTCATAAAATCCTCCATGTCGGATATTACTAGCCAATCTTATTCAAGGATGCACATGCATATGTTAGGAAATGCAAAATTTGTCAAACTGCTTCAGGAAAAGAGAAGAAAGTAGCCTTACCATTTAAACCAATGAATATTGAACAACCATTCGAGAAATGGGGTTTAGACATTATAGGTGAGACTTTTCCTCACTCATCCAAGTGACATAAATACATTCTCATTGTTACCAATTAATTTACTAAGTGGGTGGATGCAAAATTTGTCAAACTCTTTAGGAAAAGAGAAGAAAGTAGCCTTACCATTACAACCAGTGAATATTGAACAACCATTCGAGAAATCGGGTTTAGAAATTATAGGTGATATTTTTCCTCACTCATCCAAGTGTCATAAACACATTCTCACTGTTACCGATTAATTTACAAAGTGGGTAGTGGTAGTCCCTCTTAAAGTAGTCAAATCTGAGGTTGTAATTGAATTCATTGATCAACATATTATTACCATGTTTGGCCTTTGTTATAGGCCATTTTTTCATATCTGGTCAATAGGCCTACAAACTGGATCAATCAAACATCAATGAACACCTTGTCATCATCCCTGCACAAAGCCCTAAGCTTAGCACTCTCAAATCCATGAGTTTCTAACCTTGACTACTTCATTCTAGTGCTTTTAAGGCCCAAAATGCCTTGACCCTTTAGAGACCTGTGTTCAACAACAAGTTTCTCAGTTCTGCACCTGCTATGATCAGAGCAGTTTGTCCCTTACTAGGGGTGTGTTGATTCTAGAAATTCTAGAAAAATAAAAAGAATCCCAAATCTTCTAGGAGTTGTTACAACCATTTACCTTGGATAAGAACTTCAAATCTTATATTTCCTAACTTGGATTTTTTAACTCTTATCCCTTTAGATCATCATGTTGGGAATGGGATCCCCCAAAGGACAGTTTTGGGGCTAAAAGCCCATATTTTGGTCAAATTTTGTAAGAAAGTTATAAAGACTCCGCATTTTGTGGTCGCAGAGCTTGTAGGTGTAAAAAGTCATAAAGGTTTTCCTCCCTTACTTTTGTAAAGTAAAGTCAGTTGTAAGAGATCTACCCATGATCCACGGACCATGGGATTGTATAAAAAGAGCTAAGCTCTAAGTAGTTTTAGAGACACACAAGATAAGAGAGTCATAGCTCTGAAGTAAGAAGTCTAAGTTTCGAGTCGTAGTGTAGGTAGAGACTCTGTGGCTGAGTGTGCAGAGGCCTAGGGTGGAGGTCTACAACTGAGTGCGTGGACCCCTACAGCTGTGTGCACAGGGTGGTTAGAGTTTGTAATCACTTGGAAGATATTAATAAAGAGAAGTATTCTGAAATTTATGTATCTTTATTCCGATTGATGCATATTGTCATTTTATGTATGAATTTCCTTTATAATGCTTATATGGTGCATGAATGTGTATAATTATGTTGGATAACTGAACGCACATAACAATATATGTTTACGTACTGCTAACTGTGAATATCTAATAAGATAAGTAAGACTCTCAAGATAACTTGACAATCTAAAGCAATACGTTGCCTTAGCAGCGTGAAAGCATCTAAATCGAAGGTCAGAGCTATGCGAAGGTTAGCCGTACCCTTTCGCAGAGGTATTAAAGGAAGGAATACAGGGCTCATCTGGCAAGCTCTAGAGCAAAGTGACCTGCGCAAAGGTAGGAATAAAGGGAATAAAACGACATCATGACCATATCAGGGTGCGGAAACTTTGTTCGAGCATCCCCCCATACCGCTTTGGGTGAGACTTCGCTTCGCGCTCCATGGGCTGATGCCGAAAGGGCCAGTAGTCTAGGGATTTGTTTGGCTAATTAATGTTGAACCTGGATCAGGCCCCCTCAAGCCAACAAATGGTTTCGTTGCTAGGACCAGAATCTACATAAGAGATGTGTGATGTTGTATCACTAGAATCTGAATAAGAAAGAGATTAGAGATTGGCTAGATAGAAATATCCAGGAATTCATGGCACAAGAGAACAAAAACCCGCGACTGACAAAGGAACAGTTGCTGGATAGGTACCTGTATACAGAGATCCACGAGATCTTTTTCTGCTCCTTTCTAATTGAGCAATATGATTAGATCGTGAAGCTAGCAGATAGCCAAGGAAGGTGGAAACTTGACGGTCCTATTGTGTGGACCCCAAAGCTAGTGCAAAGGTTGGAAGCATCGGAGGATAAGATCACCCACGCTGTTGATCATTGGCTCGATCTCATCATAGGAGGATTTGTAACTAAATTTGTGGTCGACGCCTTAGTCAACTACAGCAAGGCAGAACGATGCTTTTTCAAATGACTGCGAGGTAAGTACGTGAAATATTTGAATACTTGGATTAAAATTCTATTGTGCGAAAAATGGGTTATGCAACTAGCTTGATGTTCAGAGCTACACAAAGTGGAAAAACCTATAGAAACGAAGGAAAAAAGGGTCCTGAATATAGTCCATTGATTTCACCTTTGTGAGGTGAAGAGGAGGGAATAGCGTAGGTTTCTTCACGAAGTTCTATTCAGTTAATAAGGCAAGGATTCTCGCGAATACCACCTCCACCCACACCACCTCCAACTTCACCACCATCACCTGTGACTTCACTCGTACCACCTTTGCCTCCACCGTAGTTCAATATCACAAATTTAGTGAAGCTACCTTTGTTCAAAGGCTTGGGGAATGAGGACCCAGATCAATTCTAGTTCATTGTAAAATTTGTATGCGAAGCTCAGGGCATTACAGATGATAACATGAAGAAGGCGACATTGGTTAGCATTGTGCAAGATCACGCGCTAACCTGGTATGTCAAGTACGCTAATGATAACCCGAATGCTGGAGTAGTAGACATCCAGACAGCACTGAATAGAGAATTCAGTAGGCCTAAATCTGAAGCATAGTCTATTGTGGGGTTCAAAGAAATCGTGATGCAACTAGGCGAGACACCTTGGGAACTTGATCAGAGGTTGAAGTGTACAATCCATGAAGCTAACATGAACCTGACAAACGGACAACATCGTGAATGGTTTGTGGCTTCGTTCCTGCCACACTTAAGGTTTGCGTTGTCACAACAAAAGATAACGACTTAGGTGGAGGCCTTAGAGATTGCGATGAGACTGCATGAGACCCTGATGCAAGATCCTAATCTCAGGGTTCAACAGATCCATGAGCAGTTGAAAAATATTTGCCTTGAGATGTAAAGTTTGAATTAGTACAGAACAATCCGACTAGAGGTAGGTGAAGAGGTATGGTGTCTGAAATGTAAGAGTTAGGGGCATGACAAAGACCATTATTTGGTCTTTTCGAACTACCTTACAGGAGGAGGACAGATGCCTTTGAGACCGGAAGCTCAAGCAGGACCAAGCGTGGGGCCTGCATTGTGGTGCGTGATATGTCAGGTAGTAGGAAAACATGCCATAGATAACTGTCATTTGTTGCAGAAGTTTGTACAAACACTACAACAACTATTCTACAAATTTTATAGGTCAGTAGGGCATGATGAGCGTAATTGCAGGAGTTATGAATTGATGATGGATAGAACTCCCACCTATAGGGTTCAGGATGAAACGCGGCCCCATGACCAGAGTGCAGGGATGGCGCGGATGAGGCGAGGTGGAGGAGGACCTAGAAGAGGTTGGGGACAGTTGATCTGCTACAATTGCGGAGGACTAGGACACTATGCCCATGATTGTACTAACCCAACACGTCCATCGTGCAAGTATTGCACTCTATTTGATCATGAAACGAAAGAATGTCCTATGCTGATAGATAGGATACATGACAAAGGGGCACTACCACCTCCGCCAACTTAGAACCTGCAAATGATGAGGTATAAGCCAATCAAAGAGGATCCAAGCGTGAATATAGTGCTCCAGAGTGGAATCACAACAGGAGATGACAAGGGGAAACAACTAGAAGACAGTACATGGGTTCGCAAATGTTAGGCCCCTATACTACTAGTGTAACCCCTTATTGTTATTAGTACAACCCACTTATTATATTGATGTACCCATGTAGTGCCCATATTGTTACTATTGTGCCCCATAGAAGCCCACTATCGTTATTATTGTGCCCCTACATTATTATTGTTATGTCGGCTCTGATTATGTTATGACCCCTTAGACTCCTATATATATAAAGGAGGTCTTTTCATTTCGATAATCCAAGAATTGTTCATTTATGTAATCTAAAGGAGGTTGCCCCCTCGAAGAGGCTGAATTTTAAGGCTTTGATCTATCTTTTCTATCTTTTTCTTGAGCTGGTTTCATAACATTTGGTATCAGAGCTTTGGATTCTAGGGTTTCGCTGTTCCAAACAGGTCATCGTGGAATTTTCACTATAACTTTTTTTCTGCGACGTTTCAGAAGAAAAAACAAAAACCCATTTCAGAAGACATCACGTTGAAGCTCGGGTCCTAATTTCAGAGTTTTTCGCGCTATATTTGCGGAGATATGATCTGAGGAAGTTGGTCTTTTTGCAGACTCCTGAATTACATTCCAAACAGGTGACCTGGGGAAAATCGTCATAACTTTCTCTCTGAGCATCGGATTGAAATTTCATAAGAAGGTACAGAAAGAGGACAAATTTTAGTTTCTTGTAGATATTTTTCAAAGCCAAAGGTCGAAACAGTGACACGTGGCACTTCATACAAGTTCGCTCTTCTGGAAAGGTATATAATCAGGCCATCTTGGGAGATTGTGCATAACTCTTTCTTGGAGAATCCAATTTGGATCAAACTGGTGGCATTGGAAAGAGGACACAGAGGACTACTATAGGTCACAATTTCAGAACTTAAAGATCTGAAAGTACATGGTGTACCAATGTTACAAAAGGTATGTATTGCTTCTTCATATTTAGAACCGGAACAATTTTTATGGTATGAAGGGCTTTGTTCACGTAAACAACTTGTTACGTGGTCAATTTTCACGGAGGAAATGATAGCAAATTATGAGGATACAAAGAGCAACACCTTCTTTAGAGAAACACCACAACAATTGGAAAGAGTAAAAGGGCTTTGTGACATAGTGGAAAGCAAAATTATGGAAACCAGGAAGCATACCCCTCACAACTATAAAGATGGAAGTGTTGTTCCTCCTAGCCTTCCACAACCTACAAGGGTTACACCACAACAATTGGAAGAAAAAAGAGAAAAAGGGCTTTGTTACAATTGTGATAGCAAATGCACTAAAGGTCATAAGTGTGCTGAGAAGAAATTATTTTACATAGAATATGAAGATAAGGAAGAAAAGGATCAAGAAACATCAAAAGAAGAAGATATATGCCAGGACCCCACCCCAAAGAAAGAAGAAATGAATCAGACCATATCTTGTAAAACATTGGCAAGAATTACCACTCCTCAAACTCTCAAGATAGAAAAAGGTTCAAGCAATGAAAGATCACATCGAGCATCAACAACAAGTTCTCCAAATTTTAAAGGATAACGGCACTTCGGTGCAAAATCAAACGAAACAACAGGTAGATCAACATCATAGTGAAAAATGTTTTGATGTAGGTGATTGGGTATTTTTATAGCTACATCTCAAGCAAGCTATTTATGAGAAGGAAATGTTGGCAATACTACATGCACTTAAAAAATGGCGACCTTACCGAATGGGAAGACTCTTCAAGGATGAGGATGTGGAAGCATTGTTTTGTGCTATTTCTATTATCCAACCAGATTGGATAAACGAAGCAAGGGATGAATGGAAGAAGGACGAAGAAGTATGGCCACTTATTCAAAAGTTGCAAAAGATCCCAATTCAAAAAATATTGCCAAAAATTGAAGAGGAAGGAAAAATCATATTGGAACCTAGAGCAGTCAAAGAAACAAGAACCCGACAGCTACGAAATCGATCAATTTCAGAGTATCTCATCAAGTGGAAGAACTTACCTGCTGAATATTCCACATGGGAGGACAATAATTTTATACAGAAGCATCAAGAACTACTCAAGCGTTGAGGACAACGCTTTTTGAAGGAGAGGGGCATGTTAGGCCCATATACTACTAGTGTAACCCCTTATTGTTATTAGTACAGCCCACTTATTATATTGATGTACCCATGTAGTGCCCATAGTGTTACTATTGTGCCCCATAAAAGCCCACTATTGTTATTATTGTGCCCTTACATTATTATTGTTATGTCGGCTCTGATTATGTTATGACCCCTTAGACTCCTATATATAGAAAGGAGGTCTTTTCATTTGGATAATCCAAGAATTGTTCATTTATGTAATGTAAAGGAGGTTGCCCCCTCGAAGAGGCTGAATTTTAAGGCGTTGATCTATCTTTTCTATCTTTTTCTTGAGCTGGTTTCATAACAGCAAAGCTCTAGCAAAGGAAACTAATTTTGATTTGGAGCGCACACATGAAACCTTCATGGAGACAAAGAAGAGCTTCGTTGAGGCCTCCACCTCAGGAAGCAAGGATAAGCTTGATCAGGGGATGGACCCTTCTATGCTTACAAATTTCCTAGAGACTTGCATGAAGCTACTGTGCGATAGGAAGGCTGTGAAAGGGTTACAAGAGCTCATAAATAGATGCGCCGGAAACACTCTGGGTGAGCCATGCATAGTGCGAAATATTGGCAAGCCTAAAACAAGAACAAGACGGGAAATGAGACTAACCGTGACAATAGAAGAGTATGAGATGGATCAGGTTATCTTGGACCTGGGGTTAGATGCGAATGTCCTACCTAAACAGACTTGGGAAAGAATTGGGATACCTGTGCTACAATGGTCTCTGATTTAGCTAATGATGGCGAATCAACAAAAAATCATCCCCATGGGGCGGCTATAGGGGGTGACTATAGATATTGAAGGTGCAAGTGTGCTTGCTGACTTTGAAGTAATAGAGGTAGTGGATGACATCAACCCCTATACTGAGCTCCTTGGAATTGATTGGGCTACTGATATGAATGGGGTAATCAACCTAAAGAAGAAAAAGTTGATATTTGAGAGGAAATTGCTACGCGTAATAGTACCCCTAGATCCTACTGAGGGATCACGCTATACTGAACCAGTCCGCGATTATGAGAGAGATGATGATCTAGACTGTAACTATAAGATAACATCATGAGACCAAGATTTGGTGAATCCCATCGCGGATGGAAAAATTACATGGGATCACGAGGGTTCCTGCACCTCGAACTCCAATGAAAAACTAGAGTGCTGGCAGAATCGGTTACATGAAGTAACCACGCTGAGTTGTAACATGATGACCTAGTCACTGCGCTCTGTGTTGTTACAGGTAAGAAATATGCCTACTTATGATGGCCTGAATGACATAGATATTTTTCTGGATGCATTTGAGAGGGAGGTACCAGAAAAGCAGCGCTTCCAAGTGTTGGACTGGGAACTGGGTGCTATGCCTGCAAGGTGGTGGGGTACGCAGAAGGGAAGCTTTGATGATTGGCACGAATGTAGGAAAATGATGAGAACTTGCTTTGGGAAGCCGAGGATGCAAATGACAAACAAGTGTGATGGGCAGGATGATCCTCTCGCGCACCTGGCCAAATGGGCTCAGACTTATGGAGAGAAGCCCCAACATGAATGGGTATACTTGTTCTGTCATACCCTGGAGAGCTCCGCCGTGGGACAAGTGAATGGGATATTCCTTCCGAAGGATTCATGATGAAATTCAATTTTGAAGTCGGGTTTGACAGTATTGATGAAGCGCTACAAGAGGTGAAAGAATCAATCTTTAGGATACCGCAGGATCCTCTAGACCTGATTCAGCCTGAATGGGCTACTCAGCTGAGTCACACGTTAGAATGTTATAATGTAACTACCGAAGAAGAGGATGAGGATTTGCGAAAGATTAACATCCCTGAAACAAAAGGTCACTGAGAGGTTGAAGGACCGCAAGTTGAGAATCCAGATATAACCATGCCACTGAAAACAAAACAAGTGAACATTGGTACAGAGGGAGAGCCCAAGTTCGTGAATATTGGAGATTAATGGGACGATGCAATGGTGGATAAGGTCGTTGAATTTCTTCGCAAATACCAGGATTTATTCCCTACCAATTCATGAATCTGAAGGGGATAATCGGGGACCTAGGTATGATGAATATCACGTTGAAACTCGATGTGAAGCCGATTAAGCAAAGACCTTACCATCTCAATCCGAAGTATAAGGAGAAGGTCTTCTTAGAGCTAGACAAGATTCTCACAGCAGGCATCATTGAACTTGTGGAAGAATCTGATTGGGTATGCCCAATGGTGTCACAAGAGAAGAAGCAAAAGGATGAAATAAAGATATGTGTGGATCTCAGAAAGCTGAATGAAACTTGTGTACACGATCCTTTCTTGACTCCATTCACTGATGAAGTGTTGGAAAATGTAGGTGACCAGGAAGCATATTCCTTCACTGATGGGTTCTCTGGGTACCACCAGATCAAAAGCACACCGGAGGATAGGAGAAAAATGACCTTCGTGACTATGGGGTTGTTTTCAATACATTGTAATGCCATTTGGATTGAAGAATGCGTCTGCGATCTTCTCACTCGTAGTTGTTGCTACGTTTAAAGAGTTTATTCATAAGTTCCTGGAAGTATAATTTGATGAATGAACTAAGTTTGGGCTAGTAAAATGCCATGTAGCAAGCCTGCGCTTGATGCTTGGTACCTGTTGAAGATACCATATCATGCTCAACCTAAAGAAATGTCTGTTTTATGTTCCCTTTGGGACCCTGTTGGGTCATGTGGTTTGCAGACAGGGATTGATGGTAGGCCCCGCAAAGATCGCGGTGATAATGAATTTGGAAGCACCAAGGAGTGTGAAATAGTTGTGTTCTACCCTGGGACATATGGGATATTATAGAAAGTTTATCAAAGGCTATGCCTAGATTGTTGCACCTATGGAGAAATCGTTGAAGAAGGATGTCAAGTTCTGCTGGAATGAAGATTGTAAGAAGAGATTAGATGTATTGCAAGAAAAGATGGTCATTGCGTCGATCCTAGTCTTCCTGGATTGGAAGAAGGAGTTTCATGTACATGTCAAGCACTGGGAGAAGTACTGACATAGGCTAGTGGAGAAGACATGGACCACCCTATTGCGTTTGCAAGCAGAATTTTATCCAAGGTGGAGAAGAATTATTCCACTATCGAGTGCGAAGGGTTAGCTATGGTGTATGCGCTCCAAAAGTTTAGACATTACTTGTTGGGAGGCCATTTTAAGATGTACACAGATCATGCCATGCTGAAATACCTAGTCAATAAGCCTGTGTTAGGGGGTAGAATCTGCAGATGGTTGTTATTGTTCCAGGAGTATGATTTTGAAGTTATTGTGAAGCCTAGACGACTGAACGTAGGACCAAACCATCTGTTGTGCATCGAAACAGGGGAAGAGCCCACTAATTTGGAGGAAGGATTGCCTGATGCGCAACTATTTGTAGTTTGCATCGTGGATGGTCATTTTGAGGATATAATAGACTTCCTAATGACAGGGATTGCACTAGAGGGATACATTGTCTAGCAGAAGAAGGAATTAGTGGTGCGCGTGGCAGATTTCTCTGTCATTGCTGGGAATTTATACAAAATGGGGTCTAATGAGATATTGCAACAATATGTACGTGAGTTTGAAAGAAGCAACATCATCATGGATGCTCATGGGGGCATTGTGGGAGGGCATTATGTAGGAAGAGCAACTGCACAAAAAATTCTACGTGCAGGGTTGTGGTGGCTAACCCTCCATCAGGACTCCAAATTGTACTGCAAGGCATGTGATGTATGTCAAAGGACTGGTAGGCCATCGTAGAGGGATGAGAGGCCTTTGAATCCTTAGATGACATTGAAACCCTTTGAGAAATGGGTGATAGATTTTGTGGGACCCATTCAGCCCCAAGGAAAGACGAGAGCAAGGTACATTATCACCACGATGGAATATTTGACTTGTTGGGCGAAGGCACAACTTGTGAAGGATTGCACAGGTGTGACTGCCACAAATTTCCTCTTTGAGCATGTACTAATGTGATTTGGCTATCCAAAGATCTTGATGAATGATCGCGGTACGTACTTTCTGAATGAGACGATCAGTGCGCTAACGGAGGAATTTTAGGTATATCACCATAAGAGAATGCCTTATCACCCACAGGCTAATGGGACAATGGAAGCATTCAATAAAGTGTTGGAGAACATGCTGACCAAGTTTTGAAATGCTCAACAAAGTGATTGGGACCTACGCATACATGTAATACTATGGGCTTATCGAAAGACATGCAAGAAGTTGATTGGACAAACCCCCTCTAGGCTTCTCTTTGACCACTGCAAAGCAATTTTGAGAAATGCACTTTTGGCATGGCCCGGGTTCAATATCTAGGGTGCATGTGGCCCCAACCAAGATACAATTCATTCGAGATTGATCAGCCCCAACCACTCTAATAGAACTTCGCAACTTTCTGGTTCTTGCCAATTTTTGCCGCAGGTTCGTGTTGGGTTCTCTCATATTACTTGGAATTTAAGTCAAGTCACCAAGGGCAGAGCGAAAGCAAAGTTTTTTTGGTCTGAAACCCAACAAAAAGTGTTTTCCTAGTTGAATCATCGCCTCTACTCTACACCAGTGCTCACATTACCATACTTGCAACAACCATTTGAGATTGAGACAAACGCCTCCAACTATGCTATTGGTGTAGTTCTTGCTCAACAGGGGCATCCAATGGCTTACTATAGTGAGACACTTTCATAAATAGTCTAAAAGTATCCCACTTACGGCAAATAAATGTATTCCATTGTACAAGCCTTCCATCAATGGAAGCATTACATTCTAGGGAAGGAAATAGTCATACGCACAAACCACTGACCCATGCATTTCATACAAACACAAGGGAAGTTGCAGAACGACTACCATCAGAAATGTTCCACATACTTGCAATAGTTCCATTTGAAAATTAAGTACAAGAAGGGTAATGCCAATAATGTTGCATGCTGCTTCAGATGGCCACCAATTATGGCGTTGATCACTGTGCTTGACTCCTAGGAGCACGAGACTTCGGGGTGGCCGCACCTTTACCAGAGTGATCTAGAATTTGGCAGCACATACCAAACACTCCTGGAAGGGAAGAAGGTTCCAAATTTTCATGTTCAGGACGCACCGTTATGCCACCTAGGACACATGTGTTCCTTCAAGTGAGCGTTCCAAGATGATTTTAGAGGCACACTATATATTCCTCTACCTACTCCTAGTTGACCTTGGAAATCTATTTGCATGGATTACATGCTTAGCCTTCCTTCCACTAAGCATGGCAACGACTTCATTTTTGTAGTCATCAAAAAATTCTCCAAGATGGCCATCATCGCAGCCTGCAAGAAGAGTATCACAACAGAGTGCACTGCTAAGCTCTTCTTTGAGTGAGTGTGGGCACACTTTGGGATCCCATAGTCAATTGTCTCAGATCGGGACAACAGATTCCTAGGTGAATTTTGGTCAAGTCTCTAGTTGATGTTCGATACAAAACTTACTAAGTCCACGACTTTCCATCCCTTAATTGATGGCCAAACAAAGGTTGTCAACAAAATGATCATACACATTTTGCACATGTACAACACAAAGCATCAACACACATGGGATGAAAGTATCCCCTATGTCTAGCACAACTACAACAAAGCTCTCCACAGCTCAACGGGCCACAACCATTTTCAGGTAGGGCTGGGATTTCATCCATTATGTTCCATTGATGTGGCCATACCATTTGCAGCCTCTCAAACAGATTCGACTCACATCTAGTCTGAAGCCGAAAGGGTTAACAACTTCATTGAGCACATTCAACATATCTGGTAGTAGGTCCATGATATATTGGACAGAGCCAATGCTAAGTACAAGCAGCGCCATGATCAACATTGAGTTTCACACAAGTTCTAGGTGGGCGACAAAGTTTGTCTACTTTTGTAGAAGGATAAGCTCATTGGACCCGACCACAAGATTCGTCTGCTCTAATATGGTCCATACACCATCACTGAGGTTTTCAGTAACAATGCCTTCAAGCTCATCATCCCACCGTTCCTTGTTCTGCACCCAGTGTTCATTGTAGACCGCATTTGGCCATACTTTCCACCATTATTGGACACTCCAACATTGTAGAACAACTCACACCAACATAACTCAACCTAGACTGCATGGAACATGCCACAACTGATTAGATCATGGACACACACATCAAGAACACTCGCCAACATAGGATCCAACTATATCGAGTTGTCAAAGCAAGCCAACTCCTTCACCAAATTTTCTCCCGGGATCAAGTTCAACAGAAATTTTCTCACCTCATGGAGGCTCTGAACGCAATGGGGACCACTGATTCCTAAGGGGGAGGACTGATCCAGGTGGATATTGGTGGCCACCTACCTATTCCACCTATACCTCCAAAGGGTTTCATCTGTTTCCTTGTTTATTTCAACATTTACTATTTTAACAATTTTTCGGGTCCTGAACTTCTGGAACCGCTTTGACCCCCTAAATGACATTTTTTTGAGGTTCACTATAATTACATTGATGAAAATCCTATATTAATTGGGGAGACCTTTCCAACAAGGTATCATACACGCAAAACAGAGATAATATGACCAAGTTATGACCCTAGAAAGTTGGCTGCCCAACTAACCCCAACGGGGCCCACAAACTCTTGATGTTACATCTCCTGGGGTTAGTTTTTTTGTTGTTTAGGGTTTTCTCTTATTGTTCATTAATAAATAGGCCCTTGATCCTCATTGTAGCACATTTTAGAGGCATGTATCGGCCACTTATCTTCTTAGAGATAAGCTACCATCACCCAAGCTAGTTTATTTCCATTATGTTAGAAAGCATATTTTAGTATTCTGATATTAATGAAATGAATTGTTCTTTCTACTGCCTCTACGTAATTGTGGTTATATCTTTAATTTGTTTCATTCTTATTTAGGTTTGGATCACAATCAAATAGATTTCCTAAATGCTCCTTATGTGTAAGTGGTATTTCCCCTGCCACAGGTTAATTATGTGGCAACCTATTCCATGTCTGCGTCTATTGTTGATCTAGTAGGTGATGTAATGCATCATTTGCTTGGGGCATTGGAGTCCGATATTTCCATTGGATCCTTTGATACCTTCTAGAGTGTTGTCCTCCCATCTTATGATAAACTCTTGGAATCCATAGCCTCCTGGAGGTCATGATCAAGGTTCATGAATCATAGTTCCTTCTCTTATGTCAAGCTTGTTAAAAAATGAAACAAGGTACCAGAGAAAAGTTCCTTTTCTCATGTCAAGCTCATTAAAAAATTAAACTAGGTATCTAACCATAGTTCCTTTTTCTTGTGTCAATCTCGTTGAAAAATGAAATAAGGTCCCAGAGAAAAGTTCCTTTTCTTGTGTTAATCTCATTAAAAAATGAAACAAGGCTTTGGAGCATAGTTTTGTTTCCTGTGTCAAGCTCGTTAAAAAATGAAAGAAGATCCCATGAGAAGAGTTCCTTTTCTTGTATCAAGCTTGTTAAAATATGAAATAGATTCCCTTCCAATTCGAGTATTTGACTAGATCTTGTAAATTCCTAGTAGATTCTTTCACTTGATATCATAAAAGAACCTTCATTCCACCCACCTGTTAGTAACCAGTAGTCTACTTGGGTGAATGAAATGAAGCTTGGGGAGCATGTGCCTAGAATTGAGTCATTATACTGGGGGCATGCAAACTTATTTCAAGAATAGTTTTTCTCTGTTACAAGCTTCTATAAAAATGAAACCACTCTTAAGCATAGTTTTTCTCATGTTTCAATCCTGTGAAAAAATGAAACCATCTTCAACCAATATCAAGCATAGTTTCCCATGTTTCAAGCTTATGTAAAAATGAAACCATTCTCATCCTATTCTTTGTGATTTCCATTTTTTATCAGCCTATTTATGCTAGATGAGCCTTGTTTTTCTCCTTCCATTGTCACCATATGCTTGGCCAATCATATGCATTCACTTGGTTGTTTTACCCTTTCTTGAGGAATCGTTGTGATGAGTAGTATTATTAGCTAGTCTCTTGACCTTTGCATGTTTTTATCAGTTCCATAATGAACGAAACTAGTTGTTACCCTTTATACCACTAGTTCCTCCAGGATGATTCCTCTTTCATCTCTTTTCAGACTCCCTAAACATGAAAATATTCTTTTGATCACTTGTCTTTTCAAACTCATTAAAGTAAATGAAAAGATGTCTACTCAGTATAAATTCAACCCTTTTCCCAACTGAGCTATAATATCTATGGAAAAGGAATACCTTAGTCAAACATGGCTAAGAGGTTCTCCTGAGTATTGTTTTCTACTTTTTCAGACTCAAGAGACTATTTACGAAAAGGAACCCTTGGAGTTTTCTTTTTCATATATTTTTCAAACTCTATAAACATGAAAAAGATGTTGAGTTAGACCCTCACTAGACTTGTTAAAAGCATCAAACAATGATGGTCTCGTCGAACATGATGGGACTGAAAAAATCCTTCTCAGGGTTCGTTAAACATACTCGAAGGGCTTAATTTGAAGGATGAACTTACTAAAGAGGTGTTGATCAGCAATGGTTGGGGACATTAAGAAAATGGGATATTCCACCTATTAATGGAAGTGAGTCGATCTTGAACATGACACTCTTCCACTTCATCTCTGTGGCTGTTGGTTTGGGAAATCTACTTGTATTTTGGTTCATCACCCATTTTAGAGCCTCTTTTTTGGTTTTGAGTCAATGCTGCCAACTCCATTCATTGTCACCGATGTGTTCAAGAGAATTCATTTAGTTGATATCTGATACAATATTCTTAATACTTCCTTCCATGTTTCTCGTTCCTAAACCAATTCCAAATCAAATTCATTTTGTCTCAAATCATGATACCTGTTTCATGTCGTTGATGGGGCATACATCAAGGTCCTCCTGCGACAGGTCACTTCCTGTTGAAATCAACTCATTATCTAGGAAGTTGACTTAGAAAGTATTCCTTCATTACCTTGGAGCTTGAATACATCAATGGTAGGTTTTCTCGCTCTGGGTAATAGGTTTTCATCATTACCGTTTGACTGACAGATTTTATGTGGTGTTCGACTTCAACTCATTCATTGACACCATACAAATTGTATTGTTGTACCTTGAGAACCATTAAAATCATCAGTGGTTTCTCTCACGTCTGTTAATGGCTTACATCATTAATTGATAATTAGATGGTGTCTTCCATATTTGACTCTAACTCCTTTATTCGCGTGGTTAGACTCGTAAATTGGACAATTTATTGAATGAGATAGAAGACCCCAGATCTAGTTTCGTCCATTTGGGCTACAATTTTAGGATTAATGCAAGATTACAAAGCATGATGGCTATGATCATACAGTCATCCAATCACCAGTCCACCAATTTTCATCAGTGGACATGTCTTCTTGATCATTGTACATGTAATGTTAGCTTATGTGCTAAGAATGGGTATGCCTCCCTATGCAAAGATATCATGATGAAAATGTATTGTAATAGATGATGATTCGATTGGTTGTTCTTGATACTAACTTTTCACAAGGTAAATCACTTCAGTCATCAACCACTGTTTTTGACTTTGCGCTTTAATTGGAAATATGTTATAGGTCATTTTTTCACATATGTTCAACAGTCCTACAAACTGGATCAAACAAACATCCATGAACACATTTTCATGATCCCTATACAAAGCCCTAAGAATGACTCTCTCAAATCCCTAAGTTTCTCACTTTGACTACTTCATTCTAGTGCTTTTAAGGCCCAGTGCACCCTGGCCCTTTAGGGACCTGCGTTCAACAACATGTTGCTCAGTTTTGCACTTGCTTAGATCAGAGCAGGTTGGCCCTTATTGGGGGTGCACTGATTCTAGAAATTCAAGAAAAATAGAAAGAATATGGAAGCTTCCTCTTCCAAAAGCTTCCAAGATTTGTTACAACCATTTATCTTGGATAAGAATTTTGAATCCTAGTTTCCCTACCTTTGAGTTTTCCCCTCTTATCTCTTGAGCTCATCCTCCCATCAAGAGCAGATCTCAACCCTAGATTGGTAAATGGATAATAATTCATAAACTACAATCCTCTCTTATATATTTACTACCATCCAAAAGTTAGAGGTTGGATTTTGGAGACTAATAATACCCTTATGGTTTTTATTTAATCATAAGAGAGTTATCATTCCCATGGATTAGGGTGGATTTGAGGTGTACATTGTGGCAAGGAACGACAAATAAACTTGGGAGGATCTCTACAAGATCAGCTTCCAATTTTGGTTGTAAACTCTCTCCCTTTCATATTAATACAAAGAGTATACCATTTTCCTATATGTGTTATGTTAGGTTTACATTCATATATTTGAATTCTATGTTGATCCATCGAATAGAGTGATTGGATAATGCTACATAGATGTCATATATCTTTCGCTTGTGTTGTTTGTTTATGCAGGTTCTAATTATAGTGATCAGAGCTACAATTGGAGCTTATAATCCAAGAGAAGGGAAGAGATTGCAATGGATCACAAGTAAGCATCTTTCCATTCTCCAGTTCTTCTAAGGAGAACTTTATAGTATTTTATTTTTGTTGTTCTAGGCCAGGCCATTAGGTCTAGGGAATATACTTATGTTCGCAGCCATAGATTCTGTATAAGAAATTTGTTATATGAAATCTACAAATGTGGACAAAAGTATCTTCCTTAGACCTAGTGGTATGGTCTAGAACAACTAAAATCAGATACTATAAATGTCACCTTAGAGGAATTGGAGAATGGAAATATGTTTACTTGTGATCCATTACAAGCTCTTTTCTCCTCTTAGCTCCTAAGCTCCAACCATATCTCTAATCGCTATAATTAGAACCTGCCTAAACAAAATCTATGTAAAATTATCCAATCACTTTATTTAATGGATTAGCATAGCATTGAAATATATGAATATAAACATAACATAACACCTATAGTAAAATGGTATACTCTTTGTATTAATATGAAAGGGAGAGAGTTTACAACCAAAAGTGGAACTTGATATTGTAGAGATCCTCCCAAGTTGACTTGTCCTTCCTTTCCATAATGTACACCTAAAATCAACCCTAATGCATGGGAATGATAACTATCTTATGATCAAACCAACAACATAATGGTATGATTAGCTTCCAAAATCCAACCTCTAGCTTGTGGATGGTAGTAAATATATAGGAGAGGATGGTAGTTTCGAAATTATTATCCATTTACCAATCTAGGCTTGAGATCCACTCTTTAGGGGAGGATGTGTTGGCTTGAGGGGGCTTGACCTGGGTTCAACATTAATTAGCCAAACAAATCCCTACACTACTGGCCCTTTCGGCATCAGTCACTCAAAGCAGTATGGGGGGATGTTGGAACCAAGTTTCATGAGATGGTCGTGATATCTTTTTATTCCCTTTATTCCTACCTTCGCGCAGGTCACTTCGCTCTAGGGCTTGTCAAACAAGCCCTCTACTCCGTCCTTCAATACCTTCTCGAAATGGTACAACTAACCTTCATGCAACTCTAACCTTTGATTCAGATGCTTTCACGCTGCTAAGGCAACGTATTACTTTAGATTGTCAAGTTATCTTGAGAGTCTTACTTATCTTATTAGATCTTCATAGTTTGCACCGTGTAAATAGATATTCTTATATGTGTTCAGTTATCCAACATAATTATACACATTCACGCACCATAAAAGCATTATAAAGAAAATTCATACATAAAATGACAAGATGCATCAATCGGAGAATAAAGGAGAATATAATAAGGCAGGGTATGCTTAGCGAATAGTTTAGGTTTATTGCTTTTAAATTCATATTCGCGAAGTTTATTTGAAATATAGGCCTTTTCATTATATAATCGCAATCGGGGAATTCATCTGGTAAAGATTAGTGTGAAAGCCCTGAAAACTCCGATTGCGATAAAGTAAAATTATAATAAGGCGGAGGTATGCTTTTAAGGGAACTGGTTTAATTTATTATTTTAAAAGATTAATGCATATAAACCAAATCTCTTAACGATTTATCGTTGAAATGTGCACCTTATTTATGAATCGCAATCGGGGAATCGGCTAGTGCTTTGGCTCTTTGTCATATGATACCTTTGACTGCCGATTGCGATTACGTTTATCAGATCAGAGGTTTTGATGAGGACTTTTTATATGAATCCCTTTAATCTTTGCAATATGCAATCTTCGATCACTTTATCGCATCAGAGAGTTTCTTATGATGCCTTTTCAAAAAAAATCATATTTTATCAAAAAAAAAATTAATAGGAGTTCTATTGAAATGGGACTTTTGATAAGGGTTTTTCACGTGTATATGGTTAATGCTACGCAAGCAATTTTATTGAAACCCTAACTTACTAAGTTTATTAAAAAGGGACCTATTTCTAATTAAAAAAATTTGGGTAAAAAAGTTAGAAATAGGGGGGGGGGGGGGGGGGGGGGGGTTGTTGTACAGCACAACAATCAGTGATTCACTGGAAGAAACAGTTATCTCTGAGAAAATAATGCAATATTCTAACTTTCTTTATTTGAAAACCGTTGAGTATAGAAAAATATAAGGACAACTTGATAATCAGGAACTCTAAATAATAGAAAATGTTTCTGCAACTTCTTTCTCATCTTGAAAAATAAAACATTCTAAGTTTGTTTAAGCCTTGATTGATTGACAAAGATAAAACAAGAAGATTTCTTCAACTTAGCTTATAAAATGACTCTGTTGTCACAGGTAGAGCCTCTGTTGCCAACAAACATTTATAGTCTTGACAGGGTTACCTTTTAACCATTCAATCATTCATTGTCCCATCCATTTTAGAGTATAATTTTAAAGAATAAATCCAAAAAGATATGTTTTCACACATTTTCTTTATTGTATTTTCTTTATTTTTATTTTTAAAAGATAAAAAGCCATTGTCCTGGTTTGGTGGCCAGCTATTGACAATGCCATTCACTGGTTGTAATTGAACTGAACAAGTTGGCTCGTGATGAGACCCCTTGTCTTATAATTATAAGCCATTACCCTGTTTTGATATGCAGTATTGATAATGTCAGTTTAATTATTTCCCTATGATCATGGTAAGCAGGCTCGTAATGAGACCCCTTATCTTTTATATCAAACATATTTTAGGATTACACTCTGAAAAATCACAATCTTTGTGGATGGGGTGAATGATTTACTCCTTAAGAGAATATGGATGACAATGTAAGAGTTGAAGATGCTAAGTTTGGATAGGCCTTTGATTTTTATAGATAACCTCATTCGGGCTCTTACAACTTGGAATGATTTACAATATTTTTTAGATTTGAAAAGATTTTACAAAAATATAAAGGTTTTTCAGAGTTTAACTGTTATCAAGTTCCCTCATACCTTCTTCTTTTCCTTTTCAGGTTTTCATCTATCAAAAGAAAATATTAATACTATTTTCCTTAAGCAACTTTTCAAATTAGTAAAGGCCAATAAAAGGCTATTTCCAACCTTATTTTATAGCAAACAAACAAAACTGCAAATCCACACAAATTCACACAAAGTTGAATATTTACAAATAAGAAGGGATTACCTTCTTAAGTAAAGAATTTCTTTAGGATAAGCCCATTAACAGGAAGAGAATCTCTCTTACCTAATAGATCTTGCAATATAAATGTTGATGGGCCTATCTTCTCGATGATTTGAAATGGTCTTAGCCAGATTTTCTGAAATTTAGTGAGTTTACCTTTATCTTCATGGGCTTTGTCCCATTTCAAAACAAAATCACCAATCTGTAAAAATTTTGAGCTTGTGGAAGTTGTATCAGAAGAGGACTTAACAACCTATTGATGCTTTGCATGTGTAATTTTGTACTTTCCCCTTTCTTCTTCTAATTTAAGGATTTGATTGTGTCTTAATTGAATAGAAGATGAGGGATTTTCTTCAATAAAATACATTAAGGCTAGTGATGGAAGTGCTAAGTTAGTTGGTATGACAACTTCCTTTCCATACACTAAATTGAATGGAGAAGCTCCTATCGAGGCCTTCTGTGTCATGCGATCTGCCCATAGTGAAAATACTAAAGACTTGTGCCAATTTTTTTGATTCTGATCAATAGTTCTCTTAATGATTTTGATGAGGTTTTTATTGGTGGATTCTGCTAAACCATTACCCTGAGGGTAGTAGTTTGCAGAATACTTTAGTTTGAACCCTCTTTTGATAGCAAATTCAAGGATGGAATTACTAGAGAAATAAGATGCATTATAAAAAATAAGAGCGTTTGGCACACCAAACTTGGTAATGATGAATTGATCTATGAATTCGATGATTGCTTCAGAGTTGGCTGTCTTCAAAGGAATTTCTTCTACCCACTTAGTAAAGTAATCCGTGGCTGTAAGGATGTACCTATGTTGTTTAGAAGAATGAGTAATTTCTCCAATGATATCCAATCCCCATTGTTCAAAGGGCTGCTCAATATTGACTGGTTACAAAGGAAAAGGTGGCTTTCTTTGTCTTCCACTAGCAGTTTGACACATTTTGCATTTCCTTACATATTCATGGGTATCTTTAAATAAGGTGGGCCAATAATACCCGGCATGTATAATTTTGTGAGCTGTTGTATCAGCTACAAAATGTCCACATGCTGGACCATCATGTAATTCCTGCAAGACTTTTTGCACCTTATTTTTTTTCAAGGAATCTTAATAAAATTGAATCACAATTCCTTCTAAATAAGACATCATCAATAATTTTGAAATTTCTAGCTTTCAGTCTTATGGCGCATTTATTTTTATAGGAAATATTAGAAGGAGCATATCCATTTTTCAAATAAAATATCAAATCAGCATATTGGGATTCAGGATTGATGGTACTTATCTCGCTGATTTCTTCAATATTGTTGTTACCTTCATGTTCTTGAATGTTAGAAGCTCTAGCTAACAACCTAAAAAAACCTTGGCCTTTGACAATCTTTGCTGGTTTAATATCCAAATCATATTCTTGTAATGTCGTGACCCAATTTGCCCTCTTTTCTCCCAATTCCCTTTGGACTAGTAATTGTCTTACTGATGAAAAGGGGACTATTAATTTTGTATGAGTCTTTAAGAGAAAGGGTCTAAAGTGTTTAATGGATTTGAACACAGCAAAGGCTTGCTTTTCCACATCAGAGTAATTAAGCTCAGTGCCTTGAAGATTTGAACTAAAAAATGATATGGGTGCTTCCATGTTTTGATCATTGATTTGTGTTAACACAGCTGCGTATGAAGTATCAGATGCCAAAGTATACAAAATGAAATGATTGGAAAAATTAGGAGTGTTTAATGCAAGAGCATTTATGATTGCTTGTTTGATTGAATCAAAAGCTTCCTTTTCTTTATGCCCCCATTTGAACACTGAGTTTTTCTTGATCATGGTTTGTAATGGTAAAACAATCTGTGAAAAATCTGGAACAAATCTTTTTACAAAATTTATTTGACCTAAAAATGATTGCATCGATTTTTTATTATGTGGGAGTGGAATATCAGAAATCTCTTTGATTCTATCTAGATCGATATAAATACCATTTTTTGAGACAATGAACCCCAAGAGTTTACCTTGGTCAAGAGCAAAAAATGACTTCTTAGAATTCAGTGAAATCCAATACCTTTTACAACATTCAAAGACTTGTTTCAAATCATGTAAATGATTTTCTCTTTTCTTAGAGAAGACAGTAATGTCATCTAAATAGACAACAACCGATTTATTAATTAAACCTTTGAATGCTATATCCATTGCTCTCTGGAATGTAGCCCCAGCATTAATCAATCCAAAAGGCATTTTTTGGTAGGCATATGTTCCCCACTTAGTCCTGAAAGTAGTCTTGAGTTTGTCATCGGGGTGCACCAAGATTTGGTTATACCCAGAAAAACCATCTAAGAAAGACATTAATTCAGAACCAGCTACTGAATGAAGAGTTTGCTCCATTGTTGGTAGTGGGAAGTTTATCCTTTTGATTAGCCTTATTAAGATTTTTGAAATCAATACAAATTCTAATGTCACCATTCTTCTTTCTAACAGGAACTAAGTTAAAAACCCACTTTGAATGTCTAACAGAAAAAATTATCTTAGCCTTCAAGACTTTGTTTAACTCTACTTTTATCTGACCTTCTAGGTTCGGATGAATTTTCCTTAAATTCTGTTGTATTGGTTTCTCTTCAAATATCATTGTATGTTGTATGATATAAGTATCATATGTTTTCAAGTCATCATAATTCCAAGTGAAAACATTTTTATATCTATTCAATAATCTGATAAATGCAAATCTTTCCTCTAAAGTAAGTCCTAATCCCAAATTGATATTTTGTGGTTTGGACTTAGTGCCTAGATTTATTAATTCAAATCTTAAAGTAGAACTTTGAAGTTTTGAATTAGTAACCTATTTAAACCTATCTTTGATGTCATAAAGATCTTCAAGCTTGACCACTGGTTTAGGTATTGAATTTTCCTCAAGTTTTTGCTTCATTTGAAGATCATGCTCGCTTTCATCAATAATTTGGTCATCGTAGGACTTATCAAAAGTTAAGAAATTTAAAATGTCTTCGTCATTATTGAATACTCGCCAGTGAGTGACATTATAGGGAACCGATGGTATAAAAATTAATTCTACTGAAAATCTATCGGGACTATAATCCTCAGATGGAAGGAGCTTAGAAGCAACATTGGCTAGTAAATCTGTTGCTGCATTCTGAGATCTAGGAACGGGGGAAATATTAAATGCTAGAAAATGAGATACAAGGTCTTGTACCAAGGATTGATAATGTTTAAGGTGACTAGAAAGGCAATGTATAGTATTCCTGACTTGCTTTATAACAATTTTAGAGTCACCGAACACTTTCAAATATTGCACCTTAAGGCCTATTGCTTTGTAAAGTCCTTGAATCAAGGCTTCATATTCTGCAGTATTATTAGTACACTCAAATTCTAATATGAAAGATAGCATAGTCTTTTCTCCTTCCGGACTAACTAAAATACATCTTGCTCCTGCACCGTCATTAAATTTTGACCCATCAAAATATAAAGACCAAAATACAGGTTTATCTACAGTTTTATTTACAATTTCCTTAGCAATTTTAACAGACCTTGATGTATCTGTTTGGGAAAAATTTTCAATTTGAGATGTGAAACTATTAACTGATAAAAGTGATGATTGAGCACTAAAATTACCAAAGAATGATTCAGATGAGTAGTTACCAAGAATGTTATTGTTGAATGCTATTGGCTGGTTTTCTTGCTCAAACTCTGTTATAGTATGTGTTGGAAATACTGGGGGGGGTGAATCAGTATTTCTTTTTCCAACTATTGTTTAAACAGTTAAACAATTTATATTCAGAACACAAGATGAACAACAATAATAAATGATTTTATTAATATAATCTTTGCAGTAAAATAGATACAATATATAAGTGATTGCAATCAGTCGCCAAACTCCAACTCGAACTTTGGTGAGGTTCCAACCTCTAGAGCACCAACTCTATTTTTCCAAGACACCAATCTTGGACTTAGGAGCACCAACTCCCAAGGACTTCAATCCTTCCATTTCCTGAGACACCAGCCCCAAGGACTCCAATCCTTCCTACTTCTGAGGCACCAGCCCCAAGGACTCCTATCCTTCCTACTTCTGAGGCATCAACCCCAAGGACTCCAATCCTTCTTACTTCTGAGGCACCAGCCCCAAGGACTCCTATCCTTCTTTCTTCTGAGACACCAGCCCCAAGGACTCCAATCCTACTTACTTCTGAGGCACCAGCCTCAAGGGTTCTAACCCAATATTGTCAAGGTTCATTTGATAATAATGTTCTGCTCTCAGAACTCTTCTCTACTGAGTTCTGTCTGATTATAGCTTCATTGTAGTCTCCAAGCTACAGCATCAATGACAGCCAGTATTCTTATGAAGAAGTCTTTACAACTCTACACACTGCCCACACATAGTCTCCAATAGCCTTCATGCTCTCTGATAATGTCTTCACACAGCTTTAGTCAGTCTACTATTAGTTGCACTAAGCTCTGCATAAAGAACAACTTCCTGTTCAAGCTTATATTCTCTATTGGCACCTTCTCCCCTTCAACTGTCTGCTGTCCTGTTGGCCCTTCGGCCCTCTTTCTATTCTACTGGATCCTCACATTGCCTCTGTCTCCTCCAGCTTATTTTCCACGGCATTTTAATAGCTTCCAATGGCATTCACTACTAATTGTTCTCTGCTTTTTTGTCTATTATTCATTCCTCATGCCTTTGTCTGTCGGTTTCCTCTCTTCACTGGCCCTTTAGCTTCCGCAATGCTCGCTGTCATTTCCTCCATGCTCGCTTGCTTCTTCAGCTTCCCGGCTTATGGTTTCCTCTGTCTATTTGTGCTCACAAGAAATGTTGATTCAATGGTAAGGACCGAATCATGCATAGAGAACACATATTCAAAAACTTGTAACAGCGCTCTCCTTTTTTAATGATGGCAGGCATACATAGAGTCAGCATAGCTTAATGGACAGCCACGTCCCAATTGCAATCACTATCGCCATGATTCACCCCATTTAACTGACGTTCAGCCTCCCGAACCATTAGAACAGTTATCATAAGCCTTTCAGCCTAAAACACCCCGCCCAAGCCAAATATTTAATTACACAGAGAATATGAGAAAAACCAGTCAAGAGACTGAGGGGCGGACTTCAAGCAATATTAAACCCGCATCTAAACTATATCGGGTCCACAGCTTGAGTCACAATCGGCGATTCGTGACTCTGGGGGTCCTTTATATATCACGCCCATGACTCCACCGATGTCCTACGGTCGATCCTCCATTGCTCCGATGGAACAGATGCCATATGGTATTAAACCATAGTTAATATGCCTATCAGGTCCACAGCCTTATCGCAGTTAGCGCTTCCAATGTGGCAAGGCTTTACGGCTTGCGATATGCAACAGATGCAATCATAGATTAACTTATATTGTAGTGTTTTGGTGGGTCCGCATATATATGTATCACTATCGGCGATCACAAAGGGGTCGCTTAACACTGTATGACTTCCGCTCCCGAAGTCCCGATGCGATATTGTATGCCGGACCCGATACGACTCAACACTCCCATGTATAAGGTTTCAAGTCCACTTTCCGCCTCTGATAGTGTAAAGGCATATATACGTGAGTTTTGGCCTTTGATAGTGTATTTGCCGGGGATTCATAGTTTTGGCCGCCGATAGTGTTAAGCCTATATATATATGGGTTTTTTTTTTTGGCCTCTGTTAGCTTTAAATGCATATCTATATATATATATATATATATATATATATATATATATATATAATATATTTATATAATATATGCATTTCTCCTATATATATATATTTATATATATATATATATATATATATATATATATATATATATATATATATATATATATATATATATATATATATATATATATATATATATTGCTCCTCTAATGGCTCTTTGCATCCTCTGTTTGCTCCGATGGCTATCTGCGTTCCTCTGTTTGCTCCGATGGTTGTCTGCGTCCTCTGTTTGCTCTGTCTGCTCCTCTTCTTTGGCATTTATATGGCATATATATATGCTCTGTTCTGCTCGCTCTGTTTGCTTCTGTAGCTCTGAGAACTCAGTTTTGGCATATATATATATATATATATATATATATATATATATATATATATATATATATATATATATATATGGCTCCTCCTGTAGCTCCTCTTGCTCCAATGTGGCTCCTCTGGCTTGGTAGTGTCTTTCAAATACCTCCTTGCATATATGAATGCCTCTCTTGCTCTGATGTCCTGTAATATGCTTTGATATGCCTCCTTTGGTAACTCTTCCTGCTTATGGCTTGGCTATCCTGATGGCCTTGCTCCTGTCTCTTCATGGATCTACTCTGCTTCCCCTTGGCTTCATATCATCATCTAGTATCTAGAATATTGCCATATTGACATCAATGACAACTTAGGTCAACAATCTCCCCCTTTGTTATTGATGGAAATATTATTCTTCTCTCCCCTTTGACATCAATGGTAAAGGAGTGCTCTAGGACTCCCCCTATCAAACTGCTTTTGTTCTTCATGAGTGGTAGATTTTCAAGGGTCTGTGACTACCCCCGTCATAGTGCTCTCCTTCTTTTTATTCAAGATAGAAGGGTTGATTCTTTATCATCAATTTGCACATTATTCCCTCTTCATGTCTCAGAACTACTCTATCATGGTTTCAACAATGCTTAAAGATGCTCTACTTTAATGCTTTCATTTAGATTTCAAATGACCATACACCAAGTGTACAAATCCAAGCTTTTATGCTTCAATCCATATTGTTGTCTTCATAGGCAGAATTGGGAGACCTTCATAGTCCAAATCAAGAGAAACTGCCACAAAGATTGTCTTTCTTGCTGTATTTCTTCAGATCTGAGTTCATTTGTGTCTCTGTGCTTATTCTTAACTCACTGCCATCCTTTCCTTGTGTTCTTGTACATATCTCAGCTAGTTATTTCCTCTTAGCAGATTTAGATATCCAATCTGTGACTGTCTTTTAAATACAATTGTTGATCTGCATCTTCATGCAGTGCTTCAGTTTTGATATAGGCTGCCAGCTTCTCTTACTTCAAACTCTATTCCAGATGTATCTATTTGTTTGAAGACTACCTCTATTAGTGTCCAGAATTTATTTGTTCTCACATTAAATCCCTGAGTTAAGACATAAAATTCTGTGATAACAGAACCATGGTTGTTTGCCCTATTTTCTCTAGCATTAGATGACTTTCTCTGTTGCTTCAATTACTACTTAGTGATTAAGTGGAAAGCATCTTTAACAACAATCCAAAGAATGGTTACAGGATCATATTCTTCAATGGAGTACTCCTGAGAAATGATCTTCATCAAAGAATGATTGTTAATATATCTCAACAAGGATTTCATCAGGACCCTTTTCACTAATAGCTTCTGCAATAGTGATCAAGAATTACAGGCTCCCCCTAACTGTATACATCATCTCCTTTTGGCAGAGTCTTCTCATCAAATGCTTAGATTGTCAAAATTCAGGCCAATGTCATATGTTGTTGGTTGGAGAGCTCAAGGGACTTTCGGATTGTATTTGCTTTCTTCTCCATACTTGTGTAACTTTCTTCTTTTGCATGGTTCTAGCTTGTGTAAGAGCCCATGTTAAGTTACAATCACGTGCCATATGACCAATATTATGACACTTGAAGCATTCTACATTGTTCTTGAATAAGAATTCATGATTTCTTCCTGCAAAATTATTTCTTGGAGATTGTTGGGGACTATAATATCTATCTTTATGATATGCTTTACAACGAGTGATTCCAGTAGGAATTATGATGTGTTGATTCAGAAATTTTCGCATGGTATTAGAGCATTTCAGATCATAGGAGATTGAAGACACCAGCTGGGAGATCCAGAGAATTTGTTGTAGAGAGGCAACTGTCCCGAGAGACAGAGTTGTTCCAAAGCCATAGACATAGAGGGAGAGTAACGCAGCACAAAAGAGGTGATGCAAAGGCTCATGCAGTGCTTGTGTCATCATTTTGAGCCAGGTGAGGGTGACACAGTAGATGGTAGGAACCCACACAATAACTACATCAACTTTCTAGGCCAGTGCAGAAGCAGAGAGGGGTAGATCAAGCTCACGCAGAGCCACGTCATCTTTCCAAACCAGGAAGGAGTGACGCAATGGCCAAGAGGAGTTGATCTAGCTCACACAATGATTGTGTAGAGCCAGAGAAGCTCAGATTCTTCAGTTTTTAGGGCTAGGGGAGCAGAGAAGATTTGGTTTGAGATGGTGGGACGCTTTTTTTTGGGTGCAAAACAGTGCCTGTGGAGACAGAGCCGAGGTAGAGGAAGTACTTTTTGGACAGATTTCCACCCAAAGAAATCTAGATCGGGTTGAAACATCAAATGAAGATTGGACATGAGTGATTCGACATCTGGCTGATAGATTTTTTGGAAGGAAATCAGAACTCAGAAGGAGTCTAGAGGAGCTTGTTCCTTAGAGGATTTCTAGTGCCAAAGAAATCCAGATCTAAGTCTTTCTAGATTAACAGCAAGAGAGGGAGAAGAGAACCTGGCCTATTTTTTAGAAAAGATGGCGGTCATTGGATTGAGGGATCAGGATAGATTGGATGGAGCTTCCAATTTTTTCATCTGGAAGGCCAGAATCCTAGAAATCCTAGACAAACATCACATCAAAGACTATGCCTTGAAAGTAGTTGTTTTTCTAGTCTGTTGTCACTCATTGCATTATAGGTTTCAATTGGTCAAGGTTTCCCAAGAATAGTGAAGTTTGGAGCCACTTTCCCAAGCCACAAAAGATCTCAAAGCTTAATCAGAACCTTCCAATGCCTAGTGCTCAGAAAGAGCTTTCTAATGGTATATAGAAGAGAAAAAATGACTCCTGGATCAGAAGCTAGAGCCTGTTGAAGATTGTCTTTGGAAAGCCCAAAAAACCAAGAAAATGGCAAGTATGAGGGGATCCCGCAAATCGACAATCCCACATTCACAGCAGTCCCACATCATGCAATCTCGCATGGCCCCCGCAATACCTGATGGGCCATCCTTAAGGAATTGTAGGGGGAAGAATTTTCAATAGTGTTTAAGCATCGAGGAGGGAGAGGTTGATGTACACTATAAATCAATAAAAAAAAAGGTCGGGTCGCCCCCTTCTCACTCCTCCACATGGAGAAATGTGGTAAATCCCGCATCCTATAATACTACAATATTAGTGGATCAGTTGGGTTCTGACTTAGTAGACCATACAGGGGCCGATTCTGCAGTATAGTGTAAAAGTTCTGGGAAAGAATGTAATTCATTAACAAAGGAAATGCCTACAAAAACAAGGCGGGTGGCCCCCTTTCTCTCTCCAACACGTGGCAGTAATGACGTCACCCCGCAGATCGGCGATCGCACCTGTTAAGGGGAAAAGCTAAAGGTAAGGTGCTTGCGATTTCGATATGCAAGTGATCCTCCTGGATGCAATACGACATGTGTTATATTGTATAAGGATTTCGTGTCTGGACTGGAAGCCCGTGCTAAGGAAAAACATAAAGGGTCCCTCTCTCTTATAGTGTGATTGTGATGTCCTAGGTGGACCTGATCCCGTAGATTGGCTATCGCAATTGTCTAGGGAAGAAGCTTAAGGTAAAGCACAATAATGCGTCGATATGCGAGATTTTTCTTTACAAAAGAAAAAGGCTCCCAAACACAGTTCTGATGGCCTTAGCACCTGAGGACTAAGCCCCTAGTTCTAGCCCCCAGTCATATGAGGAAAGACAGACGAGGGGCTATAATAAAGGGGGGCTAAGGGGGGAATCGAAAGTTCCTATTTCGCCTGTTTTAGAGGAAAAAAGCATGCGCCTGAGAGACTGTGTTGTTACACTATAATACATATCACCCACTACATCAAGGCACCAATAGTGCAGGATAGAGTTTTAATGGGCAAATGGGCCGGCAGCTAAAGACATAAATGGAGCATGGCGCAACAATGGAGCAGTACACGGGACACAGGAAGATCAATGGCTCAGCATTGAGCCCCATCCATCTACATAGAAAAAGACCACAAATACGGGCACTTACAGTTGACCCAACCCCTACTCCATAGAACAAGGAATCCAAGCATTAAAGGTAGAAGAAACGGGGTCAGTTGAGCAGCACGGGAGGCCATACCATGAGAAAATTATAGCCTAAAGTAGAGGTGATCATAGGATGGGCACAGAGACTCTTCATTTACTTTTCTATCTGGTTATTTACTTATTTTTATCCTGTAACATGCCTTCCTTTCAATCAAGCTTTTAACTCTGTAATGTTTTGGGCCACAGAGCCATCTCTGACTAAGACAGCTAGTCGACCTAGCAGCTAAGTCTAGACTAGAGATATTTTATTGTAATGAATGTTCTTGCTCCCCTCCCTAGCTAAGTAAGGGAAAGAAAGACTTAACAAAGGTTCAGAAATTCTACAAAAAATACTACATTCCATTTTCAAACTATTTTTCTTTGTAACTCAGATCATTTTCAGAATATCAAGGATATGGTGGTGATTCCCCCTTCAAGTATTACAGTATGTGTTCCTTCTGTTAAATATCATTTTATGTTCATCTTTCCTCTCTGTATTCATGCAAATTATAGCTGCTAGAAATGTTTCAAGCTTCCTCATAGATTTATTTGTATTGTTATGTGAATGCAAGTGCCTGTAATTATATCATAGATTCACTTGTCTCAATATTGTTGATGCATATACCTATGTGGGTTATTGAAATCATATATTTAAATCTACAACACTTGAATCATAGCATTATGCCCCTCCTCACCCATTATTTCTACTTGTAACTCAAGTAAGTATAGAAATCCTTAATGCCTCAATCTCTATGCATTAAGTGTAGAATGCTTGAAACCTTATGCTCTATGTGACGAGTTTCTCCTTGTCCTTGTCCTCTCTCATCTCTCATATGCTCTGCAAAAGGTTATTAAGTTGTAAGCCCTTGAATTACTCGACCTCCGCTATTTTCATGCATATTTTTGAGATCTGAACTTGTGAGGAAGTACCATAAATTCATGTTTTATTTCTTTGGATAAATGAACCAACCCATTTCCTATATATATAAAGCATAAGTGATGTCTCTAGTTTCCTGTAAATAATTTGATACACACCAATTTAGATGTGCCCAGGAACTGATCTTGTAAGCAATCCAAGGATGAATCTCGAAGCTACAACATCTTTTGGCGTCATTGTCAGGGAGCTTATTGAAGGATTTGTTCCCCCGAGATACGACAAATTGAGCACCCTTCATGTAGGTGAGTGAAGTCTATTCTAGTTGCATTCATATCACCTTGGTGACTCCACACCCCCCTCATTATCATTCATAACCATGGATTTTAAAAGGCCTCATACTCACTCAGATACATCCCAGCAAAAGGCCCCATTTGTCTCCGACCTTGAAAAAATAATTCCAAGAAAATTTGGAAAGAGAAAACTCCCCCAGACTGTGTTACCATCACACTAGCCTTTGAAGTTCCCTCCTCCAGTTCTCATCTTATTGCTGCTCATTATTCAGGACTTACTTCTAAGGCCCTAACATACCCTCTTTCCCCTCCAAACACTATGGTCTTGGCCCCATTTCCTAAAGAAAATTTTAATCCCCCTCCACTAGTCTAGATGGCTCTTCTAGGCTTTTTGCTAAATAAGTATGAACCTCTTGATCTACCTCATCCCTTAAGTGCAATGCCCCAGGACTACCTAAAGAATTTTTCTAGGTTTAATGGGGAAGATAATAATATGGCACAGAGTCACATTGAAACCTTCAGTGCTTTTTCTGAGAACATAAACGTGGAATAGTTGGATGTGGTCATGAGACTTTTTGTGCAATCCCTCGATGGAGAGGCTAGAAAATGGTTCAAATCCCTACCTCATGCCTCCATCACTACATGGGAGCAACTTGAAAATGATTTCACCCAGAAATGGGGAGAAAAGAGGAATCATGAATACCTCCTCACTAAGTGTAATTCCATAAGAAAAAATTCAAAGGAGGATACCTCAAAATTTATCAAAAGATTCAGTAAGCAGTAAAATAACCTGCCAGCCGACATAAATCCTCCCCCAGCTACAACTCATGTGGTTTTCTTGGGAGAATTTGAGTCCAATGTTGGATTTACCCTCAGAGAAGGGAAGTCTACCACTCTAGACCAACTTTAGATCGATGTCCTCGAAGTGGAAGCAAATTTGGCTTTGCCAGGGAAGTCAAGGGTAAAGTAAGAACCTACTAAACCCAAAAGAGGGAAAGAAGAGGCATCCTCTTCTAGTCAAGATGGAGAATAAACAGACTAGAAGTGGGACGATCTAGAAAAAATCATCAAGAGTTTATCACAAAAGGTTGGAAAGCTTGAAATTGAGAACAAGAACCTCTCCAGACAGAATGCTCAAGTCAACAACCGGGGCTATAACCTGCAATATAGAAGACCTCCACTACAACTAATTCCAAGGGAAAGAAAGGAACAACTTGATCATATCCCTCATCCCTTATACTTGGAAGATGGTCCCGACGAACAATCGTCAGATACACAAGAGATGCAGGGAAATATATATGCTGCTTTTTCCGAGGAAGAACATGAGAATATGGCTCACTAGGAGGTCAATCATCATAGAGAAGCAACAACAGATGAGGAAGATATGGATTATTATTACAAATATTTTGCAGATTTCATGCAAACACAGCCCCAACTTAAGTATAGTATAAGACCTTCAAAGAAGAGGATGAGAGAAATAGAACAACAAGGGGAAGTTATTCCCCAAGTCGTTCCTCCCGCACCAGACAAAGGGAAAGGTAAGCTCCAAACTTACCCGCCCAAGCTAGGAGTCTCTACAAATAAGGAGAGCAATGGTCCTAAGGGGCACGCAGAAAAGGAGGCACCTGTTCTGCTGATAACTTCCAATGGGAAGGGAGAAAGAACAGAGCCAGGAGATACAGAAAAGGCCCAACCCACATTCAATCTCCAGAAGGAGCTTGAAAAGGTAAAAGTTCATGTTCCTCTGACTGAGCTTCTATAGAAGCCTCATTACAAAGCTCAAGTCTCTCAATCCATGCATCCAACCATCTCAACATCATCCCATGATAGTTTTAACCTCCAAGAGGAGAGGCCCATGGTTGTTTTCGGGCCACATGTGGAAGAGTTGGACCCTTCTACTGCACCTTTCTATGTGACTTTGGTGATCCATGACCGTTTTTTACATAATTGCATGTTGGATTTTGGGGCCTCACACAACCTCATGCCATTATCAGTAATGAAATATGTGGTTTTAGAGATCACCAGACCATACAATGACCTGTACTCCTCTGACTCCAAGAGAGCCAAGTTCTTATGCATGATAAAGGATCTGGTGGTAAACCTAGATCAGATCTTGATGAAGAGTGTGGTAATGGGATAGTGGTGGCTGATATACCTCCTCGTTTTGGAATTATCTTATCCAGATCTTGGGGTTCCAAGGTGGGTGGCTCTATCAAGATGGATTTGACTTATGCCACCATTCCCACTTTTGGAGGTGAGCAAAGGAGGTTGTATAGAGAATCCAAGTTTGTGAAAATCGTGACCCCAGCTAAAGGCTCAGAAAACTCCCCAGTGCATGGGAAGGATAGTGACATCTCCTACTTATTCTTAGAAGAAGATGAGAAACTCTTAGAAGAAGCATTAGTACACTTGAAAAGGTAGTTGAAATACCAACACTTAAATGAAAATGAAGTATGGAAATTGTACTTCGACCGAGAAAACTCAAAAGAAGGAAATCGAACTGGAATATTGTTGGTATCTCTGGAAGGTAGCATGATACCCCTCTCATTCAAGCTCAAATTTGAGGTGACAAACAATGTGGCAGAGTACGAATAACTTCTCCTGGGGTTACAAATGGCAATAAATATGAACATTGAATGCCTATCAATCTATGGAGACTCTGAGCTAGTCGTAAGGCAGATCCGAGACCAATGCCAAGCCAAACACCCTAGGTTGAGGATGTACTAAAATGAAGTGTGGGATTAATTGAAAATTTCCTCCTGACCTTTAACATCCAGTGTCTGCCCAGGGAAGAAAACAGGATGGCTAAATCTCTTGCAGTAGCTGCAAGTAGTTTCAGTCCCCCATAGAATCCACTCCTCATATATGAGATAGAAGTCAGACACAGGCCTTCAATACCTGATAATGTCAAACACTAGCAGGTATTCGAATATGACGAGCAGGTAAAAAGATTCATAGAATTCATTGGGGATTTTTCCCACTCCAGCATCAATCAAGAAGAAGAAGAAGCATAACAAGAAGCCACTTTGTGGAAAGATAGTGGTTGGGAAAAAAAAAATTCAACTAAAAGGGAACACCATTCCTCGTGGACTTGTTCCACTAGAAATACTATTCAATAAAGACGACATAGATTCCAAACAAATGTCCCTAGATAAGGATGACCAAGTTGAATGTTGCAACATCATATCAGAGGAGGAACCCCAAATGATCAGGCTATCCAAAGGAACCCCCTTACAATACAAACAGAGGTTTTTAGATCTATTCAAAACTTACAAAGATGTATTTTCTTGGTTTTATGATGAGTTGAAATCATTTGATACTAATATTATTCAACATAAGATTCCTTTGAAGAGTGGGATAAAGCCATGAAAACAGAAACTCGGACAAATAAATGCACTCTTACTCCCTTCCATTGAAAAGGAGGTAAGGAAGTTATTGCAAGCCAAGATCATAGTATCTTTAAGATACTCTGAGTGGGTGGCTAATTTGGTCCCTCTCCGGAAAAAGAATAGGGATATAAGGCTATGTGTGGAATTTCGAAATCTAAATAGGGAATCTCTAAAATATAAATACCCTCTGCCCAACATGGATAATATATTGCAGAAGGTAGTGGGTGCAACCAGAATGTCCATGATGGACGGATTCTCCAGATATAACCAAGTGGCAGTCCACCCTGAGGACTAGAAAAAGATTGCTTTCACCACCCCATGGGGAACATTCATGTATGCCTGCATGCCATTTGGGTTGATAAATGTAGGGGCCACATTTTAGAGAGCTATGGACATAGCTTTCGTAGGCAAGAAAGATAAATTTGTGGTAGTCTACTTAGATGACATCACAGTCTTTTCTAAGACTGATGAAGAGCATATCCTCCATTTAAAGCTCACCTTCGAGAAGTGCAAGAGGTATGGCTCTCTCTGAATCCTAAGAAATCTTAGTTCGCCCTAAGTGAGGATAAGCTTCTTGGACACATAGTAGCACCGGAAGGAGTAAATATTGATCTTGAATGAGTCAAAGCCATCAGCCATATTCCCTTGCCCAGAAACAAGAAAGAATTCCAAGCCTTTTTGGGGAGGATAAATTTCTTAAGGCGATTCATACCCAACTATGTTGAGATAGTCAAAGGTATCATAGACATGCTCAAGAAGGAGAATGAAGTTAAGTGGAGCTCTGTCCCCCATGATTCTTTCACTAGGATCAAAGAAGATTTCGCTGCCCCAGTGCTAGTCAGCCCCAACTATTCAGTGCCTGTCTACATCTTTTCTTTCACCTCTCCACATACCATGGGTGTTGTGATGTTAAAGAAAAATAAAGAAGGTTACGGGTAGCCCATTGCCTTTTTCAGCCAAGTCCTAAGGGACCTTAAGCTGAAGTATAATATATTGTATAAATAGGCCTATGCACTGCTCAAGGCGCTCAATTCATTTTGTATGTATGTGCTACAATCGTAATTCACAACGTTCATCCCAACGACTACAGTCAAGGACATCCTGGTGCAGGGAGAGAGTGAAGGAAAGAGGGGCAGGTGGATAGATAAAATACAAGAATATGAGCTAGAAATAAAGCCTACCAAGCTCATCAAAGGCCAGGGATTGGCCAATCTTTTATATGAATCCAACTGCCAAGCTCTAGGGATAAACCTGGTCACAAAGGAAGGCAGACTAAAGGATCACCACAGCAGAATTAAAACAGTTGAGCAGAATATATATGCCAAGTATGAGGGATCACCCAGGTATAAGAACATTTTTCATTACCTCTTATTCCTAAGATGCATGTTGGGACTGGATAGATCTAAATATTGGAGTCTAATATTGCATGCACATAAATACATCATATCCAATGGACTGCTCTACTGGAAGGACCCGGTGGGGGTATTATTGCTATGTTTGGTTGAGGGAGAAACCCATGAAGTGATCGAGGATTTCCATGGGGGAGTCTATGGAGGACATTATAGTTGGAAGACAATAGCACACAAAATCCTCAAGACAGGATTATACTAGCCCACACTGTTTGGATATGTTTATACTTAGGTCAGGCCGTGCCATAAATGATAACTGTTTGCTAAAAGACATAAGTTTTCTCCTCTCCCCCTGATTCTTGTGAATGTAGAGGAGCCTTTTAGATAGTGGGGATTGGACTTCATTGGAGAAATAAACCCACCTTCTAGTGGCCAACGCAAATGTATTTTAACATCCACTAACTATTTCACCAAGTGGGTAAAGGTTATCCCAGCTAGAAATGCAACTGACTCGGTCGTGATAAAATTCATGGAGCAGAACATACTATCCTACTTTGGGTTTCCTTTTAAAATTATCATTGATAATGCACAAGTCTTCAAATCTGCCAAGTTCAGCAACTTTTTCCATAAATTCAATATCATTATTGGACACTCCACTACATACTACCCTAAAGGGAATGGCTTGGTTGATTCTTCTAATAAAACTATGGTGAGGGTTCTAAAGAAGACCATCATTAAAAATCAAAGGAACTGGGACTCCCAACTGAAGTTTTCTTTGTGGGCTAACCGTGTAGTTCCCAAACGATCCATTGGGAAATCACCGTTTGAGCTAGCATATGGCAAGTTTGATGTTTTCCCGATCCAATTAGCAATTCCAGTAGCTAAGTTGCTACAAGAAGCTGAGGAAGAGCCTAGCGCCTTTACTAGAAGGATAAATGAGCTAGTGGAGCTTCATGATAATAGAGAGCAGGTGGGGACCAATTTTTCAAACTACAAGCAAAGGATGAAATCTTTGTTTGACAAGAAGGCTAAGGACAGACATCTTCAGCAAGGTGATTTAGTTCTCAGGTGGGATGTCTGATGAGAAGACAAAGTCAAACATGGGAAGTTTGATATGTTATGGTTCGACCCCTTCAAGATTGCAGAGGAAAGGGGAAATAACACTTACATGCTTGAAACTTGGATGGTGAACTACTAGAACTCCCTGTCAATGGTCAGTTCCTAAAATTTTATTTTCAAAATTAGAGATATTGGTTTCTTTCTCATTGTAAATATCTGGTGTGTGTGTTGAAATTGTTATTTTACTTTTTTAGTTTATTATCAAAAAAATTCTTTTTTGAAGGAATTATATTTTATTTAAGAATAAATCCATGCCAAATGGAAGGAAAGGTTATTGGTCTAAAGGTCCTCAACACCTTACTAGAAAGGCACTGTCCCTAGTTGGAGCCAATGTTTTCACTCACTACATTATGAGTTTCAATTGGTCAAGGTTGCCCAAGAGAAGTGAATATTGGAACCACTTTCCTAGACCACATAATATCTTAGAGCGTAATCAAACCCTCTCCACTACCTAGTGCTCAGAAAGAGATTTCCAATGGTATATAGAAGTCCAAAAAAGGACTCCTAGATCAAAAGTTAGAGCCTGTTGAAGATTGCCTTTAGAAAGCCTAGAAAACCAAGAAAATGGTTAAGTATGAGGGCATCCCACAATCTCGCATCCTGAAAATCAGTAGTCCTGTAGTCACAACAGTCCCGCATCCCACAGTCCCACATGGCCCTCGCAATACCTATTGGGACATCCTTAAGGAATTGTGGGGGGAGGATCATCGATAATGTTAAAGCGTCGGGGAGGGAAGAGGCCGATTTACACTAAAAATGAATTAAAAACAAAGGTCAGGTCACCCCCTTCTCACTCCTCCACATGGGGAAATGTAATAAATCCTGCATCCCACAATCCCACAATATTAGTGGATTGGCGGGGTTCTAACAATAGACCATGTGGGGGTCGATTCTATGGTATAGTGTAAAAGTTTCAGGAAAGGTCGAAATTCATTAACAAAGGAAATTCCTGAAAAACCAAGGCGGGCGACCCCCTTTCTCTCTCCTACACGTGGCAGTAATAACATCACCTCGCAGATCGGCGATCGCAGTGATTAAGGGGAAAAGCTAAAGGTAAGCTGCTTGCAATTTCGATATGCAGGGGATACCCCTTGATGCGATACGAAATGTGTTATATTGTATAAGGATTTCGTGTCCGGACTATCGGCCCACGCTAAGGAAAAAGGTAAAGGGTCCCCCTCTCCTGCAATGTGATTTCAATGTCCTAGGTGGGCCCAATCTCATAGATCGGCGATCGCAGTTGTCTAGGGAAGAAGCTTAAGGTAAAGCATGGTAATGCGCTGATATGCGAGATTTTTCTTTACAAAAGAAAAAGGATCCTAGACACGGGTCTGATGGCCTTAGCGCCTGAGGGCTAAGCACCTAGTTCTAGCCCCCAGTCATATGATTAAATCCACATGAGGGGCTATAACAAAGGGGGGCTAAGGGAGAAACCAAAAGTGCCTGTTTCACCTATTTTAGAGGAAAAAAGCCAGCGCGTGAAAGATTGCGTTATTACATTGTAATACATATCACCCACTATATCAAGGCACCAATAGTGTAGGACAAAGTTTTAATGGGAAGATGGGCTGACAGCTAAAGACTTAAATGGAGCATGGTGCATCCATGGAGCAATACACAGGACTTGAGAAGATTAATGGCTAAGAATGGAGCCCCATCCCTCTACACATCAAAAGACCATAAATACGGGCACTTACAGTCGACCCAAGCCCCACTCCACAGAACAAGGCATCTAAGCAGTAAAGGCAGAAGCGACGGGGTCAGTTGAGCAGCACAGGAGGCCATACCGTAAGCAAATTACAACTTGAAGCAAAGGAAATCATAGGATCTCTTCATTTACTTTTTTGTCTAGTTATTTACTTATTTTTGTCCTATAACATTCCTTCCTTTCAATGGGGCTTTTAATTCTGTAATATTTTGGGCCACAAAGCCATCTTTGACTAAGACAGCTAGTCGACTTGACAACTGAGTCTAGACTAGAGATATTTTTTTGTAATGAATGTTCTTGCTTCCCTCTCCAGATAAAGAGGGGAAAGAAAGACTTAACAAAGGCTCAGAAATTATATAGAAAACATTACATGCCATTTTCAGACTATTTTTCTTTGTAACTTAGATCTTTTTAAGAATATCAACGATATGGTGGTGATTCCCCCTTCAAGTATTACAGTATGTGTTCCTTCTATTAAATTTCATTTTATGTTCACCTTTCCTCTCTGTATTCATGCAAATTATAGCTGCTAGAAATGTTTCAAGCTCCCTCATAGATTTATTTGTATTGATATGTGAATGCAAGTGCCTGTAATTATAGCACAGATTCACTTGTCTCAAAAATGTTGATGCATATACATGTGTGGGTTATTGAAATCATATCTTTAAACTGAAACACATGAATCATAGCATTCTACCCCTCCTTCACCCATTATTTATGCTTGTAACTCAAATAAGTATAGAAATCCTTAATGCCTCAAGCTCTATGCATTAAGTGTAGAATTCTTGAAGACTTATGCTCTATGTGATGAGTTTCTCCTTCTCCTTGTCCTCTCTCATATGCTTTGCAAAATATTATTACGCTATAAGCCCTTGAATTACTCAGCCTCCGCTACTTTCATGCATATTTCTAAGATCTGAACTTGTGAGGAAGTACCAGAAATTCATGTTTTATTTCTTTGGATAAATGAACCACCCATTTCCTATATATATATGTATTTATAAAGCATAAGTGATGTCTCCAGTTTCCTGTAAATCATTTGAGACACACTAATTTAGATTTTCCAAGGCACTGGTCTTGTAAGCAATCCAAGGTTATCTCTGGGAGCTACAACACAGTCGACGTTGATCTGTTAAAGAAATATGAGGAGGTCCAGGCGAAGGTCAAGTGCATGATCCTAGACGAGGTCAAAGATCATGTAATACTACACATTGCTGAGAAGGACATAGCAAGGGAGATGTAGGAGATGTTGTCCATCTTGTACCAAGGCACTTACATCCAGTGGAAGATGCTATTAGAAAATCAGCTGAGACAGTACCAGATGTAGAAGGGATAGGAGATCGATACCTTCTTCCTTAGGTTGTAATGGATTCGGGACCAATTGAATTTCGTGGGGTCTACACCAGATCTTGAGTTCATGGTCAGGATTGCCCTAAATGTAATCACTGAGGACTGGGAGACATTTTTCCAAAGTATTTTGGGTAGAGTGACTCTCCCTAGTTGGGAGGAGATGTGGGTAGCTGTTCAACAAGAAGAGATCAAGAGGTTGACCAACGTAGGGGGTAGCGGTAAAGGAGCCTGAGTCAAGAAAGAGAAGGAGGAGGAGGAGGATGCAGCTCTCGCGTCATTGGGACAACAAGGGCAGCATAAGCAAAAGAAGAAGGATATTTCCAAGGACAAATGCTTCAAGTGTGGGGAACTTGGACACTTTGCTACTTAGTGTCCCCAGAAGAAGGGCAAGGAGGAGGCTTCTAACTCGAAGGCTACTCCAGTGAAAGCATACAGGGAAGGCTAGGATGACGATTATGCCATGAGTGTTAATGCACCTCCGGAGAAGAGGTGCGGCGACATGGAGTTGTAGTTGATAGGACTACATGGAGGGAAGGACCCTTGAGGTGCCCAAACTCTTGGATCACATACAGCTACGAGAGGCCTTAACAATAGTAGAAAAATGACGGGTGTTAGTTGGAGCGAGGTGTGATGGAGCGACAGTGGTAGAGCTAGAGTGCCAAAGTCTGAGGTAGCGTGGTGGATGTTGTAGCAGTGCGAGAGGCACAAAGAAGTTTGTAGTAGCAGCAGAGGGTCGGTACAGATTAGTAGAAGAGGTAGCTTCAGCATCACGAGGCATCCAAACTTACTGGCATGTTAGTTTTTGGGTGAATTTTTAGTTTCTTACTTCTCATCAACTGAGTTCGAGTGCAACAGTTAGCAGTGGAAGTGTTATGGGTAGCATGAGGAAGCATTTTGAGAGGGAGTTGTAGTAAATATGTAGCAGTGGTCATGGCAGAGTCATGGGCAGCAGTACAAGAAGAAGCAGTGCAGTGGATGAAGTGCATCATGCTAAGCATCAACAACACAAAGGACCGATGTAGTGGATAAGTGTAGTACTTATGTTGAGAAGTGTTACTAGAGCACATTCCTTGCTAAGAGGGAGTGTTGATTTTGGGTAGCATCAGATGTGATCTAGCTCCGAAATTTTGTTGAAGGGCTAAAACACATGATATCTCCAAAACCTAGAAATCATTTGGAGAAATTCCACCCGGATGAGGAGTTATTAAAATAATTAATATTTTTAATGGGTTCCTAAGTCTAAACTTAGGAAAATAAAAATATTAATGGGTATTAATAAGAATATGGGTGAGAAACTTCAAAGTGACGAGGATCAAGTATGTTTTAATCTTAGCCATTGATTAGGGACTTAATCTCGGTTGTTGATTCATCAACAGGAAAAGTATAAGATGAGGCTTGAGGGTTAGTTCGAAATACACTTGAGAGATCAATCAGTTCGATTTTTCGGGGGCGAGGTTTGCTGAGAAAATTGAACAAGTGATCTGTTGCAGCAGAGGGGCAGGGACAGTTGAGGTTGGAGGATCTTCTCTAGGACCTCAAATACATAGCACAGAGAGGCATAGAGATGCTAGACAAGGCAGCGCAGACCCAGGGAGACTAACGTTGTGCTAGGAAGGGCCCACACATTGTCAGCACTGGGATAGAGCCACCCTTCAGCAAAAATCTAAATTCAGCCTGGGAGCAATAGGTTCAGCCGAGAAGGTTGATGTCAGACCTCTAGGAAGCAGAGGAGGCAGTGCAGTGCTGACGTAATGTCCTAGTGTGCTCCATGCAAGCCCATGCAGCTACTATGAAGGGGCAGTGCAGTTGTAGCTAGGGACAATCAGTCTAGTTGCCGAAACGAAGAGATTTTGTCGGGTGAAGTGAGGTAATCTCACTTAGGTTTCTGCCATTATATTTTTATCTCTGTAATTGGATAGCCAAGAGGGAATCCAGATTTGTATTCATAACTACTGCTTAATAATAGAAAACCCTCAGATCTGCTACACCGATTTTCCGCATTGGGTTTTTCTTGGGATGTTTTTCCAAAAATAATGGAGTCCCTTGTGTATTTGTCTCGTTCTTTTTCAGTTCATGATCTATATGTATGTGTAGTCTATAATAGTGTTTTCATTGTTGTTTAACTAATTAAATAAACTTGTTGAATAAAAAATAAGTAACATATGATAAACTAGTGATTGTAGTAGGATTTTTGATGTGTAGATTCAGACATTTTCACACCTAGCAGTGATGGTGATGAAAATCCTACAAGAGGTTAACAATGAGCCAAATGGTATTCAATGAAGAACCAATCAAATGATCCACTTGCAGCAGTCCGGGGAAGAAGTTTCCACAATAATTCAAAGCTCTACGAGAAGATTAAGAAGATTTATGATAAGAACACTAAGGCCAATGATTTCAATTTGGGAGATGTTCTCCAATGGGATGCCTGAAATGAAAATAAAGGAAAACATGGTAAGTTCGACAATCTATGGAAAGGACCCTACAAGGTTGTATCATTAAGAGGGGAAAATTCTTACTTGTTAGAAGGTCTTGATGGGCAAGCACTTCTAGGAGGACTGGTGAATGGTAGACTCCTTAAACATTATTTCACTTGATCTTGTAGAAAAAAGTTCATTTCCATTGTAAATAACATTTTGATTTGCTATCAAGGAGTGAAGGAGTTGTCAAAGAAGTTTGAAGCCCAAGGAGAATTCCATAAAGCTTCAATGAACAGCTTTTGTTTTCTTTCTAAAGTTGTAAAGTCAGTTTTTCAGTCAAGTCAAGTCAGCTTCAGTTTTTCTTAAGTTTAGTTAGTTAGTCATTTGAATGTCAAGTGTTTTATTTTGACTCCATTGCCCAATGAATGAGGCTACCTTGTCTACGGTGTTCTTGACAGCTCCTAAAGGAGTTTCCATCCCCACCTAGAGCCAATGTTAGTGTCTATGAGTCACCAATGATCAAATGTATTATTTCCATGTGGTTGATAGGGTCATTAGGTCAAATTGTTATATTTTCAAATAAAATTTGATACCTCTTGGTTGTCAAATGGTCATTGGTTACTGTCTATCTCATTGCTACTCCCTCCATTTTCTCAAGGTCACCATCACCCATCATGGTAATGTCATCATCCCCTGTCCTAGGTCATCAAAAGAGTTAATGTGTCATCATATAGGTCATGGTCTAGGATTCACCTTTGATTGTCATCATTATATTAGTCATCAATATCTATTTAGGGAGTCATGTCATCCATTTGGTCATCATCATGGGAGTTAGCAATTAGGGAACAAAAGAAATCAAAGTAACATTTCCTTTTGAATAAATAATGTTGCATGTCAAATCAGTCAATTGTCATTTTCTCAAAAGTACACATGATGTCATGTTTTCATCATAGAGTTTCAAGATAATAAAGGGCACTAAAGCATTCAAAAAATCCATTTCATCCTCCAAGAGCTCCTCTCTACCATCATTCCTCATCACATCCATCAGACCTTCAAAATTCCATCACCCATTGCTTTTTCCATCAGCTTGTTGCATTTTTATTGCGCATATCCTATGCTTTTGAAGATTCACTGCGTTTTTAGGTTTGGAGGTCAAAGAAAGAAAACAAGGGCTCATTTCTCATTTAGCAAGCTTCAAACACTCTTGAACAAGTAAGTAAACCTTTCATCAACCCTCTAATGCAGTGTTTTCCATCTGAAAGTGATTAAATCCCCTCTCTTAGGGTTTCTGTTGTGTTTTTGCTACGTTTTTAATTTTAATGGTCTTTGCTTCATTCCAAGGAGAATTTCCCCAGTGTTATTCCCAAACACACTTGTATACACTTATTAAACCCTCCCCAACCATTTACCATACCTATTTCCCTCGTCCCATCATTTTCCCCCCAAAACCCAAGCCCTCGCTGTACTTTTGTTGTGTTTCTAGGTTTTCGTTGTGTTTTTCATTTTTTCCCCTTCTTCACTCACTCATTCTAAGAAATTTCACTGCCAAAGTATCCCTAACAATTGCAGCTATTTTTATGGGACTCTTGTAATGTGGTTTGTGGCACTATATTTCTCCAATTTTCTTTATGCATTTGATGATTAAGTATTTCCAGCATCCATCTATATTCTTTTGTTGATTATCTCTTAAGTTTTAAAGCAGATTTCATGATCAATATGCTCTATTTTGTCTGAGATTTTCATATAAGTGTTTCTTCTTCTAAGCAAATGAATTCATACCTATATGCTCATTTTTCTTCTTCTTTCCTCCTCACCATACTACAATGAAAAATTCACTTTGTGCCATTGATTGCATCTACCTTGCCCCATCTTATGACTGCAACTGACCTTTAGAAATACTTGACCTAGTTCTTAGACCTAGTGCTATTTATCCAAAAAACCCTAATCAAAACCCTATCGTGCAAATAACTAGCCTAAAACCCTAATACTAGTCACTTCCATTGGTTGCGAGCTTGATACAGAGAGAGCCCTCTCGGATTTGGTAGGGCTAGCTACCAAGTCGAAAGTCGGTCTGAGGTTACCTCCTTGGTTTTCTTTCTCAACCCTGGGAAAACTAAGGAGCGCTAACATAGATAATTGACATACATGCATAACAAATTTCATTTACCCTGAGGTCCAGTGTTGCAACCTCGCTTTGATACCACTTTGTAAACACCGCACTCCACATTTACCCACTTTTACAAGCTCTCCAGGGTAAACACGAACTGAGAGTTACTATGGCATGGCCCAACATCCAAGTTCCAGTTATGGGAGTGGGGTCTACAAACCAAAAACATATTGCAACCTCCCAGGAGCACCATATCACCCAGATACCAGACAACATCTATTGATGACCTTTCCCTAGGCTAGAACTAACTTTTTCCAAACCTTCCATCCCAACAGCACGCATGAAAAGTTGTGCATGTGGTTGGAAAACTCCAGTTTCACGCACAAACCTTCTTTTGTGTGATTGCAGCTCAAATTCTCAGTTCAGAGGGTGCAGCGAGCAACTAAGATCCATATTTTTAGGGCTAGCTACATGATTACTACATAGAGCAACCCAAAACTTTCAAAAATTCAATCTAATATCATAATAAGTTAGTATAATGAATACTAAGGCTAGATCTTTCTCATAATGCATATCTATTTAATGTCTTCTTAACTTCATCAGAGAATCATTAAGAAGGTCCAATGCCCTCCAAACTAGTTGCAACAACACTTATTAGCGCATGTGATGGGCCTCCAAATTCGCTACAATTTAAGGCCCATATGACCATCCTTTAACACATTTAAACATATCCTTTTGCATTGGATAACATATTTCTAGATTTAATATGTTCATTAGGAAGGTTTAGAGATAATTGCATATTATGTGCCTAATACTTTTGTAGAATATTGTGAGCATATTGGGAAAATTATGAAGCTTTTGGGGTTGAGATAATCTAAGGACTTGCTCCTTGCTACATGATGGACCAATATTGGATAATAATTTAACATGATATGATGAAATTATCAAACAGATTATGGAGCTCTAGTGATTGAGAAAATCTATGAATGTGTTCCATGTCATTTAATGAAGATTCCTTGTGTTGGGAACCAGATCCACTTTTTGAGGAATTATGGAGGGGAAAGCTACCTCCTTTCAAGGAGGATGCTTCCCCATCTACTTTTATAAGTAAGAATTAAAAATTTCTTTTAGGGGCATGTATTTCTTAGTCTTATTATGGAGAAAAATGTTATTTAGCAGCTCTACTTTCATTTATAGCAGGGATGTACTTGGATGGATTCAAATAATGAAGTTTGGTGTCATGTTTACCTTCTAAAGCTCAGTTTACTTCATAGGACTCTAAGTATCCTTGGTCTTGGCCATTCCAAGAGCCTTAGAGCCTTGATGTACAATTTCTTTATCTTCTTTGAATGTTTTAACTTGCATCTTTTATTCTTGTTTTTCCTATTTCTGCATTTAGTATTCATGTTTCATTTGTTGTAGGTTATTTTGGTTAAATGATTGAAGTGACTTGTTTTGCAAGTTATTTATGAATTAAAAAGTATGATGAGTTTTTACAAAAATCTTGCAAATTCATATCCATGATTGATCTACTTGGATTGGTTTACTAGTTCACAATTTTGGAATGTCTGGATGTGTCATGTAGCAAAATAGTAGTAATTTTCTACTAATTTTTAGCACAGGTTAATGATTTTCTTTCAAGTTGATTCCACATGGATTGGAGCTTAAAAACATTCAAATTAATAACAAAATTTACCCCACAACATTTGCACTTGATTAGCCTAGGCATTTGGGCACTCAGATCAACTTACTAGTTCATTGCTTTGAAATTTCTAGTTTCTTGTAATATTTTTCTACTATTTTTTAGCACGTGTTAACGAGGATCATTTGAGTTGATCAAAATTTTCCCTATAGAATTTTCAATTTATCAGGTTAAGCATTTGATAGGTTAACTAGCTCACTAATTCTTGAATTTCTGGTTTTTAGAGTAGTAATTTTTCTGATATCTTTTAGCACATGTTAATAGGGGTACTTTTTAGTAATTCCACTTGGATTAGAGTCCTATGGAATCCTAATTAATAACAAAATTTGTCCCATCCCATTTGCATTTTATTTTCTTGGGAATTTGGCAAGCTAACTCATGGAAATAACAACCATGTAGCAATCCTGTAGCAATTTGTTTTTGAGATCTTCCTTGCCCAAATTCACTCCAAATTCATGGTAGAAGTAGATTTATAGCCTATGAATTCTCTAAGACCACTTTGGTTGAGTTGAGGTTTGGTTAGGTCATCATTTAGCTCTTACATTGTTTGCTTCTTGAATGTTGATTTCTGCAATTAGTCTAGATTTCCTTTCCGCAATTTACTTTAAGCAAAATATGTTTTCCTTCTTGCAAAAGTAATCTAAGACCTTTTTTCTTGCAAAATAGAATATATTTCATTTAATGCCATTTATTTTCTAGCAAGATAGATTATATTTTCTTGGTTTTCATTGTGCTTTACATTTTTGAAAATAAAATAGATTTCTTTTCTATCATTTACTTTCCAGCAAAAGTAGAATAGGTTTTCTTATTGTTATTTACCTTTTGCAACTTAGGATTGGTGGCTTACCTAGATATTTTCTCATTTGAAGTTGTTTCATTTCCTTCTTTCACTTGCATCAAAGGGAGTCACACTTGGAAGATGAAGGTGTTTGTTGCACATACAGTTCCAACCCATCTTAAGTTTGTACAACCTTGGGTTGATAATTTAACTTGGTAGCCCTGGGAGTTGCAACATTCTTGTAACAATACTGGGGCTCATCACTTTTTGGCACCGTTATCGGGGATGGTGTCAAAGCAAGCACTCTCTTGTTCTTGGAATGATTCCTTCTTTCTTTTTTTCATTCATGTTTTCTACAAAAACAAAAAATTGCATTAGACATCTTTCTAATTGCATTACATTAGCATTTTCATTCAAAAAAAATTATAAGAAAAAACAAATATTTCCTCAATACCACAAACCCTCCCCCCTCCCCTCCCCTTCACCCACTTTATCATGTGCAGGTAGAAGAAGAAGATCTGGCAAAGAAGTTAGGGGGCATGAAGCAACTCTACTTTGTTAACCCATATCAACAAAAGTCTTATGCCATTCCTTATTTTCACCCATATTATCATCCATGGGACGATCCATATTTTCCTGCATATTCATGCTCTTATCCTCCCCAATATGTCATTCCTCTTGTTGTCCCTTAAGAAACCAATTTCCTGGTTGTGTAGAAATTGTGCTTAAGACATTAATGTTTATAATTATTGTCACTTGTTTGTCACTTAATTGTATGTTGTATTCTCAAATGAAGGACCTGAAAGACTTGGTTTTTAACCCTTAATACTTAGGTGACATGAAAATCTCATAATGCCATTTGATTGCTGAATATAAATGATGAATGAAGAAAGCTTGAAGAAGCCAGAGACAATATGTTGTTTTACACAGAATATACTATCTGTGACACATGGAGAAGTTAAAGATAATATTTTTTCTTACATAGAAACTACTATCTGTAACTTAGAAGAATTGTAGAGGTAGGAACTTCAAGTATAGCAGTGCTCTTTTAAGGGATTTTAACTTCATTTACATAAGCAAATAAATATCTACAACTTCATTACCATACTTAAATGAAGAAAACGTATGATGACACATAACAGAGAAGTGATAAAATCATACCCAATAATGTGCGGAAAACTTCTGATTCTTTCATTAATCAACAGTTTTATCAAGAATACAATGGCCTAGTCTCCAGGTTCTCCAAAGTTTGAACCCCTTTCTCTGTAAATTTTCCTCTTTTTATACATTATGAGACAGTTGGTAATCACCAAAATTGTCAAACTGCTTAACTACCTACTAATTGTCTAACGTAAAAATCACTACAAAATATTACATTAGAGGGTAAAAGACACCTCATTCTCAAGAAAATAAAATAACAAGAAGTAACAGAATTTAGAATGGTTGTTCGCTGTTCAGATCTATGACTTGGTCGCTGATGAAGTTTCTCTATAGATGTTCTGATAATGGTTAAATTGTTTTAACACAACAAACTGCATTTTGACAAAACTCTGTGCGTGGACTTGGGCCCACGTATGTATCGGGAGTGTTCCGATTGGCAGAAACACAAAGAAACCCGACCAATTACCATTGCCTTTGGAATTTTAGTCGTTCGTCTCTAACTTTGGTTATTTTGCTAAAACAACGAAATCGGTTGATTTACGCGAAATATGGCAAATCACGGAACTAAAAAGGATTTAGAATTTGGTTCATAAACTTATCACATCTGCCTGAGCTGTGCCTGATCACCATCCGATCACCCAATCAATGAACGTTCTGATCTTTCGGAATTCAATGAAACTTTAAACCTGTTGAACAAAACCTTATCGCGTCTGTTTTTTCAACAACCCTTTAACTCCCACACGGACCCGATAAGAAATAAAACTACCAATTAAAGATTTATCGAGTCTGATTTTAAAAATAAAACCTGATTACTTTTTGACGCGATATCCGTCGAATCTCGTCCCTTTCAATAGACGGATGTGATTGATCCAAACTTCAACGGATTAAACTGCATTTCATACACCATCGCATCCAATTTCTGAAATAAACTTTGTTCTAGTTACCCACACGATTGTCGTCGGATCTATTGCCTTGCAAGCGAATGGCTCAGATCTTCTCGTGGGTTTCTCACATTCAAAAGCCATCAATAAAATAAAATAATTTATTTCTTTCAAATTTCCGCTTTTCTCCTTATTTGCTACAACATAGTATTTGATTTTTTTCATTTTTTTAATTAAATTAAAAGCATAATGGGTGCTACAACATCTAGCTCCCCCTGGGGATAGTGATTTTGCCACAAAAGCACTAAGAACCGTAGATCAGTGCCTTCACCTCGGGCATGAAGTCACATATTTCTTAGCTAATAAACTTACTTGAATTGACGACTTGAGCATTGTCTGTTATGATTTTGACAGGGCATCCAAATTTGCTGAAAATATTCTCCTCTAAGAACTTCATCACCACCTGGTCATTTGCCCTTTTAGCATGTATAGCTTCTACCCACTTGGTGAAATAATCAGTAGCCGTGAGAACCCACTTGTGATGTCCACTTGAAGGTGGGTTAATCTCTCCAACAAAGTCCAATCCCCATTATCTGAATGGTTCTTCTATGAATACTGGGATCAGAGGCAAGGGAGCTAACCTCTTCTTCTTAGAAAAAAGCTAACACTTTTGACAGCTTCTGACAAACTTATATGTATCACCAAATAGAGTAGGCCAATAAAACCTTTCTTGGAGGATTTTATGTGCAGTAGCCTTCCAACTATAATGTCCTCCACATAACTTCTCATGATAATCTTTAATGGTCTATGTAAATTCATCCTCTATTAAACATAACAAAAAAATTCCTACAGGATCCTTCCAATACAATCTTCCCTCAAAAATCACATATGGTTGGTCTTTGATCTTTAATGCTATATACTTTTTTCTATCCAAAGATTGAGGACAAGAGAGGAAACACAAATAATGGACTATGTGCTTGTACCATTCTGAACATAAAAACTTATACTTGATCTTCATACCTGAGTCTGATTTTTCTTCACCTGCTTCAATTATTTCTTCATTCACAAGTGTCAGCAAGTTGATTCCCAATGCTTGAAAGTTTGACTCTGTCAACATCTTCGCCAATCCTTTCCTTTTCACAAGCTTTGTGAGCTTTATTTCCAAGTCATACTCTTGGATCTTGGCTATCCATTTTCCACTTTTTCCTTCTACATCACTCTGAGCTAAGACATCCTTTACTGCAGCATTGGCACATAAGCAATGATCTGTGACTACAGTACGTAAGTCCTGAAGGCCTTTAGGGCTTTTACCAAAGCATATACTTGTTTTTCAAGAATATTATACTTTAGTTCAGCATCTCTGCGAATCTTTCTAAAGAAAGAAATTGGCTGCTCCATTTCTTCATTAGTTTTCTGCAACAAGACAACAACTATTGAATTAGGTGATGCAAAAGAAAAAGCTTGGAAAGGTTTTTGATAATCAGGGCTTATTAGGACTGGAGCAGCTTGAAATGCTTCTTTAATCCTGGATAATGACTCTCTGGCTTCCTTGGTCCAATGCACTTCATTCTCTTTCTTCAACATATTAGTAATTTCTTTTACAATTTCTACATAATTGGACACAAACCTCCTTAAAAAGTTTATTTTTCCCAGAAATTTCTGAATGTCCTTTTGACTCCTGGGCAAATGTATTTTATGCATAGTTTTCACCCTTGCTAGATCTATCTTCACTCCATATCTAGAAACAATGTGCCCCAATAGTTTTCTCTCCTCCAGAGCAAAAATGGATTTCTTAGGATTCAAGGAAAGCCAAAATCTTCTACATTTCTCAAAAGTCTTTTTTAGATGGTCCAAATGCTCCTCATCAGACTTAGAGAAAATAGTGATGTCATCCTAGTATATCACTACAAACTTATCTCCCAAAAAGCAATGTCCATATCCCTCTGAAATGTAGCACCTGCATTCATCAACCCAAAAGGCATTCTAGCATACATAAAGGTTCTCCAAGGAGTTGCGAATGCAGTCTTCTCCTGACCTTCTTTATCCACAGCCACCTGGTTATACCCAAAAAACCCATCCAGCATTGACATCCTGAATGATCTTGCTACCTTCTGGAAGCACATGATCCATTTTAGGTAACGGATAATTATCTTTCAAGGAATCCCTGTTGAGATTCCTAAAGTCTACACATAGCCTTATCTCTCCATTATTCTTCCTTATAGGCACTAAATTGGCCACCTAGTCAGAGTACCTGAGTGGAACTATAATCTTGGCATCAAGCAACTTTTTGACTTCTTTCTCGATCAATGGTAAAAGCAGAGGGTTTATCTACTTGAGCTTATGCTTAAATGGTTTAATCCCCTCTTTCAAGGGAATCTTATGTTCAATAATACTTACATCATATGTTTTAAGATCCTCACAGGACCAAGCAAAAACATCAACATAGTCCTTGAAAAGTTTAATATATCTCTCCTTATAATTAGGTGGAACTCCATTGAATAATTTGACTAACTTGGGCTCCTCTTGGGTTCCAATATTGTAATCTTGAATCTGCTCATCCTGTGGAATTTTCTGTGAACTAACAGCTACATCATTGGAGTTAAAAAATCTTTCAAGAGGGACAAGTCCCCTTGGCAGAGTGTTATCTTTCAATTGAATAATCTTTTGATCAACTATAGAATTTTTTAAACCACTTACCTCCGCACCTTCTGTTGCTTCATCTTCATCTTGATCAATCTATGTGCCCTGAAAATCTTCAATCATAGCCAAGAATTCCTTAATCTGTTGATCATCTTCAAAAATCTGCCAATGCTTTATATTATTAGGAACACAAGGCATGTGCCTCATTTCAACCTCATATCTTAGCTTCGGATTAATAAGAGACCTAAAAGTACTAGCAGCCAAAGCCAAATAATCTGCTAATCTGTTTCCATCTCTTCGAATGAACTGAATGTTGAAAGCTTCAAAGAAGTTTTCAACCAAATCCCACACTTTGTTTTTGTATGCCCTAATCCTAGGGTGTCTTGTTTGATAGTGGTTCTTTATTTGCTTTATCATTAGCTCTGAATCTCCAAAGATAGAAATTGACTTGACTCCCATTTGTTTTGCTATTTGCAGAGTAATGATCAAGGACTCATATTCTACCACATTGTTTGTTACTTCGAACTCCAATTTAAAAGAAAAAGGGAACATATTACCTCCAAGTGCAATTAGAAAGAAACCAACACTTGTTCCTTCCTTAGAATAGGCTCCATCAAAGAATCACTTCCACACCCCTTCGGTTTGCATCTTTGTATTTACATTGGCTGAAGCAAGCTGCTTGTAGTTATCTTCAGCCAATTTTGCATCATCATGCAACACGAAGCAAGAAAAATCATCTTTCTCTTGACTATATATAGGTGAATTACTTGCCTTGTTTTTTGTGATTTTTTTTACAAATCTAGTTTCTCTATACAACTCCTTTCTTCTCCACCAAAAATTGGTATAACAGCATATGTAAAATCTAGTTTCAAAACACCACCCAATTTGGCTCCCCATGATCTAGATAGTAACATTCCAAACCTAGTAGGGATATCTGCTACCACTACATTCATTACCAAGCTTCTAGTTGGGATTTGGGTTAGTGACACCACCATATCTTTAATGACCCCCACACTTGACTTGATTTGAATCAAAAGAACACAAGTCTCTGTAAGGTTTAGTAACTTGTAGGTTTAGTTGTTTCATCACTGATAATGGCATAAGGTTATGTGAAGCTCCTGAATCAAACATACAATTGTGCAAGAGGAAAACATGAATCAATAGAGAAATTTAGAATGGAGGGGTTGAAGAATACACCTCCTCCACATGTGGACCAAAAACCACTACTGGTTTATCTTCTTGCAGATTCACAGTGTCATTTACATTCACATTCTCTCTTAGATTGATAAACTCAACAATATCTCTCTGATAAAATAGTGTTTTGACCAACTCTGTGAGGGGCACTTGAATTCTGACTTTCTCTAATTCTTTAGTTAGACTAAACACATGAACCTGTTTAGTATTCCTTTCATTTCATATTCACCTCTCTTCATGACTAAAATCTCTTGTGGAATGGAAACAAGTTTTTCTAAAGGAATTTTTTCACTTTTTTCTTGAGAAGACTCACCTTGAAGCATTTGAGTCTTGCTACTTGTATTCTGTTGCTGCTTTCCTTTATTCAATTGTTTTGCAAGCTGTGGTTCTTGTGGAGTCGCCTTCTATAAGGGAGCTGTAACTCGCTGCTCACCTTCATCTTCTTGACTTCTAGACTTTTCCTTGATCTCAAGTCATATTTCTTATGTAGTTCTGCTTGCATAAAATAAAAAAACTACTTCCAATACTCATCAATTTCATTCTCATCATAAATGGAATCTGTTTTAGCATATTCATATTTTTCTCCCTCAACACCTAGTTCATCTTCATCTACTGCATACAAGGTGGAAATCTGATCATCATGGTCCCTGGAATGCTCTGGTATTTCATCAGGATCTGCTTCTATATACAATGGTGCTTGAATCTGATCTTAATTTTTTCTCTCCTTCTGCAAAATTTGCAGAGGTTGTCTTCTATATTGAGGATTAAAATTTTTGTTCTGTTGTGCTTGCCTCTAAGAATTCTTACTCTCCAACTCTAATTTAATCAATTTATTCGACAAAGTTGTAATTACATTACCCATATCCTCTAATGTTTGACTTTGAGATGACTCTACTTTAGCCTTTCCCTTATCTTGGATAAGTTGTGTCTTTGGTGTTTTACCTGCATCCACCAGATTTGCTTCTATCTCTAATGCATCAGTTTGGATCTGATCAAGGGTTGCAGATCTTCTCTCCCTCAATGTAAATCCAAAATTTGACTCAAAAGCCCATGCAAAAGTTATTTTTGCACCAGTAGGAGGGGGCTTAATCTCCATTGGAAGACTATTGTACAATTTATTAAACCTTCTGATGAATTCAACAACACTTTCATCAGACTTCTTCTTGATAACATTAAACTCTATGAGTGAATACCCATGGTCTCTTTTCTCTCCCCATCTCTGGGTGAACAAGTGCTCCATCTCTTCCCATGTTGTAATAGAGTTATTAGGAATCCCCTTAAACCATTTTCTTGCTTCTCCATCCAAGGATTGGACAAAAATTCTTAGAAAAACATCCAGGTGTTCAACATTTAGGTTTTCTGCGAAATTACAAAATACTGATATATGATTCTCTGTTGTTTGTTCATCCTCCCTTGTGAAACGAGGAAGAATCTTCAAGTATTCTTGTGGCATTTGATTCAACTATTGTGGCAATTGAATAGGTGCATACCTATTCATCAAAAATGCAGGTGTTGCTATATTTGCTCCTAAATTTACTGAACCTTGATTACCAGTAGATGTGGAACCTGACTGAGGAGTAAATGGAGTGTGGAGAGGTGGTATTGTAGTTATAGGTTCAGGCTCAATAACTATAGAAGATACCGAAAAAGAAATAGACTCTAAAGATTGTTCTTGACAGTTGCGTTCTTGAAATGAATTGGATGTAAAAGGTGACTCTTGGTCAATAAAAGATGAATGTGAAAGATGTGATGAACTGCTGCTTGGTGTAGATAGTTTAGGACTTGATGTAAGTGGAGTTCTAGGCCTTCCAACCCTCTTGGAAACTAGCCTCTCAGGATTTGAAAGGGCTTGAACTTTCTGCTGTGAAGTATCTGACCTTGTATGAGGTCTCTTCTGAGACAAAGTTATTATTATTTGTTCAATACAACCAAATATTTCCTCCTCACTAAACAACCAGAGGAAAATATTAAAAACCCGGGGAAAATTATTCTTGTCTTCTCTCCTCGACAACGGTGCCAATTAATGTTGTCCCTTAAAAAACCAATTTCCTAGTTGTGTAGAAATTGTGCTTAAGACATTAATGTTTATAATTATTGTCATTTGTTTTTCACTTAATTGTATGTTGTATTCTCAAATGAAGGACCTGAAAGACTTGATTTTTAACCCTTAATACTTAGGTGACATGAAAATCTCAGAATTGCATTTGATTGTTGAATATAAATGATGAATGGAGAAATCTTGAAGAAGTCAGAGATAATATGTTGTTTTACACATAATGTACTATCTGTGACACTTGGAGAAGTTAAAGATAATATGTTGTCTTACGCAGAAACTACTATCTGTAACTTAGAAGAATTGCATAGGTAGGAACTTCAAGTATAGGAGCGCTTTTTTAAGGGATTTTAACTTCATTTACATAAGAAAATAAAGACCTGCAACTTCATTACCATACTTAAAGGAAGAAAACATATGATGACACATAACAAAGAAGTGATAAAATCATACCCAATAATGTGTGGAAAACTTCTGATTCTTTCATTAATCAATGGTTTTATCAAAAATATAGTGGCCTAGTCTCCAGGGTCTCCAAAGTTCGAACCCTTTTCTCTACAAATTTTCCTCTTTTTATACATTATGAGATAGTTGGTAATCACCAAAACTGTCAAACTGCTTACCTACCTACTAACTGTCTGAAGTAAAAATCACTATAGAATATTACATTAGAGGGTAAAAGACACCTCATTCTCAAGAAAATAAAATAACAAGAAGTAACAAAATTTAGAATGGTTGTTCGTTGTTCAGATCTGTGACTTGGTTGTTGATGAAGTTTCTCTGTAGATGTTCTGATAATGGTTAAATTGTTTTAACACAACAAACTGCATTTTGACAAAACTCTATGCGTGGACTTGGGCCCACGTATGTATCGGGAGTGTTCCAATTGGCGGAAACACAAAGAAACCCGACCAATTACTGTTGCCTTTGGAATTTTAGTCGTTCTTCTCTAACTTTGGTTATTTTGCTAAAACAATGAAATTGGTTGATTTACACGAAATATGGCAAATCACGGACCTAAAAATGATTTAGACTTTGGTTCATAAACTTATCACGTTCGCTTGAGTTGTGTGTGATCACCATCCGATCACCTAGTGAATGAACAATCCGATATTTCAGAATTCAACAAAACTTTAAACCAGTTGAACAAAACCTTATCGCGTTCGTTTTTTCAACAACCCTTTGACTCCCACACGAACCCGATAAGAAATAAAACTGCCAGTTAAAGATTTATCAGGTTCGATTTTAAAAATAAAACCCAATAATTTTCGACGCGATATCCATCGGATCTCATCCCTTTCGATGGACGGCTGTGATTGATCCGGACTTCAATGGATTAAACTGCATTTCATACACCATCGTGTCTGATTTCCGAAATAAACTTTGTTCTAGTTACTACGCGATTGTCGTCGGATCTGTTGCCTTGCAAGCGAACGGCTTAGATCTTCTCGCAGGTTTCTCACATTTAAAAGCCATCAATAAAATAAAATAAGTTATTTCTTTCAAATTTCTGCTTTTCGCCTTATTTCGCTACAACATAATATTTGATTTTTTTCATTTTTGTAATAAAGTTAAAAGGACAATGGATGCTACAACACCTCCTTTTCATCCATATCAACACCAACCTCCTCAATGTTGTGATCCATATTTTCCTCAACCTTCTCAATATCCTCCATAACCAACTCAATGCTATGCATCACATCAACCTCAACCACCACCATTTTAGAGACCTACTCCCACTCAACTACTTGCACAAATGGCGTTGCCCGAAAATGGCACCAAGTTGCTTGGATTTTCCATGCATCGTATAGTAAGATGGGGCCCCTCCTACATCGTTTAGGAAGATGGGGCCCTACCAGCATCATATAGGAGGATGGGACCCCTCCCGCATCGTATAGGGAGATGGGGCCCCACCTTGACCCTTGAGCCTTCGGCCCCATCACCCCACCTTCCAACCAAACATCCATAAACCCCACCTTGTTGGGTTATCTCTTTTTAGATACAAAACTTCCAACCAGCATCACAAGCTCACAAGATTAAAATTTAATCTCCTATCCCCTCGACCCTTCGGCCCTTTGGCCCAGCACCTTCGACCCAGCCCCTTCGACCCTGCCCAGTGTTTCCTTTTGGCCCAGCACCTTCGACCCAACCCCTTCAACCACCTCCAAAGGCCAACCCCTCTGCCCTTCGACCCTTCGGCCCTCCGGCCCCATCGACCCTACCCCTCGGACCCTTCAGCCCCAAAAATAAAATGCCCCAACCCCCTTACAATGTTGAGAAGAAAAATATTTAAAAAATCCTCTTAATCTAAATGATATTCATCTTAGATCAAGAAGAGTATTCCAAAAAGAATATTCCTCATTTGTAATTAAAGGACAACATCAAGAAGAACAATATCTAGAGGATAATAAAGAGCCATGGACCACCTTTGATGGAGAGCAACCATTGGAGCCTCATATTGAAGAATTTCTACTATGCTTATCCACGGATCCTTTATGTGTTCAAGGGACTAATCAGAAAAAAGTAGAATATTTTAATTGCATGGAAGAAGAAGGCATACAAAATTATCCATATGAGCAAGTGAACCAAGGGCATCATAGTTATATTGAACTTTGGTCCCTGACTATTGTTGGCTTGTAGGGGCCTGACCCAAGTTCAGAGGTGATTTAACAAAACAAATCCCGGTACTACTGGCCCTTTCGGCAACAATCCGCGGAGCGCAGACTGAGGTCTCACCCGAAGTAGTATGGGAGGGTGCTAGAACCAGGTTTCCGCACCTTAGAGATGTCTGATAATTTCAAGTGGCCCGCGGTTTGACCTTTCATGCACGTCGCCACGCGCCCCTATCAGTACCTCGCAGCCTGCGATGTTGCCCTCGTGCAGCCTTGCTCGGGGTTTGAATAGTGTTATTTCCCAATTCCTTACTATTAACTTGATATTAGTTGATCAACTTAGCTTATATGTATGTGTTTAGTTATACTTAACAGTGTTCAACATTCATACAAGTGCGCGCGATAAATAAAAAAGTATAATTGCAGAAGATATCAACCATATGATAATTCAAAACAGATACACAGTGTTTGGAATCAAACTTCTCTTTATTATCTCTTTCTATGGTTACAGACTCGACTCTACCCTGCGCACTCAGCTGCAGGGGTCCGCACACTCAGCAGCGGACTCTACTAGGCCTTTGCACACTCAGTTGCAGAGCCTCTTTCTACTACTATGACCCAAAACACTTAGACTCTTACTCTATGCTTGCTATCTTCTAAACTCCATTCGTTGGCTACTTGCTACTTTACAACTTAGAGCCTCGCTCTATTTATACAATCCCATGGTCCGTGGACCATGGGTAGGCTGACATTACATTCAAAACTTAGGGCAGACAACCCTATGACTCTAACATACAATTTACGCTCTGTGCCCGCAATTCATGGAGTCTTTACAACAATAGTACTCAAAACTTGGGCTTTGAGCCCTAAAACATGTTGTGGGGGGATTCCATGCCTAACAGGCCCCCAACACAAACATCGTGACTCGTCCTCGAGTCACTCTCTCGGCACGGCGATCTTGGCGCGGAGTCCCTCTAGCTGGTCCCAAAGAGTCTGGATGTCTGTAGCGCATTGAGCTTCTGCTTGTTGAACCTGTTGCTTCCTCGCTTATGAACCCTCTGGTTCTGGCATGCTATGTTGCATCTGTGCATGCATCCCCTGAATCTGTGTGAGCTTCCTATGAATATCTGCCATGATTTTGAAGGCTTCATCTGATCTGGATTTAAACAGGAACGCAATAGATTACAAAGATAACCATAAATACAGAGATGTGATAACCATAAAAACAGAGATGCAGCGGAAATAATACTTCATTTCATTAATGGAGAATACTGAAATATGCTTACAAATAGAAATAACCCAGCTAGGGCGATGGTAGCTTGTCTCTGAGAAGAGATGTGTTGGCTACATGCCTCTGAACTATTTCAAACTGTGTTACAATGAGGCTCGAGGCCTATTTATTGTTGAGAAACAATGGAAAACCCTTCACATTCCAAAACCTAACCCTAGAAGATGAAACGCCAAATTGTGGGCCCCGTTTTTGGGTAAGTTGGTACATCAACTTCCCGGGTTACGAATTGGTCGTACTATCTCCGTTTGACGCGCATGATAGCCCGTTGGAAAGATCTCTCCGAGGAATACGACGGAAAAGGCGATTTTTAGGCAGAAAAATCATTGGCGGTGGATTTCCCAAAAAACGTCGTTTAGGGCCTCAAAACGGCTCCGGAAGTTTAGGACCCGAAAAACTGCTAAAAATAGTAAATTGTGCTATAATTAAGGAAACAGAAAAACTGAAAGAGACAGTTGTGGGGGTCCAAATGGGATAGGTGGGTGGCCACCAACATCCACCTGGATCATTCCTCCCCCCTTAGGAAGCAATGGTCCCCATTGCGTTGAGTTCCTCCTTGAGATGAGGAAGCTTCTGCTGAGCTGGGTCTCTGGTGAGCTGTTCTACAATCTCCGATGTGTCTAGAAATGGTGGGAAGCATGGTCGGTGATGGTCCACATTGAACAATCGGTGCAAGTGAAGGAATGGAGGAATGTTGTGCTTCAAAGCATTGTTGCCCACAGCCTTGTTACTGGTGTAAGGACCATGTCGAAGTGGTCTGAGTTTCTGATGGGTTCTGGTAAGGCGTTCTCTCTGCAGATGTAACCAAACTTTGTCGCCCACTTGAAACTTGTGTGGTACCCCTCTGGGTAAGGAGAAGTTGTTCCTGTGTTCTGTCATGACTGTATCCCTATGTTGCTGCTGCTGCGTGGAGGAACCCTTTGCAGGGGTCATGGATGTAGCAATGATCTTCCCCTTACTTTGGGAGCGAACCAGACAGAAAATAAATTTCCTAGTTTGTGAAATGAGCTTGCTGCCCTTCTTAGCAGTGATCAAAGAGGTGGCGGTAGGTGGAGCTACCTCTGGTATCCTGTATAATGAATTATCCAAAGAAATAATGAAAGTGCGAGGCCTTGACTCATACACAGCATGTCGCCTCCACAAGTATGGCTGGCCTAATAGTACATCACAAACATCCAGAGGTGTAACATCACACAATACCTCATCTGTGAAGGGCTTTATGCTGTAGGGAAGGCGGCACTGCTGGTGAACTTTGAGATCTCGTCCTTCGTGAAGCCAACCGATACTGTACGGCTGTGGGTGTGGTGTAGTTGGTAGGCCCAACCGCTTCACGACCTCTGCTGAAATGAGGTTCTTTTGGCTGCCACTGTCGACAATGAATTGCAGCGGCGAACCCTTCACCCACATCTGTGAGTGGAAAAGACGTTCCCCCTCCTCTGGATCTTCGGGCTCATTTTTCTGGATCTTGGCAGTAGCAACAGTGGCGTTGGGATCCGCATCAATGATCTGCTTCCCTTTGTCATTCCCCTTGTCGGGTTCTGACTCAGAGTCAGAACATGCATCTGATTCAGAAGCCTTCAACTCGACCATTAGCAACTGCTTGGTCCGACACTCACTTGTGTTATGAGTGGGACTCTTGTGGAACTCACACCACTTTCCTGTGTCCTTCTTCGGCTTCATGGTGTTGTTCTTTTCTTGCAGCTTCGACGGGTTGTCTTGGGTCACCCTGCCTTGGCTTTGTCCTTTGGGCTTTGGATTTGAAAATCCAAAGTCTCGCTTCTTCTGTTTGAACTTTTGCTCGATTTTGACAGCGTATCGATATGCTGTGCCGAGTGAGGAGATGTTCAAGAACTCCATCTCTTCCTGGATGTATCTGTGTAGGCAGCCGCGGTATTTGAGTACCAGATGCAGCTCAGAATCTTTGATACCCAATTGTGTGCGAAGGGTATGAAAAATGTTTGTGAACTCCGGCACATCTTGGTCTTGTCCCTGCCGCAGTGTGGTCCATTTTATGTATTTGTCCTCATAGCTTCCGACAAGGTAGTACTACTCCTTGATGGAATCCCGGAAGTCATTCCAAGTGGGTGCGGCTGAAAACAGTGAGCCTGTACTTTCATCCTTGTGTTCGCAGTAGGTTTCCCACCAGTCCTTGACGTGGGGGGCTGCTTTGAGAAGAGCGAAAACAATCTTTTCCCGACTTGAAAATTCATGAACAGAAAAATACCCATCGAGAAGATTTAATCATTTATCTACAACATCTGCGTCTATTTGACCCTCGGAGATGGGGATTTCAAAATTAACTTGTACCTTAAACTGTGTGGCATTTCCAGAGTAGCTGTTGGAAGCCAATGCGTCGCCTCTAGGTAGTCGCTGAAGGATCTGCGCAAAACTATCCATCATCGCGTTCCTTTGCCGCTCAAGCGCTTCTTCGAGCAAGGTTTTGATAGGATCTCCTGCCCCCTCGTCTTTCTTCTCATCCACCATGGGAGGTCGTCGGGATTTGCGAGGCTAGTCTTGCAAAGGTTCGACCAGTTCAAGCCCTAACTCCTTATATCCCGACCTCGTTGGGGACATGCAAAGAAAAACAGAGAAAAAGCAGACTGCTCTGACACCACTGATCCGGATTTAAACAGGAACGCAATAGATTACAGAGATAACCATAAATACAGAGATGTGATAACCATAAAAACAGAGATGCAGCGGAAATAATACTTCATTTCATTAATGGAGAATACTGAAATATGCTTACAAATAGAAATAACCCAGCTAGGGCGATGGTAGCTTATCTCTGAGAAGAGATGTGTTGGCTACATGCCTCTGAACTGTTTCGAATTGTGTTACAATGAGGCTCGAGGCCTATTTATTGTTGAGAAACAATGGAAAACCCTTCACATTCCAAAACCTAACCCTAGAAGATGAAACGCCAAATTGTGGGCCCCGTTTTTGGGTAAGTTGGTACATCAACTTCCCGGGGTTTCGAATTGGTCATACTATCTCCGTTTGACGCGCATGATAGCCCGTTGGAAAGATCTCTCCAAGGACTACGACAAAAAAGATGATTTTTAGGCAGAAAAATCGCTGGTGGTGGATTTCCCAAAAAACGTCGTTTAGGGCCTCAAAACGGCTCCGGAAGTTTAGGACCCGAAAAACTGCTAAAAATAGTAAACTGTGCTATAATTAAGGAAACAGAAAAACTGAAAGAGACGGTTGTGGGGGTCCAAATGGGATAGGTGGGTGGCCACCAACATCCACCTGGATCATCATCAATCCATGGCTGGACGCGCGCTTTGAGAACTGCTTCCTTGTAGCGCATCGCGTCCACCTACTCTTTTAATGCCTTGGCTTGTTGCATCCTTGCAAGCCACTAAGTAAGTACTATTGTCTACGCAGTCCCTCTAATGTTGTCATATTATTGTTGGAGTTCGCATGCCTCGGTCTCCAGCCGCTGAATGTTGGGGTCCTCCCGCAACATTTTCAAGACCTCAAGCGCCTGCTCCAACATGTTGGTACAATCGCGGACTGAACCTCCAATCTCTTCTATCCTTGCTGCAATAGTGCTGGCGCATTGCTCTCTGACCTCTGGGGGAGTGGAAGGCTGCGCCTTCTGTTATCACTCAGGTTGTTCCCTGCCTCCAGAAGGGAATACGGCCGAGGTAACCACTAACCAGTCTTTTAGCTGCAGATTCTAGCCAATCTGCAACTAGAGAGGGCTCTCTCTTTATGATTTAGATTTGTTTTGTTATATGTTAGGCTAGTTATGAAGCACAAGTTTTGTTTGGTGTTTGGAAGATGACATTCAGTAGAGCAGGGTTGTAATGTGAGAAAAGTTCAGACCATTGGGTTGATGGAGTCTAATGGAAATAAACCTCTGGGTATGGTTTCTTTGGCAATAGGAAAACTACAGAGCAAGATAATTAAACACAGAACAATTTTCAAGCTGGAATAAGATGAAATGAAGTCAGGGAATGAAAGGCAATCAAGAATCTTTCATTATGCTAACAGAGGGAAATTGTATAAACATTATCAGGGAGCAGTTAAGAATTCCTTGATGATATTTAGAGTGAAAGAACCAGGGAGACAAGAGCAGTCAAGAATTCTTGCCTATGCTAGTCCTGTAGAAAACATAAAAAATTACAGGAATTGAACACAAAGTACAACAAAGTAAATTCTGGGTTATCCTTTTTTCCTGTAACTTAGAGCATGATATTTAGATGGTAAATAAAACACAGATACAGTAATACAAGAGTAAATCAGACTTATTGATCCATGTATTAACACGATAATTCTGCAATATATCCTTCTGCCATTGATTCCATAACCAGCAAATTCACCAGCAAAGCATTCCAGCAATCTTTATTTCAGAAGAGTTCTCAAAACATACAACGCAGGTCCAGAATGATATTCACCAGCCAACAACAATACATATCTTGAGGAGGTATTTATAAAAGAGTTTACAAAATATCCCGTAGGAAAAAATATCAAGTAATAAATTCATCCATCTACTTTGGCAAAGGCCATAACTGATATGGAAAACCGCGCAGAACGAATGAAGGAGTAACTATGTTGTACTGGCCGCCTTAGGTGTTCCGCTATTGTTGACTTTTTGGCTCAACTAGTCAGCTGATAGCTGCTTCTTTGATTTGCGTTCCTGATGTGTTGTCACTTGCCACTTGTGCCTGAGTTTTCCTTAACGCTTTTTAGCGCGAATTCCCTCCTTTGTCAATTTGATTTTCTGATAGGTGGCTCTTGTATTTGAATTTGCTAATGTGTAGCTGATCAAAGGAGAGAATGAAAATTACCTTGGTAAAACCTCAAGCATGCCCTCCCACCATTGATCTGTTGGCAGCTGGTGTCTCTGTAGTTTAATTAATGTTTCATCAGCTTCAGTATATGTGTAGTAATTGGGCTGGACTTCAAAAAGATGATTTATTTCATGTTCAATATAGAACAAATTTTCTAATTTGTCATATAAACTCTGTCCAGAGGGAGGTACTGTCTCTTCTGAGCTGCTTGATGATGTTGTGATTTGATTGGTAACATAGGTATTTACCCTATGAGCATATTGTTCATGTGTTAACAGTCTTCCATTGCTGGTCAATAAGCTGGGTAACCCCTTGCTCTGCAATACTGCAAACTTTTGTCTGAAGGCATTTATTTCTGTTTGCATTTCTTGGCACTTTCTTTCTAAAGTCTGCACAAAATTCCTCATGGTCAGCACCTTTTTCACTATCAAAATTTTGTCTGTTATGTTCCTGATATCTAGAGCTGCTAGCTGTTCTCTAGTATGAGTATTCAAAAAATGGATCAGTTGGTTGGCCTGTTCGGGCTTGTTTGCCAATAATGCTCTGGCTTTTTGAGTCTCAAATTGAGCTATCCCTATCAACTCAATCTGGTCATGAATAGTCTGTATTGAAGTCCATTGATCAGTGATGGACTGGCCAATTTTAGTCCACAAAATTGTTTTGATTTCTGCCAGAGTTTTGTGAAGAGTAAGGTCCTTTTCCAAGGCTTTTATCTTATTTTCCAGGGCCTTTACTTCTCTTGTCTTCTCAGCCACAGCCATTTTTGATTTGTCATAATTCACCTCAATCTTGGCCAGTTTTTCTTTGGCTTCTTTTAATTCTGCCATTTGGAGTTCCAGAGCTTTTATTTCCTTCATCATCTCTTCCATACTCAGGCTGGCCTCTGGTACTGCTGTAGTTGTTGTCGTAACTGTTGCTGAAGTTGAGGTACCTGCTGTTGATTCTGTGACAATGGGAGGGACTGCTGTGGTGACTGTAGGAATAGCAGTTGTAAGAATTGGAGCTGTTTGAGCTGACTGAGAGGCCAACTCTCCCTGTTTTCCTTGCAGTGCCGCCTCCAAGGCTTTCTCTGTTTCTGCTAGCCTTTCATTCATCCTCATTAGCAAACTTACCACATCCTCCTCTTCTTTTTGCTGTGCAACTTCTGTGGTCTGAGGGTGCATTGTAATTGGTAGCCTGAGTTGTTTTCTGAGGGCTGCTATGTCTTCCTCTTTCTTTTTTATCAAGGCCTGTATGCCCTTGGGATCCTTGGGATCATGTCCCAGTTCCATGATAATCTCCTCCAAAGATTTAATTTTGTTGTCCTTGGCTAATGAGGAGGCTTTCTATGATTCCAATAGGGCAGAAGTATTATAAATTGAATTTTTCAATCTGTGGGCCAATATTGCTTTATCTACCAAGGTGGAGTACACCATTTCTCCGGTTTGCTTATGTAGTTCAATCTGGTCCATTGGGTGGATGTCTTTAGAAAGGACTTCCAGATTGGTTCTGATATAATCAGCAGCTGACTGGGGCTGCTGTATTATAGGCATGAAGTGACTAAGGGTCATTTTCCCTTCTTTAATATCATAGGCTTCCATTAGCCTTTGTTGATTGGTGGGAGCCATTCTTAGCAATTGGTTATAGAGCTAGAACCTTACTGGCTCATTTCTGGCCTTGATTTCAGTGAATGCCTTCTTGATGTCAGAGCCTTGCTTGCTCTATTGCCTGGTGGATGTAACCTCCACACCATGTTGCCTCTCTTGCTCTTGCTGAAAGGAGCTAGTTGATGTTTCCAGAATTGGAGGAAACCATTGTTCGGTTGTTTCCTCACCCCTTAGGTTGCCTGCTGTCTCCTCTGTCAATTCTTCCTTAGAGTAAGGGTTTAACCTTTGCCTCTTTTCCCCTTGCTATTCTGTCGATCCACCAGTAGGTGTCTGTTCCTGCCTGTCCCTTTTCTTGGCTCTTTCCTCATTGAGAGGAGTTTGTAACACAGGGATTTCAGTTACCTTTGCTTGTGTTGAAGGGCCTTGCCCTTGACTTTGCTCTTTTGTTGTATCTGGCCGGTCTGTCATTGTATCTTGCTGCTCATAATGTTGTACTTCCTTGCCTTTGGATGTCCCTGCAGGTGGAGCACTTTCTTGGGCAGGTTGTTGTGAAGTTGTGGTAGATGATGTGCCCGCTCCAAGTTGTTGAGGCAATGTGAAAGGCACTTGTCCAAAAGAGTCTAGGTCAAGTGTTTTTTCAAGCTCTTTCATTTCTTTTTCTAATTTCTCTTCTTCAGTAAGCTCTTCAACTAGTGTGCCTTCTACCCATTCCTGTTGATTAGCATATTGTTCAATTTCAGGGATTTTGTGGTGCACATATCCTGTAAGCTTGTTTTTTACTCTCCTAAAACTTATGAAATGTTCAGGGTCATATGGTGACCAATGAAAACTTTGTTTCAGCTTAAGTTTCTCTCTCAGAATATTGTCAGCTTCCTTCCATGCTTCTTCCCTTTTATTGAAGATAAAAGGGCCCAATTGATGCCTTATCTTGAGCTGTGCTTTTTTCCTAGCACCATAGAAATGAGTCAAATCTGAACTATTGAATTGCCGGTAGTATTCCAGGGCAAAGAGTCTCATAGGGACATATTTTGGCAGTCTGTAGGGGGCTAATTCATAGCCATAAATCCTGATCACTGTGTGGTTTTGGTAAAAATACCAGTCACCAATATTGTATTCCTTTGAGAGATGTAGGATTTTCTGCATTTCAGCAGAGAGCCTGGCAGGAGGAGTTGTTGACAACAAACAAGTGGCTGGATATATGAAAAGGTCAATAAACTCACAATATGTATATGGGGAGCTATGAACTTGATGGAATACTGAGGACCAAAATATTACAGACCTTCGCTCCCCCTTAGCATCCAATTTTTTGAGGGAAACTGGGAAACTATCAGGTTGATAGTACAGAAACAAATGATATATATATGAAGTGTACCTGAACACTCTCTCTCTATCTAAATTCATGAATTTCTCGTGAATTTTGTTAGCTATGAAGGTATCATAATCATACTTGACAGCAGGGGGCTATCCTGGAGTAAACATGTACATCAAAGCTAAGACAGTCTCATCCACAATTTCACTTGTTCTGAATCCCAGGATGTAGGAAATCATGTCTATGACCATTCTTCCAGGCTCATCAAACCAGGCATGGTGATAGGGAAGTGTGTATCTGGAGTAGCAATCTAGTGGCATGAACATCTTGGCAATTCGGTTAACTTCTGCAGAGGACAGCTTGGAGGCTTGATCCAACAAATGTTTCATGGAGAGAGGGACCAAAGGTTGAGTTGGCTTGAAGTGCAACATCTCATTTATAGACTGAGGGGTGATATGAAAGAGAACATTTCCAAAAGGGTCCATCACTGCCCTTTGAGAAGGCTCATAATTAGCACAACATTGATGGATGAGGTCAGGGAAGACATTCACTGAAGGCAGGTAGTATGTAGGCATATTAGACTCCCAGATTCTAAATATGTCAACTTTATTCCTGTAGCTATTCCTTATTTCACAAAAAGCTTGAAGGTGAGGTTTGTCACCCTCCATGTCATCAATCTGGAAATCTCTATCAGCAAGAGGTAGCCACTCCAACTCCTTATGTGGTGCATTCAAGGATGCAATATTCAGGGCCACTGGAGCCTCCATTTTCAATTTGTTAAGTGACATTTTAACTTGAAGTTAGAGCTTTTGGAGCAACAAACAATAGAACACCTATTTTGGTTTTCCTCAGGAAATCACAGACTGAGTTATGTTTCTAGAAATTGCTGTTTTGGGTGAAATTCACAGTAAAAACAGAGTTTGCAGAATTTGATCAGGAAGCTGGATAAAAGCAGGGGAGAGGGCGCTCCTTTTACAGGTGTCTTTGGGCAGAATTTGCTCAGTATTTGGGCTCTTTCGGTGATTTACAAGCGGAAATGGGTTTGAGTTTCAGTTTTAATGGTTAATTTGCAGAGGAGCAGAATTCACAAGACTTCTTTGAAAAATGGGCAAACAGAGTGATTTGCAATATAAAGATGCACAGGCCACAGCGTAATTCAACTGGAATTCTAACTGTTCGGGCGATTTTAGCAGAGAAAGTCAAAAAAACAGGGCTTATCAGTGAGTTTTTTGGTAAATACCTGTTCTATGGGCGCCAGGTGCTAAATGCGGGTTGAGGAGCGAGGTGAGGGGCCGAGTTTGTGGACTGAACTCCTCTGGGTGGCGGACTGGAGCTATGGTGGCGAATTGGTCGTGTTTTGCATGCACAGTCGTCGTAAATCAACAAGAAGAAATAAACAAAACTATCGCTTTCGCGACCTTTTAACAAAATTTTGGGTTTTTTCGGGCTTTTTGGCGCTTTTTTGGGATGATGTCATCATGACGTAACTTTGTCCTGTAGCGGGGTACGGAAGGTGACGTGGCGGATGACGTGGTCGCTGACATGGATGGATGACATGGCAGACACGGCGGACGAAATAGTAACGCGGGCGCTGACGTGGGTGCAGACGTGGTGGATGATGTGAGCAGCGGGCACAGGAGGCGGTTTGTGGTTTCCATCGGACCGCTTTTTGTACGGGGGCAGTTTGCGTCAAAATGGGCCCGATGCAATAGAAAGGTGACACGCGTCCCAGGGTACGGCGGGAAAACCGCTTTCCATCGGGAGCTAACAAACGGACGTGGGAGCGGCTCTGATATCAACGAGAGCCGTTGGATCTGGAGGGCGTGATCCAACGGTTGACGGGAGGCATAGATGGTAGAGGTTTATGCTACGGGACCCGCGTTAATATTTCGGCATTAAATAATGTTTGTCGGGGTTTAAAACCTTTGATTATGGGTTTAATGGATATGGTTATTTAATTAACTGAATGTTAATTAAATCCCACTACTATTGCGCGGTGAACTATGGTTATTTGTTTAACCAAAGGTTAAACAAATCCCAGCAGAACACGTGGTGGGTTGTTATTGGCCCCAGGTGGACCAATGACTCCCGAGAAAATTAAAACATAGCCATATTAGGCCGAGGCAGGATATTTATAATGTTTTTGGGTTTTTTATGTATTTTTATGTATAATAGGAGAGGGGAAATATAAGTGGGAGTTATATAATAGAGTTAACATGTTAATATGAATATGAGGGGAAGTGTTAGGGGCATGAAATTGAATCACCTAGACTTGGGGGTGTGGGGAGAAATAAAACTTTACACAAGAAATGTGGCTTTGAGCTTTTAAGTAAACCTGAAGTTTCACTTAAGTTTTTATGGAAATGGAGTGAAGTTAAGAGTTTGAGCATCCCAATCTCTTTGAGGGATGTTAGTGAATGATTATTGTGAGGAGAGAGAGGGCGAGTTAGACATGCAACATCTGATCATCACACCTTTGCCATGGCACTTGAGATATCCATGAAATAGATCATATTCAAAAAGATGACACTGCTGATAGACCTGTTTCTGCAACTTCAATCTACTTACCCATTCTACAATTCCTAACATTTTTTCTTCATTTTGATTGGGTGCACTTGAACTAGCAAACCTTGATTTTCCTCTTTTCTTTTGGCTGCCCTCCTATCTAAATCTATCCTTATTTCTTCCAAGGGCTCAGATTAAGCAGTTGGGCCCTTTATTTCTCTATCTATCTAGTGATCTGCCAAGCTTGAACTGTTTGGACAGACCTTCATTCTCTATTCTACAACAGGAAATTTAAATATGGACTGGCCCAGATTGAGCTGTTGGGCCATCCATCAAGTGTGATAAGAAACAGTGTTTGCACATTGTGAACTTGCTTTGCACAAATAGGATAGTAGTGGCATTTTAACTGGCCACTTTCCTGGTCTTTCTTTGGGGTTCATTTTCTTTATCTTTTGTTGACCAATTCATTCTTCTTGCCCTTTGATTTTTCTTTTAGGGCATACCCTCTTTACATTTTTTAAATTTTTCTGTTCTTTGGAAAATATGGAACCTTTGCAGTATGGAAAGGATGATCATATTTGGCATTTCCACAGCCAATCATGAAATATGACACCTATTGGTATAGGAACCTAACACCTTCAACCATACCTCGGCAATCTAGAGATTCAGCTCCAGTTGCACTCTTGTTGTTTCCTCTCGCGTGTTGCGGACTCCACTTGCCAAACAGTGGATCTGCACTTTTGTCGGTATGTTTGCTGTAATGGACAACTCTAGGATGCGCCGACAAGCGTCATCAACTATCTACACCAACTATCGCTTCTACGACACCAAATCATCGCGCTGCAAGCTAAGTTGTTTTATATTAATCTTCTGCTCGCTCAGAACCTGTATCACGCGGCTCTCTCTAGCGCGGAGTTCTGTTGTTATCCCATCCTGCATCTAATATAGTGTGTCGCGAGGAAGGGCGACCAAATTAAGGTCAATGCCTTTCATCATATTGAGAGTCACTTGATCCATCGTGTTTTCCAAGACTAGCGCTCCATGTAGCAATACTATCGTATTTTCCATCTTCGCGTGTAGCATCTGTTCTGTTGCTGAAGTGCTTGTTGCGACGTGGGTAGACAAGGTACCTTCCTGCGGGGGCCGCACCTGTAACTCCTGCAGTTGTGCCCTTAGGGCCCCCAACACAGTCTGCTGCTCTGTCATAAACTCTTGGAGCGCTTCACTGATGACATCACGAACCGTCTCACCGATGTCATGGAGATCGCCTTCAGTTAAGGTGATTGGTTCGATGGCCAGCGTCAAGGCCTTGACCTTCTTTCTTGGACCCGATCTTTCTACGATGCATGGCCATTTGAGTTGTGTAGAGGCGATCCCTAGGTCCATGCTCTCTTCTGCAATTTCTGTGTCCTCTGCTCCCTGTCCTGCAGACACTGCTTGGCCCTCCTCTACCTGCACTGTTGCGGCTTCTGTTGTCTACACTGTTGTTGTTGCTTCTACGGCCTTATTATGCTCTGTGACTTCCTGTGTCGCTTCACGGACTGCCCTTACCTCGACTGCCGCTTTTTTGTTATGTCTTCTCTCGGCTAGTTGGGTGACACATAGCTTGGCATCATCCTTCCTTTCTATGCTGTCGTCTTCTCCAGCGCCGCCAAATCTGGGGCGCGCCACTCAAGAGGCCATGTCTCTAACACTGTAAAAATCGCATCGCCAGTGGCTATAAATGGGAGCATCATCCACTGTTGCACCGGATCCTTTCGCGCCTAGATGTATATGTTGTGCATGTCCATCTTGAAGTCTACAAAACTCTACAAACTGTTGTGCACCGTATGGGACAAGCACGGCCTCCTATTGATCCACATTCGAATGCTCGCCTCCATGAGCACCCAGAAAATCTTGGTATCATGAACCCTTTTCGTGTCCTTGGTGGCTCAGAGCAAAGCGTACTTCGCGGCCTCTGGTAAGTTTCAGTCAATGCTCGGGAACTGACTATCCTCCAGCAGTTCTCCCGCTACCAACAATATGGATAAGAGCAACCACGCGTAGTGGAAGGTCTTACCCTGCTCCTAGGCCTCGTGACAGTTGAGCAAAAACTCCTCGCAGAGGAACTCGGCCGAGTTGAACTGGACCCCCTCCTCACACTGTTCGGCCAACGCAACCACCAGCGTTGGTACCTCATTGACGTAGCATTTTCTCATCACTTTACTGGCAAGGAGTTGGGTGGCTACGCGCACCCCTTTTTCCTTAATAGAGGTGATAGCGTAACCCCTATTTTTCTTCTTGCGCTTATACTTTTCCTTCATGGCCTCTGCGAGAGCCAAATCGTTACTTTTCTCGACTATCGTCGCAAGGTCCTTTCCTTTACAAGGAAGCCGAGAAATTCAGTGGATGAGATCTGCCATGATGGGAATAGGCTTCTCCAACCATAAGTACCCATCATGCACCAGGCAAAGCAGATGCCTAATGATGAAAATGGTGATGGGCGCGTGGTGGAAATGTGGTATCCATAGCAGATGAAGCAACCCAGCCTTTTCCACACCACGCAACCATTTTCGCGGCTCTAACGTTATCACCGGCCCCTTCGTATTCTGCTTCATCAGGTTTTTCATTTCTAAGTGCGGCAACTTCTCGTTGTCCGCGAGGTCCCAGTCTTCAAATTTCATGCTAGGCACGCGACCTAGGAGCGAGCCCTCAAAGGTAATTCCATCGAGGAGGAGTGAGGTCTGGAGTGCACTCTTTGTTGCATCCATATCCTTCGGTATTTTGGTTTTCCCTTTTCGCGGAGAGACATACTCGGGGAATTTTGCTACAGAGCGCAACGATTGGTTGTCTTCCTCCACGTCTTCTTCTTCCTCTACGGTGGCAATCAGGGTGTGCAAGTCTTCTTCCTCTTCATCTGTTTCAATGGTGACTACCTTTCCTTTTTCTTCCATTGATAACTTACTATGCCACGGATTCCTCGGGGACATGCGTACTAGTCCCATTGCCTACTTATCCTTCTTTGGTCTCAGCGTCTGGGGTGATTTAGGGATTTCTATCACAACCCCAGCGCCTTCGGGAACATCCTGTACCATGGGGGTCTACGCAACCTCTCCGGCAGTTCCTTCTTCAATGCCCAACCTATCCTTAGTGGCCATCATCATTTCTGCATTGTATATGGTCTTTCGCAAACTTAAGGGCTCTATTATCGCTCGGCTCTCAACTCTTTGCACTCTGTTCAAATGCTCAAGTCTCAAATGACCAAGTGTTGTCTGTTGGCTAGCCCTTAGAGTTTTATAGCGCCTTTTGAATTCAAATTCGATCGTTCCCCCCAATTCTGGGCCATCAACGCTTCCTTGCCGGCAGATTTTCCTAAATCTTGCCCATAACTTTTGTCTTAAATGCCCGCTACCCGCTCCATTTGGCCTCTAATTGGGCATCCCGTCATGAACAATGACACCAATAATCACTTCCCATTCAACCTGCGCGGCAGCGCATCCCTCCATGCACGGACGCAAACCTTGTGACAGGTTTTTCCTGCGCCACCTCTCAGAGCGCGCAGCTCCCAGGCAGAATAATTTATAGTCTTGCGCTCCCTTTCAGCTGCCTGGAGAAATAAGATTGTTCTTCCTACGGCTAGTCAGGTGGTCGCACCACTTGTGTAGGGCTCCATCTCGCCCTCCAGTATAGTCCGCGAAAAATCCTCATCTGTCATTGTGGCAATCGATTACGCATGGTCTACTATGTGTAGTGCGCTCCCCTGGTTACTGCGTTTGGTGATATGCAGTCCTAGCCACGATAACAGACTAATCAATTCTCGGTGATAGTCCTCTAATTCATTAGTATGATCATCTGCACCTTTGCTTGCCATCCTTGGTTTATCGATGAGACATGCACCCTTGATCTAGTTTTCCAGCCTCTTGACCTCTTCATCCATGAAAACACTTTTCTTCCTTAGCCGTACCCGATCCTTTTCAGGTTCGCAAAGTCTAAGGTTCCCTTGCCGAATTGCTTCCTGAAGTCTTATGTGTTCTGCTTCGCATAGCTATGTGATTTCTTCATCCTAGGCTTCACGCACTATCGCACTACGGGTGATATTACGTGTGGATTCATCTTTGCATGATCCTCAACAGTTACGGTCCCTGCTTCATTCCGCAGCCTTGGAATCATTTTCGCGGTCAAGGTTTTGCACATGGTCCTATAGGCCCATCGAACCGCTAGTACACGCAAGTCCCAGTCAATGCGTCTCACCTAGTGAACCTTGTTCAGCACTTTGCACACCCTGTCAAATGCTTCTCTGTGGATAATCATTGGCACGCTTCACCTTTTCTGCCACTGTGTTTTTTTTCGGTTTTCTATTCTGGGAGTGGTGTGCGCTCGTGCGGGCTGCATGTCATATGTCTGTACCCATCGGGAAAGGTGGGCGCATGAGTTGTTTTGCCCCTCGTAACCGGATCTCATCCATAGCTGGGGTTTTCCAAATCGTAGGCGCATCATTCTTCTGCATTCAAGCCAATCCTCGAAACTCTGCTGGTGCATACCCCACCATCTTGCGGGCATAGCGCGCAGTGCCCATTTCAGAGCGTCAAAACATTGTTGTTCTAGTACTTTGCTCTCAAATTTGTTCAGAAATTCATCCACCGCTGTCAACCTGTCGTACCTAGGCAAATCCCTTATCTCCGTTGTGACGCAGTGCAGTGATCTTATCATCATGTTGCAATTGAGCATTGTTACTTCGTGCAGTCAATTCTGTTTCTTCGTTCGAATCCGAGGTACAGGAGATTTCACGCTCCCATGAAATCCTACCATCTGCAGTTGAATTCACCCAATCCTGTTCTCATGCGGTTATCTTGTAGATACAATCGAGATCGTCATCTGCAGTTGAATTCTCCTTCGACTGAATCTATCAATATTACTACGCGTAGTGACTTTTTCTCAAAAATCATTTTGTGCTTCTTTAGATTTATGACTCTATTCATATCAGTGGCCCAGTCTATGCCTAGTAGCGCGGGATAAGGATTGCTATCGTCGACAATCTCTATCACTTTGAAATCCACCAGCGCGCTCGCACCTTCAATATCCACTGTTACCCCTTGCAATCTCCCCATGGGTAGGATCTTATGTTGGTTCGCCATTCACAACTAAATAGGAGACCATTGTAGCGTGGGTCTGCCCATGCATTCCCATGTTTGATTCAGCAGTACATTCGCGCTCGATCCGAGATCCAGAATTACCTGATCCATTTCGTACTCTCTGATTTACGCAGTCAATCTCATTTCCCTTCCTGTGCGCAATGCATGCTTTCCAAGTTTCCGGACCACGCGCGGTTCTCCTGACCCTGTGCACCTAGTGATAAGTTCCTGTAGTCCTTTTACAGCCTTGTTGTCATGCCGCAGTTTCACGCATGTCCCCAGAAAGGTAGTGAGCATTGATGGATCCATTCCTGGTTCTAATTGATCCTTACTACTTGAAGTGGAGGCCTCTGTGAAGCTCTTCTTAGCTTCCATGAATGTTTCCTTCACGCGCACCAAATCAAATTTAGGTTCTTTTGTAGGAGCCTTGCGAACCGACGCACTTGCCTCTAACTGCTTACCTTTATCATCTCCAGTTGTGATACCGCTTCTGAGCACTATGTTTACATTCGGGTCTTCTTCGTGTGGCTCAGACCTCATCATTTGCAAATTTTGAGTCGAGGGAGGCTGAAGTACCCCATTTTCGCACAGCGTCACTATCAATGTAAGGCAGTCTTCTACCTCATGATCAAACTGAGTACAGTATAAACATGATGTTCTCATCGGATTCTTACAATCATGGGCATAGTGTCCTGGCCCTCCGCAATTGTAACAAATTAGTTGTCCACGACCCCTTCCTGGTCCCATTCCACCTTGACCTCGTTCGTGCCATTGAAATCCAGTGCGTGCCATTCCTGCATTTGGGTCGAGGGCCCGCGTTTCGATCTATACTTTGTAGGCAGTAGTCCAATCCATCATTAGTTCGTAGCTTCTGCAGGTGTGCTCATCATGGCCTACCGACCTACAGAAATTACAAAACAATTGTTGGGACGTCTGCATATACTTCTGTAATAGGTGACAATTATCCGTAGTGCGTTTTCCTCCTATCTAAAAATCGTGCACCATAATGCAAGCGTCGCGCTTGATCCTGCTTGTGCCTCAGGTCTTAGCAGCATCAACCCTCCTCCCGTCAAATAATTCGTGAAAACTAGACAATGGTCATTGTCATGCCCCTGGCCTTTGCATTTTATGCACCATACCTCCTACGCGCCTCTTGCCAAGGTGTCCTATCCTGTTTCAAACTCTACATTTCCAAACACAAATTCTGTAATTGCGCGTGGATTTGTTGGACTCCCATACCAGGATCTTGTATAGGGGTCTCATGCAATCTCATTGCCATATCCAAAGCTTCAGCCATGGGTGGAAAGCTTTTGTTGTGACAGTGTCATCCTTAAATGCAGTATTAGTGACGCTACAAACCATGCACGATGTTGTCCACCTGTTAAGGTCATGTTGGCTTTGTGAATCATACTCTTCAGTCTCTGGTCCAAATCCCAAGGTGTCTCGCCCAGAAGCATCGTGATTTCCTTAAACGCGATAATTGATTGTATCTTTGATTTTGGCCTGCGAAATTCCCTGTTCAGTGCGGCCTGGATTTCTACGATTCCTATGTTTGGATGTTCATTAGAATGCTTAATGTACCATGTTATTGTGCGATCTTGCAACGCGCTTACCAGCGTAGCCTTCTTTATATTGTCATCCACGACTCCTTGTGCTTCCAATACCTCCCTTACTATGAACCAAAATTGGTCCGGAACTTCGTTCCCTACTCCTCTGAATACCAGCAGTTTTATCGCACTCGCCATACTAAACTGTGGTGGTGGCGGAGGTGGGGGTGGGCAGAGATGGAGGTGAAGATGGTGAGATTGGTGGCGATGTAGGTGGAGGTGGTAAGCACAGAATTCGCTGCCTTATCAGACTGACCACGCTTCTCGGAGAAACTTTCGCGAGCTCTTGCTCACTTTCCCACAAGGGTGAAATTAAGGGACTAGTTTCTAATTCTTCACTATTATGTTTCTGTAGACCTTCCCACTTCACGTACTCCCAAACATTAATTTATTCGCATAACCCATTTTTCACACAATAGCATCTTAATCCAAGTGTTCAAAGATTTAATATACTTATCTCATGGTCCTTTGAGGAAGCATCATTCCGCCTTGTTGTAGCTGATGGTCGTATCTACCGCGAACTTAGTGATAAATCCTCCTATAATTCGATTGAGCCAGTGGTCCACAGCTCGCGCGATCTTATCTTCTGATGCTTCTAGTTTACACACTAATTCCAGAGTCCACATGATTGGTTTGTCGAGCCTACACCTTCCCTGACTATTTGCTAGCTTCGCGATCCACTCATACAGCTCAGAAGGAAAGGATACAATGAAAATTTTGTGGATTTCCGTATATAAGTAGCGCTCCAACCATTGTTCCTTAAATACTCGCGAATTCTTGTTTTCTTGCACCACGAACTCGTGAATCTTCTTGTCCAACTACCCTTCAATTTCTTTCTTTGTTGGATTCCAGTGACACGACATCAGACATCCCTTATGCAGATCCCGGTCCCGGCAATGGAACCATTTGTTGGCTTGTAGGGGCCTAACCCAGGTTCATAGGTGATTTAGCCAAACAAATTCCGATACTACTGGCCCTTTCGGCAACAGTCCGCGGAGCGCGCACTAAGGTCTCACCCAAAGTAGTATGGGAGAGTGCTAGAACCAAGTTTCCACACCCTAGAGATGTTTGATGATTTCAAGTGGCCTGCGGTTTGACCCTGTGCGCACATCACTATGCGCACCTATCAGTACCTTGCAGCTTGCGATGCTGCCCTCATGCAGCCCTGCTCGGGGCTCGAACCGTGTTATTACCCAATTCCTTACTATTAACCTGTTACGAATAAAATATATAAATAATATAAATATAAGTAACGAGGATAATTTTAATAATGATTAGTTAATAATAATTAGTAGCTAGGTTGAAGAGGCATGTCTAAATAGGACATGACTCTCCATAAAGAGACGCTTGATATATAAAAAAGCCTCTCATTCACATTGTAAATTATTCTTATTCACACATTAATATATAATATTTGTATCCTCATGGATATCCTTATATTCCAAGTCTTTTGGACTAATTAATTTATAGAAAGAACTTTGTTCGCTTCATTTGGTATTGGAGCAGTTGATCCTTTGGCCACTTCACTGCTGCACAGAGTTCCTTCTCCAGTCACTGACCCTTGGCCATCAATTGTCATCAACCTTGTTGCTGTCATAATTCAAGTGTTTCGCTACAATTGGAGTTTCTCTGTATCGCCAATCATACTTTTGGCCATTAAAATATATATATATATATATATATATATATATAATAAAAATAAAAATAAAAAACAACAAAACAAAGAAAAAATTATATATATATATAGAGAGATTACAAAAAAAACATATACATAAAAAAACCGAAACAAAATTAAAGTTATATATATATATAAGCCAACGTACATGGTTGCCACATATCCACCACTTTCGCAAGCCAAAGAACCACATTCAAATTAACCAACCGCACAGCCACCAAAGCTCGACCCGTCTATAGCCACTTCTCCACTATAAACCGCCAACCCTCCAGACTCTGCGTTGTTGTTGTCCCGATTCCCTAGACCTTGAAACATCCTACCGACTACAATCCACACCATTGCCCTCCATTTCTGCGTAGCAATCCTACACCTCTGTCGACCAATAACTGTCAAGACTCTCACCATCAGACAACCGAGCAACAACAAGACCGTGAGACCGACACAGATTCGCCAATTGCCATCTTTATATTGCGTTTTCCATCCAACCTACTTCCAAATATAACCGTTTCGTACACCATTTCCAAAATAATTAGTACACCATTTGAAAAGTCACCACCAAATAAAAAAGACGCAGCTATTTTTGAAGTCAAATATTTAATTAGGGAAAAAAAATTATACATGAAGCTAAAGATTTATTAAGTAGCAAGGTTTTAATTATAAAAACCTTATAAAGTTTTATATTATATCAAAGTATATATAACCATATATAGTGATTGAAAGGAAAAGGGATTTTAATAAAATAAGAGAGACAAAAAGAATATATTTTTTAATAAAAGGGTTTTGTATTAAAAAAATTATATATCTATATATATATATAATAAATAAAAAGTAAAATTAAGAGGAAATTAATAGAGTCAAGGCTATTTAAAAGAGGAGAATATTTGGAAAAATATATATAGAAAAAAGGGATTTATTTATAAAAAAAAAAAAAAAGTGATTTAAAAAGTATTTAATATTCAAGAAGCAAAAATGGAGTCTAAGACAAAAATGAAGGCTAAAAGATTCTCATAAACCTTACCCAGAGACGGTAAAGCACTATTTAACATTAAAGGAAATCTCGCAAGAAAATATGTTATTATTTCTTTTTCTCTGGCAGAAGATGCAAATTATATAACACCTAAAATTGCAAACCAATTAGTGATCCTGAAGTCAAATATAACTGAAAATTAGTCTTTTTTGGCAATAAAAAATATGGAATAGCCAATTTATAGTTAAACATTAAAGATTATACATTTGTATCGCAATTCTCAGTTCACTCCCTATGGAACAATCAAGGTGGGATTATTTTGGGATCACCCTGGATGGAAATGGTAGGGTCTATCATCTTAAATATGAAAAAAAGTTTTTAATATTTTCCCACAAGAAGAAGAAAATAAAACTCCAAGATGTTACACTAAAACCAAATTCAGTAACGCCAGAGAATATATCAGATATGACAAAACAACAAATATCAATCTAGTGAATGTCACAACTCAAGAAGAAGACAAGCAAGTTGAAGAAAAGACGTGCTTGGATGTTGCAGTTCAGATGATAAACACCCCAAGTGAAGGTTTGGTAACGAACTCAACAACATCATCCCTTGAAGTAAATCAAAAAATTTCCACACACTTAATAAGGGAATGTCAAACCAAAAAAGTTCCATATCGGCATCTGAATCACGAGAGTATACAAATCAACCAAGCTACTTATTAGGACCATTCAGACCAGAAACAACAAACTGATGTTCCAGAGAATAATGACGTAACATCAATTCCATCTTATACTGAAAAGTCGTTACAAAATTCCAGTGATCACAATACTACACAGAGGATTAATCTAGGATGGTCTGATCCCTTTTCAGTACGACAATTTTGTTTCACTTAGAAGATTGTATCAGCTTGTATCGACGAAGATGACTATTCCGAGAGAGAAAGATGTTCGAAACTGAAAAAAAAAAGATCAAGCCTTTTTCATCAACAAGCTTTGAGGACAAAGCTTTTTGAGGAAGGAGGCAATGTTATGAATAAAATATATATAAATAATATAAATATAGGTAACGAGGATAATTGTAATAATGATTAGTTAATAATAATTAGTAGTTAGGTTGAAAAGACATGTCTAAATGGGACATGACTCTCCATGAAGAGACACTTGATATATAAGCAAGCCTCTCGTTCTCATTGTAAATCATTCTTATTCACACATTTAATATATAATATTTGTATCCTCATGAATATCTTTATATTCAAAGTCTTCTGTACTAATTAATCTATAGAAAGAACTTTGTTCACTTCATAACCTGATATTAGTTTATCAACTTGGCTTATCTGTATGTATTTATTTATACTTAACAGTGTTCAGCATTCATACAAGTGTGCGCGATAAATAAAACAGTATAATTGCAGAAGATATAAACTATATGATAATTCAAAACAGATACACAAGATTTGGAATCAAACTTCTCTTTATTATCTCTTTCTTTGGTTACAGATTCGACTCTACCTTGCACACTCAGCTTCAGGGGTCCATGCCCTCAGCTGCAGACTCTACTAAGCCTCTGCACACCCAACTGCAGGGGCCTGCGCACTCAGCTGCAGACTCTACTAGGCCTCTGCGCACTCAGCTGTAGAGCCTCTTCCTACTACTACGACCCAAAGCACGTAGACTCTTGCTCTATGCTCACTATCTTCTAAACTCCATTCGTTAGCTACTTGCTACTTTACAACTTAGAGCTTTGCTCTATTTATACAATCCCATGGTCCATGGACCATGGGTAGGCCGACACTACATTCAAAACTTAGGGCAGAGAAACCTATGACTCTAACATACAATTTGTGCTCCGCGCCCGCAATTCACGGAGTCTTTACAACAATAGTACTCAAAACTTAGGTTTTGAGCCCCAAAACATGTTGTGGGGGGTTTCCATGCTCAACAACAATCACTAAGAAAGAGCACCACTCTCTTCAATAGTGTTTGGCATTATCAAACTCAAAGCAGTTGGTCTCTCATATTCAGGTACATTTCAAAGCATATGTTTTGAGCTTACACCAAAATTTATCCATCATTTTCTTATGCACATGGCTCCATTGGAAGTATTATTATACTTGAAAGATTTTTTTTTAGTAAAATAGGATAGAAGAATAAAAAAAAATTGAGAGGAAAAAGAGAAAAATAAGATTTTAGGTGAAAACCTCTTTTGAAGCACCTGAGATTGGCTCATTATTGAAAACCTCCACGAGGCGGTCGATGGGTTGAAAAAAAGTGAAAAAAAAAAAGATCATAGGTGAAAACCACTTCTAAGGCGCCTAATAGACCTACTGGTTGAAAACCTCATTGAGGCACTTAATAGGCCTAGGAAAAAAGAAAAAATGAAAAAATGAAAACAAAAATGACTCTTTTCCAGAGGTATCTCTCTTTGATGAATGCAAGTGCTCTCCAACCTTTGCAAACAATAAGAATAAGCTAGCACCAAAAAAAAAATGATCAAAAATCTAGTCAAAGAAAGTCAAACTTGGGCTTTCACTTCATTTTCCCATATGCTCCAACAGACGAAGGCCATGTCAATCCATCACCCTCATCCATTTTCAACATTCACCCATCGTTCCCATGCATTTCCCATTCATTTTCCTCATTTTCCTATAGTTGTTACAGGAAATTTCTATTTTGCTACAAGATTGCCAAAATACACAGGGAGGATATTGTTTTGACCATATCTCAAAAAATATGCATCGTTTTTTCCAATATGTTTCATGAGGAGATGAATAAGGATGATGGTAACATGCTCAAGAAATTTCAACAAATTCCAGTTCATACTTTTCGAGAAATTAACCTCCATCACCTACAACCATTTTCCATTTTCCATTTTTCTCGAGATTCGCGCATTCATTAGCCAAGATTTCTTATGGGGAGATACATAAACATGATGGAAACATGATCAAAAAAATTCAAGTCAATCTAATTTACCATTTGAGAGATATGGGTTAAACAAGGCTACTACATGATTAACATAAAGTCTTATAGGATTTTCCTAGATTTGCTACAAGATTGTGATCGACATTGAGAGAATGGTCAGATCTTATGTTTTCCTTGGGGGAATGAAAATAAGAGTCCATCACACCACCATCATCCATTATCCACACCATTTAGCCACTTCTCCATCCAAAAATTCATCCCTATCCATGAAAAAAAATCCCATTTTCACTCCTTCCACAATTTTCACCACCATCAAGGTTTCTACTCCCTATCCATGAACTCGCCATGAATTATCAATGATTTTGAATGCATTTCATTAATGTTATTATGATTTTGGAGGGGTTCATGTGACTACTAGAGGAAATAACCCAATCTTGGAGTAGTTTTCACAAGCCCTACAATACCATAGTTGAAAGCACTAGAATGAAGAAACAACTATCTTGAAGGAATTGGAGAGTGATTTCCTTGGTTTTGGGTAGCTATAGGACCTTTGAAAAGCTTCTACAAGATAAAAACCAACACCAATGAGAAGCATAGTTTTGACCCATCAAGAATACATCTTCAAAACAAAGGTTTCGTTCACCTACAGCATATCCTCCAAGGTGCTACAAGATCACCATCAACACGGGGGAACACAGTATTGATTTTAGAGAAGAATGCACCGTCAAAAGCAAGAAATAGGACCTCCTGTAGTGTGCTACAAGATCATCATCATAGCAGAAGAAGCATGCATGTAGCATATCAAACACAATGATTTCCGAAGTAGTAGAGCCTTGAAGCAGAAGGCCACAGATACAAACTCCAAAGTGTATTTGATCACCTAGCCAATAACAGTACTTGATTTCAAGAGCACCTGCATAAAAGACAAAGGACTTGCATCATTAAAGTTTCAGCCAATAGAAAGCATAAAAAATCTTGTGTTTTTGAAATTGCAAGGAGCAAGGGAGACAAAGAAACAACCTCACAGAAGATACTCAGAAACAACCTCGCCCATGTCCAAATCTTCCATGCAACCAAAGGATCAACACTTCAGCAAGCAACCACCAAGTAGGCACCACTATGGACTAATCCTTCACCTATCCTCTTGAGTGTATTATGCTTAAAGTTTGTTTTCAATGCACAAGAGAGAAGTTTTTATAGGCCAGAGGTGTTCAATAGGCCTGACCATGTTAATTTTTCATCACTTTATTCTATGCTACAACTATTACTTCAACAATATTCAATAGCATTCAATTTCTCAATTTCACTTCTTTAATTATCCAATGACAGTAGAGCAATAGTATATAGAACAAATAAACAAATGCACAAAGAAAGACAACCAAGAGACAAGAGACACAAATTTGATCAATGACCAAGGAAAAACCCACTGTGGGGAAAACCCTTGCAAATATTCTTCTTATTAGATTGTCATTAAATGTTTAGTAGAGCACATCATCCAATATCAATTCAATATCAAAATAATGTCAAAATACCAAGCAACTAATCAAGAGAGAGATGGAGTCAATTGTTGTCAAAACTTGTTTTTCCTGAAGTCTGCATGAGTCAACTATTGTCAAAGTGTGCCCTAACAAGAGATGATACATCAGTCAAAATAGTCTTCAAGGACCTTGGTCTTGGAACAATTTATGCGGCCTCTTTTGCTGAACAAAATGAGCCCAAACACTCTGCTTTGCAGTCAAACCTGGTCAACATGGAGGAGTAGCTTGCGGTCAACTTCTACAATTAGGGATTCGGTCAACTTTTGCAATTATGGCTTCGTTCAAGAAGCACAAATTGCCTTGAATTTTACGCCAATGTCTGTGGCCTGCTAAGACAGAGAAGATTCACCCAAACCAAGGTCAAATTTGCCAAAAATGCCCAAGTCAACTCTGGTCAACGTCCTGTAGACATCCCTATAATTCAACCTAGTCAAAGACAACCACTTGCACTTCACATGAGAGAGAAAAGTCTTTTACTTCTGAGTTGTACGAACCAATAGAAGGAGAGAGAAGATGTATGTTGTGTGAATGAGGTGCCTAATGAGGTTTGACGTCTCATGTATTTATATGAATCCATGTGGGTGAAAAGACAAGTCGTTTGGGCTTCATGAGCCTACTTGAAGTTGAAGTCGACCTTGACAATTTCACATGTGAGGGATTTTAATTCAAAAATGCACTTCTCCTTGTCTAATTTGAGTGATCTTTAGGTCGATTTTGGTCCTCTTGGAAAGAGGAATTTAATGCAATAATTATATCCATCAAATGAGTTGTCCAAAGTGGAATTTGACCCTAGTTGCATAATTTAACACTCCCTCTCAACTAGGGAGAATTCCACCTATCAATATATGTCCTTCTGTCATCATGTTATCTTGTCATCATGTACCATCTCTGCTTGTCTCGCTCATCTCATGCTGAAAATTCTCGAATCTAAAGAAGAAGAAATGTTGTAAGGGAGCTTCAGCTACCACCCTGCCTCTATCACCATCGGGGAGACTCTGCTACCACCCAGAATCATCGTCGTTGTCGTCGTCGTCGTCATCATCATCATCGGGGAGCCATAGATACCACCCAGAACTAAAGATAATGGGTGAGACCAACTTACCCTAAGCATAGGGATCACACTCTATCCCAAAGTCCCTCACAATAGGTGAGATCAACTTACCAAAGGTAAGGATCACACTCTATCCTATTGTCCTTGATCATCCATCTTAACCCTAAAGAGTCAAATCATAGAACACATGCATCCACCAACTTTGGTGAGATCCACCTACTGCAATGTGTAGGGATCACACTCTATCCCAAGTCCCTCAACCCATTGGCCATATGGGAGAGGTTATCCCACAAAGCAGGCAAGACGCTAACTAGGGCATACTTTGACTAGGGGAGATCCCAGGTCTCAACATCCTATCAGTGAGAAGTCTCTCATCTCCAAGAGCCCCATAGCTCCATTCCTCACCCTGGGAGCTCATCTAGAGGAGGAAGAGCACTACTTAGTGTTCTTGACTAACTTGAACCCTTATTTGAAAGCGTCATCTCAATTATTCCAAGCTGCTCCCTAAAGACCAAGAACCTCCCTTTCGTCAAAGGCTTGGTGAGGTTGTCAGCTATCTGCACCATGTCAAAGATGTAATGATATATAATCTCCGTATGCTTGGACTTGTCATGAAACACAGGATTCTCAAACAAACTACTCCCACTCTTGTTGTCGCAATAGATGATTGTTGTATCTAGAAACTACTCAAATAGCTCTCTAAAGAGATTCCTTAACAAAACCGCTTAACAACTCGCAAGGTTGGTTGAAGATGCCAAGTCAAACCCTCCTTTCTGCATACCAAATCCATTAGCAAGAGACTAGCAACAAATCTTCAACAAGAGGTATGATAAGGTAGAACTTCCACACATTTGACTTCAAGAGAAACCCTTCTTCAACTTAATGTTCCTTTCTTTTATGAAATTCCAGATCATATCAAATGAATTGTGTGTCCAAAATGAGCTCCAAACTCCCTTCTATTTATACTTGTCTAGAGAGGTTCGAATAGACATGTCCTTTGGTGAAGGGCCAACTTGATAGATAGGTCGACTTCACATCTGGAGGAAATTTTGCCCCAAATTAGAATCTGAAAATTACTTTTTATTTTCTTTACAATAGGCCCACATAGGACTTGGAATATTTGACTCGATAACTCCTAGAAGCATGAAGGACATGTTTATCTAAAATAATAATTTTCCTTGAGCATGAAACCCGTGCTTTAAAAAATAAAATTTATTTTTCTTTCCTTTTGTTTTTACATAGAATATATAAATATAATGACAAAGACAATTATGAAGATCGAACCTAGTTACAACTTTCAACACTCCATCTTAACTAGGGAGGTATTCATAATTACACAACAAGGTACAAGGATACTCAGATTGAAATATTCTCATAAGAAGAGTTGTTGAAGAAAGTGTAACTAGGTTTAGTATGATCTTTGTAAATGATGTAATAAAAGAATAAATTATTTTTGTATGCCTTGCTACATGGGTTTCATGAGCAAGAAGTATCACAGGTCAAAAGACTTTTTCTTGATGTCTTTAGGATTTATTAATATGTCAAAGAGTCATGCCATGTATAAAGAATCTCTTCATGAGCCTATGTAATGTATATAAGTCTACAAAAGTGTGTAGCAGCCCTCCAAAGACCAAGATCAATCCTCCACTAGCAAGCACAAGAAATCTGCAAGCAAATCGATAAGGAATTCATCATGTCGACTTCAATACTGAATTAAATGTATAAATGGCAGTCATGTCGGCCTAGATTAATAGACATGTTGGTTCATGTGTTCAAGTCGGCTTACTTTGGGAGGAAAAACCACTATAAATAGGTGGCTAGGATATCTGCAATACAAGACAGAGCTCAGATTTTTCCTCTGAAATTTGGTATGGGTATATGGGCATAGATCACATCAAAGGAGGACAAAACTTGGGTTTGACTGCAACCTTGGATGGGTATAAGGTGCAGATAGAAACTCGGGCTAGTCTAACTCTATCACATGGTAATACGCATGATCACAGGGATCTAAAATATGCATGACAGGAGGACGCAATGAGTTATGTGTTAGTTACATTCTCGGCATACCTGTGAATCGAAGATTGCAGTCTCAACACAAATAGAATGATAAGGATCTCGGTATAGAGAATACTCTGTCCCAGCATACTCGAAGGCATCATGAAGACCTCGATGCAAGAAGAAAATCACAGTCTTGGTATGATGAGAAGGGGCAGTAACCATCACAGTCTCGGCATAATAAGAAGCAGTGACTATTACAGTCTCGGCATAATAAGAAGGAAGGATCATCACAATGATAATGAAAGAATCTCATAGTGACACTCTTACATTCTAGATACAGTCATGATCTCAGCACAAATGCAATCATGGTTTCAATGGTGTTCTAATAAATATATCAGTGATATAACAATGATGTAACAGTAAACTCAGTGCAGCTCTTATTCATGCCTAAGAAGAGCTCGTTGCTATGTTGAAGACCTAAGTGAAGGTGCAACAATAGTGTTGCAACAGTAATGAAAGTCTTGGTGTTGCAATAGTTATGACCTCAGAGGTGCAGCAAAGATGATGATCTCAACAGTGACGAAGAAGAGGATTGGTGTCTTGGTCTTGGAGTGGCGTAGCAGGTCAAGGGTCATGGTCTTGGTATTCGTCAATTGGAATCTCTATAAGAATAATTTTGTGCGGGTTTTCTTCTCCAAGAGGGATAGGTTTTGGCCCAGTAAGAAAGCAAAATATCTTGTGTTCTTGTCTCTTTGTTTTTTGTAGCAGTTTGATGAAGTAAACACACACACTAATAATGAAAAGAAGATTAATCTAAGATAAATTGTAAAAACACTTCTCAAATTGCTTTCATGTTAAGAAGAATCTCTTTAACTCTAATTGCCCTAGATTCTTCAACAAGAGGCAGATTGATAAGGCATCTTCAACATTATGACCAACATTGTCAACATAACAAGGCCTTCACTAGATTAGACCACAACGTTGGAGAGACAATGACTATAGACACCATCATCATTGTCTCACATGGCACATACCCCATTTGTATGTTCACCTACATCCTCAGGACTATTCTTATCTTGGATTTTCAATCCTCAAATAATATCTATCTTCTTTGACCACTCTTATCTTGGATACCCTATTGGAGATGCTTATCCAATCCTCCATTCTCCTTACCAGTGCCTTCACTAAGACTTATGGTTGTTAGTCCTGGTCTAGTGCATGACACATGGAGAATGTGGTGTCCCTCATCACTCCCTCTCAATTAGGGAGGTAATCCTTGCTCCCTCTTAACAAGGAAGACTTCAACCATAAGTCTTGTTTGTTTCATTCATCAGTTTCATGTTTTGTTGTGGAGATCTTTAAGTGGTAGTTGTAGGGCTCCTCTTTCTTGTATCTTCATATAATTTTTGAGCTTCGACCTTTCTGGATGTTGTAAAGCCAAACTTCTTCATACTCTATCTTCGTGACAGGGTCTACACCATCAACTTTACTTATCACTTTCCATCAACAATAAATTGTAGTATCTTTTTCATATAAAGTATATTGTCGAACCAATCAATGTAGAATTTTAGTGTAGCTCTATTTATCTAACTAGGAAAGTCAACTTTTGAATCCATCATAACCAGATAGTTATCTCATGTCTTGCTACCTTTTTTTCCTTTGTAGTGTACATAATTTTGCCATATATTCTTCTAGTAAAAGTCATGATGGCCTTTCTTGTCAAGATGGCATATTATGCTTCTTGCTCCCTCTGAGGTCAACATTTCTTTTTCATGATCTATTTTCATATAGTACTGAGGTTCTTCTTCATGTTGTATAGTTTTTCAATCATCGATCTGGGAAAAACCAATTAGCAAGCTTCAATATTGTAATCATCAGGATCTTTACAACTCCTCCTTTGCATTTGCGGTTAGTAATCTTCTTGCCATCTAATCGTCTTCTTTCTTGCAATGCCATGTTTCTTGAAGTCTCTCATCTCCTTAGTCAAGCTTTATATAGAACTTGCTTTGACCTGTAGCCTTGATTAGAAGACTTATGAAAGAACAAAGAGTCAAAATATAAAGACAATAGCAATAGTAATAATAAAAGATATTAAATAATCATCTCTAGAGGAAGGTTGACTCTCTCTTAATCTTAGACCCTTTTCCTTCAAAGCTTGTCTTCACATCATTATAATACTTGCCAATCTTAAGAACTAGGTTCCTTTTTCTTTCAAATAAATCAATCAGTTAGGATTTCTATTTCTAATGTTTCTCATTTTATTCCATACTTAGCTAGGGTTTACAAACCCTAAATGTCATGACCTTATGTTTACATGTTGTAGAGTTCTACAATCACACAAGAAGGTTAGTTGCAAAACTCTAGATACTTTAAGGTGTTCAAGATTGGTCACATTATAAATTTCAATTTCTATGTAAACCCTATGGGTTGTAAATTCATGCTGCAAAACCCTAATGATACCTTGGACACACCTTTTATCCATTACATTAAATTACAAGGCCTAGTCTTTTATATGCAGCTTATGTCACTTTGTTCTAATATTTATGCATGCCCTTCCCAAGATCATCAATATGACTTAAAGGACTTCCTCAATATGATCATGGTGTTCCTCAGATGCTTGATCTCTTTCTTCATTTTCTCCTTCTAAGGTAGATAGGTTAACCATCTTATGCTTCTTGTGAGAGCATTTCTTCCTTGCTTGTTTCCTAGACTAGTCAGCATTTCTTTTTGTTTCGTAGTCAGCAATCTTAAACTCCTTATGTGAGCATATTCTTTTGTTGACCTTCATTGCATTATAGTACATGCCTTCGATCATGTTCCTGGTGAAAGAGATTCTTTCATACTTGATCATGTTATAGAACTATTCCAATGACTCAATAATATACAAATGACTAGACTTTGATGCATACATACCTCATCTTGGTTCTCCTTTGATCATCTTAGCTTCATTTGACTGTCCTTGGTGTGGCCCTTATTGTACTTGGACAAAGCTTGAGTTTGTTCCCTAGTAGGAACAGTGATATTCCCATTGACAAGTTCTAGGAGTTCATTCTCCTTGAGAAGTAGATCAGTGATGTTCTTCCATGCAAGAAAGTTATTGGTGCCTACCAATTTATTGCTTTCCTTGCAAAAAGACATTGATGTATATTTAGAAGGGGACATGTACTTACTTGATAGATTTTGAGATGTAATGGATTTGCTTCCTCCTTGAAGACTTGATGGCTTGCCTTCCTAGGATCTTGATGTTCTTCAAGTTGCCTTCTTCAAGTGGACTTGCTTGATGATGAGATTTGCTTGGTGACTTGTAGCTTGATGTAGGTCCTGCTTCAATCTACTCTTCTTTGTAGGTACCTTTATGTAAGGCTCTTCTTCTAGCTTTGTAGACCTCATTGATGAATGATGGATTGTAGGCCCTTCTTGTCCTTGAATTGATTGAGAGTTCTATGCTTGATGCTTTGACTTTGTAGATGCTTCTCCTTGATGAGTGTTCTTGATTTTCCCTTTCCTTGATGTGTCACCTTAGCTCCGATACCATGTTGAAGAATCTTAGGGCAAAGTAGTGTAGTGTGATTCTTTATTACTGGATAACAATTTGTGGAGTATTTTTACTTTTCCTTATTAGCTTATTCTTCTTCATATTATTATTAGTGCATATGTGTGTACTTCATCAAACTGCTACCAAAACATAAAAAACAAGAACACACGAAGTTGGTTGTCTGTTGGGGCCAAATGGCAAAACCTCTCTTCTCTTGAGAGGAAAACCCTTGAGTGAATGTCTCTTATTGAAGCTTATATTGATCAATTCCAAACCCTAGACCCCGAACAAGAGTATCCTCCAAGCACAAGTCAAGTCCTTCCTTCTTTCTGCACCTTATTCCCCGGCACTTTGTTTTCCAGCACTTCGTCCTCCTCCCTCCAGAATTTTGTTCTCCTACTCCTTAGTGGTAGGCTCTCTTATGCTAGTTCTAGAAGATATGTTTTCTCTTTATCCTAAGTGTGCCTGCTCACATAGGATGATTCTTTTCTTCTCTTCACCAATCGAGCTTCTTCTTTATGTAAGATTGCAGACTTGATGTGGTAGCGCTACAGCCCTAAACCTCGCACGTGTGGGAGGTTTCATGGTGTATTTGGTTCCTTTCTCCTTCGTATGTGAGAATCTCTTCTTCACTCCAATGAGAGGCCTTATAGGCCTAAGTTTCAAGCCCAACCAATGATAAGTATGGGACTTTTATATTGCTGTTGATATGTCCACAGACAACCCTTTTTTTCTCGCACGTGTGACTACGTTTTCCCCTAGAAACAATCCTTCAATCTTCACTTAGACTTCTCCCTCCTTCGCTGCACTAGAGGCTCTTTATCTTCGGCTTGTCTCACTCTAATCTCAGTTCCTTGTCTTTGCTTATTTCATAGATCCTGGAATGCGTTATAGAGGAGTGGACAAATTCTATATATAGAGGCTTGTCCCTCCATTTAAGCCGACTAGAAGGCCGACTTGTCACCTTGTTTGTAGGTGGACTTTGAGGGTTGTTTGGAAGCTGATTTGTTGAGCATACTTTGGATAGTTTCTATGGTGGTGTAGCATGCTTGAAGGAGCTTCTTGATGGTGCCTTTGCATAGGAGTAGACTTGACTTCGCTTGGAGGTTTTTCTCTTTGATTTTAATATATATTTATACATGATGTAACATGCCCTTAAGGTCTTCAACATAATTCTTTTGACTCTTTGACTCACCTATAGCACTTTGACATGTGCTAGACCTACTTCAATGAGCAAGAAACTCATTGACATATATTATAAAAATAATATTTCTTTTCTTGAATAAGTACAAATATCAAAAGTACATTTATGAAGACCGAACCTAGTTACATTTCCTTCAACACTCCCTCTTAACTAGGGAGGTATTCATACAACATTACAAGGTGTTTGGCTATTATCAATCTTTGAAGAATTCACATAAGAGAAACTGGATTAGCAATCCATCTATTGTAGCATCACATCCATCAACATTGTCATAGTTCAGGGCCTTGACTAACAGCGAAATGTCTTCATGAGATCATGAGCTACAATGCTGGTGAGACCAATGATTCATAAACACCTTCAATCATTGTCTCTCAGGGTACATACCCACCGGGGTGTTCATTGAGTATGACCTTCTAGGACTATTCTTGTCTTGGGTTCCCATCCCTCAAAGAATATCGGTCCCCTTGCCTACTCCTGTCTTGGATGCCCTACACATCCTCAAAGAGTATCGGATGCCAGATGATTACCTAATCCTCCCGTTCTTTCTTCCCAAGTGAAGACAAGAATGTTGTGTCTATCTTGTGTCTACACTTCCATTCATGGCCTTCATCTAGACTTACGGTTGTTAGTCATGGTCTAGTGCATGACCCATGAAATGGAAAAACACAATTGTCACTCATTTGTAATCAGGGGTGATCCAAAACTCCCTCTTGATCAGGGACCTGTCAGATCTCCCTCTTAACTAGGGACTCTTTCCTTCGTCAACGACTTCTACTTCGTGGGTTCTTCAGCTGCTTGATTTCCTTCCTTTCTTCGATATCATGCAGTCTTTGTTCAAACTTCTTCTAGGTAGAGCACCATCCATCAATCACATTCCTTCCTGGTTTGTCATGTCATTGCTTCCTTCGTGGAAAGTGTCTTTCTTTCCATACATCAGGTTTCATCATCTAGCTACTCTTTTGTCATCTGTCCATGCTTCGGAATACTCTTCTCATGGATGCTTTGTTGTACTTGCTTGTTTACATGCTTTGACCTAGTAGCGCATCATGACTTCATCATGATATTGCTTCAACATTGGTTTTTCTTTTTTTGGATGGCTTCTTCATCACGACATCTTCGTAGAGTAGAATCAGTTCTCTGCATCTTTCATATCTCCAAGGCCTTCATAGGTGTCAAGGGTCCTTCCCTCCGTTGTCAGAGTTGTGTTGCCTTCTTTCAGCAGATATCTTCAAAGTATTTTATCAGATAATGATTCTTGGTGATCATGGTTTTCCTCACATGCTTGATCTCTTTCTTCATTTGCTCCTTCTTAGGTAGATAGGTTAACCATCTTATGCTTCTTGTGAGAGCATTTTTTCCTTGCTTGTTTCCTGGACTAGTCAGCATTTCTTTTTGTTTCGTAGTCAGCAACTTATACTCCTTATGTGAGCATATTCTTTTGTTGACCTTCATTGCATTGTAGTACATGCCTTTGAGCATGTTCTTGGTGAAAGAGATTCTTTCATACTTGATCATGTTATAGAACTATTCACATGACTCAATAATATATAAATGACTAAACTTTGATGCATACATACCTCATCTTGGTTCTCCTTTGATCATCTTAGCTCCATTTGGTTGTCCTTGTTGTGGCTGTATATCATCCTTTTCTTGAATCCCATGAATGGGATTCCTAATGAGATAACTGCTTTGGTTTATGAACCTTCTTTCGAAGATTCCATCATAGGATCTTAAAGACCCTTTCCTTGCAAATATTCCTTTCCTTTTGGAGGTCTTCTAAGATTCTTAATCATGATCAATTTTCTTTCATCGTGGATGAGGTCCTATACTAGGCATGCTTCTTCTACATGAATATCTTGAGCCATATCTGCCATGCTCCTATATTCTAGAGGATATTTCTACCCATGCATTTTTATTCTTATTATAAATGCTACATCTTCATGAGTATCTAGAACTCTATATACATCATGCTTCTAGATTCTAGAGGATGGTTCTAGCCATGCAATATTCCTACACGCTCCTATACTACTCAAAAACTTGAAAGAAGACTAGAAGTAAATAGTTTGATTTAGTCATAGTAGAGATCCGAAGGATCTTCTTTCTTTTGATTCTTTCCTTTTTATTTCACCCCTTGAGTCATGTGAGCTTCTTCCCTCTTTCTTTTGTTGTTGTTTTCCTTCTTAAGCTTAGGACAATTCCTTTTGTAGTGTCCATACTCTTGACATCCAAAACATTGGATTTTGGACATGTCTTTGTTGTTTGTTTTTCATGGAACAAACTTGCCAAATTTACCCTTTCTCTTGGCCATGGTAGAAAATGCTTTCTCCTTTGATCCCACATCTTCTTTTGCCTTGAGTTTGGTTTCCTTTGTCCTGCATAGAGACCACATTTCACTGAGAGTGGTTTCTTACTTCTTGGCATATATGCTTGATGTGAAGTTGCCCCAATCCTCAGGTAGAGCATTGAGTACTACAATGGTCATTTCTCTGTGAAACATGACTTCCCCAAGCTCTTGAAGTTGATCTCTCATTTCAAATATTTTCATTAAGTATGGAGCTATTCTTTCCTTTGTTATCTTCATCTTGTATAATTCATTCCTCAAAGATATCACTTCTCTGGTTGTGGATACTAAGAATAGCTCTACTAGCTTATAATAAATTTCTTTCGATGTCTCAAATTTGGAGACATAGGAAATGAGAGTCTTTGATTGATTCTATCAGAATCCTTTGAGCTCGTGTCTCATCCTTATTGTATTTGGCTAAGGCTTGAGTTTGTTCCTTAGTAGGAACAATGATATTCCCTTTGACATGTTCTAGGAGTTCAGTCACCTTGAGAAGTAGATCAGTCCTCTTCTTCCATGCAAGAAAGTTATTGGTACCTACCAATTTATTGCTTTCCTTGCAAAAAGACATTGATGTATATTTAGAAGGGGACATGTACTTGATAGATTTTGAGATGTAATGGATTTGCTTCCTCCTTGAAGACTCGATGGCTTGCCTTCCTAGGATCTTGATGTTCTTCAAGTTGCCTTCTTCAAGTGGACTTGCTTGATGATGAGATTTGATTGATGACTTGTAGCTTGATGTAGGCCCTGCTTCAATCTGCTCTTCTTTGTAGGTGCCTTTATGTAAGGCTCTTCTTCTAGCTTTGTAGACCCCCTTGATGAATGACGGATTGTAGACCCTTTTTGACCTTGAAGTGATTGAGACTTCTAGGCTTGATGCTTCGACCTTGTAGATGCTTCTCCTTGATGAGTGTTCTTGAGTTGCCCTTTCCTTGATATGTCACCTTAGCTCTGATACCATGTTGAAGAATCTTAGGGCAAAGTAGTGTAGTGTGATTCTTCATTACTTGATAACAATTTGTGGAGTGTTTTTACTTTTCCTTATTAGCTTATTCTTATTATTATTATTATTAGTGCATATGTGTGTACTTCATCAAACTGCTACCAAAACATAAAAACAAGAACACATGAAGTTGGCTCTCTGTCAGGGCCAAAACCTCTCTTCTCTTGAGAGGAAAACCCTTGAGTGAATTTCTCTTATTGAAGCTTCTATTGATCAATGCCAAACCCTAGACCCCTGACAAGAGTATCCTCCAAGCACAAGTCAAGTCCTTCCTTCTTTCTGCACCTTATTCCCCGACACTTCTTCTGGCACTTTGTTTTCCGACACTTCGTCCTTTCGGAACTTCGTTCTCCTACTCCTTGGTGGTAGGCTCTCTTATGCTAGTTCTAGAAGAGATGTTTCTTCTTGATCCTAAGTGTGCCTACTCACGTAGGATGATGCTTTTACTCTCTTCACCAATCAATCTTCTTCTTCATGTAAGATTGCAGACTTGATGTGGTAGCACTACAGCCCCAAACCTCGCACGTGTGGGAGGTTTCGTGGTGTATTTGATTCCTTTCTCCTTCGTATGTGAGAATGTCTTCTTCACTCCAATGAGAGGCCTTATAGGCCTAAGTTTCAAGCCCAACCAATGAGAAGTATGGGACTGATATATTGCTACTGATATGTCCACAGAAATCCCTCCTTTTCTCGCACATGTGTTTGCATTTTTCCCTAGAAACAGTCCTTCAATCTTCGCTTAGACTTCTCCCTCCTTCGCTGCACTAGAGGCTCTTTATCTTCGGCTTGTCTCACTCTAATCTCGGCTCCTTGTCTTTGCTTATTTCATAGATCCTGGAATGCGTTATAGAGGAGTGGACAACCTCTATATATAGAGGTATGTTCCTCCATTTAGGCAGACTAGAAGGCTGACTTGTCACCTTGTTTATAGGCCGACTTTGAGGGTTGTTTGGAGGCCACTTTGTTGAGCAAACTTTGGATAGTTTCTATGGAGGTGTAGCATGCTTGAAGGAGCTTCTTGATGGTGCCTTTGCATAGGAGTAGACTTGACTTTGCTTGGAGGTTTTTCCTCTTTGATTTTAATATATATTTATATATGATGTAACATGCCCTTAAGGTCTTCAACATAATTCTTTTTACTCTTTGACTCACCTATAACACTATGACACATGCTAGACCTACTTCAATGAGCAAGAAACTCATTTACATATATTATAAAAATAATATTTCTTTTCTTGAATAAGTACAAATATCAAAAGTACATTTATGAAGACCAAACCTAGCTACATTTCCTTCAACAGTTAGCTCAGTTAATTCGAGTTAGAGGCATGAAGTTTAGTTGTATGTAGTGATTCCTAAAATTTAGGAGCTTAGGTTGAGTTAATTTAAGTTTTAACGAGTTAAACTAATTCTAACTGTTAATAGAACTAGTTGGTGGTTGGTTAAGTAGTGGGACATCAATCTAACTCAGAGATCATCTAGTTAACTAATCAATCAGCCAATAATTAGCTCATGCATGCAAAGAATACAAGTTTCCCTATTGTGGTGGAGTTTTCAAGGTAGTTAACCAACAGTTATAAACTAGTTGAGTGTACAGGTGTTGCATGAGGTTAGGTGATCAACCGTGAAGAATTGCACAAGCATTTTTGAGGAAATTACTAATTAATAGGGGCCTATTTCCTCAGGAATTGCGCAATCAAATAGGGGCTCAAGCAGAGGCAGAAATTGACCAAGTTTGGGTCAGAGCTTCTTAGTGAGCAGAGAGAAAGGTTATGCACTTGCAGAATGTGCTCAGTTGAGAAAAGTAATTGTAATTCATCTTTATTCATCAGATTAATGCAAGTAGGTATTGGGGTTTTTAGCAGTTTGTTTTCCCGGGAAAAGTACTATTTGCATGTGCGTGATTTCTTATTGCATGTCTGATATTTTTGTCTTAAATTGTGAATTATCTCTGTATAGCAGTAGCGTAGGTTTGTCTCTTGTGATTTTGTTTAAAATTTCATGAGTAGTTGAATATCTACATCGTAGTTTCTACACCTTTCTTCTATGAAATTTCAGATCAGATCAAGTGAATTGTGTGTCCAAAATGAGCTCCAACTTCCTTCTATTTATATTTGTCCAGAGGGGTTCGAATAGACATGTCGTTTGGGGCAGGGTCGACTTAAAATCTAGAGGCCATTTTGACCCAAATTACATTTTGAAAAATTCTTTTTATTTACAATAGACCCAAATAGGACTGACTCCTTGACTAAATAACTCCTATAAGCATGAAAAACATGCTTATCTGAAATAATAATTTGACTTGAGCATGAAACCCATGCTTTAAAAAATAAAAATGCTTTTGTTTCTTCTTGTTTTTACATCAAATATATAAATATATAATGACAAAGACAATTATGAAGTCCAAACCTAGTTACAAGTTTCAACAATTTAATGTCTCAAATTTGTGTTTAATTAAATGCTTATTCTTAGGATTTTCCATGAAAGTTAATAAATGACTTTTTCTCCCAACATCTAACTCAAAATTCGATGTATGATTTTCTTAAAAAAATTATACTAGTAAAAACTACATAAAAACCAAATCATGGTAAAATTGCAAATAATTATGAGCAAAGCAAAATGCAACTTGATATAATTATTATCAAGAATGGAAAATGACTCGCATTTTCTTGAGTTTTGACATACAGAAGATAATTCACGACCTACCATGCTTCTTTATAGAAGCTTTTACATTTACGTAAGGATTAAATGCTCTCTACTTCAAATAAAAAATGAATGACCCATATAGAATAGTCTATCATCATCTGCAGTTGATAGTAAATAGCTCTTCAATAACTTGAATGAGAAAATCCTTATTCCAGCCAATAACCAAAAGTGCTTTACATGGTATAAACTTGATAGTGACAACAGTATACATAATACATTCTGTCTGGCTTGTCAAATAGAACAGCCTGTTCAACGTTCAGAAGTTCTTTGTAAAGAATCTCGTGGAATTCATGGTTGAACAGTAACCCCCAGACAGCTTATGGTAGGTCATGTTTTACAAGTCCCGTTGCAGCTGCAGCTTCTTTATAAGACAGCAAGTCATCCGCTTGTTCCTTGAGAATAGTTAATCAAGTGAAAGAATGCATTAGTTTTCCATGATCATTGTCTGGGAATCACATGTGGCTGAATAATTAAAGTTGATAAATATCCATGGTGTAAAATGATATTTCATCTGTCAAGTTACAAGGTAAAATGGATGCAGGAGGAGGATATTCACCCACAAGTTTCTGTGTCAGGGAAAAAACTAGAAAGGATCTTGGCATAGTGATTTGCATAATAGAATGAATGTGGTGGTAGAATAGACAAGAAGTTACTGTTCTAGGAAAAGACAAGAAAAGAAAATAAACAGCGTGGGAGATTTTAGAATAGAATGCTACGCATTCCAACTATATTGCCAGATGGTGTCAATTCACTGTTTCAGGATGTGCCTAGTATATATGCTCGGATTAAATACCCATGGGTATGGCAATGGAACAAAGAAATATAATAACCATACCAAATGCTTTATAAATGGAGAAAGGTATAACTATACCTGTAGACGATGCAGTAAGAAAAGTAGAAAAATATGAACAAAGACCTGCAAGAAAAATTTCATCGTATTATTGATATTTTTGATAAATGAGCAATATATACCTAAATTCATTTACCAAAAGACTTGAACCTTGAGTAAACTTGTATAGTCTCAATCATAAATAATAGTGGAGAATTGATTTTACCAAGTAGAAGAGGAAGACCAGTCTAGCCAATGGATGGCGCCACAAAAATCTCCCAGCACTGACTGCTCCAGAGTCCAAGAACTTTGCTGCCTTCTGCAAGTCATAATATAATTCCGTTTTAATGAGCTTCTAGCTTTTTGACCAACCATGAAATCAACCACAGTCGGTGAAAAGATACAACTCTCAAGGCCAATCTTAATTTATAAAATTGCCAAAGAGCATCTGAATTTGAATTTATGAATTACCTGTATGCTTGATCCAACCATGGGGCGATGTTGCAAGGCAAGTGGCCTGCAGAAAATGTCATTTTTAGAAAACATAGTTAGCCAAAGATTTCCAACCCAGGAATTGAAAACCAATATATGTCTGAAACCAGATAGCGCAATTGGACTCCACCTAACAGTCCTCATATGAAAATTACAAGAACAGAACAAAGCAATCACCAGTGTTCCACCAAGTTTCTGGAATGCGGAAGCGGGTAACGCAAATTGAGGATATGTGGAGAACAACCCCTTCTTCCCAAATTTTAGGGAAAATCATGGGGTGGGGATACGAAGTCTTTCAGAACAGGAAGCCCTATCTCCAAAATTATAAAAATAAAATAAAATTCCAACATAAGAATTCATCCCATGTAATAGTTTTTTACTTTTGTTTTTTACGTTTGGAGTTTTCTGCGCAAAAATCATGAAGTGACACCAAGGCATCCAGCTTTTTCAGCGAAGGGTGAAAGGGAGGTGGTGATGGAGTACAGCACAGCGGAACACTAATAAGAGGCAGTAGAATGCAAGACAGTGGGCTTACAGAGAATATTTATTAAGAATTCAGAGACAGCACAATCTCATCTGAGAGACAGATCTTAGAAACACAAATACATTAACAATGGAGAACGAAATCACACTTCACATTACAGGCAAGCCTTGCCTTGCTTGCATTGCTCAGGCAGAGGCGAAATTACAAATTTATAAATGAGAGAAGCTCTAGAATTCTCTGCATGTGAAATTCATTACTTCGCAGTAAAGTTAGAAGTCAAGGGCGGTGGTTGGTGTGGGCGGTAACTTTTGGCTTGGTGGTGGAGTAGGTGGAGAGAAGACAGTTGGTTGTGTCAGCGTCGGCTGCATTCTTTGGCTTCACATTTAACATTCTCCCACTTGAAGCCAAATGAAGAGTCCCGAATCAAGTCACACAGAATCCTACCATACGCCTCTACATAACTCATGTTTATTTCTTGGTAGAAGCTAAGTGAGCATATCAGCAAGGTTCCTATTTGTATGGATCTTTTTCAAGGATAATTGACCTTCCTCCAACACATGCCGAATCCAATAGTATCTTAAGTCAATGTGCTTGGTTTTTGAGTGAAATGTTGAGTTTTTCGCCAACTGAATGGCACTTTGACTATCACAATATAGTACATACTTGTCCTGCTTTATTCCTATCTCTCCTAGGAATTGGTGCATCCATAACATCACTTTACAAGCTTTTGTTGCAGCTATGTACTCTACCTTTGTTGTAGAGAGAGCTACTATTCTGTGTAGGTAATAATGAAGAAGAAGTGATTGAGAGGGTATGATACCACTCTCCACTGATTAAAGTTAGTCCTTGATCCCAGATCAAGTTGTTGAACACCATGCATCCTAGAGGGAGTACGGCAGTACACAATGTGTCGATCGGTGGTGCTATGGTCCCTAACCAGCGTTTCCCAACTCTTTGGCCAGATGAGAGGTACCTCCCATGAGTTTCGGACTCTATGGGTAGGATGTGTGTTGTGGCATCAGAAGGAGAAGGTGAACCACTCATCCTGCTCATATTCCATGGGAGAAGGTGAACCACTCATCCTATGCATATGTCAATCGTAGGGGAAACTGAACCACTCACCGTATATACATGTGTCTAGGTAGGGGAAGGTGAACCACACACCCTACACACATGTCAACCATAATGGGGTATCACAGGGAAAGGTGAACCACTCACCCTACATACATGTGTCCAGGTAGGAGAAGGTGAACCACTCACCCTACACATATGTCAACCATAATGGTGTATCACAAGGAAAGGTGAACACTCACCCTATATCTAGGGCACCACTATGGGAAGGTGAACCACTCACCCTATGGTCGCTCATAGCTAACTCCAAAAAGTAACCCACACCCCTGGGAGCTCCCAGAGCTCTGTGTCCAACTCATACGAGACCCTCATAAGAGGGTTGTTCCATGACTACAAGTCTCTCTCAAAAGGTTAAGAATTTTACCTTCTCGATAGGCTTCGTGAGAATGTCTGCAACCTGCTCATTTGTCCTGATGTGTTGGAGTCTAACTGCTCCCCGTTGTACCATATCCCGGTTAAAGTGGTACCTGATATCAATATGCTTGGAGCGGTCGTGGAACACGAGATTCTCTGATAAACGAATCCCACTCTGGTTGTCGCAGAAGATCACGGTCATATCTAGCACGCGCTGAAATAGCTCACTAAAGAGCTTCCTCAACCAGATTGCTTCACAACAGGTCATACTCGTAGCAATGTATTCAGCCTCAGCGCTGCTCAGTGCAACCGATTTATGCTTCTTGCTCATCCAAGATATCGAAACAAACCCCAAAGAGAAGTAGCATCCAGACGTGCTCTTACGATCCACCACACTGCCAGCCCAGTCAGCGTCTGAATATCCATGAAGCCTCAAAACCCCGACAGTGTATCTCAATCCATAGTGGATTGTGCCCCGTAGATATCTCAAGAGATTCTTGGCAGCAATCCAATGAATGTGATAAGGCTCGACCATATATTTGTAGATTTTAACCCCGTACAAAAATTAACTTCATACGAATTCTAAAACACAGAAAATAAACAATAGCGAGAGCATAACACATAAAACACATATACACAGAGATTTTCCCCTGTATCCCAAAACTGGGACTACCAGCTTGCTTTTTTATTATGTTCCTTTCAATGTTACAATACATATTTATACATGCCGAAGCATCCAATACCATAGACCAAAAACCATCGCGTCCAAAACCATGGACCAAAAACCATCGTGTCCAAAACCATGTGCGAAAATAATGCACAAAACCATAGGTAGGTCTGCCCAACCTAATATAGGGTTCAAAAACAAAATTTTCCAGGGTGTTGCCCCAGACCCCATAGAGTGGGGTTATTTGCACCCCTCAAACCCCCTGTGACCCCCACCCGCTACGCAATCGGCGCAACGAAGGGGGGGCTCCGCCCCCCTTCTAACCCCCCGGTTAACTATGTCGGCTAGTCGTGGAAAGAATATAACACAACCCAACATTCTCCCACTTGCTTTCTTTCCACAGGGGGCCACATGAGAGCTTAGTCATTAATCCAGCCTTGCAACGCCCATTGTTTCTCTACAACAAGAGAACTTCTCAGAACTCACAGATTTTGTCAATGCATCTGCAGTATTCTTCAAAATGTTTACCTTAACCAGCAACACCTTTTTGTCTTCTATAATATCCCTCACAAAGTGATACTGAACATCAATGTGCTTTGTCTTTGAATGATATGCAGGGTTCTTTGCCAAGAAAATTACACTTTGGCTGTCACAGTCTATCCTTATAGCTCCCTGTACTAACCCCATACTTGAACACAATGTTTGCAACCAAACTGCTTCCTTGTTTGCATGAGTGGCTACCATGTATTCTGCCTGTGTAGTTGATAGTGCCACTACAGATTGTTTCTTACTCATCCAACTGACAGCACCTCCAAATAGGTTAAACACATACTCACTTGTAGATCTTCTCTGATCCAGATCTCCAGCCCGGTGTGCATCAACAAAGCCACAAATATCAAACACTCTGTCCAATCTTGGTCTTCCTTGGTAGCATAAAACATAATCACTAGTGCCACGCAAATACCTGAAAACCTGCTTCACTGTTGTCTAGTGCTCCTTCCCTGGTTTTGAAATAAACCTGCTCAATACTCCCACTGCATGTGCAATGTCTGGTCTAGTACAGACCATCGCATACATCAGGCTACCGACTGCACTTGCATATGGAACATGGGACATGTCCTCTTCCTCTTCTTGCGTCTTGGGACAGCGTTCAGCAGATAACTTTACACCTACAGGAATAGGAACCTTCATCGGTTTACTATCCTGCATATTAAACCTCTGCAATATTGTCTCGACATACTTCCTCTGGTTTAACCAAAGCTTCCTCTTTGTCCAATCTCTTTTAATTTCCATGCCCAAAATATAGTTTGCAACACCAAGATATTTCATATCAAATTTGGAGGACAAATGGGTCTTCAAATCCTAGATAATTTCTTTGTCATTTCCAACAAGCAACATATCATCCACATACAAGACCAGATAAATAACACGGTCACCAATTATTTTAAAATACACAGCGATCTACTTTGCTTCTAGTGAAGACAATTCCTCGTATAAATGTATCAAATTTCTGATACCACATCCTTGGTGAGTGTTTTAACCCATACAGAGACTTCTTTAACTTGCATACCAGTGCTTTCTTACCCTTCACCGCAAAACCTTCAAGTTGCTTCATGTAGATCTCCTCTTCCAGATCCCCGTGAAGAAATGTAGTCTTCACATCCATCTGTTCTACCTCAAAATCAAAAGCAGCGACAACAGATAGAAGTAATCTAATAACAGCTACCTTGGCAACAGGAGAAAAAATATCACCAAAATCAATTCTCGGCACCTGGGAATAACCCTTTTCTACCAACCAAGCTTTGTATTTCTCCACCTTTCCTTCTGCATTTGTCTTCTTCTTTAACACCCATTTGCTGCCAATGGGTTTCCTCCCAGCCGGCAACTCCACCAAATCCCATGCCTCATTTTTGTGCAAAGATCCCATTTCATCAACCATGGCCTCTTTCCAGAGTTTGTCATCCTCTGAATCTACTGCTTCCTTCACAGTTCTGGAATCATCATCAATAATAGATAAAGCAAAATTTGAACAGAAAGCAAATGGACTATACCTTTTTGGTTGTCTTCTTTCTCGAACTAATCTTCTCACACCCAGAGTTTGTGGCTCTTCATCTTCTGATTCCTCCTTTGCTGTAGAGTCTGAATCTTCATCCTTAAGCTCAAACTCTATCTTCTCAAGTTCCTTTGGTTAGACTTCACGTTTAATAACATCTTTTATCTCTCTGAACACCACATCTAGGCTGTACACAACCTTCCTTGTTACTGGATTCCAAAGCTTATAACCCTTTAAACCATCCTTATACCCAATAAAGATGCACTTTTCAGATTTACTATCCAACTTTGTTCTTTTCTCCTTTGGAACATGTACATATGCATCACATCCAAATACCCTCAGATGTGAAAGAGAGGGTTTCTTAATAGTCCATACCTCTTGTGGAGTCTTATCCTCCAACGTTGATGAAGGTGATCTATTGACCAGGTAACATGCAGTCTCCACCACCTCTGCCCATAATTCTTGTCCTAACCCGGCATCACTGAGCATGCTTCTTGCCCTTTCCATCAACGTCTTGTTCATTCTTTTTGCAACTCCATTTTGCTGAGGTGTATATGGAGTAGTCTTCTGTTGTGCTATACCACACTTCTTATAGAATTCTTCAAATTCTTTACTGCAAAAGTCTCCACCACTATCTGTCCTCAGCACCTTTATCTTCTTCTCTGTCTGGTTTTCCACCTGAGCCTTAAATTCTTTAAACCTGTCAAAGACTTCAGATTTCTTCTCAAGGAAATATATCCATGTATTCCTTGAGAAATCATCTATAAATGATACATAGTACACAGACTTACCCAGTGATGGAACCTTCATAGGTCCAAACACGTCATTGTGCACAAGCTCTAATATTTGTTTCGTCCTCTTACCACTAGAGGGGAAACTCACCCGATTCTGCTTCCCATATACACAATGTTCACAGAAATCAAAATTCAGAGAGCTATTAGTCATACCTTCTACCATACCTTTACCATGAAGTGTTTGAAGGCCCTTCTCTCCAATATGTCCAAGTCTTTGATTTCACAACATGGTGTTCTCTCCAAAGACCACTATATTTTTTGTGCCACTTTCAGGAACCACGGAACTGTTGCACTCATCAACAACAGTGCTACCTTGCAGCTTGTACAGAGTTCCAATCCAAACTTCCCGCATCAATACGAATGCTCCCCGAACCATCTTGTAGGTATTCTTCTCAAACACTGTTTTTACACCTGCATCATCTAGCTTGCTTACAAAAATCAGATTTCTGGCCAATGCATGAATATGCAGAACACCTGGAAGTGTTCTAACCCTTCCACCTTGCAACTTCAACTTTACTTTTCCACGACCAACAATTCTAGCCTTCCTATCATCCCCTAAGAAGACATCACCACCATCGTATTTCTCATACTCGCAGAACCACTCTCTATGGGGAGTGAAGTGAAAGGATGCACCTGAGTCAATCAACCATGCCTCAAGATTTTCCCCTGTATCCCAAAACTGGGACTACCAGCTTGATTTTTTATTATGTTCCTTTCAATGTAAAAATACATATTTATTCATGTCGAAGCATCCAATACCATGGACTGAAAACCATCGCGTCCAAAACCATGGACCAAAAACCATCGCATCCAAAACCATGTGCGAAAATCATGCACAAAACCATAGGTAGGTCCGCCCAACCTAATATAGGGTCCAAAAACAAAATTTTCCAGGGTGCTGCCCCAGACCCCATAGAGTGGGGTTATCTACACCCCTCAAACCCCCTATGACCCCCACCCGCTACGCAATCTGCGCAACGAAGGGAGGGCTCCGCCCCCCTTCTAACCCCCCCGGTTAACTACGTCGCTAGTCGTGGAAAGAATATAACACAACCCAAAAGTATTGACTCAACGTGTTAGCGAAGCATATGTCAGGACGGGATTTGCCTAAGAACATCAGTGCCCCCACAAGTTGACGATACTTGGTAGGGTTCGCCAATTTGGGCCCAGCAACATTTCCACATAGCTTCTTAAAGTTGAGTTCCATCGAAGTAGTCATGTCCACCATCCCACATCTCTCAAGTAGCTTCACAATATATTTTTCTTGAGAAAGGAAAATCTCACCTCGCTTTTCCCAGACCTCCAACCCTAGGAAATAATGCATCAGTCCTAGGTCCTTTATCTCGAACTCGGAAGCCGACTCCCTCTTGCATTGATGAATGGGAGGGTCATCAATTGTCGGAAAGAGATCATCCACATTAAGGACCAGAATGAGAGATTTGTCATTTTCAACCTTGAAGTATATGTTGATTCGGGGTAGCATCAGATGTCCTCTAGCCATGAAAATTGGTGGAGAGGCTAAAGCACATGAGATCTCCAAGACCCAGAAATGGTTTGGGCAGATTCTAACCAGTTTGGTAAATATTAAAATAATTAATATTTTTTATGGAGTTCCTAAGTCTAAACTTGGGAAAAATAAAATATTAATGGGTATTAATATAAAACTGGGTTAAAATGTTCCAAAAGTCATGGATCAAACGAAATCTAATCTTAGTCGTTGATTAGAGAAGTGTTGCAGGAACCATGCCCCCCCCCCCAAGGATCCAAAG